>OX382194.1:7041461-8259407 GCA_947507515.1 Eulithis testata
CTAGTGAACGTTCTTCGTATCTAGCAACCCAACTCCTAGTTCATAGAAGCAAAAAAATTCTGAATTCATTTTGTTTGTATCTGTACCAACTGTTACTAAAATACAATACCTTCAACTGCAAGAGGTAGGCGCCATGTATCGGACGTACGATACATGGCGCCTACATTCTTAAATTTATGCTATAGCATTATTGGTTTCTGTATAGTCTTGTACAAAAGTGTATTCTTAGATAGGTTTTTTTCGGTTACGAAACTTTGAATTGGTTTTATTTTAGATCTTACTTTTTACTCTGTAGAATACCTGGGTAGCCCACATATACAGCAATTTTGTAACTAAGTCACCAGAGGTCTGTGGCTGGAGAACGGCTAAAATCGTTCCTTCTGGAAAATATAAAATTCGGCCTATAAGGGCTAATGATGGTGATGAACATCACCATCATTAGCCGGATACGTTAGACGATACGACCCGACGAATGAAACGCGATAACGACCCTTAACATTCCTGAGAAAATGTAAGTACTTGCAAACATAACTATTTTATAATGTTTCTAGGTTTTTTAGGATAAGTATATCTATAAAATATATTCGGCGCTGCTATACCGAACAGCATTTTTTGGATAAAAAAGGTATTTATTAAAAAAAAAACTTTAAGTAGTCTATGATGTTAGCAAACCACATTAGCAAACATTTTTTCTCCGGATGCTGAAATCTACGGGGTAGGGTGATAATGATTTAGGCCCGTATTCCGTAGCCTTACTTAAGCACTAATCCGCACTCAAGCATAGATTTTTGTATGAAAATCTCTACTCAAATCTATGCTTGAGTAACGATTTCTGTCTCGGAATACGGGCCCTAGTCTATGAAAAAGTAAGTGAGAAATAAATTATGTATTTTGAATTACAGATGCGCTACTAGTTACTATTACTCTTAAGGTGTCTACACACCAAAGCCGCCGGCCCGGCCCGGCACCGGCAGCAACCCGCCTGGGCCGGGTTGGTCCTGGCCGGCGGCTTTGGTGTGTAGACACCATTACATTTTGCGTAACAGATTATCTAAAAGTTAGTACAAGCTTCCCGAGGTCTTCTAGTGACACAGATTCAAGTATAGTTACATTGACTACCTAAGTAGAATGTTTATTTTTACTTACATGATTTTATGCTTACCTACCTACTTACTGAATTGCATAGCGTATGTTTACCTACCTACCTGATGGAGTCTGAAGCTGTTAGGTAGGCTTACCTATAGGATACTAGGTAGGTAGGTAGGTAAGTACCTACCAAAAAGTCAGAAGCTGTTCAACAGAACTCCTCATTGAATGGTGGTGGTGTGCAGTGCATACATAGATACATAGGAACACGTAGAGAATTCTTGATAGTTATCTACCTACCTACACGTGTGGCTCGAATCAGATACATACTTACATAGGTAACTTTTAGGTAGGTAGC
Organism: Eulithis testata; assembly: GCA_947507515.1. Classification (NCBI taxonomy): domain Eukaryota; kingdom Metazoa; phylum Arthropoda; class Insecta; order Lepidoptera; family Geometridae; genus Eulithis; species Eulithis testata. Next base: position 7,042,906 of record OX382194.1, read on the forward strand.
CTACGTACCTACTAAAAAGCTTAGGCATGCTTACCTTGCTTACCTATTTAGGTAGCTGGCTTTAAAAAATACTTTTTCACTTATTATAGGTTATGTACCTACTTAGGTAACTTACCTAGGTACCCAACATAATAATAATGAGGTAATGCATTGTTATAGGCAGAAGTTACCACTTAACATCAGGTGAGCTATCAGCTTGTTCCATTACTTCTATCATAAAAAAAAAGATAATTGCAATCAGAAGCAAGCAGCTCATAGATTATGAAGCAGCTATATCTGCTTTTTGACACTTGAAATGTGTTCACTCACACGAATGCATAGGTACATAAAACGCACACATAGGTGTCCGCCATTTTTGTAAGTTCATATAGCACTCGCCAAATATAATATTTGTCTTAGGTTGTTTGTAATAATAGATCTAGTAATAATAATCAGGGCAATAGGCTCTAATTATCTGCATTTTTAGAATTTTCAGATTCAACACTTTTTTGCTGGAGTAACGCACACAAAAAATGCAGATAATTAGTGCCTACTGCCCTGTAATTGTGCCCCAAGTTTTAAATTTGTGCCTATAGCCGTTTTGGAGTTATTCAAGAAATTCACTTTTTGCTGGGGTAACGTTTTTTGCTGGGTCGATTTTCGTTCCTGGTTGAGCTAGCCGAATGAATGTTAGCTTAAAAGGGGGCTAGAATTTGTGCCAATTAGTGCCCCAATTCCTGAATTTGTGCCTCCTAGGGCTTCGGAGTTATTTCAGTTTTTGCTGGAGTAACGTTTTGCTATCTCCGAAACTACTGGGCGCACAATCATGAAACTAGTGCCTACTGCCCTGTAATTGTGTCCCAAGTTTTAAATTTGTGCCTATAGCCGTTTCAGAGTTATTCAAGAAATTAACTTTTTGCTGGGTCGATTTTCGTTCCTGGTTGAGCGAGCCGAATGAATGTTAGCTTAAAAGGGGGCTAGAATTTGTGCCAATCAGTGCCCCAATTTCTGACTTTGTGCCTCCTAGGGCTTCGGAGTTATTTCAGTTTTTGCTGCCCAAAGTTTTAAATTCAAAATGAATTCAGAATTTTTTTGCTTCTATGAACTAGGAGTTGGGTTGCTAGATACGAAGAACGTTCACTAGTAGTTCGCCCCGATACTTTCTTGTCTTTTCAGTGTCAAACTTTATGTTCTTTATTTGAATGAGGATTTCTACGGGCAATAGTGACTTGATAGGCTGGTATATAGTGTACCAAATTTTTCGGCAGGCCTGTAGCAGTGTGCGTTACCGGCCCTTGGACGAATTAAGAAAGTTTTTACATTTGCTGTTCTTTTTTGTCAATGGAGTCCAGTCTCTTCTTTTTTTGCATTCTCTTTCAAATTCCTTGGAGGGGAGAAGAGAAAGAAAAAACAAAATATGTGCTTTGTTTTTGTCGCATATATTATTATTTTATTATAGGCTAAAGAAAATAGCAAATAATCAGTATGACAGCTTTAGAGGAAACGGGTGTATTTTGGGGTAAAAGTAATGACATCTTTGGACAATTTTAAAATCGTTATTTCTCGTAAACTACTGAAAGTAGACTTGTAACTTAGTCAGCGGTTGCAGCGTAGGTACTACGAGGTACAGAATGACACTTTCAATAGGTTCCCCAGTGTTATGGTTAGAGAGCTAGGAGCGGTTTTCGTTTTTTAATAAAAGCCTTATAAGCCGCGAATGAAGCCTTTTTGAAAAACAAGAGCAGTAAAAATACCTATAAACTAACCAAGTTTCATGATTGAACGCCGCCCAGTAGTTTCGGAGATAGCAAAACGTTACTCCAGCAAAAACTGAAATACTCTGAAGCCCTAGGAGGCACAAATTCAGGAATTAGGGGCACTAATTTAATTGGCAAATTCTAGCCCCCTTTTAAGCTAACATTCATTCGGCTATCTCAACCAGGAACGAAAATCAACCCAGCAAAAAAGTGAATTTCTTGAATAACTCCAAAACGGCTATAGGCGCATATTTAAAACTTGGGGCACAATTACAGGGCAATAGGCTCTAATTATCTGCATTTTTAGAATTTTCAGATTCCACACTTTTTTGCTGGAGTAACGCACACGAAACTTTGTACACATTCTTGGAGGTATTAGAAGTAACATAGGATACTTACTTTTTATCCCGGAAAATTAACGTGATCTAATGAGACGCGAACGAAGTCGCGGGCGGAAGCCAGTATAATATACTTTCATTATACAGGGTGAATTTTTGAAACGGGACTGTAAGGGCAGGTACCTTATTCGTTATAGTTACAAGAAAACGCTTTTAGGAGACTTATCTATAAATTTTTAAGATATTCTGAACTGCATTTACAGATTTTGGAAAAATGTACAGTCAGCAAGAAAAAAACTTCAAACTTCGAATCGAATTCGAAGTTTGAAATTTAAAACTTTTTTTTATTTACCTACTTTTTCAGCCAGTCTTCTTTATAGCGGATTATAGCGAATCTACCCATAGCAAGAAGTTTGGCTAATTTATCTACCCAAATGTATGGGAAAAGTTTTTCGCGATTTCCGACATTTCTAGTACTTAAACCTTAGTCGGTCCAATAGAGATTTTTGATCCTTATAAGAAACAAGATCGATTGGCATCAAAAAAGTTTTTGTGTAAAATGACCATTTTCTTGCTGACTGTACATTTTTTCCAAAATCTGTAAATGCAGTTCAGAATATCTTAAAAATTTATAGATAAGTCTCCTAAAAGCGTTTTCTTGTAACTATAACGAATAAGGTACCTGCCCTTACAGTCCCGTTTCAAAAATTCACCCTGACCTGTATAGTATAGGTACCATCCTTTTCTGTGTAAAAACAAAAAAGAAGATAAGGTTGGTAGTGTTCGTACGGTCACCAGCATATAACATGGTGGTGAACAATCTGTACAAAAAACTAGATGTGTTCTTAATGTGTTTAAATCTATAAAAATATTTAGGTGCTACAGAGTGCTTAGATGTAACATTTTTCAGTACCTATCTAATAACATTATGAGCTCTTATCAAAATAATTATTCATTCGAATGTATCTTATACACTGAAGGATTTGATTGCGTTCTTGTTTCATTTCTTTTGATAAAAGTCTATAAATTAGTGTTGAAGGTACTTTGGGTTTAGGCTTCCTGAATATAGGTTTTCTTTTAATTGCCACCATCTTTTTCTTTATGATTTTATTTTTATTTTCTGTATTGTTTTCCTGTGTGAAGTTAGCTGTTGTGGCAGCATTTTTATCAACTTTCACTTCTTCTGGCCCACTGTCATCATCTTCGTTATCTATAGAATCATTTTTTTCACTTGAAGGAGGTTTATTACTGTTTACAGCAAGCTTACTACTCGAACTAATCCTGATCGCATTTTCTTGCTTAGTCACTTTTTCTTCTGGGTCATTCCTACTGTGCTCAGGATTTTGTGAGGATACAACAGATTCTGAGCAACTGTTCTGTTGTGACTGTGACTTGTCATTTCTACTGAATTCACTGTGTTTTGATTCCTTGATAAAATCTTGATTTTCATTTAATTTGTTAGCTTGTTTGAAATCACTTTCTTTCTTCATAATATGAGACTCAATCTTGTCTACTTTGATTTCTTTGCTGTTAAGATCTTGTTTACTGTTTTCATTATCGGTTTCTTCATCGGATGTGCCATACTCACACATGAGAGATGACAGTGCGCTGCAAACCACAGGTTTTTCAACTCTTGATATATCACTTTCAGAAGTAACCATTCCTTTATCAATAGTTCCAATCTCATCATCTTCTATTAAGTGATTAGTGCTTAAATCGTCATCAAGTTCATCATTGCTATCAATTCCTAAGCATTGGATGCCAGCAAAGGGTGCAAGTGAAAGGTTCTCTTCATTGTCTGGAAGAGTCCTAGAAGCTTGCGGTTGCCTTCTGTGTGTTTTTTTGAATTTATATTCAGGCTGATTATTGTTTGTATTATTGTAGTTTCGCTTCAGTCCTTTTCCTGGAATTAAGAATAGATAAATGATTATCATGGTTGAGTAATAAGTAAATCTATATTATGATTTGTGTAAAAGATGCAAACAATTTATTGAATAATATAAAATAATTTTAAAATTGTAAGCGATTGCTTACCTATATTAGAATGTCTATTTTGATCCTTGTCTCTTCTGTTGAGCCATTCTCTTCTCTCAAGGTTCATTTTCTCCCCTCTTTCAATTTTCTCTTTCAGTGCAGCTGCCTTGTTGTCAATATTGTTTTTGGTCGGATACTTTTTTCGTCTTTCTTCTCTCCATTTCTCTATTTCTTCAGGGTTGTTGAGTTTGGCAATCTTCTTGTAAAGTCCTGAGGAATGCTGCATTTGTATGTGTTTGGTGATTACCTTTGGATGTGCAACAAACTGACATCCATCTATGTTGCATTTCTGAAAAGATAAAAATACAACAGTAAGTAGGTACCATTGGCCATTTGGCTATTTGATCATTGATATTGATCTGTACCTACCTACCTATAGCATATGTTTTATGAAATGCATCCTTTGGTACTCCGGAGTACCATCATTGCTTTTGTTGTCAAGTCAACTCACTGTAGTGCTTTCCTATTATTAAATGCAAGGTGCATTTGATAATACCATTGATGGACCAGTACTGGTTGGATATAGTATCTGAAATTTCATCCACCATGCTCTGTGGGTACCAGAATAGTCTATCTATATTCAGTAATGGCTAAACATAGGCAGGAGACCCTGATGATGATGTGTCCTAGACAATTTCGGCCATGGCTACTGTGTTTTTATCTAGACAGGCATATTTAACTCCAGTTATGTATGGCTTTGTTGTTCTGCCCGTCGATGCGCTCTACTGTGACTTGCGTACCCGATTATAAGCCAAGAGTGGACAGACCAGGATTTTTTATGCCAAAACCAACATAATACCAGGGTCCTTCCAATAATACCCTTCCAAGCAGAAATCCTGAATGCACCAGTGGTTTCGTAGGTAGGTAGGTATAGGTAGGTACCTGATGTTGCTGTTTGTGCTTCCCGAGTAGATCTTCACTCGGAAATCCCCTGTCACATGTTTCGCACCAATGTTCTACGCTACCTCCGAGCATCGGCGACATGTCGTTGGAGAAACCCTGGTTTCGGGGACGGAATGGAGGTCGCGGCTGATAGAATGGCCTCCATTGGGGGTTGTAAGGAGCTCTCTGACGATTCCATTGTACATTGTTGTGTATGAGAGGTTGTGGAATTCCATACATCGTGCAGTTCTGTTGTCTGAGAAAAATGGTCAGTAGTAGGTGGTAATTTGTACGTACAAATATTGAAGGAGGAACACCTAAATTGAGCTAAATGATGAAAACAAGACAAGCAAGACAACAAAACAGCAAAGAAAACAAAAAACCTCGTGCCGGCCGTAGAAAAAAAAAGACCAGCCTTATTTCTAAATTTTTTTTTTTTGTTCTGGCACTGGATGCTTGTCCTTTTGCCAAGTTTTTTTTCTTATTTCTACATATAAATCAGTGTTGCCAGTGGCAGATAGTCAATTATAACATGAGACAGCTCAAAAAATATCATTTTCACGAGAAAAGTTACATTACCTTATATTATGTGGAAAACGACACAATAATTTACTAAGCCACTTTATTACACAAAAACCAAAATAAGACTCCTGTCCGATTTGTTAAACTTCGATAAATAGTCAGACAACCAAAAAATTCTTGGCAAAAAGGCAAGCCTCCAGCGCCAGAACAGAACAAACAAAATAATCAAAAAAAATGTTGTTTGTTGTGAAAAGAAAACTTGGGATTTAATCTATGTAAGAAAACCTAACTAGGAGCTAAAATAAGAGGAAAGGAAACCGAAGCCCATTTTATGCCAAAAGTGTGTTGCGAAACGAATATTCAAATCCAGAAAGGAATAGGTACATCTAAGCGGTGCTTGAGAGGTGGTGATTGCTGTGGTAATTTCGTAAAATCAATTTACGTTACCTATCGCGGTCAAATTGCAGCTATGAATAACTCTGCTTCTGCTGCAAAGGTAAACTTCTCTTCTAGGTAGGTACTTACCCACTAACTGCAAAAATCACAAGCCCTTGCTAGTATGTCTTACCTGTCTCAAACCCACAGCATAAGTAGATCTATCAAGCTACTTACAACCGCACCAGGTTGCTCTGGGTAGGAAGGTAGTCATTTTCACATGCTACAATCCTGTATGTTGGTATCTAACCTACCTCTTTTGCATGTTAGTTTTACACAATATTTCCAATTGTTTGTTCATTGTTATTTAATTATTATTATACATGATTTCAGGTTGGTGAAATATTTACTGAAGCTGGGGCAGCTTTCAATAAACTTGCAGATATGACAATGTTATTGCACCCCATAGCAGATTCACCATCAAGGTACCTACCTACCTCTGACAATTTAAATTATCTTTAGATAGGTACATTATTTACAACAACTAGAAGGGTTCAGTAGGTTTCTTGGCAGACACATAACCAGAGATGGAAGTAGGTAGAATACTTAAATGTTTACTTGTGAAAAGCTGTGTTGGCCGAGTGAGATAGCACCTCGCCTTTCGATCCGAAGGTCGTGGGTTCGAATCCCGGCCGTGCATCAATGGATTTTTCGTTCGGAAAATTTATATGCGCATTAACACGAGCTTTCACGGTGAAGGAAAACATTGTGGGAAACCCGCGGCTTAGTCAGCTCCGCACATATTGACCTTGTCTTTCCTGTGGATATGGCTGACTAGGCTGGGAGAATGGTATAGGTACTGGGCAAGCCTACTCCATCTAAACATTGTCCCAGGCACTAGAGTGCCAGTTAAGTGTAGGCGTAGGTTGCCCCCTGACGCTGTATAAATCATCTCCAATAGATGTAAAGACATGTATGTATTAGCATATTATGTTCAGAGGTTATTGATACTAAATCATTCTACCTATTCCAATTTCTGAGATATTTATTTTTATAGTCAATTTTGACTGTTTCCACCATAATTCTTTTATTCTTATAGAAAATATGGAAATGCTGGTGCTTTTCACCTGATCATCTATGATTTGATGCAGAACCAATATTGTCATGTATTAGAATTTAACATAAAAATGATATATATTTTTTACTTTCTTTTTGTTTGTTTTTAGCTTGCAGAAAACACCAGTCAAAAGAAAAACACCGGAAGAGAGATCAGCTACAGTGAGCACTCCTACAACTCATAACATACAGCACTCTGCTCCCATTTCCCAACAGGTTTGTACACTCACTTTGCATCATCCAAAATGTAAAAACATTTGAAGTGCTGCTGATCAGAGTACAGAGACCATTGTTGAAAAAAATTACAAGACTGATATTGTCGAAATACATAATGACATTTCGTCATGTGCATAATCTAATAATATCACAGAATGTATATTACTAGCACATCAGCATTTTTAACCCCTAACTGAGGAATGGGTGTTTAGCTTTCATGGTGTTGTATTTGTCAACAACTTGCCTCATGTTACTGAGGGCTTTGATTTGAATGTGGTTTTTTTGTAAGGCGGTCAGTGGATCTGGGATAGTTTTAAAGTACCTAGCCTATGTGTTAATCCAGGTCACGGACAATATATATTCAAAGTTTCATCCGAATCGGATCAGTAGTTTTACGTGAAAGAGTAACAAACATCCATCCAGCCATCCATCCATCCATCCATCCATCCATACTTACAAACTTTCGCGTTTATAATATTAGTAGGATAATATTATACAATATTAATTGTTAGTATGTATGTATCCTACACAAGTAATAGTAGATTAGTAGCCAAGAGCTGTTACACCCAAGCTAACTACTCTGCTTTACATCTCGATTGTGAGGTAAGTAGAAAAAAACTGGCACTACAAGAATAAAATATTGTTAATTGCAGTTTCAGCTTCCATTTTCATTGAATCGGGAGTGCAGCTTATATCTTTATCACTTGCAGAACTCATGTTTTTTTCCTAATTAGCACGTAATTATAAAAAAAATCCCAAAAAAAAACAATATTTAAAATAAAAGTTTTCTATTCCCGCCTTTTTTCATCATTTTTTTAAATATTTTTATTCAAGAACGAAATTGAGCTTCGCCGTTCGATATTTAAAATTGATGACTATTCTACGAAGACAAGGTTGAATAGCGAAGCGACCTCTTTTGTCATTGGGCTGAATGCATGATGTCTATTGCCAGTATGATGGTTAGATGTACGCGAACTTTTTGAAAGAGTGAAGTGTTTTTTTTTCATTACTTACCGCCCTAGGGCTTTTCTAGCTACATTATTACCCTAGAACGCTAATTGGTCACCTACAAGCCTCATTTGGGGGTAATAAGGACCTACTTACCGAATATGAGAGATGTAAAGAAACTTTATTGTTATTTAGGTTACCCTCAACATGCTCAATGCCCATGAGTCTGAAATGGATGTAGAGAATGTGGGGAGCAATGTGAAGCTTGAATTTGAATCCAGCACAGAAGAAGTGACTACATCCTAGATTAACCATAGGTAAATTTTATGAACTTTTATATTAAGTAAGTATATTTTATGAATACCTACATATTTATTAATCATCATAAAAGAACATAACAAATAAAAAAAAATGTATTGCTATGTAAGTATGTATTATATCACTGCTTGTGTGTATGTATTTTGATTATTAAACACTGTTGCATTCAGTTTCTTTGAATAGTATGTAATTTTTAACTAGTGTATTATTAAGAAATACCACAAATGTTTCATTAAAACTATGATATCAAACTTGAGCTTAGTGATTTTTTTTTAAAGTAGGACCATTAGTTTAATAGCTTTGAATGAAAACATTGAATTATTCGACCCCATTTTGATGGAGAAGATTCATAAGTTTTGTTGAAGTTGCCTTCTATAAGTGTGCTTTCAATTACTGAATCAACATCTTTGCGAATCTTCAATAATGAGTAGTTCTCGAATGAACTGCCAGCTTTTTTCAGTCTCTTTTGAGCAGTTTTGTAACATTTCCATGGCTGAGGTTCAATAATAAATGAAGCTGAAATACTTTGAATATATCTCAAGAAATGTAGTAAACCTTCATCACCATTATTGAGGTGTATCCACATGATTACAGAGAAGCAAAATGTATAATCAAAATATCGTTTTTTATGTTTTTCAAGATAATTTTGTATTGTTTTTCTACCATCATCATCCATGATGTTAGCTGTTTCATATTCTATGTAGACTCAGAGCTCTGGCGAGCCACAACTGCACATCCAAGCTCATACACGAATGCCACCTCGCCCTAGAAAGCATTGCCACTAAAAATAGGATAACCCTACAGTGGATAAAGGGGCATAGCGGATCACTGGGAAACGACGCTGCTGATGAGTTGGCAAGAAGGGGATCAGAAACTGTATCGGAAGGGCCAGCACCCTTCCTTCCCCTACCCTTCTCCCAGCTACGCACATGGGTGCGTCTAAACACCCTCAACGCACACAACCTACGCTGGGCACGTACTACCGACTGCAGACAGTCAAGAGCTGCAATTCCAGCCCTCACACCAAGATTAACACGCCGTCTACTGAGCCTGGATAGACGAAACCTTAGAATCATCGTAGGGACCTTGACAGGCCACTCTCCCTTAAACAAACATCTATACAACATCGGAGCCACAGACAGTCCACTCTGCAGAGGCTGTCTCACCGAAGAAGAATCAGCTGCCCACGTAGTCCTGGAATGCGAGAGCGTAGCTACACAACGACAAGAAATCCTAAGCACCCCTAGGTCACTCCTCCAAGCCTGCGAAGCCCCCAGGAAGCTTCTGTGCTTTTGGGAGGAGTTAGGCTGGCTACACGCATAGCCAGTTCACCCCACGTATAATGGACCAACTTTGAGTCTAAATGCGGAAACGGGAGTCCATAATAATAATAATAATAATAATATTCTATGTAATTTGATGTGGCAGACTCTCGAGCACTTAAGATTAGTTTGGGATCAACATCAATGGCTAGTATCTTAACAGTACAATCTTCATACCTAGTGTTTAGGTAACTGTGTAATGCAGTAGTGAGATCCCCCGTGTTACATCCCACATCTAAAACCACAATGGTATTGGTTTCAAGCCTCGGGAACATTTTGTAATCGAGATTGTCAATTCTGCTTTTGACACTATTAAACTGATAATAGTTTATGAAGTTCCCATGTTTAACTGCTCCTGGATCATTTTTGAGAAATTCCAACTCTGATTGTTCTATTTTCATAGTGTCCTGTAAAATATAGAAAATATTTATTTAACTGTAGTTAAGTACATACATCTATTTACTGACCTACATTATAAATCCAGATTTATTAACCTAAGTATCTACCTAGGTACTTAGGTAGAAACCTACTGTTGCTGGGAAATGATGCTAGAATGAAAATAATACATACCTAGCCTTAGTAAAAGGTTGTTTTTCCTATCTACCGAATGTCCCTTTGCTTTGCTGATATTCTTTTGATGTGGAGATGTGGAGGTCCAGATAGAGCGTAGGTACCTATTTCCAAGAGTAAACAGAGCAAAAACAAAACAAACGTCATTACATTTTAATGTCACTGTCAAATATATTTTTTTTGTTTTGGCGCTGGAGGCTTGTCTTTTTGCCAAGTCACTGTCAAAGTGTCCAAACTGTTGCCAGGTTGGAGTTATTTTCCCAAAATCGATAGGTACCGTAGGTATCTACCCACAGAGTAACTTATTATGTACCTAACCGATTAACATCAGGGAAGCCATCACATGTTAATTTAGTTTTTGTCATAAAAAAAATCTCGAATAGCGACCACGATCCGAAAGCGAAGTGTAGAGTCCTTTCCATGAAAGAAGTCCCGCAGACGCGGCGCTGTAGTCGACCTTAAGTATTATTTCTCGGGCAGCACTTTTAAAAACTTTAGGCATTGAAAACAAGACTTTGATCACAGAAACCAAATAAAAACGCACTAGCATCCGAACACATTAACAGCACCTGACAACTAATTTAAAATTTAGTTTTAAAGTTTAGTTCCGGAAATTTCCGCGGGACTTCTTTCATGAAAAGGACTCTAGGAAGATGGTCCCATCCATACCCAATGGACATTGGTAAGATTGCGTCTGTCGAAGGATGGAAAACGCCCACAATCGTTATTTCTGGAAAATGTGGAAAGTGTAAAGCTTTGGTCTCATGATCGTAACGCACAGCGCTGCGGTATGCGACATGCGGCGCCGGACACAATCGTATGGAAAACGTCTAGTATGGTCTCTTGTTCCGTCGCAATCTGCGTCAGCGGCGAAGAGCAAACGCGGTACGCTGCGTTGAGCCGCATACCGCAGCGTTGTGTGGCCTATTTGTCCTACTAATTTGACTATTTCCCGCTAGGATATTATTATTCTGTCACTACAATATGGTTCAGATGTATCACTGCTAGATACCTATTACTATTATTATTTTAGCTTATGTGATAAAATAACCAATACGAAAAATTTAAATACGCAGCCGAATAAATAAAATGAATGCTAACTACTGAATATTTTTAGGCACGCATTCGCATAGTCCCAAACTAAGGAAAGCTTGTACCTACTATGGGAACTAGACTGCTATAAAGGGTACCTACCTCGCAAACCAATAGTCATCCAATAAATTTGCCATCCGTAATACATTGATCTCGATATCCAGCATTTACTTTCTCGTTCATGTACCTAGGTATACCTAACCTACTACCTACATCTTTATGGGAGATTTCAAAACACTTCATAAAACAACGAAATCTTACGTAAATTGTTGACATTGAAACATAGATTAGGTTGTGCATACTATTATCATCATCAAGTTACGATCATCACTAGATAGATGAAAGACAACAAGTTCTCATGCGATCATAGTTCATCAACACCTACAATACAACTAAATAACTACTAGGCAATTCAATTAAATAAATTTGTACGTTCTTGATAGCACGACACGGTCCAATACAGTTTTACTTTCCTGCTATATAAGTAAGTATTCGCGATTCCGCATGCAATGACGTTCCAACAATACCTATAATGTAGTTCATATCCTGAGGTGGGCTGGCCCCAAACTTGCACTTCACGCAACATTTGCGCGGAGCAACCTTGCACCCTGCGCTCGTGGCGATAGAGACCTGATTATCAATTCTCTACAACTGCATAAGTTGATAATATAGGTAGGTAGGTGCTGGAATCCGCTGAGTGAAATGTGGGCCTGCATCCTCTAGGTACACGCGAAGTCACCTGTGTAGCTAATTACGTTCTGCACACACGTAAGCGAAACAGGCAGGTAGGTAGGTACCGTACGCTGCATTGAAAACAGATGTCTCGCTTTTTGTCGTACATTTTATCGGAGAAATTCACTTGGAAAATGGCTCTTGATCATTTTCAAGTTCAGTTACATAAGTGCGCGTGCGAAGAATTGGTGCGGAATAGCGGATGTTTGGTGGTGCTCGACGGCGAAGTGGCGCACAGTTATAAGCTCTCACCCGCTCCACCGCCCGTCAGTCGCTGCCGGACCACCCTCATACACGTCGATTTTTAGTTTTTAGTGCTGTGTGTGAAACTAATCAAAATGTGTACCGCTTTCCGGATATACGTCGTATCGGCCATCTGCGTCGCCATTGTCTCCGGTCATGTCCACGGACGGAGATCCCGCAGGATGGATGCGGAAGATCTTGCGCAGAACGAAATCGACAGCGGACGGGCTGAGGAGAGCTGGTGGCCTTCCGCGGAATTCTCAATCTTACAAAAAGTTTATGATGACTGCAGTTCACAGAAACACATGTCGATGTGCCTGAAGGGTAAAGCCTTGTCAGCGCTCACGAGGGCAGTGGAGCAGGTGAAGCAAGCTCAAGTGTATTTAGTGTTGTTACTTGTATTGCGGTGATATTTAACTTGTTTTGTGTTGTACAGGAGAGCGTTCAGCTCACAGACGGCCTGTCCCTGGTGAAGCAGGCTGACGCACCCTCAGCGGTCGCGGAGCCTCGCTTCTTGCCCGGAACAACCCCTGAAGAGAAGGTTGACACCATGCTGTTTAGCAAGTTTGAGCAGCTGATGAGCACGCACACCATCTCCATGGACCTCGCTGAAGGAAGAGGAAGAGGTATTTTCTTCAGATTTAAGAATTCAGTTTTGGACGTCTTTTAAATCGTTTACTTATTACTTGTGTATTTTTACAGGTAAGAAGACCTTGCCGTACCTCCTGCTCGGTATCTTTACCACCATGAGCATCGTCGGTGGCATGGCGCTGAAGACGCTTGCAGCTATCGCCGGTAAAGCACTGATCGCCAGCAAAGTGGCGCTGACCATTGCTGGTATCATTGCTTTGAAGAAACTGTTCAGCCACGATGGATCCACCGGAGAAACTACCTTCCAGGTTCATGCAGATGGCCACCATAGGTAAGAAAGCATTACAAGTTTAACGAATGCCAGGATCTTTTTAGCCATCTACGAGCTTTGGATACTCATATTAAATGTTGTTAATTTAATCTGAGTTAGAATTTGTGTTTTAATAATGTATTTTTTCTATTTTAATTCTAGTCTTTAATTCGAAGGCGGAATCTATATGTCGTGAGGCCAGCGAAATCAGGCACGGTGGATCCCTACACTTATGCTGCTGAGACGACGCCAGCCACCGCGTAGCTGACACTAGAACCGCAGCCACCTTCCACCGATCGGGCGCCAGACTCCAGCCATGTGACCACGTGAACACCTGGTCCAGCCTGGCCCTCCGCGCCTACACACAAACAACCTCAAACCAAAGTACCGTCCATGTGGGCGCGCCGCCGCATAGGCATCCTCCTCAGACGAGTTGGTCGTCCACTTTCGTTCTCAAATCTATGTCAGTAAATTATTTAATGTAATTTATTTATTTGTGACTACGGTTGTATGTACGTTTAATGTAAAAATAATTTACTAAAGTGATGTAAGAGTTAATAAAGAAGTAAACACTCAATTTGGTTTCATTCTCAAAATCTGGCTGTAAAACTAATGCTTAAAATATTGATTCATGAACGAAATAATAAACCGAGTTAGGAAACTAGCATACCTATCCGACTCTGTGGAAATTGGCTAGGAAATCACTTTAATTTAAACTGCTTGCTAGCTAGGACTCCAAATGACCTACAATAAAATAAATATTAGGACTCGTCGAGATCTACATTTGGACATACCTACTAAATTTATAAGTACAAGCAGGCATACATAATATTTTATGAAGACTGAAGTACTCACAGAACAAAAACTTATGAATAGAAAGCGTTGACGTTACTAAATAAATTATAAAAAATACTTTCTGGTATATCCTATGAAAATTTGTGTCCGTGATAATCGGATTTTTAATTTCCGACACAGTTATTCCTAATTATGTACTTATTATGTAATCTAATCTGGGTAGGTAATTGAAAAATATTAGTTAGGTTTACCAACATTCTAAGTAGTAGGTCTAATAAAATTTTCAAAATGTGTGTATATTGCAGACGAATTGTATTGCGAATTCAGTGCACATGCGTGTATTTATCAAATGGAAGTCGATTTAATTATTACTAAGCCGCTTTCTTTATTCGCTCTAGTGGAGAAGAGTCCGAGAAATGCGCTGAGATTTTCCGTTAATGTGAGTGCTACGATACGAGCATGCACGTGGAAAGTAGAAAGTTCTGGACGATTCACTGCACATGCACGAATCATGCTAGAACACATCAACATACCTACATAGGTACTTTATTATCCCGTTGTTTATGATGTTTTCTATTTTGCATTATGTATGCGATTAATTGAATTCATCATCGGGCATCAAACATATTTTGCTTGAGATAGTGATCTTCAAAGATCATTGGTTTGAGATATCAATCTTATTTATCTATATTGTGCACGAAATAAAACATAAAACCTTAAAAATAGTATCCGGTATCATCCTGTAGTAGTTAACAGCGTTAGTTTATATTTTCTAGAGTTGACTGACGATATTGGATAATCACTAATAGGTAGGTAGTAGGTGAAAATTACTGGGCCTGATGTGTTTGCAAATCTTTAGGACCTCTATGATTGCAAAAGTTCATTTTAATAATTCCAAGTTCCGCAAACAGTTTGAATAAACCAACAGGGGCGAATCAAACTGTTGTAGTAGGTAGGTACTGGTACGTATTTCTAATGAAACGTTAGATTGTGGAGGGTAACTAACTATGCAGCTAGCCAGTAGGCAGCAGCCATTTTACAGGGAGGATAGTGGTGTGGCGTTTGTTCGGCTGCGGAGGTACGAAGGTCAGCTCGTTGATTAGCCATGCGCCCGGTAAAGGCCGACCACATGCGCGTTTGTGAGGCCCGTTCTTGTTTATAATGCAGATATGTGTTTGCCCAATCGCTGCACGCTACGCTGGCTATATGGCATCGTTAATGCGGCTACGTCTCTTTGCATACGCAAATATAGGGCGGGCGGACCGACGCTGATTAAGCGGTGGGCCGCCGAGTTGCCATCGACGCTGGCTTCATTTCTGCTCTAGGAATTGCGTGTCAGTTGATTAGTTTTGCGACGTGCAAATACCTACGTAGTTGATTTATTGCTTAGGAAATGCGCATGTTTTTATGTGATTAGAATTATAGGTTTATTATTCAGTCGTTCGTATTTAACTCTTCGTGTTTTTATGATGTTTTTTTTTGTATATTTTTCTACATGTGTGTCAATTAAACTAAAACTGTAAGGCTTTTGCAGATTCAATACTGTAGTGAATAGGTTATTATCGATCTAAATCTGGATTATGTCCCTATGGATAAGCCTACTCCGCTAGCATGTTGTGATCTGAAATCTCATGAGGATCGACTGCGTCCGTCCTGCTAATATTATCTCCTTACTATCGAGTCAGGTGTCCATCCACCTTCAATACTTGATGGCTGTCTGCATCTCGAATTCATGCAGAAGGCAGGACCCTTAGCAAATAAAGCCCAATATCACTTTTGCTATTTTGTGTCGCGTTTATTTACATTTTGAGTACCTAACAGAAACGACAACAGAATCTTAGGGTACCGATGCCATAGTTTTTGATTATGTCCGCAGGTTCTTTCCGGTAGTCGGTGCCGAGTCGACAATCTGTCTTCTGAATAAATGAGGCCTATTAGAGGTATTATAGTGAAACAGTCCACGAATGTCTCTGCATTACTGATGTATTGGCAAATTGGCTTGAACAAAGCCCGAAGGTATTTACTGTATCTAGGTATATTGCTTGAGTTCCTAATTAGCCAGTGTATTGGACTGCGCAATTTGCTTTGTGAGTTAAATATTTATGGTGTGGAATATAATCGCATTATACGTTGGTACCTAATGCCTACGGTTAGGTATATTTGACGACACATCGTACTCTACCTAAACTAATGCACAGGAACAAGATTTGTTAAGCTCTCTTTTCCAAGGTAAAAATAACAATATGTATATATAATAAACACGACATTCCCGCTTGAAACTCTGAAGCTCATATATATATATAAAGCTAGAGAAAAGTTAGTTCACGGGCGAATGGTCAAAGTATCCGACATAAACCTATTTTGTTCTCTTCTTATATTGAATGTGCTCCCTTCTTCGCTTGCCAGTCGCCTCCGCTTCTCTGTCCGTTGTCCGCCGGCAGGGCTGCTACGTTTCAAATAATTTATCGTTATTACCCACATACTTATTTATTTTCTTTAAGTTTTTTACAATAGATACCTACAAAATAAACATACTTATATTATTAAAAAAACATATCGTTATTAGTGTTATCATCATCGCATTTTTATCACTATAAAAAGACTATAATTCAAAAATAGAATCAGGTATAATCAGAATCTGAAAGAGTTTAATTTTAAAATAAGAAAATTTTAGAGCTATTGTTATGAGATAAAACTCCTCCGCTGTATTTACCTACCTACTTATTTTATTTATATTCAGAAGTTAGTTGTCTCATTAGGTACCTACCTGCTTATCTTATGGCAGTTATAAAACAAGCGTAGAGTTGTGATAATAAAATCATTAGTATCTTGATGCATCACACTGTTGTAATTAGGTGTAATTTAGACTTGAGTATCATTACCAACGTTGCTAAATCAACAAGTCAAATCAGTAAAGCGTCACCAATAATTCACACAAGGAGACACACTGGCAGACAGTTTTTTTTAAAGTGCGTTTTGAATTTATAACAATTGAACATAGTGTTAAAAAAACAGTAAAAATAGTGGATAAAGACACTTCAACGGCGGTTGCACTGTTTGCGCTAATATATTCAATCAGATTTCAATTTCGTTTTCATTCGTTCAAATTGTAGCCATCACGAACAACTTACGATAGCATGAGTTTTAAAGTAAATTTTGACTAAATTAAATAGCAATAAAGAGACGAATGCTTTGCCCAATTTTTTTTAAACTAATGTTTTATCTCTTTCTCTCTCCTAAACATTTATTAATCCCATCGGATGGTGAGGTCTGCTTTCCTCGTTTTTTCTTTCCACTTCGCTCTATCCGACGCGTCTTTTTAACTATGTTTTATATCTAAAGTTCTAAACCAATCGTTAAAAACATATTAGAAGCAGCCCTACTGTAGCGGCGTTATGTGAGGAAGTTTTGGTACGTGCCAAAGCCATTATTGGTGCGAGAAAAGTTCATCAATTTCATTTCTGGATCCGCACACGTCTCGCTCACCTACCGCGCAGCGACCCCGTTCCGCTCCGATATCCCCCTTCTAATAAAATACATCCTGTATAATGTGTTTGCGATCGATTAGCTAAAGAAAATATCCGTTTCGGAAAGAGCGAAATCTTGTGTTCATAGCTCGAACACAAAATAAGATTAAAATTTTTTTTACTTCGCATCAAATGCTGGCGAAATTGACATATTTTCGTTACCTAAAATAATTATGCTGAATTACCAAGTAAAAAATTCATAGGTGGCTACATAAATTACCTTGGGGTATTAAAATATTCGTGCTTGTAATTTGTCTAATGTGTTTAGTGGAATTGAAATAACGCGAGTAAACTGGTAAAGACAATTGGAGTGAAAGTAATGCACGCTGCAGTGTGCTGTGCATGTGTCCGTAGTGAAATTAATGAAATCAAAGTGCAATTCCAATTATGGACAAGAGCAATGGAATGCGCTGTGCACTTTTCAATATGAATCAGTTTTCAACAATGCCGGTATTTATTTATTTCTATTAGTGGCGGTTTTTGAACGCATCTTTGGTGAAACTGTAACACAGAAAAATAAACGAGGCATTCCACTTTCCGTAACAAAATTCAGTCGATTCAAAACCTAAAACAAAATGTATACTTATAAGTGTCAATTTTATTATTTTGTCTAAACGGATATGGCGTGACTAAAGTAAATTGGTAACACCATTTAAAAATGTCTGTGGGTGTAACAAGTTTTTATCTCTTATCTTGCAACTTTGTTTTTGGTAGCATTTATACGCTGATAAAAATGCGATTTACCAAGGACGCCTACAGCGGGGAATAATGTTTGAGAGGAAAGATGCCTTATGATATAAACCAAGACTTAATATAACAATAATCTGATTTATTGCATTATTTTTAAACATAGATGTTTGTTCTGCCTGGGTGTTACTATGTATTATAAGTTTGTATGTATTTACAAAAAAAAATATACAAGTATTATATCAGCAATCTAGTTCCCATAGTACAAGCTCTGCTTAGTTTGGGACTAGAGGGTGTTGTGTGTAATGTACAAGGATATATCTTATTTATTTATATAATCTCAGAAACAAAAAAGTCTGTCTGGTAGCCTTGACAGTGATCCACTGAGTCGCTGCATCTCATAACGGTAGCGCCGCCACTTCCGTTATTTTCCGCGTACGTGCACAATGTGCACATGCACAATCTATAATTTCCTATCTAATCAGCGCAGTGGGCCACACGCTGGTGTACTTATGTAGTATGAATGAAGTTTTTTCTACGAGAAAGTGTTTTATAGAAAAACGTTCAAATAAATAGAACGGAAAAATCATTTAAAGAAAATTTTCGTATTGAATGCTATTGAATTGAATCTATGTAAGAAACTTAATAGGTTATGGATAAAATTGTATTTTACATACGCAGTAAGTGCCTGAAGACGGCTGACGACGCATAGGCAGGCCTATAAGACGCTGGAGTGATGATATTGACGCCAACAAACAAACGCCAATCCTGGAAGTAGGAAGACCTATGCCTAGTGGTGGGACAGTATAAATTAAGAAAAACAATATAAAAACTTATAAACTTCTTAACTATGAAATTCTCCTTAGATCCTCTTCATTATTGCTGGTTTACTAGGTTTACACTTATTTTATGGCTGGTCGTCATCAGACCTTTGGACCTTTGTTCATCAAATCTCAACCCTTTGAGATGAACTAAATGTTCCAAATAGCAATTAGGTATGCCTGAGATAGATTCCTCAGAACTAGTTTTCAGAGCTGATGAATATCTTTATAATTTGAAAGTCATAAGATAAATCACCTTTCATACAAAAAACCGCATTCAAATCGTAGCTCTACTTTCTCAATCACGCGGTGGCATAAGACAAACAGACACACAACGCCGTCAAACTTATAACACCCCTTCCGTTTTTCAGTTAGGGGTTAAAAATAGGAGAAAATCGAGGTGTAAATGTTCTCACTTCACTGTCTGTGACAATATTTTAGGTCAAGAGTGAAGAATAAACCGAAAACCTTACATTTAGTGTGCTACGAAAAAGTGAAAGTGCACGAAGCTTTGCTCTACGAATAGTTATTATTACTATTGCTACGAAATTGTTACGCATATAAACAAAACAATGCTACTTAATCAGAATATTTTATCCTTTCCACGGAGCACCAATTTGTTTGACGGGGTGGTCAGGTGGTCATCGGCTGCACAAGACCTCCCAGGGTGGATAGCCACCAGACCTTGACTGATTCCTATGCGAGCACCTCCATCCTTGTCTCCCTCTAATAAGATCTATAATAGCAAAGCAAATTGGACAGAGCCTGGGAAGCCACCCCAAGCTTCCAGTACAGCCGTCATTATGTGTCATTAGTTTTGCGACACTGACCAAATGACTGGTCTGCTATCAAATGACTCATTCCATCCACGGAATCGTGATTATAATCGTTGTGTAGGTACCCACTAGTAATTGGAGATCAAATGGCCATTTACTCTTACCAATCCATAATACCTAACTCGCAAACGATCTTAAAACCTTCAAGGGGGAAATTATTTTTCGCGAGGTTAGGTAGCTACTTCCTCCAAGATTTCAAATGTGGTCGTATACCTTACATACAACCCAGACAGGCCCAGAATATTTGCAGATTATGTAAACATACCGACTGGTTCACATTAGTTTTTGGATATAAACAAGAAAGTAAATAAATAAGCATTAATTTTAATTACATAGAAGCGAAGTAATCTGCCGCGTTACTTATGTGATCAGCGAGCGACCGTCCTGATAAAGCCATAAATTTCACTTAGCTAGATTAATGAGATGTTATTGGAAATTTGCCATTAGTTACAGTTAAAATATTACAGGGCCGGGTCGAGACCCTCCGGAAAATGAGAGTTTTCCGAAAATGGTGATAGCATTATATAGCAAAAAGGTCGTGTAGGTGGTCAGAAACAATGCTTGCAGAATGTCTTTGTAGAGCGCACATGGTTCTTTTAGAAAAAAAATAAAGCTGGTTCTAAAACTTTCAGTCGCGACAAAAGCTTTTTTTTAATGATAAAAGTTATGGAACAAGCTGATAGCTCACCTGATGCTAAGTAGTAACTTCTGCCTATAACAATGCATTACCTCACAGAGCAAGTCCAATGAGGAATTCTACGTTGGAAGTTTGAATATAGGATTAAATACAAAAAATGAAAACATGAAATCCATACAAAAATCCATCTAATCAAAGCCTCCCTAAAAACAGTATCCAATTACACGCACGGCTAACGAGAGCGGCCGGGCGGTGGCAGTGGCCAGCAGAATTTACACAGCCTTCCCTCGTGAAGCACATCTGAAGGAAAACGCTTCATTCCCGCCGGAATATAATCGTCCGCTCGTAATTTATATTGTCTGCTGCAGAGGCGAGTCCCGCTGCACATTCATTTATTTTATGTGCCATTTACAATTGTCGGTCGATGGTCAAGGGTGGGCGAGGGTCGAGGGGGGTCGCCTTCGTATTATAAAACCGTGCGGTCATCTGCGCATTCGAAGGCATTCGTAATAGAAGCGGTCCACGTGAACTGTGATGACCAGCGGTATGGGGCTGACTGATGGTTTGCTTAAGATTAATGTCGTTCGCATTAGATGGGATTTCAATTGTTGTTGGTAACTTTATATTTTATTTACATTTCTAATGTTGAATAACATCCTTTAATGTCTCTAAAATTTTATTGTGGTCTATGCTCTAGATCTAAAAATCAAAGAGGCTAATAATAAAAAGGTCTTTTTGTGGTACATTTTCGAGCAAAATATTTTGCTCTACCTATAAGTAGAGGTAGTTCAATACGCCTTCTCTCTAACTGTAGCAAACAATAGGTACTGCAGAAAAGTAGAAAAGAAACTGGCGAAGAACTTGAATGAATAAAAAGTCAGTTCCATTCTTCTTTTGAATTTAATTGTCAGTCGTTGCATTTTTCGCATGAAAGTCCGAAGAACGAACGGTGGAGGCTGAGTGGCTCTGTATTCTTTTGTTTTTTAATTATAACGCTGCCACCGTGTTGGTGAGGTGGCCCCATGCCAAGTTCCGGTGGAGGTGGCTTCTTGTTAAGCAACGGGCGCTCGCCTCCTACGTGCTTCAGCCATTCATTTCGTAGAAACTTATAACCTGACCCGCGTACTTATGAGCGTCGCCAATAAATATAGCGATGACCGGAGGCTCGGTCCCTGTCGGACTTGCGGGTGGCGCGGCAGCCGGAGCAGGACGGCGCCACCCGAGGCATTGTTAGCTAAATATGTAGGTGGTCAGCCGGGCTTGGGCCCACCACCCCGCGGCGAAGACGGGGGCGGGCGGCGAACGTGCGGGCCCGGCGCCGCCGATCTATTGAGCGCGTATTGCAGACGCGGTCACGCGCTGCAATATTGCACAGCGAACGCAATATTGCCCCTCGGTAACTCAATTTGATAAATTGTGCAAAGTTCGCCCGCACCGCATTGCCATCAGCGCTATCGACGTTTGTCCCCCTATCTTCTATGTTTGGAATACGATCAATGAAATTTCAGCAACCAGTAGAAGCGATTTGGAATTCATTTTGCAGAATTGCAAAATTCATGGTCAGAAAAGCGAGTTGCTACACGCGTAGGTATTACATAAATAAAGTTACAGAGCAGGAAATGGTAAACAGCAAACTATTTGGAACCGCAATACTTAGTTACAAAATTGTATTCGAAACAGAACCGTTTGTTATTCAAGCAACAGGAAACAGCGTATAGAAATTAAATAACTGCAAATAGCTAAGCGAAAATCCAAGCGTGCCAGTGAAATACGAAATGCACGCACAATGTCCAATGCACATCACACGACTTTTTTACATAACCACGACTCCAACCTTTTGTGTCGCTATTCCACTTTGTACAGTTCCAAAAGGAATGTGCAAACTGGACACAAAACACAATTAATTTTACGATTTTATATTTTCTTACTGTGTTTTTCTTCAGAGTTTTCCAAAAACATTTACTATACAACGTAGTTACTCATAAGTCTTCCTACTTTTCTTTTTTTGTAAATTATTTTAGACAACATGTTCGATGTTATAGAACAGAAACTGCAAAAGTTCATAAAGTAATGTTCAGCAGGTAAAGTGGCATACAATAAATCTGAATAAAGGTGTGAACACAGTGTAGTGGCGAGCGAGCGGCGGCGGTGGCGGTGAGGTAGGCCACGAGAGCCGTGCGGTCGCGGCTTCAGCGCCGGGAAAATGATTTATATTGTTTGTACGGCGGCGCGCGCTCACTCCTCAAGCAATCCAGTCCACTGCAGATATGGCCGAGTATTATTATCGATCCGGCTCGGGCGGTCGGCATTTCCTACTGCTCATACTCGACCGCCGCCGTCCCCCGCCCGACATATTTATTGAGGTCGCCACACATCGACGTAAAACTTTCTATAACAGCCTTTCTAGTGCACTAACCTTTCACGTGCTTTCACGACAGTTTTAAAATTTTCCGAGGGTTGCGTCGGCCTCCCCTTAGCCAATAGCGGCGGGATATGATATTATATCAACTCATAACGGCCAATCCCCGGCCGTTATGATATTGTAGGCGGGCGCGGTGTGCACCGACAGTTTCCTCGTAGGGCGGGCGGTTTATGATGTTTAGTTATGATTATGGGGTTTGGTATATGCGGATTGTTTATCTTGGTTAGGTATTAGGTGGTGAGAAATAATAATGTTTGCGTAGTTTACAGGATACTTAGTAGTGAGCTATTAATTATTATTAGTTACAGTGAATTTCGTTTTAAACATTACGTAGGTAATAGTTAGCAAGGAGTGAAAGGTATTTGCATGTTTGTGCAACCATCGGGTAGTAGGCAGGGCGTTTAATACAAAGAATTTATAAACGAAAACAACGTAGCAAAATAACGAATGGCCTCGCTCGCGAATGAGCGAGTCTTATGATGACATTTCAGCGTTTTCTATCCAATATCACATTTTCCATTTGGATTGCGAGCGGCGAAACGTTTGATTTTATTTTCGTCGATTTTGCAGAATCGTGACCTGAAACTCGGATAAGGATTTGTTGCGCAACTTTCATCTTACACTTTGTCGAACCTACCAAATTTTGATTTACTACTGGTCGTTCTGTTTCTCGCAATTCAGTGGGTGTTGGAGGAAAATGGGTACTGAAACCGGTGAATTCTCAGGTGAACTATCGAAATGAAGTTTCATTTTCATTTTATTTTAAGTAAGCATACCTATCGTTGTTTCTTATAATAAGCAGGTTGATATTGGAATAAAGGAGTGTTCGTAAAACAACTCCGACTCTCTTGACGACATCTACCGTCTGTGTCGTATCCCAGAATAAAAAGCTATAAAAGTGCTCTAATTAACCTTTAGCGTATTGAATTAAAAGCGTCCTTGTACGGCAAACGCGTTGATAATAAAAAGATAATAAACAAGCGCCTTTGTAACAAACTATAACAGATCGGTAATTGCTTCCACGATACCTCCTCGCGTTATTACGCCTTTTACGACGCAGTATGGGGCGAATAAAACAATTTTACGAGGGGCCATGGGCGCATACATATCTATACAACCATGTACTCGTATAAACGCCTAATAGGTATAGGCAGTATTAGGTATGTCCGCACACGCTTATGTTAGAAAGGTCGACAATCTGTCAATAATATCAACCAATCCGTCAACTGTGTAACCTTTTTGGATTATCAATCGTGAATCAATTTTGTTCATTGTTCTAGAAACATAAATATTATATTAGTCGACAAATAGGTCGATATTATTGATTGACTTGATATCAATCTGACGTCATTTTTATTCGCTGTAAATTTTTTGACTCGAATATCTATGAACATCGGGGCTGTATCACACTACAAAATATAAAGTAGTTTTATTATCAGCTTGTTTGAAAGCAAATTAGGTACCTACAGGTTGGTAGAGTCCTGGAGTAATAATACCTATACTGTAGAGGTATCTGATGTTGCTTTAATGCAATGATGGAACTACAAGAAAAATAAAAGAATGTGATACAATGTGATGTAGTTTCAGTTGTTTTTATGAAAATATACGAACAAGATTGTTTTTCCGGCTCAAGTAGAGAAATGTAGAGAAGATTAAGTTTTTCAAAGTTCATTTTATTACATTAAGATAATTCAATATAGGAGTAGGAAGTAGATGCGTCCCTCGGCTGTGCATGGGCGGACACATGGCTCCGGTCACTCAAATAGATTGCGTCATACTAGTGCGCGCGCTCGGCTCCCGTCCCCAAGCGCAAAACAATTATTACACAAAATGAATAAAGTATCGACTCCTCCGTCCGCCACGTCTCACTACACATGTCTTTGTAATCTACCGTACAAACGTAATGTAACATTTGTTGAGCGGAGATACAATTTTATACACATTTTTGTATTTTTTTACTCTGGGGACACTTTTTCGACCCTCGTCCGAGCGGTCTCTTTGAAAAGTGGACATCGGAACGCGAGGGAAGGAGCCCCCGAGGACTACGTTTCGAAATGCGTTGTAAACATTGCGACTACATTCAATTTCCCGTCATTTTTCAAACTGATAAATAATTCTGTCATCGAACGCTCGGACAGGGGTCGCTATGAAGTGATTGCCGATGGAAGGACGCCGACTCCGCCGTAAAAAATAGTGGGCGATGAGACTCGGCCTCTAGCTCTGCCGCTGCCCGCGCCACTGTGCGCGATAAATTTCTTTTTTATTATCAGATATCGAGGGACTCGGGAATCGAATAAAGCGCTCATATTTAATTCATAGGATACCGGCCATATAGCACTGGCCCGACTATTTTATTTAAGATGTTGAAAGATTACGGACACTGGGTTCATACTCATTTCCGAAGTATCCTTTTCTTTTTCTTTGAAGTTTGTAAGAAAGAGAGACATCTTGAAATTAATTTTAAATACCAAGTAGGTGAGTTGGCCGACAGCAACGAATTCTTGAATGTTATTTCTGATTTCACTGAGTACTGAACTACTCGCGGGTTTAGAGACACGGAAAAATAAAAAGCCGCAGTTCAAAGCCATGGACACTTCACATTTGACTGATTAAACTGGGTCTGTTCAATCCTATTTTGCGATGTTTATATGCATGTAGCCATACCAATCAAACGAGATTCATTTAAATTCTTGGATTTATTGCGCAGTGAGTGTCCGGCAGGCGTCCGGCGCGGCGTCCGGCGTCCGGCAGATGTGTTCAATACATTACAGCGTCCACGGCAAGAACAGGACTGGGGTCACTCGCAGTATTAAATAACTCTCCGACAGCTAAATGAGTAGGGGACGCGAATAACGTTCATAGGACCTATTCTCAACGCTTGTCAAAGTGATACAGTTTCGTTTTATTTCGACAAAGTAGTGTGGGCTTGCTAGTGAAATAAATTCAAGTGATAGATAGAACTATGAAGGCATAAATAGACAAACAGGAAGAGTTTGAATGATTGGGTAACAAGTTAAATATACCCCGGACTATGAAAATCTTCTTAGATCCACTTGACTTTGCTGGTCATCATCAAACCTTGGAGTATTATATAATCTGTGCTTTGGACTATGTACTCCACTTCATCAAATCTCAATGCTTCGAGATGAACTTTTCGAAGATAAGCATAGTCACATGATAGACTGCACATCGACTTCATTTATTACGTTGCGTTGTAAAATAATCCGTCTATGAAAGCTACAATGAAATTATAATGTTACTAGAAGCGCCTCGCGGTTTCACCCGCGTAATTCCCGTTCCCGTGGGAATTCCGGGATAAAATATAGCCTATGTTCATCAGGGATAATGTAGGATTCTAATGGTAAAAGAATTTTTTTAATCGGTCCAGTAGTTTCGGAGCCTATTCAATTCATACAAACAAACAAACAAACAAAAAATCAAACCTTTCCTCTTTATAATATTTGTATAGAAAAAACGTTCACGTTTTACCAAGTCTTTACAACATGTCGCTTGCGTTGAGAATAGCCCCGTTTGTTACTGCCCGTCGCGGTAAGGAACAATAAAGAAAATTACGATGCCAACCTACCTATAGCAGCACGTTTACTAGTAGCATGTACTTTATTGAGGTTATACTTACTTTTACGTCGCCATATTGTTTTTGAATTTTGAATTATTATATTATACAAAGACTCTACGGTTCTGTTACCTATCTATGTAGGTAGGTACCTACATAGATAGGCGCATTTTATTCAAACTACTTGGTGGTTACTGAAAGAAAATTACCGAAAAGAACTGCCAGATAGAGAAAGTAATGCAAACTATAAAACGAAAGTTTTTGATTTGAAAAAGCAAACAAAGATTTTGAAAACGTATAAAATAGAGCGATAGCGCGCAACACGGCTGATAGGATCTCAGTTTATATTTTATTCATACATTGTATTGTTGGAATATCAATTGGCTCGCCCGGCGGTAGGTAAAGGGTACATTTCCAATCCGCACGGGATTCACTTAGATTTGAAGGAAAATAGATTTCGATTTCCAAAGCTGCGACAAAGCAATCCGATATATTTTTCAGACAGATATTGCAAGCGATTTCTTTTGAGCTTTGAAATATAAGGGAGGGATTTCAGAAGACTCCGTGTATTTTCGTTTCTGCATTGAGCGCGTACTTTTATGGAAGTTAGTGAACTATAAAACTGTTTTGGTACGTACTTAGACGCAAGTTTGGACTATTCCGCCATGTGCTTAGGAGATGTGGAAACTTTTATGACTTTCTTCGAGTGTCCGCGTCATTTCTCTTCTAATGGTTATACTTAGGTACCTGTCTAGTTTTTTTAACCCTACTACTCTCATAATTCATGCTAGTTTATAAAATATTTACATGAAAATTATAAGAATGTGGAATATACATGACCTTTTTTCTTTCAAAAAGATATATAAACAGAACAGACTCCAGATATACCTAAGTATTAGAAGGTAGATGAATACCGACGCTAAAAGGTCATCGCCGTGCCGTAGACGGACCATTTACTGTTTCCTGTTTTTAATTTTGGCAGGCAGACAATACCTCGAGCGAATCGTTAAAGGGGAGAGCGACCCCTTCTAAAACTGAATAATTTGTTATCTTCTTTGTTTCTGTTTTGATTTGGTTACTAAGCTGAACGAAGCTAATGATAATAATTTGAGTAAATGATAGGTAGGTACTATAGAGGTTAACTTTAGCAAGATTATATATAAAAGAAATAAATTCTTTAAACCTTTGTTGCGTTCCAATGACAAAGTATTTAATTTAGCATCGAGTTACAGTTTTACTTACATAATCTTTAGTATCTTTTAAATTATAAATTGCTATAATTGTTCAGGGAAAGTTATTAATATCTCTCTTTTAGTACCTAAGGCTATGTTGGATCTATAAAAAGAAGAGACATAAGTTATGTATCAAACCCGTAAAAGTATCACTGGTGCAATATAAAAGTTAACGACACAAGAAAACGCGTTTTCCACAACATTAAAGATAACAACAATACGGGGGCGAGCAAGTGTAGAGCCTCCCGCGGGGTGGCGGGAGGAGGGTCGAGAAAAATTCAATATTAATATGAAGGAGGTGCGAGCGAGAAGGTTCCTCCGTCCCACTCGCGCGGCCAATGGCAATACCCCGACGACGCCGCGATATGATGAATTTATGGATGTAATAAAAGCGAGGTGCGCGATTGGAGGAGCGCGGTCAGGGAGAGCTTATTTTCTTTATTTTCATATTTGGAATGTCGGTCTTAAGTCGCTTGCAGCAGCTTATGGACGTCAGACGTTTCTTAACTGGAGTTATTAAGAGAAATAACACCACACCCACCTTGTTTAATGCTTTATTTTATGACTTGTGTCTTGGCTTTTAGGTTTAATAAAAGCTTCTTCAATCAGCTTATGGATTATAATTAAAAAAATATGACGTATCGTATATATCTAACAGATCTTAAGTCGTTTGTGATCATAAATGAAAAAAGAAATATTTTAGGTTTTTCTAAAAGCGTTGTGCTTTGATGTTTCAAAAGGATTACTTAGTACACATAGGCAATTGAGGGCGAGCGTTTTCAGAATTGAAGTTTGTGTGGTGAGTGAGGGTACTCCACAAAGGCTCGTAACAGACTGTTGATTGAGGCGTGAACGACGCTCGACCGCCGGCTTCTTTCTTGATTTCACTCGAGTGGCCGAAAACGACACTTGTATTTGCATGAGCCGCTCTCAGGAATTTGGAGAACAAGACTACGGACTTACAGAACGAAAGACGTGACTTGATTGGCTAGGTGGACTGTTTAGCTCACCTGTTAGTACATTTAAAATGAAGGTGGACCTAGAATTCCGGGCCAGTATTAATTTTTTTAGGTTCGGGTGTATTTTGTGTTATAAAGAAAAGACTAAGGCTGGGTTGCCACTACGCCGGACTGGCAAATCTGCCGGGAACCAGACACCGGACGGACTGTTCACATTATACCGGAAAAGAAGAATTTTAGTAGAAGTTTTGCCAAGCCCGGCATTTTTGCCGGATCCGGGATAATGTGAATGGCTCTATATAAATTGTACAGCCACTAACCCTTCCGGCAGTTTTACCGGCCCGGCAGATTTTCCGGTCCGGCGTAGTGGGAACCCGGCCTTAATGTAGGTAGGTCATACTGTTGTATCTAGAAACAGTTGACTATAAAGGGGAGTTTCGACCCTGACTAAATGATCAAGAAGGTACTAATGACAGCACAAACAAACGAAAAAGCGATCTGAAAACTTGCATGTCTTTGGTTTTTTTTTATAGTTATTTCTCAGTAAATCCTATACTCCCACCTTTAGCCGTATTTGTGTTAAAAGAACATAGAGAAGCAATCATTTTCCATGATCGAGCCAGTAAGCTCACGTAAGGCGCTTAAAGAACTAGTCGGCGGAGAATTGATACCTTCAATATAATGCGTCTGATGGAAACCCGTACAAAGCCCGACCCTGACAGCAAAGACAACGCAGACAAAATAAATAAACAGCAGCGTGGGGTTGCCACATCTTTTATCAAAACTTTCGTCTTTTTCAGTTTGTATTATATTTTCAGAAAATATTTCAAGTAGGCAGCTAATTAGAAATTATTAATTCCGTCAGTAAGAAAAATAAGTAGGTACATAACCAGCTAGTTGCTGGTGTTCGTTTTATTTTGTAAATATTGTGAATATTGTGAATGCTGTATTGGTTTTAATTTTCTTTGAGTATTGTGAGACTTTTTTATGTTAATAAAGTTATTTTGGCTTATATTGAAGCAAAGTAATTTTCAATTCTATTTTAAAAAGAGTTTTTAAAAGCTGTTAGTTTGTTTATGCCGTTAGTCACAAGCCTAGAGTTAATTTTACTTCGTTTTGTAGTTACTAGTCTAATCTTACGAACAAAGATGACTTTTACACTTTAGAAGATCATTGCTTACGAATCTAATGATTCGTATAAGACAAAAAAACTCCTTTTTACTAAAATCTAATTTTATTTTATTGGAATAAAATTACAGTAGTGTCCTAATCATGCCACCACATAATAAAAATATGAAAAAAAAAGTAAGAAAAAAAATTAAAAATAAATAAATAATAAAGACGAAATAAAGATAATATCTGAACCTATGAGGTAAAAGCTAGCAACACTGAAGGCGGCAAGTCAGCGACGCGAAAGTATTGGGGCTCTGCCGTTCAGTTTTGAAGTTCAATTATATCGCAGGTGGTGCCGCGGGCCTGCTGCCGACGACGGCACTCGGTTGAAAACCCTCAGTTATTGGAATCACTGCTTCATCAGATCAAGATAGATGTGGTTTCGATGAGTTTGTTCTTTGGTACGAGATTTACGTTTAGATTAATTTGTATTAGTAGGGTACCATCACGATGCCTTGTAGTCTTTTTACCCAAAGAGTTCTTGAAGTATTAAAAAAAAGAAATAAGAAGTGTCATGCCGGCCTAAACAGCGTAAAACATGAAAAAAAAATCATAGGTGCTATAAAATATATTTCTGAGGACGTATCCATAGGGTTATGTTATGGCAGAGCAAGAACTTTGAAGACCATTACACAAGTTGTAAAACAAAACTACGCAAAAACACGAATTTTCCTTATATTTCACGTAGTTTCCTCAATCGATAAATGCTCTACCAAATTAATTTACTATTATCGAACCACTCCAATACAAGTTTTACGTATAAATATTTATCTATAAAGCGCGCACTCCACCGGAACAGAGAGCTAGGGATGTGCACTAACTCTCCTAACTTCTATTAGTTTGTAAAATACTTGTAAATATTTGTAATTTATTTATTTTCAGTCACAAAATGCAATGTTACTGGAACTAGTATATTAAAGATATCGTACAATTGTTTCATTTTATCATTATGTAAATTTTTACTGTCAGCAGGTAGGTACAAGTATCTATTCATAAAATAGCTTTTATGATTTTAAATATTGATGTGGTTGTTGTGTTTCCATAAAAAAAAATTTTTAGACAGCATTGCTTTTAATTTCGGACCTATAAGACTTTCACATTTCATACATTTTTTGAAGTAACTCAGGTCGGCGCTTACGGTTTTCGGAGCAATCAAAACGTTCTCCTATAATATATGTAGTTACTAACCTAATGAAGGTTTGAACGGGTACTTTACTTTGAACATAACGCTGAACAGTGCTGAGGCTGCATCAAATAATAAGGCGTGTAAGTTACTTAACTTACACAAAGATGTATATTGTTTATTACTTATTGTTTTGGACGTTATATTTTATTGTATTTGTTTGTATATTTTGTAAAGGCAGCGTCTCCTCCCTAGCAGGTTCTGGCGTACAAAAGGCGAAGTTTTCCCGCAGCACAGATTCCTTTTTCTTTGTTTGGTGTATTTATTGTAAATCTACTCATAGCAGCCTCCGCGAACGTTAGAAGTATTTCACATAACTTTTGGTTCAAGTACCTGTTTGAACTCTACGTGTGCGTTAGATGTTCGCTTTTGTTTTTCTTTGTGATTGAAGAGGAAGAATGAATTGTAGGTATTATTAAATGGATGATACTCTGTTTTATTAGATCTTACTTTAGCCATAGAAGTTATAGAAAACATATAGAAAACTACTTCAATGTAGTTTTCTAAATAATCATTTTAATACTAATTAATAATAATTTGGTCTATATTTTGATGAAACTAAAATAAAATATGTACATGAAATAATCAAAGGCCTGAAAATTTTATTGAAAATAATAAAGGACCACTTTACTATTTAGACGGAGACCTTGAGGCGGACTAAACTCTCCGTCCCCAGAGTTGACCACTAACTCATACGAACTAATGAAAAAGCGATTTATTCCTATATTTTTGTAGTGTTCCTTTACAATATAAATAAGTATGGGACAAGCTCAAAAATGTAGTTCCTTAAAAGTCCCGTTTAGTATCCACTCAGGATCTAAAAGTTTCGTGTTTCAAATAACTCAAAAGCCGTTTTTCATTATCAAGTAGAATTTCAGAACACATTTGCAATGCAGGCCTTGAGAGCTAACTAGTTACGTCGGTAACTAGTGAATTAGCACCGGCAGCTGGCAGCCCGCGGAGGCACTGCATCCTCGTTAATATGATTTGCTGGCTCCGCTCGCTTCGCAACTTGCTAAACTACCCTCCGCTTCTACATTTATTTGGTCTGGAAATAGCTTTAAATGTAAAAACATTCTTTATGAATATAAAAATTACGAAACAAATACGCTATCACTGCAGTATTCTCAAACAGATAGGCACTTGGGAGGTAAATACCTACATTTGACCTTGTCAGTTACGATAATATGATGAAGCAGTGAATACATTACTGTTTGCAATTTCATTGTTGAAGTGAAGTGTAAAAATACACAAAGTTGAACCCACGTCAAAGCACAATTTTACTGTGCCAAAAACTCCTGTCCTTTATAGCTACATATGTAAGTGAATCAGTAACCTGAGGAGTTGCCTGACCACTGGCAATCAGACTGGCAACCTCGTAACTGTCTATTTCCGTTTGGAACCATTAAACGGCGACCAGTTACCAACTAACATCTTGATAATAATTTTCCTGATGGTTGTGGAAAGTCAACCACCTATTGGTTGTTTCATAACGTGACTTTTTGAAAATCAATATAGTAAGTAAGTAATTGAACAACACTTTATTATATCCAGATCAAAAATGTGAGGCCTTATCGCATGTAGCGATCTTTTATACAATATAATGACAGTGATTCATATAATCGCTACCTAGAAAGTACGAGTGAGTAGGTATGTAAATTCTTACAAAATATACAGATAATAATGAAAAAGGGTATCAAAAATGGTCACTATCATTGTTGGCATAGAATCAAGTTGATTTTTTTTAAATCCAAAGCAAAAATATATTTTGTATCGCGCTATTTTTAATAATAGAAACGTTCCTTTACAAAATAACATAAAGGGCCATTAAAGTCCGATGCGGCTACGGGAAGTGCTACAGAAGACGTGTAGTGGGCAGAGGGGGGGTCCAGTCTTAAAGACACTTAGGGGGGCACCCCCCACTCCAAGGCGCCGGACGACTTGGTTATTCTATCAAGCGTGGACGCGCGTGTGTGCTCACTGCTCACACACAGCACACACGCGCGCGGCATTATACGGCCGGCCACCACTCCACTATGTCAATACAATACGCTCTCTTCGACTGGACTTAGATTATTTAGAAAGCACTTGTAACGTTCATAAGAAGCGCCGTGGAAGACGCAGTCGTCACAATGGCCGGGACGTGTCAACGAGGGCCGAGCCGGGATACACGGGAAAGATTACGATCCTAAAAAAACAGCTTCCACTAGAGAATATACTTAATATCCTTTCGGAGATTGACTTAGGTTGGTGGTGTAGTGGTGTTGTGTTTCACTCCATTATTGGTTTGAATTACTGCTGTGACGACACTGTCGGATTAAGATTGGTATCTTATACTATTAAAGCTGTAGTTGGTGAAGTCTCATCCCGACTTGGCCTACTCCCAATAACAATTTGGATTTACGCTACCAACATGAACCATAGTGTTTTGAAACAAAAAACAACAAAGTGGGGTTCTAATCTCATAACTTATTTTGAAATATGTATGCAGATCTGTCAAATACAATACAAACATAACAAGGAGAAACCATCAGTTGGAGTCATAACAGCAGACGGGCAGCGGCGACGGCGGCGTGGGACAACACCGCTGGACGCGGATTATCCGCTACGCGGCGTAGCACTTTGTGCGGCTACGCGCGTAGCATGTGTAAAGATTTCGTCTACGAGGCTACGAACTATATTATCGCGCCTGAACAACTTTGCCATTCAGATTCGATTTAAATAACCCTCAAACTATCTAAGTTACTCTTAAATTTAATGACCCTTTAAATTAATAAGTGTCAAAGTTAGCCGAGCGCACGTCGGTGTGAGTTTATAAGAGTACGTAGCTACACTGGTGACGTGTGTGCGCGCGGAGACATCGTCTCATGTGTGGGTACTTTCATAAATCTGTTGGGAGATATATGAGAGCGCAATTTCCGGTATCCGGCCATTAGCGCCGAGCTTTTATAAGCTTAAAGCTTAGGTTAAAGATTTTCTGGGTAGTTTAATGCGAATCTTGTAATAGGTACAATAAATTCTGTATAAAGTATGGGATTGCATATTAGGTGTCGATTCGAGAACTTTTAATGTGTGTAACTTGGCCTAATGTCTGTTTGTGGTGTCGCCGGGTCGTGGATATACGCCGCGGCGTTAATGAAAATGTTCGCTCGGGGAATCGGGATGTGACTCGTGTCGATGTTCACTACTATTGTTTTATGATTAAAGCAAAATTCAATGAAAAGTAAACGAAAAAAAATAAGCGGTGTGGGCGTGCGTGGAGGGCGTACGAGGAAGGCGGAGGTCCAACTTATTATTTTTATCGACCGTAAAAAGGTGCCGGACCTCTCCTGGACCCTTCCTCGGCTCCTCGGGGGAGATTCCAATTATTTACGGATATTTTGTTTTAAATCCCAAAAAATATAGGGTAATAAATGTTTTTTCTACTTACATTTCTTACCTTGGTTTAAGCTTCCTAATGAATACTCCTTAAAAATGTTCAATGTTTTAGAATTCCAGTTATTTTGTATTAGGGTGGAATTGTCGACTGTTGCATCATATACTCGTAAATATTATATTAGATAATGAATAAAACTGTGGCCATTTGTTCCGCTTGTCGTCGGCCGACGGGTAATCACTGCAGCTGCACTCTTCGCCCCCGGCTGTCCTGTCACAGGCCACTCAATAATGCAACGTTGCAGACCCATTGTTCACAACTCTAAACAATCCGCTCGCAAACTTACAGCTCCGCAGATTTTAAACTCGTGCAAGAAATCTTTTTACAATTAAGGCGACAATCTTCATAAATCAATTTCCCCCGAATTGAATGTCAATAAGTAGGGACGGTTGTTAAACGACGCGCCGTGAAATAAAACTTTCCGGAGGGCGGAAAGTTCCCAGTAAAAAGAATATTTACATTAATTCTCTTCATTATGTTTTGAAGAATAATCATGGGTACCGTCTCCCATTCCATTCTCTCGATTGAGTTTTTATTTGAATATTTTTTGCCATCGCTCTCCCCGAGTCCGTCTCTGCGCGACAAAAGGAAGTTTTTATTAGCATCTTAATGATTTTACGGCAGGTCCCCGGTTACAACAGCCTTTATGTCGTCAGATTTTCTTAAGTATTTTTTGTCGAGTTTTTTTGCATCTTACATTATTAAAGTTTTCATTCTGGCGCTTAATGAAGCTCATTTCTTCTGTTCGTCCGGGCCTTGATTGCCTTTGTTTTGCATAAATGCAAGATTTCTATAGGTTTCTTTCTAGCGAATTGAGCAAGTTCGAAGACTTGAAATTTGTTCTCGGAAAAGGCAATTAATTGTTTTTCTTCGGATACTTTTCCGCTTGTATTTTCTCAGTGATATTTAAAATCGTGCTTAAAGTCAGGTACCTAGTTACTTAAAAAATCTACGGCATAAGAAGTTTATTGGAATAGCTTACTACGCGAAATATGGTATAAAGTTTAGATAGATTAAGTACTATTGGATTTAAATTTTTAAGGTTATATAACATTTTGCAGTTGGGTAATATAGCGTCATCACTTCATGTTCCTTCATGGTAGTGAGTTAGGTATGGTGTGTACAATACCATCCGATCTCGCGAAGGTGGCGAGCCCTCGTCTGGATCGCATATTCGATTTGTCGCGTCGTGCACGGTAATTACATTCATCTCTGCTCCAGACTGATTTATGCTGCGCCTCGCTCGCCTTCGGCCTCCGTTCTGCCATTAACTACTTTTCCGGGTCTATCTTACGCACCACAAAATGATAATCGTCCGGAAAATCGGCAAGGCTGTATGTAATGTTATGAGAGGAAGGCCGGCCGTTTCTCTTGGGCCGCAATCGAGTCCGAGATCTTGCTTTCTTTTTAATTTCCCTGCGGCCTCCTAATGAGGTCCCTGCGGCGCGCCGGCTCGCCGTTATCTATGATATTCTTGAGGTTGATGCTTATTGTGCGTGTCACTGATGGCTTCCTTTTTTATTATCCTCTCGAACACGATTCCGAGGCCGCCCAAATGAGTTCTTCTCATTTGCTTCGCTCTCTTTATTTCTCTAGGCGGCAGTTTGTCTTGTGTCGCGACTTAACTTTCTTTTAATTTTAATGAAACGGCCACAGTTTTGTCTGGAGTTCTTTTTATTTAATTTTGTTCTCGAGATACATAGACCTCTGTGAACAATAACAATATAAAAATACAATTCACGCTCGTATTCAGAGCCATTACGGTAGGTAGTATTAATGTATGTTAAATAAACAGAGAGCGCTAACAAATCACACGACTCCGCCTCCACTTATCTATTAAAATGAGAGATTATAGTCGGCTCAAACAATGTTCGGTGCAATAAGACCGGTGTTATTTTCACTGGATTGTACAATATTGTCACAATCTGTATGGAAGGGCAATTAGAGACGTGTCGCGCGTGGCGGCCACGTGCCCCAGCTCTCGTCTCTCCGTGGCGAGAGCGGTGCACGCGACGCGCCTCATCCTACCCTCATTATGACACAATGTTTATACTATGCACAACACGAGGATAACTATATGTTTAAATAAAAACCATTCTCATACATATGACTGATTCATAATACAAGCCAGTCAAATATTTTTGCAGTCGGTATTCAGAGTTATAGCGGAGTTTTAATTAATATACGAAATTGCAACTCAGAAATTTTGGTATTAAAGAAATCCCTTTCCAGGAATTTACTTCATTTAAAGTATCGCATTTTTCATGAAGATTATACCTTACGACAGCCATAAAAGAAAACAGAAGTCCCCTGCCCCTTGCTAAGCGACGAACTTGAGGAATTTTTGTTTCGCTCAAATCTCTCCTGACATAGGAAGTACTGATATTTTTGTGAGATCGCCTAGAGATTTTAATACCCGATTTTATTTAAATTCGTTTAGGCGGTGGGTGACTGCGCCCCCAGACATTTATCGCGAGGGCGTGATTGTATTTATAAGCAGAAAGAATTTTGCAACACCCAGTTGGAGCGCTTTCTTCAAAATGTTGAGATACTTTGTACGATAAATCTTTTGAGGGTATCAGTGGAAAAGGATCCCCTATAATCACCGCATGCATCCCCATATGATTCGATTTTATCGTGTTTTTTAGCTCATCCATCTTTGCGACCCGACATTCGATAATGTGACGGCTCAACTAACATCATTTTATTTTCCTCAATACATATCTACCACTCTGCAGGTGGTCTGTTTCTAGTGAAGTATAGAGGAATAATAAGTAAGTATAATTCGATTAAGTACGAGTAAAATAGTTTTACAAATAGGTAGGTAAGCATGTCACATTAAATAAATAAATAAATAAATATTCACGGACACTTAACACAACGCCTTCTAGTCCCAAACTAAGCAAAGCTTGTACGATGGAAACTAGATGGCTGTTAGAATACATACATACTTTTTTTTTTTGTAAATACATACTTATTATACATAGAAACACCCAGACACAGAACAAACATCTATGTTTGCCACACAAATGTTTGTTCTCGGTGGGGATCGAACCCACGACCCACAGCACGGAAGGCAGAGCTACTACCGACTGAGCCATGACACCTGTCATTAAACATTAAACGTTTTGTAGATATACCTATTTGTGAGTGCGGGTCTTTTGAGAAAGGCGTGGATAACTTAAGGTTGAACAAGTCGCACACCATTTAAAAAATACAAGCTTCTAAACTTTCGTATGGAAAGTATTTTTAGCTTGTATTTTTTAAATGAATACTTTTTTACGGCTTGGGCTATATACAGACATAGATTATGACGAGATAAATTGATATAATCTTCAGTTTTGGTTGGTCAACGTCAAACAGTGGAGTGGTTACCCTTCCGCGTTTGTATGGAAAGGTGTGCGACTTGTTCAACCTTAAAGATAATGTGGACGATTACAGCACGATTTTGCTGTGTAAAGCATAAGAAGTGCTCTATGTTCAAGCATACTGGCCATCAACGCTTGTTCTTTATCAACCACTAGCTTCCGCTCGCGACTTCGTTCGCGTCCCTTTGGATCCCGTTGATTTTTCGGGATAAAAAGTAGCCTATGTGTTAATCCAGGTCATGGACAATGTATATTCCAAGTTTCATCCAAATCGGATCAGTAGTGTTTACGTGAAAGAGTAAGAAACATCCTTCCATCCATCCATCCATACTTACAAACTTTCGCGTTTATAATATTAGTAGGATGTATTTCTTACAAGAGGTTAGGATACATTTGGATTTTTGCAGCGTCATCATTCACTTAGTGCGACGTGTCATAGCTCCTGACTGCACCTCCTTGCAGCTTCCCGCCCCTCCAACCCCCGCAACACCCGGCGCCCTCCATAGCAACTGACTGCACCGAGGTGATCAGTCTTCATTTGTTCAATTCAGACTCGATCATCCACTTGACCGCAGATGTAGCGACTCTATTACTACTATACGACGGAAGTAGAATATACCAATTTTGTATTCCAAGAAAGTGGTTGAGTTCTTTACCAACTTTCTATAGTCAGTTGAGTCAGAAAGATGACAGTGTAATTTTTTACACCGTGTTCGCTCGTTTCATTCCGATAAATTTCACCGCAAAATTTTCCTCTCCATTTGTTTCCATCGCCCAAGATCTTCGTATATGAGGCGAGTTTCGCGTTAATATATATTCCCGGAATACCGTGGCCATATATTACGCCGACCTCTGCCGGACCGGACATAACAATCCTCGATTTGCTATAATATCGGTCTTACGTCCCTGTCAGAGCAGGCGGTCAGCGAGCAGGAGCGAGTGAGCTGGCGGCGGCAGTGGCTGAAAACGCGGGGTGGTGTACGTGCCGCGTATAATAAGCATTTCA
This sequence comes from Eulithis testata, assembly GCA_947507515.1. Classification (NCBI taxonomy): domain Eukaryota; kingdom Metazoa; phylum Arthropoda; class Insecta; order Lepidoptera; family Geometridae; genus Eulithis; species Eulithis testata. The sequence continues at coordinate 7,081,907 of OX382194.1, forward strand.
TGCACGGGGTGCGGGCTGCGGCGGGTCGGGCCACATATTCGTAGGTACCTATTTCCCGTAAGTCGTCTACCTAACCGGACCGTACATTACGAGCCGAGGGTCAGCCTGCGAGGCTCGCCGCCATCTCTGTCCCCCTCGCCGCCGCTGCTGAAACGCAGCCCAAGCATAATTTCCTGTGATATATCGTATACGCTCGGGTCGTCGTGATGGACCTCTATGAAAATCCTAGCATGCTCGTACAATATACAGGGTGTAATGTATGCAGAGGAAATAGCATCGCATTAGTTTACTTTATTACAATTGTATTAGAAGATTGGTTCTTCCGTTGGCAATATAAAGTATGTTTAGCAATTTATACGAGGGAAATACATAAAATATGTAAAGGTATCACCGAAAGTGTACGATATAAAAGGAGCGGTCGCTATAGCACGGAATTCATCTTCTATCTGTACGATTTATACACGAGGAGGCCGTAAAACGGAACAATAAAAACCCAAAACAGCAATAAATTTCAAGCAATAGAGGCAAAGGTTCGAGCGCCTTATCAATTCCTTTCACGCATGGGACTAGAATCGCACAATAAACTTATGACGTAACCTATACGGAGGTACAGAATAGGCTCGCACAAAACTAATGGAAGAAACACTACATAGCCAATATATCTACCTATTATCATGATAGTATGGAGTCTATCCTGGTTATTGAATATTAGGTTTTGTTACATGTTCATAGTTACTAAATATGGCAGCCTCAACAGTTTATTCAAACAAGACACGCTGTTTACAAGCAATCAACACTTAGTGGAGTATTGCGAGAGGGTTTCAGGTAGGCAAAACAAACAGTGGACAAGTCCTCTGCCTCCACGAGGGGAGGGTCATCTTAAAGGAAAATGCGGTCGCTGCGAACATAGCAGCATTGTCTTTATGAATTAGTGATGCCTCTTAATTGAAAGAGAATTGCGTCGGTGACCATCGGACTAATCTCAAATTCAAAGCACTTAGTTCGATATAATATCGTCCTTGTTCCTTAGCCTCTAATCTATATTTAAGATTACGGAAATTCGAATTTAATGGCATGGACTTGTGTATTGTGTGTATAGGGCTATTAATAATTCGTGAGTGCGGTCCGGCGCTCTTACAGCTCCGATTCATTATCGTTACGGTCTCGGCCCGACGGAGATCTACGATATAGCTCCCTGATTGACCCCACATTAAAAATTACATACAAACAGAAGAAGCGGACGCTAATAACGGGTGGTGGATACTTTCTTTGTTTCGATTTGTTTCCGAATGATAAAAAATTAACAAGCGTTTGGATCGATTGGGGTCGCGGTGATTCATAACGTGATTGTACGTAAGGAGCGTTAAGGTGGAGTTTAATGGCTCCTTTGATTCGTTAGGTTAATTCGGTCGGGGAGAAGCGGCAGCGTCGCCGCGGTCGCCGGAGGGTCGAATAAATATGTCCCAAAGAGTTAAGTGGGAGCGAAGTGCGGAGCCGAGACCGCGTCCGACGTTTGCTCTTCCACTCGTGTTGTTGCACCACTTATTACACACAAAGTTCTGTTAAAGTTTTCTCCGACACTCGGGTGAGTTTAATTTACTCGATAGTGTAAATAAAGCGGGCGGAGTGGGAAGTTGGCGGGTCCCGAGGCTGCGGTCCAGTGATAATAACGTGCCCGCGTCCCAAGTACCACTTCCTTATTAATCGAGAACGACAAATTTTAACGACAAGAATTAATGAATCTCGTTACTCGGGTTAATCCCTCGCTCGTAAAGTGTGCTGGCAGGAGGTGCTGGAGCCAGCCACACATCTATTACGCATTCGTTTCTTATCAACATAGAGATTGTTCGGGAAATCAGACAATTCAAACCATAGATGTTTTACTTCACACTTCAAAAGCCTCTACCAAAAATGTATCTGGAATGTAGGTGTTTAAAAATAAGATCATAAGTAATCAAATGCTTTGACAAACACGGAATATAAATAGTGATGAACAGAGAAAAAACCATAGTTTTCGGGGGTCAAAAGAGTACATGAAAGAATAAAATTGTCACATACCGCACGGTAAGGCGGCACAGATGAAACAAGTGCGAGCAGCTTTGACAAGGAAATCCAAGATACATCGTCCAGTTAACGACCATGTGCGAATGGAACTTTATTGTAATTGCCTTTTGTAAGATCTGAGCGGGTCATTACGACCCGTCCTTACAGTGCCGACCTCCCGTTCGGCAAAACTTTCCTTGAGTGTTCATTTGTAGGCCGGGACCATTCCGACCACTTTGAGGTTTAGAATAAATATGTCCCGAACAAGTATCAAGAAATAAACTCTAGCCTGTAGCAATCTGTGTGGGTGGAACGTGAGTTAGAATTTAATTTGCAACTATGTTATTGAATTCAATCAACGGCTGTAGGTGTGTGCGTGAGCCTATTCATCAGATGAAGAGGCGCGCGGCACATTAGGGGCTGAGGCGGCCTCAAAGCCAGAAGACTGATTATGTCTATCCGCAATTTCTCTCCGGCCCTATTCTCGCGAACGAAAACTAGCGAGTTTTACACAGTGCTATTAAGCGGTCGCTTTTACATTTGTCCTTATAATGGAAAATGTGCTACTAATTAATTTAGAGCGAAACTCATTTATGTCGAAATGCGTGTCTATTAAGCGATGATGGGATGAGCGCCTTTCTGGATTACACACGAATCTATATAGTTGAGTCAATTTAATTATTTTTCCTGTGTTGTTAGAGTTAGCGGGAATTATACGATGTCCAGTTACAAGCGTTCACCCCATTAAGTAGAGACGAGCTCATTCTCGGTAAGACTAATCAAATAACAGACTCCCCCGGAGGGTGGTCGCCCGCGGCCAGCGGTCATCTCTTATCGATTGTGGTGGAATTCGTGCACAGAATGTGATATTTCCCAGATATCCCCACACACTGAGATACAATCGCTGAACGAAATTCGGCTTGATTTTTTGATTTCCTTTTGTGGTAAAGCTGCATTGCTAACTTATTTTTAACTAAATATTTTACTGTATACTTACAATAGACTCTATTTTGTTTGTATCTACTTACGTTTCTATCGATCAACCAATAAGTATACCCATAAGCATAAGTTATTTTATTGATTTTGATATGATAGTATTGTTTTGTTTTAGCTATCTTTATCAGTGTATTTATAACACTACAAATAGTTTCGTTACAAGTCGAGTCACATGGCGAATATGTTTTGTGGACCTTTATGTTGTTCTTGTAAATGTGGAGCATTGCCTTGGCTCGGGATGACATACTTGTTCTGAGACACAATACATTTTTTTCATTGAAAGATGTTTGATTTTAGGAATTTTCACTGCGTTAAGTTAAGCGGGACAGTAGCGTGGTGGAGCGTCCAGCGTCCAGTGGACACCGACCGTTCCGCCATGTAATTCTAATGAGTATTAGTGTCCTCCGTCTAGTCCGTACGTTCCTGACGGCACGTTCTATAGCTCTGTATTTCGGCGACGGTAATACGATTGTTTCAATGTGGGCTTAGAACGGATAGGTGCTTATGGTTGGATGTAAAGCAATAGAGGAATTTGCTGGGTTGTTTTGTGAGCGTTCACTTTGCGTTCATGCTAATGAACGTTCGATTGTCTAAGCGTTGAGCTGAAGGCTTTATACTTTGTACATTGGTTGTTACAATTGTTACAACCCAAATTTATTCATGTGCACTTTAGTAACTACTTTTGTTTGTTTTCTACGTTTGGTTTGATTTACGAAATTAAAAATGCTTTGGGAAGCTCTATTAAGTTTGGTCCACAGTTTACAAAAATAAATAAATTCATGTACATTTTCACGCCACGACCTTTAGCCTCAAAGCTTGTATTATGGGAACTAGTTTGCTGATAGAATACTTTTATAATTTGTTTTACAGATACATATTTCAATACAAAGAATTTAAATCTAGAATTTTGTAAAAATCAAATTGTACAATAATCATACATAGAAACATAATAATATCCAAATCAATAAAATTGTTAACAGCGATAGTAGCGAGTGACGCGGTGAACTGTCCAGTGGACTGTGAAAATGATTTTGATTTGACCCTTTGAAGGGCGGCTCTACCGCAAAATTACATTTCCATATGTGCTCAATGTGCCCATGTATCAATTTGACACCCCGTATACGAATATAGCCAGTAATTGAAAGGAGTAGATTCAATTAGTATTAGTAGGTATTACCCAGAGAGATGAATGATGCTGGAATGCTACAAAAGGCTTTTACACTCGTACTATAACAAGAGGGGTCACATTACAAAAGGTTGATGCCCGTTAAAGTAGCTATGAGTAAGATAAAGCGTTGTAAAGTTTTAGTTCGAAAGATTTTTCAGGAAACCGAAACTTACTCTTATTAAAATATGTTTGATATTTAAAGGATTTTAAACGCTTTTACGATAAAAATCTGAATTTTCCTATTCAAATAGCCTCCCCGTATCAAGGGCGTCAAAGCGTGGCTCTTTATCTGCAAATGTGGCACTCGTGGTAGATAATTTTATTCTGAGTGTATCTCTCCTTACTGCTGATATATTCAACGGAATATTCCCATATGTGCGTAATTCTGCGGAATGGCAAAAAAGGTCTGTTTGAGGGGTGAAATATGTAAATTTATTGTCTTGGGCCGCCCCAGTGGAGCGCCCCCGTCATACGCCGACACGGAGGATAAAGGAAATGTTAATGCTTGCCAATTTATGTGCTTTTCTATGATTTTGCTGAATCGAGACAGACGTCTTTCCCTTAATGGGATCGGGTTTGGTCCTGAGTATTATTATTTTTCGACGAACTCTTAAATTTCAAAATAATTTCTTCTAATCAGCTTATTGACTCACATACAATTGACATGTACTAACTAACTGGATACTTTATATTGACGTAGTTCTAAAAACACGCAAGTGTTCTAAACATAGTACTTACATCAAATTAGGTTTATGAACAGTCTCAATTTTAATCAAGAACATGTGTACACTTTTAAAAATAAATTACTTTATTATACAGAATAATATAATAAATCCATACACTGATTAACTCAAGTTAACATTACTGACAAACACCCAATCTTATTCCCCCAGCGATGCGCTGCACTGACTAATTCACAAAGGCCAAATGTGACATAATACCGGCATAATTCAATGTTTTGCTCACCATATTGTATTTTTATTTATGAGTTATGTCTGTCGAGTGTTATGCATCCCTGTCTATCTGTATTGAGTGGAGTATTGGCGTCCCTGTCGACGGGCGAGGGTGTTTCATCGCCAGTGTGAACGGATGGTTAAATAGTACGAGTTAACTTACACCGCATCCGCTACGCGTCATTTGGGGGTGCTACGGACGGTGTTATGCGTGACTGTTATTTTTCATCAAGATTTTATATTTAATTTAAAAAATTTGGTGTTGCAGTCATCCATAGGTGGGCCGTACGATTGTTTGTCTACTTAGTTGTATAAGAAAAACATTTCATCAACGAAGTACTTACAATCTGATTGCTATAACGCTGTAAGTATTACAATTTGAATACAGCGTTTGAGGTATGTACCTACTAAATTACACATTATGTTTCATGAGTCTACGATGTTCTACGAAAGTCTACGAAATATTGTGACTTCTACGATGTTTTACAAAGGCCTATGAAATATTGTGACATAGTACATAGATGTTAGTGAGTTTGCAATTACATGAGTTTTCTTTTATTCTAATGGCACTTAGTTTTTTTGGAACGAATATAAATACGTTTAAATTTTATGTGTTTTTTATAAAAAAAAATATGACTTATCCAAAAGAACTTACAGCATAAACCCACCCCCACAGATAGCAACACCGTTCCGAAACGTCCCACGTACCAACAAACCAGTGTTGAGTAGCCTCGTTTTACTTCCAAAGTATTTTAAAACATTTTTTAGATGTGCGCTCATTTAATTATGTAGGGGTTGGTCTGTCGATATTTAAATTTTTAAACGTCGCCCAGACAGAGGGTCGTGGAAACGCAAACACAATTTGTTTTAACAAATTCGACAGACTTTTAACTGGCAATATTGATTAAAAATATGACAGATTACCCAGAACAAACAGTGAAAACCAAAGAACTTATACTTTATACGTTATAAAGTATAAGGTCTTTGATCAAAACACAAAACAAAGTGGGACGTGTATAAAAGTGACGTTCTCATTTAAGTGTCTTAAATATTCAGAAAATCAAAAAAAGACTTGGCAAAAGGACAAGCCTCCAGCGGCAGCGGCCAGCGCCAGAACAAAATAAAAAAACCCGTGCGTGGAGTCCCTCCGCGCGGAAGAAGTTATTTACTTAACCAATATGCAGTACTTATTTAGTTAGAAAAGGTTCTATGCTTATGTTGCCTAAATCAGAACTAGATGGCGCTGCTACGTTTGGTAGAATCCTAGAACGCGCTATCGAAGTGTTTTGCGTTTTGTGGGGGTCTCCGTATGTGATCACTCTCGCTAGTCTCTGTAGATTTAACGCAACCTTGGTGGAAGTCGCATTAGAAGTATAACTTCAATAAAAATTTATTATAAATGGTTTTGTATATTCAAATAAGATATGCTGAAAATACTGTAAAATACTTTGATCGCCCGTAAAAGCAGTTTTGAAGAACATGCCTACATGTGTGATGGCGTGTGTTATATGTATGTACGTACCTTATAAGGCCAATAATTGTTACTAAGAACGAACATTTTAGTCACGCTCACGACATGATATTTGAAGTGTTGATTAGCTTGCCATAAGTGGCCATAATGTGGTTGATTATGTTCATAAAAAGTGGCAGATGATACAAACAAGTGAGTTATCTGTCAGTGTGACCACATGTCTACGATAAAATTAATAAATCTGACAAAATGATTCGTTTAGAGACGCGTGCGCACAGCGGGGTTCTCTAACGTAGGTACTTAACTATGATTAGGTACGTGTGTAGTTGCAATGTGGTCCAAACTATTGTATTATACGATAGTTTTTAATACATCATTGCAAAATAATAAATTTGTTTGATAAATAGACACACAGTAGGTAAAATACAATCAGATTCAAATTTTATCATAATTAAGTATAGGTATGCATGCAAAATATTAATTAAAATTTATCGTTCAAGAACTCGTCAATACTATAATAACATTTATCCACTAAACATTAAGAAGCTATCTAATTTTTATGCAAGGAACTAATACAACATGAGCTTTCATTAGTACAATATAAAGACGATATAAGTCTGCACCCTTACCACAAAGTGAAATGGGACCTAATCGAAATCAATAACTTTGGTTGACTAATCTTCTAAATATATAAAACTCTTTTGAAGCTGACTAATAATCAACGCACAGCCTAAACTATAAGTCCTAGAGGTATGAAATTTGGAGGGTAGTATCCTCATATAGTGTAAGGATGCACTAAAAAAGGAATTTTGAAAAGTCACACTTTAAAGGGTCCAGAAAGCGAGCAACGCCGCGGGCGACGGCTAGTTTATTATATTTTGAGTCGTCATACATTGTAATAAAGTTGTTTATTTGGTATATTTAAACCATTTACCTCTCGATTGGAAACAAGTTGGTCGTTAATCGCATCATGCTCTTGAATGACCTGTCTGATAAGGGAGAACGTGGCATTGTCGCATCCCGTGGCATAAGGGTGTAAATGCAAATTGTGGCTTTACCGTTATGGCGATTGCTATCTGCCAGCGTTAGGATTTAGTGCCTCATGATTTATTCCCCGCTGCGCGATATTAGCCGCATCCGCGCGTGAGATTTTTCATGTTTGTTGCGGACTTTGTTTACACTGTGGAAGCGACACAGATTATCTTGAAAAACGCAATTAGGAGCGTACCGTGGTTTGAATTATTAAAAATTGTCTTTTGAGGATTCAAAGGATCCTACCCTTATTACTGAAAGGGAAAAAAGGTCGTGTAATGTATATCGTAAGGTACGAGTTTTGTTTCCGGGAGATGAGCAAGAAAACCCTTCTGATCTGCGAGCGGTCCGAGCCCGAGCCGAGTTCATGCATCCAACAAATATCAACAATGTTTTCGCATAAATAAATAATTAAGGAAGTTGGTAAATAAGCGTGCGGCCTCATTTATTATTCTTTATAAGGAAACAAAGGCGAGGGTTAGCCGTAATAAGGCTCCGCCACCTCGCCGGCTTATCTTTATTGCCTCCAACCCACGTAGAATAATAAATCGTTTTCATCAAAAACAAATACTCGACAGTTTTTGTCGGAGTCGAGCGAGCGGGAGGGAGGGTGGCAATTTTCCACCCCCATAATACAATATTTTCCGACATTTTCCACGGGAATACAGCTTCGAATCGCTCGCTCGCAACCAGCAGGTTCCTTTAATGTGTATTTTTCGTCCAATCAGAGGACGGCGAGAGTCTCGATATTACCTCAACTGTCACATATAAAGTGGAAAATATGGTTGTGCGATGTGGGGGGCTCGCGCGGGTACTGCGCGGGTAGGCATGGAGCGGGGCGGGAGGGGCGCAGGGGGTCGGCTTGGCAGCGCTTGGCAGTCGGCGCGCGTACGCGACGCTCCGGCGCGCCGGAAGAAACGCACAGAACAGGTTTATGGCTTTTCTTTCAGCTCCACTCAGGTACGGGCCGTATCATAACAGGGAATAGCGGCGCGTGATGTGAACCCGTGATAAAATAAACGTCGAGATAGGCTTATGTATTGTACTGTTTATCTTAATAATGGCCGCCGCGAGATTTTCTTCGAAGGAACTTTGGATTTAACTGTTTCGTTTCCACTTTTGACTTTGATAGGGGTGACTCGAGGTGTTTTCCATGTATACTTTTTTCTTTTATTAATCTTTGAATATATTTTGATAATACGAAAAGCTTAATACTTACTCATGTAGATTCGTTCACATCTCTAAAACACGATAAGAAAGAAGTTTGTAATAATAGTCGACGAGTAGCGTACACAAATGTGGTTGGTAGTTGTCTCGAGCGCGGTGAGGGTACGCTCGAGCCGCGTCTGTACTCTGTGGGAAGCGCCCGCGGCGGATACAAATCGCGAATCATTTCTCATCGCAACTTTTTGCAGCTTCTTATCTGTTACACTTCAGTTTTCATCATCCGAAGGGATTTATGTAATGCCTAGTCATTTCTCGGCGTCGAGACGCGGCTTATCGGCGGAGCGAGTACTCCCTTGATTGATGAGAGCGCAAAAATAAATGTTCAGTTAAATTATTCGATAAGTTGGAAACGGAAGTTAAACGGGAATTATCTTTGTCTTGCCCCCGAAGACTTCACGGTAGGAGCTGTTATGCGGCGAGTGATTGATCGATTGCAGATCTACACCCGCTCCTCGGGACTAGGATGATTTATTGAGACTAATCTTTGTACATGCTTTAGCTAATCATTACGAGGTTTATGAAGTTACAATCTTCACTAGCACCGATTTTTTTTCCTGATGCTTAGAAGACAACTGATGTGCTAAGAGTAAAAAGTAGAAATACTTTTATTACTAAAAGAGGAAGGACTCACCAGCAACATGACGTGAGTACTGTCAATGACATAATCGGTTTATAGAAATTTAATAATAAGTAGATAAGATGTAAAAAAAAGTAGATGATGGAGCGTAACCTATTTAGGGGCGCATTTAGTCCGCTGCAAGGCCGATACTAAAACCATATTTTATTATCATTTATATTAAATGTGTTTACTTGGAGATTACTTTGGCAGAACATTATTTTTAAAAGGACACGTAAACGATGATAAAAAATAATTTTTAAATTCTAAAAACTCTAACTTTTGATACTGACTGTACCTACACTAATGAATACTTTAGTAATAAATTGACCACGAAAGAAGAGACTACGCCGACGTTAGCAAATTACGCATGAAAGCTAATACCATAATTGAGGGCAATCAGCGCCCCTCCCTATGATTTATGAGATGGCAGCGTAGGTGCGCCGTAGACCATGCTACGCATAGCCGCACTATTGCTACGCCGTAGAGCCTCGTAGGCATATCGCGTAGCGTAGACAGTCTACGATCTCGAAACTACTATAAAAAATTAAAAACATCTACTTGAACTTTTTATTCAAATAAAATTAACATTTAAAGAATTCCAGAAAGTGTTCAGTGTGTTTACTACCCGTTTAGAAGGCCGTAGGTAACTGAGACCACTGAGACGGTAATTGTCGAAACAGTGTTCTGGATTCTTAAATTGCATGCGGGACTACAGTTGGTCCACTTAAAAAGAGCATTGCGGCTAATCTCGAGCGACACATGTACAAACAAAGTTTAATTGTGAGCGGCGCGGCGGCGGCGGCCCCGGGGCCGGCAAAACCGATTACAGTCTTAGCGCGCTCACCTTCGATTCCTACCCCCTCAGCCACCCACACATTCAATTCCAATCAATCCACCGCACATATTTATATGTAGGAGTCGAGCGCATGTTTTTATTGCGGCCTGCGTCGAATGACGGCCGCAAACATTGCAAGCTCCCTCCGCTCGTCGGAAAAAAACCTTTTATTTTTAATTTCGATTTTGATTTTTTCCGAGCGCACCGTGTCGTTCCAATTTTATTTTGTTTCATTTCATAGCGCGGGGTGGGAGCGCGACAGATCGGAATTTCAGATATGTACAATTTAAAATCGTGTAAGTACGGTCAGCGTGGTGGTGTGGTGGCACGACGCGGGAGAGGCGGCGCAGGGCCACTCTCCCGCTAGACTGACGCCTGTCGGTTTGTTTCCTTTGCTCTTTTCGAATTCTATTTTCATTTGATTGCATTTGAATTTCCGCCGCCAATATCCGCTAACTAAACACGATTAATGCGGAGCGTAGATGGACGGGCGAAGCGAGCGCGGCGGCGGCGGCGGCCGTCACGCCTTTTGTCCTTTTATATTAGAAACCAGCTAATTTATTGCAAACTGCGCTACGGGAATCCTCTTACAGCATCGAGGCGACTCTATATTACTTACATTATTTACACAGACCGATTTAGAATATTAATGGGACAGAGAAACAACACTTTAATATTTTGGCGTAGTCCTCTACGCTTCGTAGAGGGCTCTACGAAGATTCGATCTCAAGATTATTACGCTACAATTTGATATTTTTATCTATGTATCCGCGTTCTATTTTTGAAGTAATAAAATATTCTGTTTTAAGTGGGTAGTTTGCAGTTTTCGTTCGGATATTTTCAACATTTGATTGGAATTTCGTACGATATAAATTAATTGCTACTCTAAACTTTATCGTCACTACCACAAAGCAAAACTGAACGTAGGAAGCAGGTTCAGAGTGGATCGATGGCGATCCGTTATTGGAGAACTTCTCCACAACACGGTCCTTGATTAAAAGTATGCAAATTTTATTACATCCTGCAGGGCCCTGGCCCCTCGCCTATTGCGATCAAATAAATTTCTATAATGTAAATAATTGTCGTCAATCTCTTCGAGTTGTAGGTGTTGGAATTTAAATCTTTTACAAATACGTAACAGGGGTCCGGGAAGCTGATGAAATTATAATGCTAAATTCGGAAGGAGGTTTCACTTTTCAGGTTAGCTAGAAGATACTTTGGGATTTCTCCTGAACTCTATTACGTGAAACTGGACATGTCTTTAAAATCTTTCATCTTCAATGATCTGGAGGATAATACCATGACTCGTATCCAAAGGTACCTACAATCTTGAGCCTGGCACGTTCAATGAGTTATATATCTAGCTAAGATGTAGTAACTTGGTAGATAGGTTAGCTTAGTTCGGGACTAGAGGGCGCTGTGTGAAATGACCAAAAATATTTAATATTTTAATATGACTACCAAAGAAAGAAATGTAAGTAAATATATTTTACTATAATACTTATATTTCTTCCTACACAACCATTCAGTACATAACTACATACACCGATCCGCATTGTAATAAATAATTCACAGTTACGTGTACAGGGGTTTTGTTTGTCAAATTGTAATTTATTGGTTAGTCGAGTCAACTTGGATACTGGCCCGCCCCCTGACGACTCCCATCCGATGAAAATTTTATATTAAGTATCCAACGTATGGCCTCATTTACAAATAAAACTGGATGCCAGCACCTGTCTACGAGGGTCTTACACTTGAAAGTCAAGGATCGAGTTTGTATCACTTGCACGAAGAAAAAAAGGTCCTCAACTGGCCCGCTAAGGGCGCTTAGCGTAACTGTACAAAGGACGTTTATAGAATTTCTTATATTCGCGACTTTGAATAAGAATTTTGAGGTTCGTATTCGCATTTACTGCTTAAGCCCTAATCCCTACTTGAGCATAGATTTTTAAACAGTTTTGTATGAGAACCTCTACTCAAATCTATGCTTGAGTAACGCTCTCAACTCAATCAGAATGCAAGCTTGAGAGTCAAATTGCAAAGTTGCCAGTTTGGTTCATGAATGTGCTCAATCGTTACGTCACGTCATCCTGTTTTTTCTTCCCGGCTAAGCGATCTTTTGATTAAATTAAGGGGATCAGCAGGGAATTTTTACACTGATGGATGATAGGTTGACAAAGTGTTTTAAAAAACAACGCCGGAATTTATATTGCCTATAAGTGATTGAGCGTAATTTTAGTATAATTTATACAGTTAATAAATATTGGCTTTGAACTCGGTTATCCGCCCACCAGGAATCTGGTGCAAATATTGGTTTAATTTGATCACGTAGAGCACAAAATACATGAATTTTAGATCACAAAACAGTGCGCCTCAGCTGCGATTTTAATAAACAAGAGAGAAAATCATTCATAGAATTCATTTATGTTTTGATAGATATCGGGACACTTTGATTTTCACCCCAACCTCAACAATACAGACTGCTTTCGAACCCGAGTTTTGTACTATATAGCCGCCACAGCAAATTACCGGCAGGTCCTCTTCAAAAATACGGGTAACTCCCATTTGTTCTGTAGGACTGTTTTTAAAACTTTTTTATCCCTGTAGTTCTATGGTAGGACTATTGAAACTAGCCCATTAGGGCTAGTTTTCGTTTCAATAGTCCTACCCAAATGGAAGTTACCAGATATTAGGGATAAAAAAAGTTTTAACAGTTCTAAACGTAACAGTTTTATAGAACAAATGGAAGTTACCCAAAAATACGATTAATAATATAAAAACATATCAGTGAATAAGCTAAAGCTCCATCGAATCATACAGATTTTATCTCACAAAGCTTCAATACACAAATGAGATGATAGTTTTTGAAGAGCATTCTTGTTTACTCGTATATCAAGTGCTACATTAACATCAATGATATTATTATAGTCGTTGATAGTACATCTCTGGAACCAAACACAGGATGGGGTTGCATCTCACCCCTTATGGCAGTGTCAAAATGCACCCCAGTCACTTACATTTTTGTAACGCATATTTGTAACAATAAACTGTTATTTGTTTTTAGGAGTGTATGATTGATTTGAATAATTGCTTTTTTGTTGTCTCTCTGATGTTTGTTAGATTGTTATCAGTACCTCTATCACGAACCAATCTGACAGTCGCCGCGTTAAAGTATTCGAGTTATATTGCGCGTTTATTCGTCATCAACGCACTTTTTCTAGTGATAGTTGGTGTGCAGCGGATCTTAGGCTAACTGAGTTGTTGTATAAAATCGAAACAGCACGTGACGGTTTGGAAAAATATGAACCGTTTAGTTTGATACACAATTGATGCATAACCGCTTTCACAAAAGCTTATTAATGAAGCAAAAGTAATAAGATAGACGCAATCTTAACAAGACCCCTGTGCTTCTGTCTGCAGCGTTATTCTTTTAATCCGCAGTGACCCGCGGGTCGCTACTCCGCTGATAAGCAGTAAATTGCTTTTCTTTCCATTTCTGAAATAACCTACCCCCCTCTACGATCCCTCCCACCACCTACCCCCCACAAGGTGCGCTCGCATCTCACAATATTCTTTTACAACTCCCAGCTAAAGTTTAATTACAAACCTGCTCAAAAGGGAAAAGTCGCGTTATGTTCTAATTATTGTACCGACAATAAAAATACGCAAACGAGTGTATTATACAATTAGACACTTCTCCCCGATCGTTAAAAGGGAAATTTAAATGGAATTTTTATGTCCAGCAATTAAGGATAACGTCGCCGTACTAGACATTTTTGTAATTACAAAAATAAGATTCTTGAAATGTAGCGTGAAAAAGAATTAGGGTGAAGGCTCGCGGAAAATACTTCGGACGCTCTGCTGTTGCTGGCTCTGACAGATGGGATAAGTAAGAAACGTTCTGAAACTTGGCAGGTATGCAAGTTAGTGTCGCAATAAATGTATTCAGTTCAGGGATGTCCGCCAACGAGAATAGAGAAGTCGAAAACATAATTTCTAGGCGTGCTTAAATTGTTTAGCGACGCCTGTTGTTAGTGCAGACTATTTCTGAAATTGTATTCCCGCGATATCGAAGTGCAAACGCAGCATTTATAGCGATGTGAGCCGACAGTTCACTCGGGCATTCTGTAAGTAGACGGCGCGGCGTGTGCGAGATGGAGCACGGTTAAGAAGCCCGAGGGAGGCCGGATTTATCGCCACAGCCGCGCCCGCGCTCGCGTCCGCTCCCGCGCTGATTTATACCGCGCAATCTCGCAAAACTTACTTCACATTTAAATTTCCAAACTGTCTAAGCTGTTCTTAACGTCGACCATATTATCTCATTCGATCGCCTATAAATTTTATGAGCTGACTTGCCTTTGTCGCGTTTTAGCTTTGACTTGAATTAATAGTCCAGAGGGACCGTATGCTTTGTTTTTATTGCGCCTCCTCGATATAATAGAATGGAATTACCATACCTATCTACTGAATATAAATTATAATTTCTTTCATCAGTGAGTCGCGCAAACTTTAATATAATCCTTGGAGTTTACGAAATGAGCAGATCTCGGGTGTTTGCTATAAATAATTAATTTAGAATTGAGATTCTCAGAGCGACACCGATGTTTGTTGAAGTGTGTTAAGTAAACATTTGCGTCTGTAGCACGAGAGTCGGGCGCGCTCGGCGTGGTGGAGTCGCCAGCCGCGAGTGCACATTCCTGACGATAACACCCTCTTGATTAAATCTTGGAGACAATCTTGGTTCGGAGTCCATCGGCGCAGCCCCTCATAATTTAGTTTGAAACTTTTTAATTAGCTTTATATTTGTGTTTGCGGATTGAGACTTCGTTTAGTTAGTCATTCGGGTGAGTGCGGTGAACAAGTTGTAGGTTAATAATAATGTCCTTTGCTGACTTTGATGTTTCAGTACTTAGTATTTAATTATGTATAACTTTGCAACTCACAACTAAAAAAATCTCCATAGACATAAGACTGTCTCGACAGTCAGGATTTGTTCTTTTGTGGTGATTGCATTGCTACGGCTGGATGCTGATCGTTGCATTGTACCTCTTAGTGATTGTGATTCAATTTTTTGTTTTCTTTTTATGCCACAGCTGGCAGACGAGCAGGCCTGATGTAAAGTAGTCACCGTGGCCCATGGATGCCTGCAACAAAAACAGAATTCTAATTAGGTATCTAACCCAAAATAAAACTCATTTCAAAACACTTATGTGTTTACACTATAAAATATATTCTGGTCTTCCTCAACGAGGTCAATAGCCAACAATATGAAGGCTGACATGCCAAGAGAGTTGAACGCTACCATAACTTACAAACAAACACACACTAATGTAGGCATGCTAATCTACTTATTATGTCAACCATGTAGTGGGTATTTTGGTAGTACAATCCAGAGCAGAACACGACTTGAATTTGATTCCAAACTAAATTCCATCAGTCTATAACCTGCCTGTTTGTTATAGAGGTAATGTGATTTAAGACACCCAACACAAATATTGGAATACGTCTTGTTGGGCCCGAGAATCTGATTAGATAGGCCTGGACTATATTCCTGCTGAATAGTAATGAATGGGACTAGTTGGATTAGGCACTAGTCGCATACATAGAAAAGCTATAAGACTCTTTCCTATAGGAAAAAGCCCGCGGTTACGTTTGCACCATTGATTTGCCCTATTAATGGTGCAGAGTTAATTGGTTAGTTCTGCTTGGTTTATTTTAATCGTAGATTTTTTTTCCACATTTTAAGCTGAGTCTGTTAGTATAAGTAAATATCACACAAAAATACGTAGGTAGCAAAAGTAACTTTTTTACTTGTGGTAAGCAATACAAATAATATCAAGATTAGTAAGTACCTACCTCCTTTATTTTATTTTAGTATTTAAAATTAAAGTTAATAATAATCAAGCATTTTCATCTAATCTAAATGATTATTATACAACGTCAGATGTCACTTTTTACCCGTGCCTCTATATCAACCGGACGCTGCAGTGCCTGGGCCATGATTTAGATGGCTTGCCCAGCATCTGTACCATTCTTTAATTACTTATAGTACGAATAAAATTTCACTGTGCTCGTGTTTGTACATAGGCTTATCATCCTAAGATTAATAATTACGCAATTCTGTACACTTACTATTTCAATTACAAATTAATTTGTACACCAATGTAGATTCATAGTTCAAAGATCACAGAATATTGTCGTAATTATTTACTAAAAGCTTAGCTTCTCTAAGAAAGGGATAACGTTATTTAACATCAATGCATAAAACTGACTACAATTTTGGCTTTTTTAAATAAAACTGTTTCATGTGTATTTTGGAAATATTTTGAATATTGTAAATAAGCTGTATTTAAAAAAGTGTACCTAGTTTAAGCCCTCTTATCATCATCATCAACATATAACAGTCCACTGCTGGACGTAGGGTTCTTCCAAGACGCGCCACTGAGCCCGGTCTTTGGCTCTTCTCATCCAGTGTTTGCCAGCTACATTTCTCAGATCGTCGCCCCAACTTGCCGGGAGGCGTCCTACACTACGCTTGCCTGCAAACGCGGTCTCCACTCAAGTATTCGTTTGGTCCAACGATTGTCGGTTCTGCGGCAAACATGGCCGGCCCACTGCCACTTCAGCTTAATAATCCTCTGAGCTACGTCGACCACCTTGGTTCTTTGTCGGATAACCTCATTTCGGATTTTATCCTATAAAGAAACTCCGAGCATAGCTCTCTCCATAGCTCGCTGAGCGACTTTCAGCTTGTGGACGACGAGGTAATACGATCGTTAAACATAACTTTCGTTTTATCCAGGTTCATTCCCAGGCTAATTTGTCGTGAGGCAGCAGCTAAATGCCCTCTTATACCTACTTATTATAATGTCGTCTCCACTGTTTATGATTATCAGTATCATATTTAGGTACCTAAGTATTATTATTGTGTCAGTAGTCACCGCTTTGTACGGGACGAGGGTTTAAGCGAGAAGCTATCTCAGTAAATGTTTAGGGTGCGGGTGTATGGTAGGTATATCATTTGGGGGATGATTTCATGCACGAGCAGTTTGTTTGCACAATATGCGCGACGGGCCCCGTCCCAGGATGCATGTGATACGTGTGAAATTGATATCTTTTTATTGAATAACATCATCAAATTAAATAGAGAGCCGTGCAACGGTAACATTATTTTGTATCTGTTCGTTATTTTGTTGGTAAAACAGGGTTTGAAAAGACAACAGCATGTTCAGCTTTTTTCTAGCTTGAATAAAATGAGTAATCAAATCTTTTCTATCCAGTCGCAGACGCCTTCCGAAACACTGACAGCAATCGTTGAGTACGCCAGTTGTCTCTACATTTATAAACCAGCCGCAAAACAGTCAAGCCAGTAAACACAAATGCAATGCATTGATAATGAAATCTCGAGCAAAAGTACCTGCTCACATGTTCGTATAGACGTCTACGTTTTCATGGACGTTGTTTTATGGGTACCTTCTCCAGGGACCGCCATTAAACAAGCTCCTAAAAATCTCGCCAGCGAGAGGTAAGCTCCAAATGAGGCATTAACTTTTTCTCTAGTAAATAACAATTCGCTGTACGAGCAATTAAGCATTCCCAGTAAGTATTGGATGAAATTAATCGAACTTCGGCTTACGGGCAGGGGCTTAATCTGAGACTGTATCTGGGCGCGGACTTGTTATCTGCTTAATGTCTGGTAAACAACGGGATCAAGGGATAAGGAACGTCCTTCCATGCGCTGCCCTCGGGCGCGGATTACTTGAGTTCTACTAGGAGATTGCTGTACTATACGTACGCTGACGGATTTGTTGATTGTCCATCATTTGGAAACTATACGCTCCGAATAAACAAAGCGCTGCCTTAGTTAGGTACCCCACTAACATATTATTAAAATTGGACTGCTTTAAGACTTTATTTTTTTGTAGATATAAGAGAGTGCTACTCTGCTACACCTAGCTAAACCAACCATTAGTACGAGTATTGTGACCGCCAAGGAGTTTTTGCTAATTGATATTAAGTTAAATTTAGATATACAGGCTAAAATGAGACGGGTTGGCAGTGAAACCGATTATCCAGATTCCAGTCCACTTAATAGATAATTCGAACCCCAGCAGTTGGAAGCCGTTACCGTCGCCGACGGGACCGCGCGTCTCAATCGGCACCGACTTAAGACGCCATGCAAATTCAATTTCGTGCCCAAGCGAAGCCCGAGCTACACGTAAGGCCAACCGAACATATTATTGCTGGATTTATCTTTATTGCAGCCGTAGAACACTCCAACTAACTTCGACTGTCGAACTTACGCCATTAGTGAAGACACCGAGATACAGGATTGTTTTGGTAGGGGCGGAGTTGTAAGTCTTATTGCTTTTAGTACCGCCGTAGGGCTGGATTGCTTAATCTAAGGTGAGGATTTAGGCTTCAATTGACCCTTGTTACTGTAGTGGTTACGGATCTTATAAATAAATAAATAAAAATAAAAAAGCCTTTTATTCCTACTAACTATTACATATTAAAACGAGTTAATTGAAATAATAAAAACTAAATTTATTAAATTAGTTAGGACCCCTCTTGGGTATAGGCCTCCTCCGGTTACGGATCTTACAAAAATATTATTTATTTTTGTTGATATTTATCTAGATAGTCTAATCTAAAGCTTACAAGAATTATTCGCAAATATTTCTTAAGTTGAATTTCAATGTCGTCTTAATTTAATTTAGCTTACGTCCTTGATCTAGTGCTTTTCTAATGCAGAGTTGTCTTGTGACTTTGAGTGTCGTCAACCTATCACGCCGATGTTTGGCTATAGGTAGGTATACCTACATAAATAAGTTGTCGCTGTTTTGTAAACTTTAAAGTACGATGTGAGTCCTTATAATAATCTATCATTGCACAAAGGGCAGGAAGTTTACAGCAATTGTCAACCTAAGGATTCAATTTGGAACAAAATAGGATGGCAAAAAATAGACGAGTACTTGCCTGTTATGACATAATACGCGTAATAGCAAACCATAATGCCGAAGACGGATAAAAAGACATCGCTGCCGGCGCACTCACAAAAGCTGATATACCACGTGGTAATCCATCCGTAAAATGTCCCAAATCTCTACAAAAAGAACCCGACAAAAGTGTTGTTGTATAAACTTAAAATGAAATTTAATAAACATCGAACAAAGGATTGGGTTGTAGATATTTTGGCAAAGATTCAGATAGTGAATGGGAGATAAGCTGGCGGAAGGTTTGCGCGTATGTTTGATGTCATGTCGCCACTCGCCTCTCGTCGCCGGAGCGTGAACGTTTTAAGAGCAAATTGCACGAACGATAGTGCCATCTGTAAAACTGTGCACTCTAAGCAAATAGATACTTTTTAATTTTGTAGATGGAATGTCACTGAACGATGGCCGGTCCATAAAAAGTGAACTGAATAGGCGCTATTCATAATCTAGATGACAATCTATAACATTTCATTCGCTCACTATATTATGAAATACACGTTTATGTAAAAAAACTGGCACTCGGCATTGAAAAGGAATAGATATCTATAAATAATAGGTACTTAGTAGGTGTATAGATAAGCACAAAGTAAGCAGGTATATATTGTTGTTATCATATATATTGTGTTATTTTTACTTCTGAGCCGTGGGCCTTAATAAAGGTCAGTACGAAATCCGTACTATCTTCGTTTATATCTTATAAAAGGTAACTAAACTTATGAAAAAAAATATGTTGTAAATATAAAGTAAGCGTTTACCTTTATTACAATTCACATAGAGCAGACACCAAATTTAATTAAAATCCAAGTTGTAGCGCTGTAATTATTAAGATCTTAGGAAATGAAATAATTTCAGTTAAATCGCGCAATCATCCCAGAACTGTATAAGAAGATAAGTATCAAACGTTTCTATTTAACTTCTCTCTGAGGCGGAAATTCCCCAAGCGCCATATTGAAATGTTTATAATTAAATTACATAAAGACGAAGAAAATTAATTTCTCTGCGCGAAGTGGCGAGCGAAGAGCCCCCGCCTTACGAACAAAAGCGTTCGCCTCAAAGGCGCCGGGAGAGGCGCTGACATCGCTTACAATTTAACTTTCCAATTCCTAGATGTTTTGAAATTTTCCGAGCAAGAGTTAAATAATCACGTTATAACTTCACTGTATTAAATTTTATACGTTAAAGTGTTAATATTTCATTTCAAAGTTTAATTTAATTAATTCCAAACTTAAGACTCGCGGAACAGAGCTTACGGGAAATCAATTCGGGGATAAGTCTTCAGATTTATATTACGTTTAGAGTAACTAAACAAAGTGATTATAAATCTAACCGTGTAAACCAGAAGGATGCTGTTGTATCCATGAAAACTAATATTACATAAGTTACTCGTAGTTACTCGTAGAAGAACATACCTATACCCATTACGAAATGCCAAATGCTAAAACCAGTAGGTAGTATAGTTCCAAAACTCTGAGCGTATAGAGCTGCCAATGATCTTTTAAGACCATTGAGTGCAGCAGTGTGCCTAGTATCATAGTATAGTTTAATACAGCCATTTTTGAATGTATTCCATAAGCATCCACATTAATATTGTGAATGCTGGCTTTGCAATATATTATATTGCAAAGCCAGTATTAAAAAAAAAGTTAATATCTTCGGATGAATCTTTACTTATCAAACGGTGTGTACCTGGCAACGCGCGGCAGCCAGCGCTCTCGCGAAGAAACAAATTGATCTACCTACCCAAATAATTATTAATGCCTCACGAAATTTAATTGGAAAAGTTGAATTTGTATCGTGCTCACGGCGTAGGTGAGCGATTTGAGCCAGCCTCCCAGCTCCGACTGTTTACGAGATAATTAATCTCAAAGTATTTACTGCTTTAATCGAGGCCCGGGTAGAGTTGTTACGGTATGACTTTGGGACCTCTGTATCAAAATTTAATAAGTATCTACTTACCCCTCTATTCATATTCAACTGTCATTTTAGCGCGGCCTTAGAATACGCTCTATCATTGACACTTGCATGACAACGAAAACAGATGACAACTGATTTAGCAATCATTAGCTAGCTCAACTTTAGAAGACCAATATGAATTTATCCGTGTGTACTTGTTTGACGTTTACTACAAAGTCACGTAAACTATAATTTTGTATGGAGAATCATCAGTTTTGTAAATTTACCGCTAGGGGCGCTGCTCATGCTCAATCTCTATACAAAAATATAGTTTACGTCAACTTTGTAGTATACCTACGTAAAACGAATATCTACACTAAGCATGCTGATCAGAACCTGTCAGTTACCAATTAGTGAAAAGAATTTGTAAATAGTAATTTAAGAAATTCAGTAACAAAAAAATCTTAATTTATAACCTACTAATTGATAAGATATAAAAATGGCTGAAGTTGGCTGAAATTGCATTATTTTGATAAGTATTGTTACCCTTTTTATTAGCAAAGTTTCAATTATTAGATCAATGTGGCTAGAAATATAAAACGAATTAAAATCTAAAGGAGACTAATAAACGAGCAAGAATCAGCTGCATACAGTCGACTGTTTCAAGCTGCTTATGTATGTAGCCACTCTAACTATGATAAGTGTCGTGACTACTCCAACGATTTTAAAATTTTATATTCTCTAGCGACTGTAAAATGCAAATTTAGTATAGGGACTGGTTATATAACTGACTGATTTTATAAAAAGCGCAATATTTCCGGGTTTTATTAATTTGTCCCAACTCTATGTGGAGTGCTTGATGGGGAGCGAATAACTCTCGTATGTAATAACGTCGCCTCTCCACTATGTCGATTCGAACATTTTAGCGAGTCGGTATGAGTGTGCATAATGAGTTGGAATTGTGTTATTTTGTTGCCAAATTAATTATTTGTTTCTGTGGTAGAGCACTTTACAACAGCGCCTATATCTATAGTAAAATACCTACATAGGTATTTATAAGTTATTCGTAAGTACGAAACACTAATAATAGTTATAATAACTCTTGACTTTTGCGTAAAAGTAATAAATAATTTGTGTATTAGTAAACAAAGTTTCCAAACTCAGGGAAACTTTTGCAGCTTTATTGGAATAGCAAGCAGTAAATCATTTATAATTACTTAGTTTTACCATAGTTCCTTCATGATATTATAGTTTTATTTTAGATCCAATATAGTAAGTATGAGAGGGACTGGCGAAGTGGAGCTCAAGAACGTGGAGACTGGCGGAAGTGGGGGGAGGCCTTTGCCCAACAATGGGACAGCATGGGCTAATAGTAATAGTAATAATAGTAAGTAATCAATGTAATCAAGGATTATTCAAAGTTCTACTCCTTCCACAGGCCCATTCTAAATTTGTCTATTCTATTCACCAACAGATGGCGCTAGCAGTATATACTGAGACTAAAATTCTGACTATCTAATAGTTCCGCTATTAGCCGCATAAAATATAGCGCTACTGTGCTCTTCTTTCCTGCGTTCCTTAGAAGACAGGGTTTTTATTCACGAGAATTTATAATTATGATTCATAATAATTTATATTATTTTTTATTTATAAAATCTTATTTTTGTTATCTCTATAATTAGATAAATAATCATCTACGTATTTTTAAGGAGTGTATAATGCTCAAAATTAATAACATTTAACTGAATTTTGTTATATGTAAATTGGTGCTCTTTTACGAGGTGTTTAAAAAAACAGGTTAAAAAATGTCGTATGCTTGTTTTTATGATTGAAATAATGAGAAATTGCAATAAATTCCGGGCTGCCTTTTACCATGCAAAATTACATTTAAAAAACAAAGCATACGTGAATTACACTTGTTGCGAGGTGATATCATGATGGAACGGAGCTCGCTAAAGCAGCTCGCTGCGCATGGTCCGCTTAAGCTAATTAACAATAGATAGAACCGGCAGCAGCAACAATGAAAAACGAAGAATAAATGTCAATTTCACAAACGACGAGGAGGGTTTGGCTTTAAATCGAATTCCGTTTAATAATAGTATCGCGTTTGAGTTGAACGCACTCGATAGTGCGATAGTTTATTGCATTTTAAACAGTCATTGCTGTACAGTTTGGTAGTCGAACGATTGTCTAGGTGAAACCCATATTAAGTAATATCATTTCATCCGAAATGAGGAAATTTGTAGGACTAAGATCATCGACATAGCTCTAAGAATTAGTAAGCTGAAATAGCACATAGCTTGTAGAACTGTTAAACGCTTAGGGTATAAAGATTATCAAATAGCGATCACGAACCGTAAACCAAAGAGATGACCAAAAAAAAATGGAGTTTGAAAAACCGCCTAAATAGGCCAAAATCGAAAAATGGCTCTGATTTACGAGCGCTTCTCAACAATACGACACAGCAACAAGACACAGCCTCAACAGACTTATCTGTTTGTTAAGGCAGATAGTTTTCTATTTAAAAGGTGCATCATCATTCATCACTGAATTAAGCTGGCTATTTAAACTGGGAATAGACTGGGATGACCCGCGTTGACCGTGGCGTCCCGATTAGGATTTGCTCGCTCTGTCCCTTCATCTCTTGTAAGAACACTACTGGAGTCTGTTAAAGGTAACTCTGAACTTAATTTTCATTTTTTAATTTTTAATTTTGGATATATGTGTCCTTAGTAAAGCTTTAATATATGTGTTTTTTTTATCTACTTGAAACCATAGCTGTAAGTAAGCAAGCAAGCTCGTATGAGTTAGAGGCCAACTCTGTGAGAGACCATGACTTTAGAGAATAAGTAATGTACTTGTTTGGAGTCTCCACGGGTCCCTCTATATAATCTATTTCATTTCTACAAAACCTACCCTACATTGTTGGGGAAGTACCTTTAAGTAACATTAAACTTAACACGGTCTACAACGAGAATAATTATCAGGGTCGAAGGGTATGTGGCTCGCACGAATGACTCTAGTATGAGGAACGGACCACCCTCGGACGCCCGTTGACCACTGCCACCCCGTTGCCTAGCAACGGCCGGCCACCTAATCATCATAAACAGATAACCCGCCATCTTTGCTAATGCTACAATGAAATTCATTCATTAGATTCTTGTTACGTAATAAAAGGTTTCGAGGTTCGTATAGTTTTTTTTCTCGAACATGCTTGGAAATTAAGGCTTTATTTTGACAACCTTCTTCGAGATAAATCGAAGATGCAGTACTGGCCAAACACATGCGAGCAGCGGCCAGATAAAAATGTATGAAAATCCATTACTGTCGTGTTTAGCGGCCAGATAAATTACATACAAAACTCACTACTGTCGTGTTATTTAAAAATGGAACCATCTTTTACTCCATAACATGGCAACCAAGGAGGTAACTTATCAAAGGTTTTATTCAAATTTTGAACAGGCTTTCAAGAAGGCATAGAAAGCTGATTATTGAAAAACTAGCAGCGCCTCGCGGTTTCACCCGCGTAATTCCCGTTCCCGTGGGAATTCCGGGATAAAATATAGCCTATGTTCATCAGGGATAATGTAGGATTCTAATGGTAAAAGAATTTTTTTAATCGGTCCAGTAGTTTCGGAGCCTATTCAATTCATACAAACAAACAAACAAACAAAAAATCAAACCTTTCCTCTTTATAATATTATTATATTATATTATATATATATTATAGTATATTATAGTATAGAAGTATAGAAGATATAGATAGATTAGTATAAAAAAAAACAAATGAACACTGTAACTTCGTTGTTCGTTAATGGTTTTGAAAAGTAATTGTATTTTTAACTATAAAGTTTTGCCTAGGTACTTAGTTTTAATTTCCGCGCATTATTTGAGAAAAGTATACTATACAAGCCTTGGCCACAACTAGGCAATAAGGACTCACGTATGTGTGCCTCGTCTTCGACTCGGCCCACATTTACACGTTCTTCCCTCATTGCCTCTGTTGAAGGCCGCTGCAGTAATGTACTATTTCAAAATGGGATAAAAAAATTAAAACTAAGGTTGACTTATCTGTACCTTCATTGTCAAAATAACTAGCTTGAAATAGTAACACCGTGTTTTGTCTCTTTCGATCGAATTTGAATCTACTTCGCAATGCAAAAGATAAAACACGGTGTAACTATTTCCAGCTTACATCGTATCAGGGCCTCTACTTTGAAAAATTACTAACGAAGATTCGGTAGCGACACTTGTGTTACACTACGCAGCCGCCTTGTGTGTCGACGCGGGCTCTTGCGAAGTGACAGCGTCACTGCGCAGTGTAACCCAAAACGATACGACGTATCTATAAATATCGATTTTCGTAGTAGCCACTCAGGGTATAAAACGGAGCTGTAAAATTCACTAAAAAGTGTGGCTTATTTCTATATTTCGTACTATGTACAACTCATGTTAATTTTTTATCAATAGGTAAGTAATTAATTAAGTATTTTAAAAAAATCTATATTGATTGTTATATTATGCTCTAAAAGATTCTG
The DNA here is from genome assembly GCA_947507515.1 of Eulithis testata. Taxonomy (NCBI): domain Eukaryota; kingdom Metazoa; phylum Arthropoda; class Insecta; order Lepidoptera; family Geometridae; genus Eulithis; species Eulithis testata. The sequence goes on from OX382194.1 coordinate 7,107,678, forward strand.
TTTCATACGAAACAAATACAAAAAAGCACTTATATCGTAAAGATAATCCCTACAATACAAAGCAATCCTTTAACTTATCGTTTAACCCCTAAGTATTTGAAGTTAAAGCCGACTGAATTTTTAATAAATTTCAGAGATGTCAATTGAGTGTTTTATTTTGCATAGAGCTTAGCTTCGTAGGGGTGCGCGAGTACATTTCAATGTTTATTCATTTGTTTGTTGCGCCCTCCGGATTGAGTCTTGCACTATTGCACTTATTTTTGACAGGATATCAAATGATACTTGATTGAGCTTACATTGTGCTTTCAAATTAGTACTAAAAGTAAATGCAGTAGTGGTAATTGTGTCTTGGTAATTTATTGAGCCACAAAACACAGAAAATAACAAATACTTACATCATTTATTATTTTTTGTAGACATCTTAAGTTATTTCCCGGGGGTGAGGGGTTTTATACAATATACAATGCAGTCGCAAGTCTTATTTTTTAATTTTTATTTTCCCAAAAACATATATTATTTCTAAGAAAAATGATTACGGGCCTTACTTACGACAGACGAATAGTTAAACAGTTGAATCAAAGTCTAGCTCTGTCACTGTTTGACATTACCTGTTAGTATGTGACAGCAATAATTTAAACAGCTGATTAACGTTATGCAGCGATCGTAAGTAAGGGGGTAAATGAATATTGAAAAACACAGGTTTCCATAAAGCAAACAACGATTTCAAACATTAACAGTTATTGTTGTAATTACAAAACGACAAGACGCGGCGTGATGTGCTTGGAATACAAAACACAATGTTTACGCGATCGAGCATCGTTCATTATCGAGCGCTACAAAGGGCAGCAGTCAGTTACCGGCTTAAAAAGGGTAATAGATGCATGTCTTGTCCGGTATTGTCTTAGAGGGATAATCGCTTCCGTGAGAGTACTGACTCTGATCAGACACTTGGGGGTAATTCAGGTATTTGACTCTTTGCAAATATGAATGTTATTCCAATAAGATTTAATTGTAAAATGTTAAAATTGAAGGGTAAGGGCGCCGGTGTAATTACAGGCACATGAGACTTCAAGATCTTTACGTCTCAGAGTGATGGACGAAGTGCATTGCCTTACAGGACACGTCCTCGTTGGACTTGCTCTGTGAGGTAATGCATTGTTATAGGCAGAAGTTAACCACTTAACATCAGGTGAGCTATCAACTTTTTCCATTATTTTTATCATAAAAAAAAACAAAAATTGGTATTCCGCTTCGTCATTGTAACAATTTTCGTCATTATAATCTCATATTGATGGGACAAAACCTTCAAATGATAGCATAGCATTTTGAAAAATGATTTGATCAAATTGTAATTCTCACCAATTTTATCGCGATAACATATCAATAATATAATAAAAAAAAATAGTAAAACCAGCATAACGTGAGCTCAATTTTATTTGTGTTTGAGTTTCAATAGTTGTAATTCAAGTAAAACTGACAACTAGCCGGATATTTGCAACGTTTATAACTCTCAGCAGTAATTGCACAGAATACATATTACTATAGTGTTTCTTTGGTGTTTTTTTTGGAAACATCGCGTGATCTCAGTTCGTAGCGAACTACTAGTTTAACTAGTTTTTTTTATTATTAAGAGAATTACCTCTGTCTTTCAAATTTTATTAGTATGCCGACCACCACAGCCCACCCTGAGCCTCTGTTCTCACGCTATTTTGATGGACAATCTGACTAATTATTATTTTAGTTTTTTTAACATCTTACACGTCTTGTTAACAAATACTAAGGCGTGATTGAAATACGTAATGGATTCGTGCGCTTTCTAATGTTGCTGGTATTCTGTGGAGGTCTCACTCGTCATGCCTCGGATTATTAATCACATGATTGATAATGTAGCTGTTATTATAATACCGACTTAGAAAACTTATAGCGCGTGCAGACTATGCCCATACCGCTTCCGGGAATGATTGCCGCGATGAATTCCGAAATGATTGCCACTGCAATATCGCCTTTATTCTAACTAAGGAGCTGGGGCATGAACTTAGGCAGGGAGACGGGACAGCGGCATGTTCGTGTTCACACCACTTCCCTGCCCACTTCCCTGCCCAAGTCCCTGCCCACTTCGGCATAGTGTGATCGAGCTATTACAGTGTACACCAACCACTCACATATCACTTCTTCAACAACAAAGTGGTCCATAAGTTTCAGACTTCAATATCTATTTATTTAAGAACTATCTCCGATTAAAGTTGGTGCATTCGTTTGAGGCCAGAGATAAACATACACGCAACATCGTCATACTTATAACGCACTTTCCTTTTTCGGTCGGGGGTTAAAAAGCAAAATATCATGCATTAATTCAAAAGATGAATGGACAAATGTCGCAGTAAGGAATGCTGCGAGCCAGCGGGCACGCTTCACCACCTATTCAGGATGTATCAGTTATGGCACGGATCTAATGACCGTCTCCCACTTTGGATGTATTGATATACAGCTTTTTGTTTTCTTTCTTGCACAGTATGATGCCTGCCCACAAACGGAACGTCATATAACGGCGGAAACTGGCATTCAGTTTTATAATCATAATCAATTTAATTTTTTGCCGGCATTCAAGAGACCATTTTCGATTGACCGGCTACGTATTCTGATGGAGTATTACATTTATTATGCAACCTACCGTTATTTTATTATATTTATTCTTATGACGTTGTGCATTCAGCCTAATGATACGAAACATTGTTTATCATAACATCTATAATGTATGATTAAGCATAATATTATAGGCAGTGATGATCATTTAACATCAGGGGCCATCGGTTTGTCCCATCATTTAGTTGTATAAAAAAAATTATAACACTGTAAGTAGGTTCATTTGCATAGATCTCGATTCGCTTTTAATTATTTTCTTGAAAAAGGCCACATAAAGTTAGCATTAATCATTAGCATAATCCGCGAGTGTATGCAAAAATACGTGATACAATGTGGGTAAGTGTACGGGAATCACATTAAAAGAGTAGGTATAAAACCCTCGCATTAGTTAAGTACAACTTTGTATGGCTAAACATGCTAGAACTGGTCGGCTCCGTATGATTTTCAGAATTGGCACTGGTTATAAGGATTCAATATTTTTATGCTGTGCTTTTTTCCTTAAAGGCGGTTTTTATGGACATTACCGCATCTAAAGTAGGAAAATCGTTCAAGATGCTACATTCTAATGATGGTTCGCGAGGGTGCGCGTGCGCCGGTATCTACCTGCTAACAACAGCTCAGGGCTGCCACAAGCTGGATGTATAAATCCCAGGAACTATAATACATTATGTAGGTACATAATATATGTTGTGCATATTATGCACATAATTTTATCATATTACATATTTACTACATTCATACTTGCTGTGACTCTTGTTATTGCTGCGTACCTCTATAAGAGAGAAACGCTACCCATGTACCTGCATTAGCAAGAAACTCGGGTTAGTGAGAAACCTCTATATCTCTCTATAAGCCAGAATAAGATTGTGCTCCTTTAAACTCTCGCTTATCCAGGTTTGACTGTATTGGTATACGAATTATATACTAAAGAAAGGGTGACATACAAAGTAATTATAGCTTGGTTTAGGCTGGTTTTAGGGACTTGAAAGGTGTATTCTTCGTGAGCTTCGTATGAAAGTGTCTTAGTAACTATTTCAGGACAAGTTGATAGAAGAGTTAAAACTCCACATTTGAAATTCCTCACAAAAAAAACCACTTAAAAATAAGTAGGTACCTAGAAAGTTTTATTTATATTCGCCTTCCAAAGGTAAGCTAGCTTAAATGGCTGCTAAATCTGCTGTCATCTCTTTACTCCCGATTGTTTTATTTTCCTAACTATGTGACAGATTACTAAAGTTGTTACCATCCCCTTGTCATGAACTGCAACGATAAATACAGTCATAATTTTAACTCTGTTAAATTAGTTTAGTTTAGAAAAATGAACATTTTACAAAACCGCGCTAAAATGACAGCAGATTATGAATAATGACGAGCCTGTGCTGTTGATCAACTGCCGTCGTAGTAACTCTCAGTCCACTCACAGCCCTAATTTTGAAGCCACACCTAAAGAACACATGGTGCTGGTATAAGTGATCAGCTATCAAGAATGGAGACCCGTATATAACTACTTTAATATCGTTGCTAATGCTCATACTTACATTGCGTCTTTAATAACTAGATTCTTCAAAGCCTGAATAGCATCATTAGTATTTATTTGAATCGTGACTACTTTTAGTACGTAATTGGAAAATTCCTCACCATTTAAAAGAACTGGGAAGCACACCTTTGCCAGTTAAACAGTTACGTATATACCCATACATTGGTTTCGAAGTTTTGAATAAGTGTGAGTAATATGTTCCGGTTTTTTTCCGTTACGGCTTGATTCTTCAAGCTAAAATATCATAGTATTTTTGAAGTGAAAACTTATTTAGCATCGTTGTGATTTGAAAGTCGATGAAACGAAACAGCGCAAATATAAAGAGACAGACACATAAATTCATAGGATTTAACGTGGGAGAAAATGAGATAGGAAGCAAAACGCTTTAATAGCGCATTCTAGGATCCGACCAAACTTAGCAGCGCCATCTAGTTCTGATTTTAGGCAACATGAGCATAGAACTTTTTCTAACTAAATAAGTACTGCATATTGGTGAAGTACATAAACAAAAACTAAATTAATGTTAAATGTAGGATATGTTACCTAGGTAGGTAGACAACATGAGGATAGTACCTTTTCTAACTACTGCATATTGGTTTTTGAACGTTTCACTTCTACCTCGTGTAAATTGCACACAATGTTTTTTTTATTACAAAATAAAAAAATATCTAAATGAAATCAAGAGGAAACCTCCAAGCTAGCCAACCCATGAACAAGAATTATTTGTCAGTAAGAGACGCATTTCCATATAGAGAAGCATTCTCTACGATACTCTACATTACGAACGAGGCATATTATACTTGCAAAAAGTACTTAGGTATAAGGTTTTAAAATATCGTCTCTCCACACCTCACTTGCAAACAAAGGAATGTAAAAGAAAAGCAACATGAGAGCTCTTAGTGCGCTAATTTGAAGGAGTTGGTTGTAGTGTTGCGGCGCGATGGCATCTTCACGGCTTACAATAGTAAACAAATGTGTCGCGCGGGTGCAATTACACCAGCGCGCGGAGGCAACGAGGTGCGCGGTGCGCGGCCGCAGCGTCACGGCTGCAGCTCAAGCGCCGCGAATCGCGCGCACATCACGTTCGCGCAGGACTTATGCTAATGGTCACCCCGCCTCGCGTAAATTGGAGCGAGGTTGCAGTAAAACAAAATAGGTCCACCTTTATCTTATTTCTGCAATACTCTCCCACCTTTTCACTGCTGAAATGTGTCCTATGCGGATGACGCATAGCTCACATTCTGCTAATGCGAAGGCGACGCATCGGTCTAGAAGCTCACAGATTGGCAAAGTGAATTTCGAATACAAAAACTAGCGCGGGAATGAACGTGGAAGCGATTAAAAGGCCACATCACGATTTTGTATGCACTTTGCACTCATTTTATCCCGACTGCAAAATACTGCTTCTCTACGGATACTTTGATTTCTGTGTTTTGTATAGATTAGTTGAAAGAGCCTTATAATTAAAGCGCTCCAGCGCTGTGATTATACTCCTTGTTTTTTACTAGTTTTAAACTGCACAACATTTTCTTCGTGTATAAAGTTACTCAGGTGTTTTATCTGTTTGTAATTATTTTGTTCTTTTTGTGTAGAGTTAGTCGAAGCGACTCATAGTTATAACTAGGTCTGATGTAGTGTAACTAATGTATAGTTTTTATGCTCGTATAGAATCCATCTAGTGGAAGTGAGGTAGCACAATGATTGAATATTCATCCGTGGATCAACAATAATAGATCCCATCAGCGCGCAGCGGCCGCCGCCAGCCGGTATGAGGTATCACATTAATAATACTTAATAAAAGTTGAATACACCATACCGTGAAATGTATCGGCACAAAAACTTAACTAACTATAACTGCTAACGTGTGAATCGTATTAAAAACCTGTTAAGTCATTCGACTTCATAAATAGGTGGCATTCGATTTGTCGTGATTAAATTTTCGTTATAAGGACACCGTTACAATTGATGAATGTCGGTCGATTTAATCCGGCAAATAGAATATTGACATTGGTAGAGTGTAGAGTACTGCTTACTTTGTATTAGAGACTGGTAACGATGTTTTTGATAACGTCAAAAGTATAGTCTTCGCTTTCACGGCCAAACATAAGTTGGAAGGTAGGTACTTGAGGAACATCGTCTTGTTAAAACAATTCACAAGGAAAATTAGAAGATTCAGATAGTACCGTAAACTGTCAAGTAATTTAGTCGATTGTTTTGCGAAACGGAGTGAGCCAATGAACAATAGTTCATATTGAATGGGCGGAAATGTCCGTCTGGAAATTAGCTCGGAAACAAGGGAAAAGCTTTAAAAACCGACCTTTTTATTATAATATTGTAGCCGTTTCAAAATGGTACGAAAGTACTGTGACTAATGTATTTTACATGTTTATTTTAAGTCGTTGCGCATAGAAATGTATTTTATGACACATTTATGGCTCCGTTAGGGACACTTACAAACGAGGAAGAACTACTGTCCTTTTAAAGTTTACTGAATAATGTGAGTGCTAACTTTTATCGTGATAACTCTGCGTAGAATCGATGGTGAATTCACAGTACGCATTTCACATACAAATACCTAATTTTGGAGTAAAGTGTGCACATTATACAGGCGGGTTCGCATTTAAATTATTCCAGTGGATCGTTTATAGGCCATAACCGAATTTGGGAATTAGCTATAAAACAACATTTGATACGGGCGGGCGCGGGCGGTTTGCAATTTGAATGTTTAGGCCGTTTCAAACTCATTGGATTGCGGAGCACGCGCCGCGTTATCTATCTCACCGCGCCACCGCGCCACCGCGCTTCCCCGTGTCCAGGTGATATCGCGCCCCTAGGCTCACTCTGTAGAGCCTTATCACACGAGGCATTTTTGCACGTACCTACGTGATGATGACTGAAGGATATTGTAGCGATGCGGCGCTTTGATCGCAACAAGCAACCACGCGCCGCTTGTAAAATAATCTAAATTCTAAAATGATAAAGTTCTATAATCTACATACCCATGGCCTAAGAAAATAAACAGGTCCGTGATGTTAGATAATAACAATTTTGCTCAGGTAAAGATCCCTAGTGGCCACATTTTATAATTTATTTCAGGTCGACTCTCTTTTGATTGTTATCACCAGCAAGTTGTCGCCAATACCAAAACAGCAGCAAATTAATAAACACCATGAAAGTTCGTGACTATCACCGGGAGTTTACTCACACTAAACGAGTTTGAAATGGTTTTAAGGAAGCTATCCGATGCAGCAATTTAAATTCCATTACAATGAATATAAAATGCCAATTTGAACTGTGCACCGCTCCTTGGAGCTGAGTCGATAATTTCTTTGGACTATGTCTGGATATTATTAGGCGTATATATAACTGACTTTATTGGGATTCGATGAAATATAGCGGTTTGCTAGATTTCTATCTGTTTTCTATCTGCATTCTACATATTATGCTACTAGCGCTGGGAGATACAGATTCGATGCGGTAAGAGCTACTTACTTAGTAGACTTTGCAAAAACATTGTATTGAGTGCTATTTAGAAAAATGCACCAGTAGAACGAGCCTAATATTTATATTCTCTGAGTGAAGTAGACATCCATAAAAATCTCCTCATAATCAAAATGCTTGGCGATGCCTAAAGGGGTAATCATACAGACCATACAGTTACATACAATTAGGAATTAGGTAGGGTACTGTGTAGTTTCTTGCTTGCTAATTTTTATTTGGAGCTAGATGACGTCATATTTTCGATTTCAACGTTATTTTGACGTCATTTGTAAAATCTCTGAGCATAAGTCATTCACGGTACAAGCTGTGCGCCTGTGGAATGCTCTGCCAGTGGACATCAAGAAATCGTCATCACTCCAAACTTTTAAAAATAAGCTTAAACAGTATTATCTACTATAAAGATACTCCAGCTTTTTACTTTTTCCTCCTATAACTTGCTCTTATTTTATTATATTATTAAATAAAATAAGAGCAAGTTATAGGATTGTATTTAATATTAAAGTATGTATTAGTATATTTTATTTTTTATTTTATGTAGGTTTTATGTAGTATATTTTTATTGTGTAAGTTACATAACATTCTTTCGACAGTTTTTTTTGCGTTACATTGTTTGTGCACCGCCTTCCGTTACCGCTCCGCTCGTTACTGTCCATGCTACGGTTGCCTGGAAGAAATCGCTTTCAGCGATAAGGCCGCCCATTGTACTATACATAGTTTTAAGATTTTTATGTACTTAATCCTTGTGTACAATAAAGTATTATCTATCTATCTAACTGAGCGTATAGTATTATTATAATGACCTGTGACTGAACATAACGCTGAGGTGAGTTCTATCGTGCTTTGGAACCACAATTATGAGCCCATTTCACTTCATGTTTCTAGTTTATATTACACTTAGTGGACCCTCCAGGCACGTCGAGTAGATGGACAGCGTCCGATCGCAGTCGCACGATTGTCAGTTCTGCTCATTGCACTTGCGTAATCGTGCCTAAGTGCTCACAATATTCCCTATCAAGTAAACCTGTAAACGGTAATTCTTGTCCGAACGATAATATAGTTTGTTGTTATTAGCAAATCTATGGCATGGTAGAGACTCAACTTCTGACATCTTTACACAGAGAATGTATAGGTGATCATGACAGATAGAAATCGTAACTTGTGTGTGTCTAGTATGTTAACGTTTTTCATCCGATTTGTCGTGATTGATAAAAAAGATGGTTTTAATGCATTTTTTTTTAAAATAAAACGTTTATTTTACTAAAACTTTAAACCCCCAATCATGAAAATCTCCATAGATCCTCTTCATCATGGCTGGTCATCAACGGCTCCATGGATTACCACACATCATCAAAACTATCCCGAATAAATCTAAAATACCTTTCTTTTAAAAAAAAACTAATTCAAATCAGAACCCTACTTTCCGAGCTACAGAGTCACAGACAGACAAACAACGCCGTCAATTTTATAACATCTCTTCCGTTTTTCGGTCAGCGGTTACAGAGACTACAATTGTTTAGAATTAATTAAATACGAAGTCAAGAAACGTGATTGGAAAATTCCACTAACCCATATCTCCATCAGATTGCGTAAATTTTACTATACTGATGGATTAACGATGTGATGAATATGATGACCAAACGAAGCGTGAGTGGAATAGATAAGATATAAAGAGTCTGAGTTGAATACATAGAACGGCTATTGATTTATATACTTGAACGCAATAATCAGATATCTAATCCGCTTTACTAAGATAATGCATTGTTTCGAAAACGTTAATAGTATTTAACCTAATTATGATCATTTCGTAACGCGGGATCGCTATATAAATGGAATTCAGTAGAAATAAACTACAGTTCTTTCTTTGATAAGCGTGTAAAAATATTCAAGATGCTGAAGATATCAAGCATTATTTTTCTATCAGCGTTGGTTTTTGGGGAAAATTATGCAGCGAAACTATCATTTTCTGATAATCTGGTAGACGTTCAGTGGCCATATTTCGATTCTAGAATATCTTCGACGTGGGGTGAACATGCCAAAGACTTTGCTGAGCTAATAGACATGGAGAAAGTAGTAGCAATTGCGTTGGGGTATGTGAACGATCCTGAAGTTATGAATTTCCTAACCTTTGTACTTGGTGGCGAATTCAAAGAGATCGTTTGGGAGTTTGAATCTATGGCAGAATTTAAAGAGGTATTATTATTTCAAAAAATATTTTTCCTTGGTGACTAAATAATAGACATTGTTTACTAAAGTGTTTTTCTGTTTTGTTTTCAGGCATTTTTATTCATAGCCAATAAAGGATATGACGTCGACTCGGCAATTAATTTTATCAACACGGCTTTGGATTTACCTCCATTCGAATCGACTAAACTGGATGGCCCAAATATGCTCCGAGGTACTGGGATGACCGGACTCATAGAAGATGTAATCGCAGCTCTGCCAGTAGACGAAATGAAGAAACTCTTCGAAAGTAAGTTAGAAACCAGCCCTGAAGTAGCTGAACTTTTTGAGACCATCAACTCGCCAGAATTTATGGAAATTATGAAGAAGATGTCTAAAAACCCCAAGTTTATCGAAATTAAGGAGACTTTTGCAAGTTACGGCTTTGACTTTAGATATTTGTGTTCTATGGCTAAAGAGATTTTTGAGGAATATTATCAAGGAGTATTTTGTGATATATAATGTGCTTATTAGGCTGAAATTATCGAAATAAAACCTCTACACACGCCGCCTGTTTGCGTTCATATTTTTTTGACACTAAAATGAATTATCGATCTTCCAGAGCACATTAGGAAATGGTAAGGCAAAGATGTGATTTGTATAAAATCATTACCTACACTACTAGGAAATACTTTAGACTGATAAAAACGATAACCACTCTCAAAATATAATATCAATAAAGGAGAGCCTTTATTGATATTATATTTTCAGAATTTCTGAGTTTTCCAAAATAATTGAACACAAATCAAAATAATTAAACAATGTAACACTAATTAGTGCACTATACTCGCAGTTTAGAATACCTTTATAATAGAAATAGCGAGAATAATTATAGTTTACTTTGAATCTTGCAGTCGAGCGACAAAATTGGTTACCTTTGTCGCTGGTAGTTAGCAGAACTCGCTGAACTTGTTTATATAACACGGCTCTGCACTCAACACCGTGCATCGCTTCTTCAGGACTTCATGTAGGAATTTTCGGCAAATTCCTGCACAGAAGTTTTCATAATATTTAGCCAAGAAAAGTGGACACGGTACAAAAACTTCTGTAAGCCTGATGTATACACACAGGCAGAGAAAACGGCATAGTATCACAGTAGAGGTACTAACTATATCAATGTAGACAACATTTATAAAGAACTTCGATGTACATACATACCTATTAAAAGAATATAAAATTATTACACTGTTAGAACTTGAGTAATGTTTACCCCAACACAACCAACTTGAAATTAATTTTACTAACACGCGATGCTCCCGATTTACCTCGGAATGACTTGTTAACCGCAGCTCGTATCATAACTACTTTTGTGGTTTTATGTCAGTTTTTATTATTTGATCTGTTATCAACTTGTTTAGATGCCAATCTATGATTTGTACGGACTTAACGGTAGGCACAAATGTTATATTTTTCTACACTTGTAAGGAGTTTCCATTACTCACATGATGCTCGAAATGGTCCCCCCATCAAGAAATATCACAAGAGGAAGGGGGGTGGTGGTATTTTAGGGAGATATTACATGTATTTATTTTTCATTGAATGCGCAATTTTTAAGCCAATTATTCAAAAATTTTAAAGTTTTTGCTTACTTTGAATCAAAAAATACCAAACCTCATTTTTAGGAGGGGTGGTTAGCTTATCAGGTAGGTAATTTAATAAGAGAGTCTGCGAAGAGTCGCTGTGACCCCGCTTTACAGGCTTTTTGTCCTAGTGTGGGGAACAGAGTCACTAAACGGTACTACTTACTTGTTACCATTAAAACTAAACCTTAATGTGCTTTTAATTGTACCAGCAACAGTTTTTCACAAATAAAGAAATTTTTACTTTTTTTTTATCAGTATGCTAATACAGATTAACTATTGATGACGTTCTGAATTTACTCGCCATTAGTTTTATAGTCCATAAATAGAATATTTACGTAAATATGACATGGAATTGGGCAATTTCTGGGCACCCTGCTGAGATAAGTGAAGGCGTCGCGCACACAGGAAGTGGGCTCATCCGGCGCCGTGCATTGCTTCCTCTCCGTCGTCACTTCCGCTTCCGCTGATTCGTCTTCGAGTACCCGCTTCTATATCGAAACGATATTTTTCCAGGCTCTGAGCTTTGCTCACACGATTTATTTGCTTGTCAAATTCAGGAAGAAGACACGCGGCTCTTGTGCTGGGGTCGAAGCGATTTACTTAATAAACTAAAACTTATTCATCTCTTTCACATTAGTTTGAAGGTTAGAAATATTTACTAACGTTCACACTAGTGTGAAGGATAGGAAAAAGTTTTCTTTACCTTCACACTGCTTTGATTTGTCAAAACAATAGGCTGGATACAATAGGCTGCACTAAATAAAAGTAACAAATATTCAATGCCAAGTTCTGAATTCAAAGCCAAAAGATGCGCTTATTCAATAGAATCTCAACTAAATTTGTATGTTTTTTTTGGCACGTTATGTGGGTGTAACTGAATTATTTTCAACACACAGAGTGAAGTAGGTAGACTGACACATTAGAGGTAAAACAGAAATGACATAGCGTATCAGCTGATTTGATGTGCCACCGATAAGCCGATCGAAGCGGACCGTGGGGTGTCCACAACATGTGGACAATCTTTCACGCTCATGTGTACCACCCTTTTATTGGTACAGGGATGAGGGAATGTTAGCATGGATACGTTCTTTTTAGTATGTTTTAAACGGGCATTCGTAATTTTCGTAGCTTCGAGAAAAATATTTTAGTTTCAATTTGACTTACCTACTTAATTTATTTCAATATCTTTTTAAAAATTTGTGTAAACAATATCGATAAATTTTTAATATACATAAAAAAACATCAGCAACAATAATTATACCTACCTACAGTTTAAAGGTTTTAAGCAAACATACATCCACGCCAATTATAATAAAAGAGTGGTATGAAATGAATGCGAAAATATATTGCAGGTACCTATGCAGGTACTTTTGTTTCACGTACGTGTTTAGCTATGGTTATTTACTTTTAATCACAATATTGTTTATTAATGCTGATAGCGGATTAATGGCATGTTAAAGGGAAATTGAAAATTTTTTATGAATAATTCTTTTGCCAAAGTATTAGGTAGATGAGAATGGTTATTCTAAATAATCCTTGCGGTTTTACTGAATAAATAAATAGCTATTTACTTTGATGAACGTACAATATTTTTTCTAGCAATTAGCTAGGATCTTTTACCTTACACTGCGTGGAAATAATTATTAATATGGTTCAGAGTAAACATTTTATTCTCGTTATTATGTTATCATAAAAAAGGTAGGAATTCTGAAAGCTCTAATCGAGTTTTGGATGTATCCACATAAATCCAGCATTCGCTGATTAGTCCGTCGTTTTGGGGTGCAAGGAAGAGAGCGTGAAATTGTCTGCTCACTTCTGTAAATATAATTTCGGCGACAAAAGGACTATAAATGATATACTCCGGGTCGTGGGTGCAAGTGCGCCTTGTTACACGAATTTAAAAATTATCCCCTTTGTATTGGGGTGACAAAAACACCATCTTGACTACTTAGTTTTCTCTAATGCTCGGCTCGATGCTCTGATATTATAAATTATTTTGTATAATAAAGGAAAAATATAGATCACCTTCCGTTTTTAATGTCTTCATCAGCAGCCATAAAGAAGTCCACTGCTAGATATTAAACCTGGGGAGGTTTAATATCCAGCAATGGATTCCAGAAGAAAGATGAGCTTTCTCCCTCCCCTGACTTTAAGACTATGGACATATTTTTTTTGTAATGTAAAAGAAGGGAACACAAAGGAATGAATAACCAATTTTTCGTATGGATGCAGCGGAATGTTTTTTGGTTGTAGAAGTATGTACCTAAAACCACCACGAGGTCGAAGTTGAGGGCTTTTTTTTCCCCAAAAAACTTGAAAATGTCACTCGACTAAAGAATTTTTATTTCAAATCTAGAAGCCACGCTTGCTATGAACAACTCATTGAATAAATGCATTAAGTCGTGACTAATGGAATCACAGAACACATAAAATTAAAATGTAAATAGTGGAACGGCGAAATGCTAATAATAAATTTCACCATTTTAATAACTGTAACTGTAGCGAGGGGAGCTTCTGGCCTGTTAAGTCAATATAACACTTCCATTACTCCAAATTAAATTCCTTAGGGAGAGAAATAAAGTTTTTATTCTGCGTAGACAAAAGTAAGAAGAAACTGTCCATGCAGCCCAAGCTACTGTCAAGACTTGGCAGGCGATTATGATCCCACGGTTTATACGCATGTGGTTAATAAACCATTGCATAATATGTAGGCAGTCAATATAAAAAGATCTTAGTTGTACAGTTGAGAAAAACAAATGAACGGGTTTATTTCTTTTGTTTTTGAGCGAATTATGAATTCTTTGCTTTTATCTAGCTTTCGCTTATATAAAACTCAATTGAAATCACTCGGATGAGCTAATCACCACAACAGACTGACAAATCGTCCCAAACAAAAGCGCACTTGCATTAAAATCTCAATAAGCCCTTTTTAAAAATTGGCAAGTGTGCAGCGCGGGTGTGACACGTATTAATATTTTACGGAATTAATCATTATAATCCTTCTGGCAAACAAGTTGCCCCCGGGACCGAGAACAATATAATGAAGTTGTCATTTTTTAGCCTACACGAGGGAGGCTGGAGGAAATCCAAATTGAATCATGCGGCGAGGGAATTGTGCTATTATGTTATTAAACAGGCGAGGGCAAGACCCCGGTGCACCATTTTTTTGTCAGGAGGGCGTCGCGAGACAGTTAACAGTTTTCACAATAGAATTATGATATAATTTGATACAACGTTGTGCCTGTGCCCGGCTGAGCCGGTTATCAATCGCTGAGTGTCTATTCATTTTGACAGATTTCGAATCCAACGTCGTTTTATTATCTACCACCTAAATTAATCAGTTATATGCATTTATGTTTATTACTGAATAAAATCTATGTGCAGGTTTTAGACATGAGATTCGAAGTTGACTAGAAACTCTTAGAACTTAGCTACATTAGTGTTAATGTTATGTATACATTATTCAGTTTTAAGAAGGTATGCAAAGATTTTGTCAAGTGGGCTCGATGGGATTTTTTTTCCCATCTGGCCCACCAGTGGGCCGGCCGGTGGGCTCAATGGGAATAAGCCGTATTTATCTTAGCAGCTGCAGTTTCTAAGCAACGACAGTACCTTGCCCCAGACACTATCATCACAAAATTCAGTCACAGGTTAGTCCGAAAGAATATTTTGTGAAACTGTTACTAAAACTATACTTATTAATAAAGTTTAGAGGCAGCCGACTCCAACACTCATTTGCTAAGTACATCACACTCAAAAGAGCCGAGAGTGAAATGAAAGCTTTTATCCATATGTCAGAGAGAGTACTTACAGCGGCTTATTGTCACCCCCGCTAGAGAATTTGATAAAGCGTGTGCGAATATTAACAAAAGGAATATCTTGTTAAATTGATATTCTGAGAGCTACAACCGACTTTGAACCTTATGTTAAACCCATTGCTGTCTAATTTAAACTCATAATTGATTGCACGCGGTGTAGGAGTTAAACCATTTTGTACAAACTGGCATGAAATTGTCTCCGTTGGAAAATGTATAATTCAAAGGGGAAGATTAAAATATTATCCATGTTAAGTAAATATTCAAATGAATATTTTCCGTGTTAGACAACAATGGCGCTGGAGGGGAAGGTACTGTAACTTGATAGATACCTATCTACAAAATGGTGTATTCGTAAAGGGACCTCCCTGTTATTATAAATTATAAGCGCGATTTGGGAATTCTCTGAATTAAACGGTTCTTAGAGAAAAGGGGCGGAGTTAGTCTGATTACATCTTGTAACAATGATGAATATTATTAGTAACAGTATTTTTATACAATTTATTAAGGGAATTTCGGTACCAATTTAAAAAAATCGAATATATATTTATAGGTTTAGGTCTTCAGGACCGGTAAGTCACTTCTTCTACTCCTGCTTTTTAACTGGATAAGAAAGCAATAGTTTGTATTTCACGTCAACGCCTATCAGAGTTTTATAAGAGGGTAAAAATGAGACTCAAAATGGCTCAAATTTGCGTCAACGTCATGCAGATTATACCTAAAGTCGCCCTCACACCAGTGACGGACTCTTGGGACTCTCACCCATTGTTATAACAAAGTGCCATCTCAGTGGTAATGCATGCTCGCACGCGAATGTCGATTTTATTGTTACAAAACTAGTTTTCAACCGAGTCTAGTTAGTTATGAACTAGCCTTACTTGAAAACTAGATTTTTATTATTTACGATTTTAACCAAATGAAAAAAATAGATTTTAACTAATCCACCGTTTACATATGGTATTAAACAGTCGTTTTAAGTAAAACTGTGTAAACCGTGGTCTAAACACTGTTTATGGAAAGCCCAATGTTTTTTTTTTTTTTACCTAATATGTAAAAAAGTACCTAAGTCACAAAATAAACATTTAAACTCACTCTATGGTGAATACAGGCCTTAGAATTTGTAACAAGCCAGTTTTGAAAAAGCTCGTCGAGTAACGCCCTAACGTGTAGCCAAAGTATTCCGTTTTCAAAATCCCACAAAGTCCATTTTACAAACACCAAGAAAGAGTACTATCAAAATGAGTAGAGTTTCGGTGGATAAGCTGTTCATTTTACCAGCGCGCGCACCTACACCACGAGGGCTTCACATGTTTATATGTTTATTTTAATACGCGTGTCGTGCGTATAATACGGAATTTATTACGGCACGACCCTCGCACGGATTAATGCGATACGGAAGATTTGAATTCAGAGCATTAACTTAGATTGATACATACGGGGGCGCTCTAGAAGGTGTTTATTTAGATTTGAATGCGTATCATATTTAGGTTAATGAGTTTTCAAAGGTTTACTTTGTGATAAGCGTAAAACGTATTAGAGTGTATTATGGGTACGAGCATAGACGAACGTACGAGTATCTAGCCTTCGCCCGCGGCGTTGCTCGCGTTCTAGACCCTTTAGAGTGTGACTTTTCAAAATTCCTTTCTTAGTGCACCTCTACACTATATAAGGATACTATCCTCCAAATTTCATACCTCTAGGATTTACAGTTTAGGCTGTGCGTTGATTGTCAGTCAGATTCAAAAGAGTTTTATATAAAAAAAATACTCGATACTTTCGTAGTGCATTCAACACTTTTGAAGACTTCTCGTCGATATCCAAAATCAACGCCCTGGCTTGATGCTACATCACTACACTGTCGAGGGCTGAACTCAGTGAAGTTCAAGTACACATAACTGAGTGTATTTTGAAAAGTGCACGTCATGAGTTTATTTTAGTTAATTTATAAGTACTCAGGAAGTACTAACTTAAATCTAGCCCAATATGTAATCATTGTTTGAAATAAAACATTTTTATTTTATTTTATTTATGGTGGGTAGGATGTATAAAACAATAGTTTTGGTTTATTTCACTTGTGATCTAATTTTAAGGATCAGTCGGTACGGGTACGCAATGATTTATGGCTACTAATAACGGGAAAAACTGGCTATAATCTATTTTCATTTGTATACAATCGGTTGAACAGAAAACCATTAAAATCCCACACAAAGAATCTTTATGTAAACAAAACAAACGTAAAGTCGGCCCCTGATTGTCTAAATCTGATGGCATGAGTTTTTTGATAACATGAGTTTATTGATACTATCGACAGCAACCGCGTAAGTTGTTACCATGACTTTTCGAGCGCTATTAAATTTTTTACAGCAATTTCAATGTAAGAAAATTGTTCTAATATAACCAATTTTCAATGTTATACGACATGCGTCATAGCTCAGTTGGTAGTAGCTCTGCCTTCCGTGCTATGAGTCGTGGGTTCGATCCCCACCAAAAACAAACATTTGTGTGTTGCAAAAACATAGATGTTTGTTCTGTGTCTGGGTGTTTACTATGTATTATAAGTATATATTTACAAAAAAAAAGTATCTAAGTATTCTATCAGCAATCTAGTTCCCATAGTACAAGCTCTGCTTAGTTTGGGACTAGAAAGCGTTGTGTTAAATGTCCATGAATATTTATTATTATTATAATTATAATAAGAGCTACGCAGTCACTATTTCATGAAAACACATGGATCTGGAAAATCGCGATGAATTTACATTATAAGAACATCATAACCTCATCAACCTTGCCAAAAACGGTTTTGATACCATCCGTTTCTGATTGTCATTTCATTATTGATGGTAACCATTTGTTAGATTTTGATTAATATTTGTCATAAAACTTATGGTATCAGAATTAGATACTGGAGGCTGTAGTTTTAACTCATTTCATTAGTCTTTTATACCTACGATTTACTGTACAAAAGGTTATTTTTTACGTCGCAATGACAACGCTGCATAAAGATCAATAATTAAAATTATTATTTAAAGTAGGCAAGAAATATAATACGTTGAAAGCATTTTTTTTAGATAGACCTCGTCACTACTTATTTTTTAATATTTATTGATCTCTATTAGGTCAAAATAAAAAAAACCAACTATTTTCTGTGGAATTCAACAATAGATTGATGGAGAATACTAGCAGCGAATACTTACTCTACTCACTTATTATTTTTATAGAGATCAGTTAGGTATACTTAGTAGGTACGGAGTATACAAAAGAACAAGAAGGTGGGTATAAAAAACAATTAAAACTCGTCGACATCGTTTCGGACAAACAAATTTAATTAACATTTACTTATTTGTCCGCTTGATCCGAGAGAGACAAATAGTCTAAAGTAAAATTTATGTATCGGAATCAAATTCGATTTCGTCTTTGCATTTTTTACACGATTTTTAGGACGGTTTTACTTTGCCGTGTTAACTGAAAGGTTACTGTGGATATACCCTTCACTAACTACTACACTTTTTTTTATTAATCATGAAAATTTACCACGACGCCTTTGACAGGAGTTGGTGGGAGGTGGCCCGGGAGAGGGAAAAGTGGAAGATTTTGGGGGAGACCTTTGCCCAGCAGTGGGACGAAGTAGTTTAAAAAAGTATAACTATGAATAATTTAATATAACTAAGTCATATAATTTTATATACAATTTATATTTAAAAACTATATAACCTATTCCAGAAACAGGTGCATAGGTAAGTATGTACCTCAGTGATTTTTTTACTCAGGAAGTATTTATAGTAAATAATAAAACACTAATTTTATCTTAGTGCTAATTTTAAGTCGAGGATTAGGGTTAACCAATGAGATGATTAAATTATGACGATCACTTGTGCTTTTAATGGACGTTTGTTTGACTTATTATGTAGTAAATAGTGTGTAAAGAAAATAGTTGTATGATAATTAAATTAACTGCGAAAGACAAACAACTTGAAAGTTTAAATATCATCATAATTTATACCAACATATGAAAGTAATGTAGGATAAAAAAAATATTATCTACCTAATTAGGTACTTATTCTTTGAGAAGTCATGTTATAGTGAAAAAATCATCTTTGCTGGCTATAGTTAAAAACATAGGCAGTAAGTATCTAAGTAGTAAAACTGTCTGTCGAAATGACGGACAGAGGCTATACATAAAAGAAGACGAAGTATGTAAGTAGAATACGTATACATTCTTTCAAGATTGTATTCGATCTCGTGAAATTTGTTTTCTTACAGGATTTTTCTAATCTCCTTTAGCATCGTTTATATTGATTATGGCGCTGCTCCTGCCTAATTTATATTCAGCTAGTGTTTTTTCATCACGCCTCGTGCTTAATATCGCAATTTGTACCGTAGTTGGCGTAAGCCGAGGGGACCTGTCACCTTTCTCGGACTCGCTGTCTCTCCGAATGCCTATTTTATTGCTCGCTTACACATAAACAACTGAACTTTACGATTGTTTTTACATTCAGAAATTGGTTATAAACTAATTATTAAATGAAGATTGAAGACCGACGGTATCCGTTTATAAGAATGGTTATGAATCGTCGTTCCAGTCTGAGTTATGGACTCAGTGATGTCCGATGACAAAATTATGTCTCCGTCATAAATGTCCTCCAGATCGAATGCCATCCATAATGGTTTGTTTTTTCTGAGCAACGTCGCCTGCGTCGTCTGCTCCATGCTTTGTTCCGATTGACGCACAAGCTACCCTTTCAGTCCACAATCTCGTAGCGAGCTTGTGGCACTGCATAATTTTAACTGTCATAACCATTAATGCATATAAAATGAAGGCAAGCACATAAAGCGGTTCGGTAAGCACTGCTTGTGCTTTCTGAAAATATTCCCTCTTCACTTTGACTTTATGTCAATCTTCATAGGTATCTAAAGGTGTTCAATTTGAAATGTCGTGGATAATATATCCTATCTATTTAATTCCAAATGTCTCAATTTTATCTATAAAATTGTTTTGCACGTTTAAAACTATTCGTGGACGATCAAAAACGGTGGCGCCGGAGATCAATTAGTTCCAAGTAATAAACAAACCAAATACGTCCGTTATGAAAAGAATTCGCCTGTCGGTAGTTTCTTTTGCTGCATCAATCAAAATCATACTGATAATGAAATCATCATTTGGGTGGCCATAGAGAACCCGATTCCAAGAACTCTGT
This sequence comes from Eulithis testata, assembly GCA_947507515.1. Classification (NCBI taxonomy): domain Eukaryota; kingdom Metazoa; phylum Arthropoda; class Insecta; order Lepidoptera; family Geometridae; genus Eulithis; species Eulithis testata. The sequence continues at coordinate 7,128,172 of OX382194.1, forward strand.
CTCAGTTTGCTTTTCGTTGTGCATCGACGTCATTAACACATTCCTGATTTATTAATTAGATGTTAGAAGATTCTGCAAATGTTGTTTCTTAAAACAAAGGCCTCATTATCATCAGAATGGTTATTAAATGTTATTGAATATGTAAGTAATACATATTCATTCAAAATAATTCATTCAATAACATTTCACACAGCACCCTTTAGTCCTAAACGAACGATGCTTGTTCTATGGGACCCAGATTGCTAATAGAATATTTAAATACAGTTTTTTGTAAATACCTACTTAATACATAGGGAATAAATGAGAAAAAGCGCAAGATCGGAGAAAGTGGCACAAGTAAAGAGAGGCCTACGCCTAGCAGTGCTGTGGGTGAAGTCGGGCTAGGGATGATGATGATGAAGTACTTAGTACGTAATCCAAGTAAACACAGTATGAAGAACACCATATAAAAATAGTACTTACTTAATTTTATCACATCATAAAAACCGTTTAACTATTACATTTGTAAATAAATGGCAAAATTTGATTTCACAGTCTTATGGTTATTTTAATTAATACGAGACAAAATGTTATTTTTCATAGTTTCGTTCGTTTTGTGGATTATAACATGCTTATCTATGGCTAACGAGTTTATTGTACATAACAAAAGCATAAACGAGGCTACGTCTACTATTACAGACGATGTTGATCAAAGGAAATACGGTATGGGGTTCAATGGTGGTTGTAAAAACTATGTGAAAGTATTTCAATGCTTAACCACGTGCAAAAGCATGGGTTTCCAGGTATACAGATTAAATTTCAAATGTATATGTGCATGTCACGAGAAAAAGTCCGCTCTCACTTTGGATTACTTTAAATGGAAAACTACTGGCACCACTCGGAAAGTGCCTTTAACTCAGAGTCCAGCACTATGGGCTGTCGCCGGTACTTTGTCCCCTCGTAAAAGACAAAGCACAACTCCAAATACCACAGCAAATGAATGCTTTACGACAGTATCCGTTAGCACTCAAACGACGACACCACTGCCTACGCATAAAGTTACCACTACTGCGAAACCCAACGTAACAACTACAAATGAAACAACCACTGTCCCAACAAAGCCAAACTTAGAAGAAGATAAAACAATTAAAGCAACAAGCAATACCACAGATGACAGCAATACAAGTGCTGCCAATGCAACGGTCAATAACAATGCAACGGGCTTGGATAATAAGAGTACTGTCAATGCAACGGTTAATAACAATGCAACGGGCTTGGATAATAAGAGTACTGTCAATGCAACGGTTAATAACAATGCAACGGGCTTGGATAATAAGAGTACTGTCAATGCAACGGTTAATAACAATGCAACGGGCTTGGATAATAAGAGTGCTGCCAATGTAACGGTTAATAACAATGGCACGGGCTTGGATACTAAGAGTATTGACAATGCAACCGTCTTGAATAATACGACGAGTACTGGAAATTATACGAGTGGTGGTAACACAACGAATACCACATAATTTTCAGAACTGGCAAAGCTACCTGCCCATACAAATATGTTCATTACAATCTAAAGAATAATCAGGCCTTTGCATGTAATCTAGATTATTTATGGGGCAGTTTTGTCTATGTCCCAAAGTGCCCGATGACTAATAATCGTAAACGTATCATAACGCTAGCGTATCTGAGATACACTGCGCGGTGACGCTTTAACGTTTGGCAGTCGAACTAAGGAACGTTAGTTTTACGTAACGTATAGCGACTGTCAGATTTGTTCGTGCTCATACCGTTCATTGCAGTTATTATCCTAAACATTGACTTATTTTGATATTATAATATTATATAATAACGAATATTTATTCACAAAAAAATTACAACTAATACAGTATTTACAATATTCACAAAATACACATGAAATAGTTGAGCTATCTACAAACCGTTGTAAACGATTTATAGATAGCTCAACTGGTCCAAATCAGTACCAGTCGGAAGCGTACCCAAGACACTGGCTGCATTGCCGCGCTGAATAGCAATGCTGATACGCTGGCCTAGATAATCACCAGCCTTCGGGCCACGCGTCGCTTCGACTAGACGCCCTGAAAGAATTTTGAAAACCCGGAGGGTAATATTATAATATTATCAAGTTTTATTGCATTCATATTGTGGGTACATAAGATGTTAAAAAAAGTCTAATAGCTTCCAATATGAACCCTAATAGGGCACCCTAAATATACATCATAGTTGTAAATATGTCTCACGAAATAAACGCATATAATAAACAAAGGGCTTGAAAGTAACAATTAAAAAAAAAATGACTAGGTACAATATAATATTATAAGGTTAAATTAAGTTGTGATTGATAATCTGGGTAGGTATGTGTTAATGACTTAGGGATTGCCTTTACGTTTTATCAAAGTACGAAGCACAAACAAATAAACAAAACTGCAAACATTTTACCGCTTTTTTGCTGAACAGATTATTATATTTTTTAACATAGGTATATCAGGTTTTTATTAGTAGGTACTGGCAGGATCTGTTATTTAGTTAGTTAACTTGATCCTGTTTTCAACAACGTATGATCTGCACATCCTTGGCAGAAACTACTTTTAGTATGAAGCTCTCCTTTTGTAGAAACTCTTGTTTGTGAAATAAAGAAAAAATGAATAAGGTAGGTAAATCATTACGTTTATTTCTCTGGAGTTCATTTTATACATTGAAAGATGATAAGGTCAAATAATAACATCATCGGGAATGCCCCGGGAAAGTAGTAGGTTTTACAGGTATGTGAATACGTTTGTTAAATATAGTATTGTGGTTTAGGGGGGCTTTACTAAGCTATTTACCGCCAAATTATGTTTCCAGATTTATCTTGGATCTAACAAAAACTACCAAAAACCGCGTCTGTTTTGGACTTAACGCCTGTCAAAGCTGTCAGATTTATATGTTACGTAATATGAAAAAACTTAGTTAAGTCCAAAACAGACGCGGTTTTGGCGGTTTTTGTTAGATCCAAGATAAATCTGGAAACATAATTTGGCGGGAGTTTTCGATGAATCCTGTTCCATCGTTGGGTTTTGACACGGAGTTTTGGGGCTTGAGCTCGTGCACAGTTAAGTTTTTACTCGACGTTGATACAATTGGGCCTTGTTTCTTTTACTCGCTTGAAGTTTTTCTCAGCATGTTAAATTTATTTATTCGCCCACGGTTATCCAGTGCCTAAATAATTATACTTTTATTACGTAGATTTCGTTTTATCATCGAAATTTAATTTGTGGTCGTAAAGAAATACCTAGGTTTAATTTAGGTACCAGGTAATCGAAATACGCTATACTGGTAGAGCTCCTCTTAGTGTTTTCAAGAAATTTACCTGACCAAAGTATGAAGAACGTTTACTTGTTTCTTTTTATAGTATTATTTAAAAAATCTATAAGTACGAGTGATGTCACAACGAATGGTAATTATTATTTACTGATTATCTTCCATTACATTTGGTAAGCATACGTAGGTAGGTATAAAACAATGATGTCTTTATAGTGTTGCGTTGCACGCGATCTACAAATGGCAGCAAAAAAGTAAGGCAATTGCCTGACTTTTACTTAGTTGCGCAATTGCGCACCAAGCAACGTTGCTGCTGCACTGCACGTCACTACAGCTGTTCTATATAGTGTGTATCTATATCATTTTAGCAACTGAAGGCCTATTACGAGTTTTGGTGTTTAAACCTGGTGTAAAACGTCTGCCGTCCAACACCAGTGTGCACTGGTTTGTATGAAGACACTGAGCGTATTTTTTGAGAAGCTTGAAATGCAAGAATGGCTTTGTGTAGACCAAGCTTCTCAAAAAATCCACCAGTTGCACCAGTTGCTAAAATGCAATAGATACACATCCATCCAACTACATTTGATATAATCTACTTATAGTCTTAATGTTACGTGATCTAGCTACCTTGCTTAATATGTTACAGGTATCTAATTGTATACTTACTAAACCATTTGTATTTTATTTATTAGATTACGTCCGAATCTCGCTTGACTCTGATCAGAGGAGGAACAGTAAGTCCAAACTATTAAATTTATTAATTTTTTAACGTGTGTTTATTAGAATTATTCTGTGTTAAATTAGTTTTATCTTTTTTGTAAATATGTGTAAAGTGACACTTTAGATGTAAGTAATCTATTAAGTTACTTTTCTAATAGATAAATAAATACAAAATTTTAAAATTAAGTAAATAATAATTTTATTTTAGTCACAGCCATTGATAAAAGCGCTTTACGCTACGGATTTCAAAAAATAGAATGTCCAGTTTATGAAAAGGCATATCTGTGCATAAGAAAATGTTTAGATTTGGGATACCAAATTGCACACGCTGATAAAAACTGTATTTGTATGTGTAAGTACAACCACGAAATTGCTAAGTATAAAACCCCTAGCGCTAACCCGACAAAGTGGAAACTGGGTGCACCGACCACTAGTCTACCGCCTTGGGCTAAAAAACTTACTACCAAGCCATCGGTGAAAAATGAGTTATCACTCTCAAATGACCATGAAATATATGAAGACGTCCCGTTTCCTGAACAGGGTGATATCACACAAATGAATTCAAAATTAGTAAATGGAGCAGAAAATAAAGACTCGACTGGTATGAATACGACTACTATACCACCATCTGAGGCCTCTGTAGATTCCAATGCAACAAACACCGAAAGTACGAGTGTCAATAGTACAACCAGTGAGAATAATACGAGTGTTGAAAAAACGATTGTTAAAAATACGAGTGATAATGATACTACGTCCGGTAATGATACTACGACTGTTAAAGATACTACGACAGTTAATGATACTACGGCTGTTAATGATACTAAGACTGTTAATGATACTGCAACTGTTAATGATACTGCAACTGTTAATGATACTACGGCTGTTAATGATAGTACAACTGTTGATGATACTACCACTGTTACTTATACTAAGACTGATGAAGAAACTACGACAGCTCCGGCATAAGCTTCAACACTGGCAAAGCCAACCTACCCAATATAGTTATGGCATTACAATCATTAAACGAGTTATTCATATTCGTAACGATTAAAAATGGTTTTTTCATGAGAGTAAGTAGTTGATTAAGCAGATGGCCTGATGTTAAGTGGTAACATCTGCCTGTTACAATGCATTGCCTCACCGAGTATGTCCGCGAGGATGTTTTCGAGGTATCATCCCAATTTAAAGGATACTATAGTACCTATAGTATCCTTCCACTACTACCTAAATACCAACCGGCATGGTTTAACAGCACTAATAGTACCTAATTTAAGATTTAATAAAAAGCAATAGGTAGGCTTTTTATCATAAATATACTCTTAACCCCATAACTAGTTAGTTACAGACTTTACTATAGGCGAGTAACATATTGCTCAATGTCTTAATGTTACTCTCCTATAGGTAGGGTAGGTAGGTTCTACATATTATTATATGAGTGTAGTACTTAATTTAGGATAATTATCAATATATTTTGGTAACGGCCACATTAGGGAAATAGCTACCTCGAGCTTCATTAAATATACATACTTTTTTCCGATTCATTTTGCAACTAACTGATGCTTATAGGTACCTACCTACTTTCACCTGATTCATATAGAGTTCAAGCTATAAAAAAAAAACCAAATAAAATACCAGAAAATAAAACATTTATTTAGTTATTTTTTAACCCAACGAAGTCAGTTTATTTTTTATCATGCAAGTGTACCTATATCTACTATACTAAAACTTTTAGGGAATGCCCAAGGGTCTATCCACTAGATTGACGGCTATGATGTATGGGCTGAGATTTTTTATCAACACACTCTGAACATATTTTTGCTTTTATATCAATATATCAATTTCTTTTATACTACTTTGGCATTTTTACGCAAAAATACGGGACAGTTTTGTGACAAGGGTTTTACTTTGAGAACACTTAGTACTTTATTTTTGTTCATAATTTCACTGCAAAGTAGGAAGGTGAACGCACTAACTACTTGTCATACTTTAGAGCGATTACAGATTGGATGAATTTACTGATTTGATCCTAGTGAAAAATCAATATGATGTTTTTAAATTCCGGGCCAAAACTTCAAACGCGGTGAATTTTGTGTTTTGATTAAAAAATGCCTTCTGTTTTAAATCAATACTTTATCTGATTCATTTTATCTGTCTACACACACAATCTAAAGCGAAATACGAAGACAAACAATAATAAATCCTCCTACATAAAAATTGCAACAACTTTGTTCATAATGCCGGATGGAGGCATCATCAAAAGTTGGTTGGGATCGCACCCTCGCGCCTATTCGTGCAGTGATTACCAATAAATCCAATACGGGATAATTGGCCAGCTTAATTCTGTTCTATCTTTCTACTTAGTTCAGTCGTCAGAATGTGCCAGCTCGGGTCCCTTGGGAAAGTCCAGCAAGAGAACAAACACGAGTGTTTAGCTGAACGAAATTAGCTCCTCGACCTTCTTCATAAAAGTGATTTTTACTTGCGAATATGCAGTGAAGTGGATCCAGTGGTAAATGAAGAAAATGCCACGGTTAATGAGGTATTTTTAGTTGTCTTGTGCTTGGCGATAACGTATCCAGTTGTTGCAAGCCATAGCATGGGTTTGTATGAGTATTGATGAGTTGGGTAAGTGCAGACGTTTTATGGACATAGGTGACGCATTCCCTTGTGGCATAATGGATAGGAATTATAGAGTCTAGGGGTGGTAGAGATTTGATATTCGCATCAGTCAGCGGCCCTAGGGACCGGCAGCAGCGTGACGTGATTCAATAGCGATGTCGTAGCACTGACGTTTTTATAAACATTTGGATACGGGATATACAATACAATCGCATGCATCCATTAACCATCGACTTTGACTTGCGGAAAACCTGGAAAGTAATGACATAGGGTTATACTTATAAACGCTGCATAGTTTATCAGCTGATCAAAATTTTGCTCTATCACTGTTTGACATTACTTGGTAGCCGTAGTAAGAGATAATTTAAACAGCTGAATAAAGTTATACAATGATTATAAGTTAGCAGGTAGATTTTTACAATTGAAATTTTTAAGATCCTCTTGTAGTTAATTATAGTTTTAATTTTGGCTAAAATACAATTACAATGATGCCATACCGAACACATATCTATAGAAACAGCATCCGATGGCAAGTTTGAATTAAAACGTCAGTCAAAGCGGAAAATCCCTTTCCGAAAAATTAACCGGCAGAATTCCAACAAATAATTAATCTGGAATAATCATACAAAACGATGCGAGCGGGATGTTCGTCCATTATTAGCATTCATTTCAAATCAGCCGTGCGGAGGGACGGAGGGCCCGCTCGACCTGAATAAGCATACATTTTCCAATCAGGGCACGTATCATTTAACTCGCTATTAAATTCGACTTCCTCCCTCCGAATTATTATCATGTCAAAAAAGCTAAACGTGAAGTAAAACACATTTATCAAGGCGGGCTCTTCGTGATTGTAAAACGCAGAGCATCCGAGTTAATTCTCGTGATTAAGTTATTGTGCGGTAAACATTCAGCTGCCTGAAAAGAAAATTCGAATGTTTCGTTTGCTAAGAGTGAAATACTTTTCATAAACACCGTCATAACATTCATGCTCAAGACCTTTTACTGTAATTACTTGGCCGTCGGCGCCACGCCGTGGGGTGAATTAAAGCATTAAAATTGCATGAAAGAAGTTCTTGGTTCGTTCTTATGTTTGTGTGATACGAAAAACAACACATTGAAGGTTTGCTTCTGAATACCAGATGAATATAAAAACCGAGGATTGCTTATTGTCCAAATTAAAAAACAATAACCGAGTGTGCGTCGAACCGAACCACGCACAGGGAAGGTTTTCAAAGTCAGGCTAATAGAAGAAAACGAACTTTACCAAATTTTCATTTGATTGACTCTAGTGCAAATGATCAGGTTACGTAGAGTTTACATCTGATTGCTTCATAGGCATCGACGGAGGCCTTTGGTCGTTCACAAAACTTTATCTACTTGTCTGGAGTCAAGAAGGTACCAGTTTCCAAGCAGCTTAAGAAAAAAAAACAAATACTACTAGAACGGGAGAACTTATGACCTTGTGTCAAGTAACGTCGGTTCCCGTGTTTTTGTAGCGTTCTCTACCATCATGTCAATCATCGCGCGGCAGACGGCACGCGTCTCACAGACACCTGATACTCCCCTACTTATTAAATTAATAACTTGAACGCTATTATCCGGCTAATTGGAGGGGTGATGAGCTCCTAAGCGTTTAACACGGGTTTTATGGACTGGATAATTAATATTTTATCTAATTTACATAGGCATAGATGTTATATGCAATCGTTTAATTTTTTGGATACTTGCATGTTTGGTTATTTGTTATTAAATCATGTAACGGCTGCTTTGGTTTAAATAAAACTTGTTTTTTATATAGTTCGTAAGCAAGTAAAAATTTACAGGATTTGAAATTAAAAACTAAAATGAAAGGATGAAAATTAAAAATATACAGGATGCCAGTATAAAAAGAAAGAGCCCGTTTCAAATAAATCCGTGCAGACAAAGTCGCGGGCATATTATATTATCTTACTTTTCTTTGGAGAAGACCTGTGGCTAAAAATGAGACGCAACAGATTACTTAATTAAAAAAAATTAGTTAGCGTAGAGTGTTTTTTTTAATAATTACATAGGATATTATGAGCGATACATAACCAAGTAAAATAAGCAGAGGTAGATATAAATTAACATCTAACGGTAATATTTGTTGTTTAGAAACATATCATTTTGCTCCGTCGGCGCTTAGGGCAAAAATTTGCTTAGAAATTTAAGAGATATAATTAAGATTTCCGCTGAGCTCCAATAATTTAGGGATCTCTAATGAATGATATCAGGTTTCAAGTAATTAGCGCCAGGGGCCAACTCTTATTTTTATTATTGAATATAAATATTTACAGTTAATAGCTCTTTGGATTTCTGGGAACTTTAAATTTTAAGCCTTTCTTTCATCCATCAAAAAAAACACAAATAGGTACCAGATTGAATGCAAAACTCTCTGAACGAATGCTTATCACATTGGATGAGAAACACCATCACCTTTTCAGATTCATTTAGAACAATGTGTTTATAACTATAGAGTAATATAAAGTTACACGAAACAAAACAATAAACTTGATTAGCACTACATGATATAATTATGTGTTTATAGGGAAGACCTTGGCGAGTGGTGTCCATTTCGCCGGCGAGTAGCAGAGACCTTACAATAGCAAGCGTGATACAAATATACACATAATTTTAATGCGAGGGAGTGAAGCATTAAAAGTCAGGGATCAAATGCCTATAATACTGTGAGCAGAATACTATAGAGTCGCTACTTTGATAAAAATAATAACTTTAGAAAACCAGCTTTTGTGACGGAGCTTTTACAGTCACCCAAGAGCGTCAGTAAAGATAAAGAGAAAATAAATCAAAAGTACAATCATAAATGTATAAAAAATCAAATTATAAAGCACTTAAGCGCTATCTAAAACAAGAGCAAAGCATGATACTATAGTCCACTTCGGACTAAGAAATAAGTAATTCATTGTCACGCTGTTAAATTATGATTCGATAAGTACTAACCGCTAGATAAAGTGAGAGTAAAAGTGAGGGCACAAACACAACAAGCTTTATAATACAGTGAATATATAATATAGTGAACATGTTCAAAAACACCAGCTGTGACTAGTAAAACTATGTAGATTCCTAGATTACCTATAGGTACTTTGTTTAGTCACTACTCTAAGGCTTTTTTGTGGTAGTGGTTGAAGTCATCCAAACAACGTGAGTGCACGCGATGAATTGCCTACTACCTGGAGTGAAGTATTGAAAGTACCTGATAATCTGACTCACATAAGAAATTTACCTACACACTTGTAAACTTAAGTCTTCATCACTTTCAATACTAAAAGGAGTTTAGGATTCTAAGATTTAAAAAAACTATCCAGGTCTTTCATCATACATTCATATGTCATATATCTGTAGTAAAAAAAGTCCCTTGCTTCGCACACCGTTTTTTCTGTTGTAATTATGATTATCTAAACACCCAGCAGCAATTTAACTAATGATATAAACGCCTTTGTCAGAGAATACGCACGACGATCCATAGGAATCCAAAAGGAGTTGCCTACTATTATCTATCATCAAATATTCAGACTAAATCTGCTCACATATTACACAGCCGTCAATAGGATCTGATCCGTCACCCTTTTAATTTAGAGTTGGACGAGGGGTCATTAAACAATAAAGTGTTGATTAAAAGCCCCTATGCGCGGGTTGCGAATACGTTTCCTGCGAGGAGCCATTATTTTATCACCGATGATTGGCACGGGGCACTCGACACTAGTTTACGACACTCCAGCCTTGCCAGATATACCAATCGAACTCAATTTGGACCCGATTTCGTTGATGGATTTGCGGTGTTCTGGTTCATAATGTGAAATTCAGGAGGTAAGAGAATTTGCCTTCGATGAGACTAACTATTTCTACATAAAAATGAAACGCATGAAATGAAAATCTTGCTAGCCAGACGTCCAAAAAAAATACCTAGACATTGAGATCTGAAATACATGTTCTACTTACTCGAGTATTAATTCTACATCGAATTTCTACCGTCTCAGTAAATACTTATACAATTTATTGCAATCTCTGTTTAGATTGAAGCGTTCATTTCTCTATGAATCAGTTAGGAGAGCTATTCGCACGAGATAATTACTCGAGATAGAGATAATACCTGCAGGCGGATTGAACGGGACCTCATTACGATGAGGATTTTATCTTCATTCTTGCCATTTATCCCTCATATCATTGTTCACTTTCCGTATGTATTAGAACTAGTCAACGAGAGACCATCTCTATAGCGAGAAGAACCTTGTTATGTGAAACGTATTCTGAATACAGAGATAATCTGAAAAGCCATTTATGGAAATTGTATACCAATCGTTAAAAAGAGAACCGTCCTGTTAACAGATTTTAAATCATTGCCGTCACCGGCCGCCATTGTAACGTCAAGTTAGTTCAAAAGCGGTCGTTCCAGTCGAACAAAATGATCTTTGCGTGATCGGATCGAAGGTTCCACACCTCGCGGATCAATAGATCTCGTTCAAATAATAATACGGAGTTATAGATCAGCCCGCGTCGCACTGTGTCGGGTGATAGGGAGTGACGCGCTCTGCGGCCGCCGCACCGCTAACCCTCTCTTTGTGCTCCACTCTTGAGCGCATTTCACTATGGAAATGGATATTTATTTCACGTCTCGCTCGCCCGACCCGTCCGCGGTGATCGCCGAAGATGATAACGCCTCGATTTATATATTTCACGGGATGATCGGTAGCGCTCCTGCTTACCATACAACTGCCAGAGTCCTTTATGCAGAACGTTAACCGCTATCACTCTGTTATGACTGGAGCCACGGTCACACCGACAGACCAGCTAACGCTCATAGGCCGAGCCAAAAGAGAAAAGATTTTTTACAATATTTGTTTTGAATTTATGAATCAAAAGGCACTTTGAAAAGTTAACGAATCCGATTTCTTATTGTTTACAAACTTATTGATATGCCAATAAAACCCTTATTACCATATTTTCACTACATTAATTAAAAGAATTAACGCTCTAGATCTGCTGTATTAATGTGTAACATAGTATTTTGAATAGTTCTTTACAAGCTCGCAAAGTTATTTCTGTGTTAAGTGCAACCCGATATTGCATGCAAAATCTAGCGCTTGCCATAAAAAAACGTCATGGCTCCTCGCTTATGGACGAGAGATCGCACACATAAAAGAAATGCAATGTATCGTCACACTCTAAAAGGATCGGATAATTGATTAGCATCTTACGTTGGAGACTCGCCTCATCAACATCTGCATCGATTATGGAACTTTGATAGATGCCTAATTTGGGCAGGCTGACAGCAGTTCGCTCGAAAATCAATTACGCGAGTTCTATTAAAGACATGCAAGCGCAAGTAGGATTGGATGAAGGGTTCCGAAGCATTAAGCATTAAATAATTATACTTAAAGCTTTTCGGAACTCTACTTATTCACCCTATATACGGCGAAGTCTTCCGTTTCCCTGATACAGAACATCGAACATCGAAGATGATGAACGTAAGGTACAAAATTTAATAAAGGTTTGTTTACGATAATATGTGGAACCCTTAAATCAGAAATGAAGCAACATACTATTCCGAATGATTAGTCTACAAAAGTAGAGTAATTACAGTCGTACCCATAATGATATTTAGCATAGTCTAATGGTATCAAGAGCTTTTTAGATTATTTTTAATTACCGTGTTGTTTTTAATTTACATTGTATAAATTACACATAAAAATAAAAAAGTACGATTATCCTGGAGACCAATCGGCCAAACGCGTATTCCACACGCAGGTTAAACCACGTTCTATCCAATAATATTTGAGGTATATCTCAAACGCAAAGGCCAGTACGCATACGAAAGAAAAAAACCCCAGGTTGGACTACGAATTAAAAACACAGCCGCGTATACCCTGTGGCTCTACTGCTTGGCACTACTAGTAGTGCTGTAGGTAATTTTTTTTTTGATACTACCAATAATGATACAGTTAAATACAGCATTCTCAACTCTACAGGAGGATTTGACATGACTTTTACAATTTTACTTTTCCGTTACAAAAATCCAATATCAGAAATCTTCGGCTCTCTTGAAGAATATTATACTGTATCTTTGCCCATGAAAACGATAAAAATAATTATAAAAGTAGTTAATTAGTGTCCCATTGTCAGCGCGATATAAAATGCTTTGAATAAATAAGGTCCAGTCTACTCTTTTTATTCTTATATTTTTATGTTTATTTTTATTTATTTGCGGCGGCGTTAAGAGATTTAAAATTTATAATGTGGGATCGTCACGTCTTTGTTAATTAGGTGTGGCACGGCAGGCAGTGTCTGGGGTAAGGCATGCGCTCCCGGCACTGTTATTTTCACTATTGCATATGTTTAAGGCCCATTTACACTCAGTTTTGTTCTTCGATGGGAGATGTAAGTGGTGCCTATGTCTATCCTGCGGTTGCATTTTTCTAAACAAACTTAATTGGCCATCCTCGTTGTTTCAGTTCATAAAAAATGGTAAGCAACATTTTTAGTGGTGTCAAATTATTTTAGTTTAGGGAAATTAAACTAGTGTTTACTTGTGAAATTGACAAATTGAGTGTAGATGCTGAGAAAAGATGTGATATAGATACCTCTTTGTTGCATAAAAATACCTGTTTTTTTCAAACAGTGAACACGACTGCATGAACAATTTCTGTCAAAATACTCCAAAGTTGATAACAATAACTCCTGATTTTTATTTTAGCTTCTTACAGACTCTGATGAGTGTATACTCGGCATTATCCATTGCATACACTTATACACTGTGGTATAAAATTATGGGCTCTTGCAGCCGCCTTTACACACATTTCGCATACCTACTCTTTAGATAAAAGTAGATATTTTATTGAAATGTCAGTAATTCTGCGCGTTAAGATTTCCAATGAATTTTAATGTGTATCAGCCAATAGATCAATTGTGGTGTATCGTATATTTTCATTCATCACTAAAGAGATACTGATCTGTGCTAAAAAGTAATAATCTGTTGTATTATTTTTTTGTTTATTTGAAGCAACAAATATTGTTCTGAGGCATATTTTTTACATCAGAACTTTTTATTTGAAAGGATATACTTACTTCCAGATTGGTCCAAATTGGTGATGCGTATTTTGCTCTTCTGTAACATAGCAGTAGTAGACACGGTCACTAAAACAATCTCGCTTAACTGCCATCATTATGATGATGAAGCCAGAAGGTAGTCAATAATTGTAGTCGGTTCTCTAGTTTATTAAAACTTATAATATTGTTTACAAGAAAAAAGATGGAAATGTACTTTTAGTAAATAAAAGTTGTAGCTTTTTAAAGCGTCTGAAACCATCAATGATCATAATGACTAAGAGTGAAGCAATCTTCTTAATTTATCCCAACCATTAAATGCAAACTTACAAAATATTTACCTCAACTGTTACACATTAAAGTTGATTTAATAGCCTCGATAAAGGACATTATGAAAGGTTAATAAAACATGGCTTTGCGGAGCACACGCATATTTCCAACATTAATTGGAATATGGTGATAAGTAAAGGTTCTTCATCATTAAGATAATATGCAAATGTGAGGAAGAGACGCAATAAATTGTTGGGTGAGACAAGGGAGGCTTGATTGATACACTGATGATAGCTTGGAATGGAAGTTGCTGATTATTATTCTGTTATCAAAGGTTGCAATTATAAACCAAGGAGAAAATTTCATACATGTCGTGATTTTTAATATCCATGCACTGCATAATTTGGAGAATTTTATGAAAATCTTTGAATGGTTTATAAGATTGGTCTGCATTACTTACTCTTTGAACTCTATAGACTTTCCATGCCTTGCCGGCATTTTTTGCATAAGTACCTACAAATCTTATTTAAAAATGTATACTGACAATATGGATATACAATCGATGAAACTACTGCCTACAATATTTTGTCACAGGTGCTTGCCTCCATAAATTTACTCATAGTTCTACCATTCGTGATATAAATTCATCTCATTCAAATGCTAATGTTTATGATCCTGATTCCTGTTATTTGTGCCATTGTCCAACAGAAATTTTCACACAAAATATTAAAATGTGTAGTGCGTTCCGGTACAGACTCGTATCGTCATAATAAGTTATGCAAAACGCGCAGTGATGAATAAACCATGAATCAAACTGTTTGGAACGGTCATGCGGTGCTCTAGATGTAGAGGTACCCATTGCACACTGTCTACGCCATCGAGAAATTCCCATCTGTCTGTATTCTAGTACTTCTATTTGCCAAAACACGAAGATGCCAGTGGCTCACGATTTAACTTATAACAAGTCTAAATGGCAATGGGCAGACCATATAGCCTCGTAGCAACTGACAACCGATAGAGAACAAAGGTTTATAACCGTGAACCAGAAGTTATACTGAAATAAAAAAATACTATTTCTGAATAATTGAAACAATTTTGAAGAAGGTAGAGCGGTGTACAGGCCGCTAGCCTACGACAGCACAAGCGAACGTCCATGCTGTCATAATGTGCTTAAGTATATTTTTCAAAGTTACCTTCTAATGATGGTTAATAAGAGGAAATTAAGGTAGGTAGGTAGGTGATTTCTAAAACAATAATTTAGAGAAGAAGTATTCAAAACAGAACCGCAGCAAACCGACTATACAATGCGGCAACGAGCGCGACCCCTGCTCCCGCGCATACTTACATCTCACTAACAGTACAGCTAACTAGCACCACGTCTCGGACAAACTATTGTACGGGAATATTGGCACGAAACTATCCTATTTACCATCACCAGGGGTGCATTAAGGAGAAGTCGAATAGGGGCACACCTTGTAACATCTCGTGAACGCGTTACAGGGGACAAATTACCCTTCTCAATCCTCGACTAAATATCTCAAGATATTGCACGAACAGAAACAAACCAGTTGAAAGACTATTGTTCTGCTTGTTAGTTACTGTATCTCAGTATAAAATTTAATACAATCTACATTTTGAAACCTCTTAGCAATAAAGTTTGCAGACATTGCCCTCAAAACCTGTGCTAGTTCTGAGTACGCGCATGCCAATATCTGCATACAAATGTTTGGGAACTTCGTTTAGGCATGTGACCAGGAGGATTTCATAGTTTATCTGGAACGTAGACTCAGTGCCTAGTTTACATAAGCGAACATTGTGTTGTAGCTCCAATTCAAAATCATGATTTAAATAGTAAAACGGTTTCCAGCGCACCTATATTTATTGCATTAGTCAAATAGCAAAATAAACATAAGTTAGCAGATTACATAAGTTACGATCCTACTTATTATGTACTTATATGGGGTTTTCATCATCAAAGATGCGTGAAATATTGTTGAAGTATTTACCTTGAACAACGTGTGTTTGATTTATTCAACAGAACCTTCTGCAGGCGATTAGAAAAAGTACAGGAACTCGACAACAAGGTGGAACATGCAAGTCAATGTCGCTCTCCTGACAAAAACAGACAGCAGAATTTGTCATTTGAGAGCACGTAATGTAAATTCTATTATTACGGCCTTTTATTTTTCAATTACGACCCCCGCTTCGCATCGCCTCGGGGTTAACTCTGCAGACCCTGTTTACTCGGCATTTATTTTTTATATTCAATATTTTTGCCTCCTTTCGAACTCCTGGGAGCTGTTGGCAAGTTGAGACTTTTTGGAGCGTTTTTTTGGAAAATATCTCAAAAAAAGTTTTTATAGTGACTTACGAGTTGAGTAGGTAACCAATTATGTAGTTAGAAGTATCTTAGTCAGACCTGTGATATATTTTACTATTTTTTGCACGAAATACACTAATGTATGTACTTCTTGTACTAGTTAGCTTGATGGTGTCAAGCTAACTAGTACAAGAAGTACATACTCTTTTTAAAAGCCGATCATTCTATACTTGGATTATTGAAGCTTGATAAAATATTTTTGGATATTTGAAGTGGTCATGTGCCGAATGTAATGTTAGGCATCCATAAAGTATCTTTAGTAAGTAAAAGGTACCTAGTAAAAGATTTGAGATGATGTCCAACGTGGCTAAGAATGATTCGGGATACTGTTTAATTTTTACGTGAAGATCGCTATACCCAGCAGTTTCCGAGAGCATTTTCTTCTGTATTTTTGAAAAGTTCCTGTATCTTTTTCTTAACTCAATTCAAGGTTCTTGGTTTATGGTTCTTACGGAGAAATAATCCGTTGGCATAAATCATTCTAGAGTTTTTTCTGCTTACAGGACGTGTTACATTATATCACGTATATAGGAGGTAAATTAGAGTTTATTTTAAATACTCGTAAGCACGAGCTGATCTACAAATTGAATGTAATCAAACGGATATGTAGATACCATGCAGGGCTACATTCCTGTTATTGATTCCTTACTGGTTACATTATACATTTTCCTAGAAGGTGTTGAAAACTACATTTAATTGCTGTGTTATTATTATTGACGGCCTGAAACGCCAGTTTCTGTATGAACACGAATAAGGTTGGGACGATAGAAGTATCTCTATTTCATCTTTTATACGTTGTTAAAACCATTATCAGCTTCATTAATTAGTTTGAGACTAGAAAGCGAATATTTATTTAAATATAAAATATTTCTAAATTTCGATATAAATGTTATAGATAATATAAAATATAACAAACACGTTTATAACGATCACCCATCCAAATAGTGATTAAATTAACCTAAACAGTGCTAAACTAGTGAAACACGCTGTGAAGTACAATGAATGTAAGCAATGAAAAATTGTGTTTTTATCATAATTTTTTACCATTTCCCAGCAAAGTTTCCTAATAAACCAGTGTGAAACTACTCATCTTTTACAATAACGCACCTCACAAACCTAGCCCCAATAAATCATGTAAGTTATAACAAGTTGTGTTTTAAATTTGTTCGGTAGCACTCCATTAAGTCAACAGGGTCACGCGATGGCGGATGACAAACGGTGGTGCCGCACTCTGTTCTCCCTCGGAGCCACTCACCGACGAAATTAAATCATTTCTATTTCGCCTGTGATTGTATACACGCGATACAACGCGTTGGATTAGAGTGGATATGACTAGAGCTTAATATGGCAACATTCAAAGTGCCTCCTAATAGACTAAATTGTAACACGTAATTATGCAAATAAACGTATCTTGTATCATTTTTATTCAAACATGGAATGGTTATGGCGCAAATGTAAAAGAGAACATAGACTGATCATTCAGCGGTTGAACGTAAATCTCTGTTATCAAGGGAATCGCTGTAGGTTCGACTCTCATTCGGACGATAACTTTTGGGATATTTTAAAAATCTTGCCCAGACAACGACATTCAAAAATATATGACGAATGACAAGACGAAATATGATGAGACTTCTGTCACTATTATCTACGAGTGAATCTCTAAATTTTTATGTGATTGAAAACAATATATCTAGTTAGTTAGCTACGAAGAGCAACTAAAGACCGATTATTTATGCTTATGCGGCCAGTAAGCGCCATGTGCCATTCGTTCACCTTGCGTTATCTCACAAGAGTTAGACGCAACTAACTTTGATTTATGCTCTAATCATTGAAGTTATTTATGACACCGAGCTAACTAAGATTTACGATCTGTTCATAACTTTATTTCTCGTAATAACACTAATGCTAGAGTATTTTGACAGGCGTCATGGCTCAGTCGGTAGTAGCTCTGCCTTCCGTGCTGTGGGTCGTGGGTTCGATCCCCACCGAGAACAAACATTTGTGTGTTGTAAACATAGATGTTTGTTCTGTGTCTGGGTGTTTCTATGTATTATAAAAAATATGTATGTATTCTATCAGCCATCTAGTTTCCATCGTACAAGCTATGCTTAGTTTGGGACTAGAAAGCGTTGTGTTAAAATGTCCATGAATATTTATTTATTTATTTTAGAGCATGGGTTGTCCCCTGTTACCTGTATCAATTTTGTATCGATATGTCAATATTTTGATATCGAGCTTCATGAACTGTGAAACCCATCGAGTTATCGTGTTTGATGGTAGTAAAGTTATACACCAGGTTTCCGCTTAGAGCTATAAAGTGCACTCATAATGGTATTAACAACTCGCGGCAACCTATATCAAGAAGCTCAAATTCGCGGGCTTCGATTCAATGAATATTAAGGTTCAATAAGTAGGTAAAAATAGGTACCGCACCAGTATGAGTTAGAGAGAAATAGATCAAGTGATCCATCGACCAATAGATATAAATCTAAGCAACAACGAGAACATAAAATTTTATTCGAAACGACCACTTGTTAACGTATGTTATCCGTGTGTCGCGCAATTTCACAACGAGTCGCCGCCGCGCCGGATCACGTACTCTGAAATCCACGTTCAGAACATAAACTATTTACCAACTAGTCAATATTCAATACGCGATTGCAAAATACGCCAAATTATTGCATTAGTAGCGAACAGGGATTCCCGATATTGTGGTTCCGCGATCGGCAGTCGGCGCACCGCGATATGCGGCATAAATAATTTAATAATTTGCAATACAAAATTTACCCTACGAAGTGTCGTACCGTTCGTCCGATTCGTATTCCATATGAGTATTTGATTCTCATAGCGCTGTCGCATTGGGCAACATTCGCCCCTAGCATTTCAACGAACTAAAGAGTGCCTTCCGTCTGTTGCGCAAGGTTTATATTGACAGTGGAATGTCTCTTGGCGAGGATCTTTTAAAACTTACATTGTGTTGATATGTAGGTGAATAAAGCACGTCTGTACATTTCAATATCGGGAACATCCGTGTTATACGCGTGACCTTGCAAATCACAGCCTGCTTTCCCAACGACTTCGCAGAAGTACCTATCGGCGTCTGTATTGCGCGACCATCACAATGTTTATAGAATATTTTATTACTTGGTACTTGCATGTCGACCTCTGTAGAGTTATTGAAACAATGATTTAATAATATTCCAATCGCGTATCATTTTAAAATAAAACCTATTTTTCTCATTCGATGCTACCGACCGTCTCAGTTTTTTTTATAATTCTAGAAAATTCAAGAAGAAAAATATTTGTCATTATTCCAAGAAACAGTGACCGGACCGGGAAAACAGAGGAACAGTTATTTTAGCTACCTCATTGCCATTCAGAAATCATTGAAGCGTTTAGCGTTAGGTCGACAATGCAACTTTGTGGTGGTATGTCCGTGCCGCGGCCCGAAGTTCCCAGGCCGTAAAATGAATCGTTATAATGATATGGTAACCATGTGCCAGATTCATATGTGGATCGATACTGATAATTTCATCCTTTGAATTTTGATTTTATGCTACTTTCTTTTGAGTGTATCGCTTCAAATGTCTGAAAAGTACAAGCGTTAGGTATTCGTTTTGTCAAATATTAATTCAAATATCAATTCATCAGTGGGAATAAACTCGGATACTGGTATTTTTAAGTAATTACATGTTTTCATATTATATAACCATTTTTTTATGATAAATATATGAATATAATTTGGATAAAGTCCAGTTTGGGTTAAAAGCTTTAATTTGAAATTATATCTTAATTACTGCATATAAAAGCATACCTCTCTAAAATCCTCATAACTTCTCATATAAAAATAGAAAAAAGTGTTCATAAATGATAGGAGACAAGGTAGACAAATCGGCCTATGCTTATGTTAAGGGTCAAGCCGCAGGACCCTCCGACAGGCTCACCTTAATACAGATAGTGTAAACCTTTATAATAAATTACGCACTTTAATAGATTTTAGTTTTGTCCTACGTTACTTAACCCAAGACAATAGAGACCAATAGAGATTAAAAAAGCCGCAGAAAAAATATTTTAATGACTCAAAGTGTCCGTCCGCTCGGCTTCTTAGTGAATCTAACAACGACGACGTTAGGAATCGTGCTAACCCTTATAACCCTTAGGAAAAGAATGAATATAATTATCGGAGTGTCCTTAGCAATTATGTGGAAATTTCCTGACAAATACATTTATTAGGGAATAGGGTACGATGCGGCAGTAGCGAGTTCTAGTGCAGAATGCACATTTGCACGAGACTGGCGGCGGTGGCGAAGCGGTTCGCGAAGGCATAGGCGCGGGCGCATTGCAACTTTGCGCGGTGGCATGCACCGTGTTGCTCACTCTCGCCTAATGAGGCCGTTTGCTTCTTTTATTTATGTGACAAATGTAAATTGTCGGGTGATTCTTTCGCGAATATTTAGTTCGAGAACGCACGGTTAAACGCATTGTGAATTTTCAATAGTAAGTAATAACTTTTCTAATCGCGGAAACGCCGTAAACTATATGCGCCATAAACTGCTCATAGAAACATTTTGGGAATACTGAAATGTGTTATCTGTACTAATACATCTAGCTTCGTGACTGTTTCATACAATTTGTGAATATCGGTAACGGTGAGGTGAATCTATCGGCAGGATTATAAATTTATCTTTTACGGGCGGCGTACATTTCGACGTGCATAGAGTTTACAAGTTTAGAGCGTGTACACTAGAATTTATGTTTGAAAGATTTGTTCGCCACAAATAAGGTTGTCAGCGTGTGTTATCTAAGGGATCGTTAATTAATTAGAGAAATTGAACGAGCGCTGCGGCGCACAGGGACCAATAACTCGCAACCAACTCGTATCATAGCTTCGTTTGTTTTATTTATTTTTACCACTCACGTAAGCAAAATTGAATTTGAATTCGAGGAGGACAGGTTCATGCAAGCTCGCATCAATTCGTAATTGCTCTTGAAAACAAAACAAAGACAAGAAAGTAAGAGCAATGAAATATATGATCAGAATGTTTACCTACAAACACTATCGTGCAATAAACTGACCAAAAGACAATAAAAAAAAAAATGCCAAAAATTTCTTGTTTGTCTTTTCCTCTAATTAAAACGGGTTTTCATATAAATATACCTAACCTAACCTACTTTTTCAATAGCATCGAAAAACATGGACCTTTGAACCCGTGACCGTTTTAAACAATCGTATTCTTTTAAATGGGTAAGTGAAGGGTACATCATTTGACCTGTTGGTTCTGTACTGTCGCACGCTGTCCACCACAAGTCCGCGTACGTTGACGAGGCGTGACAGTGTTAACATACCCTTATCACTACAATCAGCTGCAATGAAAATGCTAATTGACTTGTTTTGTACCTCGGAATTTATTACTTTGTCACTTAGAAACTACTTTCACTGACGAATATGCCCTCTGAGACACCAGTCTCAGAGGGCATATTCGTCACCGTTTAGCCACCAGGCTAAACACTAATAAGTTATTGAGGGTACACAGCTAGATAGATAAATAAATATTCACATATTTTTGATATTGGATATGGATTTTTTCGTCGAATATTTGTAATTTTATTATATACTTACATACAACATTCTATTGTAATTATATTTAGGTTGCGTTGACAGAAAAAAGTAAACCAAGTTAACTCTATGAAATTCACTAGTCAAAAAAAATCGTGAATAGATTTGCTACACAACCTTTATCTCGTTACATAATTTATTGTGTTTTAAGAATCAACGTAGACGGTGTTTTGTATGATTAGGGGCATGTCCTGGATGGGATGTGGTCATCGCCTTTTACAGACTTGTGCATTGGAGCAATACCGAATGCGCTGATCGGCCTTTGGAATGTCATATGCATCAGAGTTCTGATGAATTAGCTTTTTTGTCTCTTACATTTTAGGGCACCGCTGTGCATAAGATAAGCGAAACCACTTAGATATTTCTATTGTATTGAGCGCTGTTCAGCTGTTATCGTTAATTGTCAGTTAGAGCCCAGAGTCTGTGCATTTGTTTTGACTTTCGACTCGAGTAGGTATAGCACACGCAAACGCATTAGCAAAGCGTGAAATTTTGTTGGGAATTACACAATTCCCAATCTCCCGCTAGATGCGCTTATCCGGTTTTCATACAAAATTTCTTGCTTTGCGAATGCGTTTACGTGTGCTATACTCGAGTCAAAAGTCAAAACAAATGAACAGACTCCGGGCTCTGTAGAGTAGAGAATAAAAAGTGCTGGTACTTTGTTGATAGACTATGGGCTTAGACTCAGAATTTTGAGGTATCAGGGTTCTTGAAGTTCATAGTCTAACGTTGGAAACCTTACGCTAGTCTGGACAGGACACTTTGTGAAGAAAACGATGTCAAGTTAATTAGCATCCAGCTTTCAATGTTGTCAAAACTTGACTGGCATCTATGTCACAGCTTGAACAAAGTCCATTTGTAAACCGGAAGGATAACACATTAACGTCAAACAGGCTAGTTGTAATTGTGAGACAATCATCTGAGTCTTTGAGAAGCAGTACGCAGTACGAGTAATTACGCCATGACACTCAATTCTATAACATGTTTGGACATGGATGCTTAGACCGATTGGGATCAAAAAGTCCGTCACAGAGACAACAAAATGCTCAATAAAATGGCAGAGCATAGACAAAACGCTACAATAACATCAGAACGGGAACGAATCGCCAGTTTACGACATGAGCGCTACGACCGACTGCTCTACAAATGAATAAGCCATCTGGTCTAATAGCTACAATTAAACATGGTCGTCCGGGCGACTGCAAGCCCTTGTTCAACATTCGGCTCTAAGATCAATAATCTAATCTGCGCTCAACCGATCTGCATTATTTTACAGCTACAGCGACCAAAACAAAATAATAAGAAGATATCTCATTCTTCAAGTGCATAACTAAAAAGAAACGGACCGAATTCTGTTATTATGGGAAGATGGACGGTATCTACCTATAAAGAAGTCACGACAAAGTAGTTTTCTAAATTTCTAGAAAACTCCAACTTTCTAGGATGATAAAAAAAATAAACTACAATGATTTGTCCGCTCTTTTCAAGGGAACATGAAGCAATGAGACGTTATCTTAGTCTCAACAAATATCATTAACATCACGGTAGCTAAGATAATGTTCAATAAAGTTTTTTTATCAGTTGTCAAGCTGCTTTATATAGAAGGAAAAAGGACTCATCACAAGACGAATGCCAGTTTTTTAGACCGAGCCCGCAGCAGAGACACAGCAAACCATTCATATATGGCAAACTGTCATAATAATTGAAGGTAATAATGAACCTTGTATCGATATTTTTTACAAGTTCAGAGAATCTTAATAGTTTAGTGTCAGGCTTGTATGATATTGAATGTGGTTTTATAAAAGAAACCTTGATTATATTTACATTCTGATATCTCTGATAGGAAAATAAGGTTCGCTTAAGCAAATAGGGATAAGATCTGCACCCTTATCGAGAAGTGAAAATGGCAGTGGAGTTCAAAACTTCGGACATCATTTCTACAATATTAGTGAAATCTGCAATGGTTTTATCCTGATCATTTAAAACCAGAAGTAAACTTTACTTTATTTCAGATTTATTCAGGTGATGCTAAAGTTGTTCAAATTATGTTCATAATTTTGAACTCCATTACCATTTTCAGTTCGTAGTAGGGGTGTTGGTTCCGTTTTAGATCATCAGTAATTCCATGTGTTATGACTAGTTTCAACAGCCTCGTAGATTTTATTAAAAACACACTTATACGTTTATCTAGTTTGACCGATGTAAGTTACTAATAGATTGGTATTTATAAATCTAAATACACACACCAAGGAACGGAAAGGAAACAAAGGATTTCGCATTACTCTTCGAGAAATGGCAAAACTTATAACAGGCAATTATACCAGCTCCAAACTGTCCCACGGACATCAGTCGGCGCTTCAGGTAAAAGCCTCCGTCTTTGACCTGTAATTGCGATGTACTTTATTGCACTATCTCACAAGTTTTATGTCATTCAATCCACGACTCTTAATTGAATATGCGACATGAAATTTACAACGGCCATACATTCAACCAGCAATGGTTAGGCATTTTTAAGTACTTGTGCTTGTAGGATTGATTTCACTTAGATTATTATTCGAGAGTGATGTTTGAAAGCATCAATTATATTACCTTACTAGCCGCTGCCCGCGGCTTTGCTCGCGTAGTAGCAGACAAACATTTATGAAAATTTTTAAAAATCTTGAGTCACATGTTGTGTCGATTTATTTCAGGAATCTACATAGCAATTTTCAAAGCTCTTCGGGTGCGACTTCAAAATTCCTTTCTTAGTGCACCTCTACACTATATAAGGATACTACCCTCAACATTTCATATCTCTAGGACTTATAGTTTAAGCTGTGCGTTGATTGTCAGTCAGCTTCAAAAGAGTTTTATATATTTAGAAGAAAAGAAGAAGACGATTTCTTGGTAAAACATTTTTTTTTTACTAGAGAATCACCGTATAAAAAAGGGTTTATGGTTAAAATATTGTAAGGTATGTTAATTTCTTTACACAAGATGAATTTAACGAATATTTTTAAATGTTCTGTTGGTATTTTTTGTTGCTAATTAATAAATAATCAACTTACGTTTTACTACCATTAAATTTCATAATAAACATATTGCAAAAACCATCATGATATTGGTATCCTACTGTGCGTAGGAGCTGTTGAGTTTGGTATTCGTTTATTTATTCCATCGAAATTCCAGTGCTGGTTTGTTTTAAAATAAAGTCCAGAGTAAAAACTTCAGGTTATCCATAAAAACTTGAAAATGTATCGTAGAAGAAAACCACGCTAGCTTAGTAGTTAAATAAATTGTGTTTCATAGACATTCATACAAGCATTCATTTTTTCAACGATATTCAAATTTATTTAAATGACCCAAAATTTTTGCTCTCGAGTGTATTATACTAACCAATACTATTAGGTATGAATTAAGGCTGAATTACACCGGGGCAACAACGTGCAACAGTGCCGCATGCTACATATTGTGACATGCGGCACCTTGTGGCATGATACAAATAGAAAGCATTTGCGGCATTGTGGCATGCCTATATAGCCTATTTTACGCCGAGGCAAGCCTACGCATGATCTGCATTTTAGCTTGAACTATATTTTTTTCTAATCGTAATTACAAACCTGCCTACTCCGGATATTGATTGGCTCTACAATATAGTAATAAAAACAAAAATTGTCCAACCTTAGGTGTTAGTTGTTACATTTTCAGTATTTTTTTTTTAGTATTTTTTTTTTATTGAGTCTATATTATAGCCCTGAACATTCATGATCGAAAACAATTATGCAGAACATGGTAACAATTTTTAGCATTAGCACAGCATTAGTCATATGCATAGTAATTAAGATTACTTCACCAATGCATATAAATCCCAAGATTCCTAAAGTCACAGATAAGCCAAAAGTTTGTAGAAAGCAGAACCAAAGAGCACTCGGCTTGGTTCACCCAATTAAAGATGAATCTCCCCGCGGATCATGTGACAACAAGTCCTGATGAAATACAACCAACGTGCGGGAAACAGACCGAAACCTTTTGATACTTTACCGAGCTTTAACTCTTTGTGAGACTTCGCTAGTCTGCAACTGTTCTGTGGTTTGATGGTTTTGCAATGTATAATAATAATATTATTGTCGAGTAGTTTTGGTAGTCGGTAAAGGTACTGGTTTCGTACCTACTTGGTAATGCATTACAATGCAATATAGATTAAAAAAATATTATAAAAACCTTCTAGGATGTTCGAGGAAATCCGATATATGGGATTTGCATAATAATATGGAGTCCGTGTCTACACAGTAAAACAGTTGTGAGGGGTGAGCTGTTCTCAATCGCCCTTCATCTTGCACGAAAGGAGCCTTTTCAGGGCGCTAGTTATTCAATCCTCTCACCACACATAATGTCTGGTGCAGTTAGCGCCTAAATAAAAAAAAAATAATAGTACGTGGAGTCCCTACGCGCGGAAGCAGTGAAACTTCGAGTGCCACGCATTCACTCTCGCTCTGTCTCTTTCTATTCCTCCTCCCCAGGAGCGTTAAACGTTTAACGCAACCTTGTTGGAAGTCGTATATTTAGAAGTTTCACTTCAATAAGTTTATTTATTTATTTCTCTCAAAAAGGTTACCTTCGCAGTTTTAGTAACAGCACGATCAAAATCAAGTGAACCTCATTTGCAAATGTCAAAAGCGAAGCTGCTACAGATAGCATAAACGTTTTATGGGCACGTATGTTTCAATATGAGCTATAGTATTTTTATTATAATGAGCATTAAGAGTCGCCCCGGACTCCCAAAAAGGCTGAATATTTGATGGGTCGTCTCATATTTTACTCTCATCCCGTGCAGAGGCAGACAAATAAATCAAAGGCATGTTTTCAAAGAAGGCGACGGCTCTGCACGTCTTCGTAATTGCTGCAAAAACACGCATTGTGTGATTTTCGAAGACATTGGCAAATTTTCGAATAATTTCCAAACTGACTTCGAGACAATTTCACAATGATTCCGCTGAAGACTAGATCAGTACGCAAAATGTTAACAACGATTAGCTACTGTTACATATTGTATTAATTTTTCTAAGAGGAGAAACGTCAGTTGCCGTACCTTTGTTGGCTGGGAACTGATTAGCGTGGGCACAGATTATATAATACTATACGCGTGGGCTACAGATCTCTCAATGGATCGCAGCCCGTCCGCTTCTCGGGTGCGTCATAAATTTCCATTGATTGGATTAATCTGATTTGGATGTCAATTTTGCAAAGAAAGTACTGGCTCTTTGTAAGAAAATATAATCATGAACCCTTCGGAGGCTTTTTGTTTAGAGAATAAGGTAGCTGGATGAGTCAGAAATATTTTAATTCTATTAATAACAATCAGAAGTACATACATACCTACCGTACACGAAAATCTTTTTTACTTTTACTGAAATATTGCAAGCTGAAATATACTTTTGCATTTTTATAAAAAAAAAACTCTACATGTAGAGAGATGCGTTTCTGCGTATAATCCACAAATAATTTTAGGTATAAAGAGATCTATGAGTGTTTATGAAGTTTTTACGTCAAATAAGTCCGTATCGGCCACAATTACGGTTGTACCATCTATAAATGTATCTAAGTAACATTTCCTTTACAAATTAAACTGAATATGCATCATAATTATTCTAGACAAGTATTATAGGTACCAAAGAAGTGAGTGAATGCGGTCTCATGTAGATTATAAAAAAGTGGGTTTTAAGACAGGAAGGTAGGGCCGTACCGTTCACATCCCGTATTTGCACCCGGACACTGCATACTGTGCTACCTGTTTGGTTCAACTTTTCCACTTATTATGACACTTTGCGATCGGCTTTTATACTACCAACTTGTTTTAGCTACGATTTGAATCGACAGAATATTATTATGTATCCAAATAAAGCAAACGTCACTCACAACAGCGGAGCTTGCTTTGATTAGGTATGATTGAGTTATGCGCAGTCGCCGACTAGAACAGTTCTATAATTCATTGTACAATTTATAGACATCAGCCGTAGTACCTTCACCCACAAACGAGCATATTTCCCACGTCAACTTATATTGCGATATCATAGTGAACGATGACATTTGAGTACGTACTAATTTAATCCTGCAAGACCACTCGCGAGTGCGTTATCGCCTCGATACCACCTCGATATCGCATCAAAGAGATTCCTTCCTAAACTCCTGCGCCAGAAAGCCTACTTTCCCAGTGAAACGGCCGCCGAGGTAATCACGCAAAGCTTGCCTCTTAGCGCTAAGTAAACAAATCTTCGACATTGTATCTTCGCCTTAACTCTCTTTATTCAAAGGAACATTGTCAAGAAGAATGTACGATTATTGTAGGGTTTTCTTATGGATTGTGTTACGAAAATACATAACTCCCAGCGTGCGTTAAGGGGGGCTCACTATCTTTGATTTCATGTAGTTTATCAATGCGAACAGGGCAATAGACATATTTGCTCGCCGTGTCTAATCTATGTCCGTGCGTTCACTTGGTTCACAATTACCATGTTATTTAGAACAGCAGACCCTATAACATCTTGGCAACTATACTCGTAGATAAAATAGTTTGAATAAACTAGCATCATGGTTCTCACAGTCGTCTTTGGGAATGGCCGGCAATAAATTCTGCAATAATATGATATGGCCGGTCATCTCCCTTTGTTATTATATTATAGAGACGACATTCCGTCCATCGAGACGTAATTATGCAAAAAGCTGGACTGTGGCTATGGCTGCGGCTGGCCTTTGACGACAGCATCATTATTATTGACATAATACGAAAGATTTATGAGAGTTTATGATTCGAAATTATTGATAAATATGCAATCCATTGAATTTATAAATAATCTTACTGATTACTGGTTTATAATGTATTCAACTGGTATCCATTTCAGGAGTTATTTCTGTGTATAGCCAATGTAAAAAAATAGTGCGTAATAGTATAAATTATCGATTTCTAAAAGCAACGTGTAAAAATAAAACTGTAAGTATCTTCCAAAGCGGAGTAAACGAATACGTAATTTGGTGAACAGTGGTTAAATTAGTCGACGATGCGGGCGTCTTTATAGTCTTTAAATTGGCAAAAAATCCAAGTCCTGAATGACACCGATCGCTGAGGCATCAGCGAAACAGGTGTTATCATAAACATACATTTTGAGATAAAAACAAAATAATTTTCATGAGTGGCCAGTAGGCGCGAACTGCCATCCGTGTCGCCGACACAATGGCGATTTTATAGTTTTTTTATTCGGCCTGTCGTCGGCGCAAAAGCCGACGATATTAAATTTAGTAAGCGGAGAGGTGTCCGAAATCTCACGCAGACGTGCGATCCGCCACACATATTTCCATCCACACAAAAAGCGGAACTATAGCCATAAATATGTCCAAATAAACATTAGTCGACGGCATCTTGAATAAGGTCGCGTAGGGTTCTGTCCAGTCAACGCGGCAATTGCAGATATAGTAAATCACTAATTTTCAATCAAATAACTTAAAAAATCTAAAAGGTTCAATCCTAACTAAGAACTGCCAATTTTATTTTGTTCCCTGATAGGTACAAATTGTTCTAATATTTCAAGTTCTCCGCTTGACTTACCAACTTTGCTTATTCTAAATATAGCACCTTAGAAAAACCTAGAAATGCATTGTATTATGCAAATAAAAAAGCCAGTATCCTTTATAATACACGTACAATTCACAGCAAATTAAAAAATAAAAAAGGGTGTAAAGTGTGAACGATAATGGTGAAGGCTTCAAGTAGGAAAGCTCACGCATTGTCCGCGCTAACAACGCGCGTTGTCGGCGCGCTCGCTGCGATGTGATGACAGTCGCACACAGAACGCGATAATATGTGTACATATGTAACATTAAACAGCACAAATAAAGGACATTTCACACTACATGGGTTCAAGAACAAGTTTTTCCATAACACAAAAGACGACACTGAATAGTTATAGCTGCTTCGCGGCCTCACCGCATAATCCAATAAAACAATTCGCGGAATGTACCGTCAGCACCTGTTATTATGTTATCGAAACCAGAGGACTGAGATTTAAGACAATTTAAAAAAATATATTGTTCAAACTTTCCATCATATATAAACAATAAAATCAGGAAAATAAGGAAAAACTGACATAAAAATTGTATTTTTTTTTTAATAAAAATTACCAAAAACTGATAAAATAATACATACTTGATTGTTATCATCTGAAATATATAATATATGTATTCGGTATGTTTGTTCATAGAAATGTTCTACTTTAAGCGAAGAGTATTTTGCAAACTGTACAAATAAAATTGGCGACTGAATCTCAAAATATATGAATTTGATTCAATGGAAAGGCAAGCGGCTCCTTTCTGTTCTCGCAAGGGCTACCACCAAGCATTCGGACTCTATATTTTATATTTATTTTTAATATTTTATCAAAGCATCTACAGGTAAAATATTCATCATATTTTAGAGACTGTTACTATAACCTTGCCTTCTGTTATTATTTTAATATTGTTGTTAAAAAGTCATATAAATACTATTTGATTGGTTTAGTAGGTACGTAACGTACATGTTAATAAATAATAGAGCTTGGTATGCAAGAGCAACCGCTTATTCTAGCATAGTTTTTTCATCTGTCAGGTTAGTGGACCAAGACCAACTTAATAAAACCTTGCGGACGAATGGAAAAGAACCGATGTATGATGCACAATGTTTTCTACTAAAATAAAGTCTTGAGGTGGTTTTAAAGGTGCTGATATTTTCTGAAGTTTTGTATGAAATCCTGTCGTCATTAGGTTTATGCAGATAGGTTATGTTAAACGTGAAAAAGTTAATGGTCTATTTTATAAAAAAAGTTAGAGGAGACATTATGTCTTGTTTACCATACGTAATCAGGACATAATGTCTCTCTAAGTTTTGAAGTTATACTTCTAATGCGACTTCCAACTGACAAGCGTTAAACGAGAGCACATGTCTCTGTTTCTAAGACTAACTTATAGATGGCAGTGTTCAGCATTTTTTGAAGTTATACGACTTTCAACTGACAGCGTTACACAAAAGAAAAAGACATAACGCTAATTTCAACCATCAGCAGGAGAGCTCTGTTGGCGGACTGTTGGACTGCGGTCAGACCGACAACGGGAGCAGGTTCAAATCCAAACCGACATTATAGACTTCTTGCAACTTTTTACTTGTTATTTTGAAGTGAAAATTTAGTACTGCATATTGGTTAAGTACATGAAAATAAATACTAAATTAATTTCACATTAAACACAGAGCGAGAGTGAATGCGTGGCACTCGAAGTACATATAACTTCTTCCGCGCGTAGGGACGCACTGGTTTTTTTATAAGATAAACGTTAAGTGTTTGAAGTGAATTTAAGGTGTCGCGATTTTAATGCAGTAAATACTTTAAATAGAGCATGCCTGGTTCTGCAGTAGCTAGCCCTGACTGCATTATGCAAGTAACGAACACGTGTAGATAGCTACTGTCGACACCTTCGCTGCTTACTCCATAGTTGTCACGATATTATACCCATACTTGCACAGTACAATGACCAATTTAGAGTACTTTGGTTTTTAACAAGTTTACAGTCGTAAAGTACTTTTAGGTACTTTTTACAATACATTAATGATGGTGTTCCACAGTTTTTCCAGTTATTATAAATTATACTGAGCAACGCAGCAGCTGTATCCTCTTTTTGCTAACCTATTCCAGTTGCTGGGATTTGTCTCCATGTTTCCTTTTATTTTATTCACACCGTTCGTCGGCGTTTGCCCTTTCCTTTTGTCAAACATAAGTTTCCATTGTAAGGGTTGTCATTGTTATGCTACCACCTCGATGCGACAGTGACCAGCTATATTTCTGTTATCTTTTTGTTTTTATATGATCCAACGTTGTACCTATTAGGTATATATCTGGATAGACTTTGAAGGTTGTAATGCTTTCCAATTAGGTACGGTAGGTGTGAGTACACAGCCTCTGGTCCAACATTAATAAATGCTTCGAGCGGCATAGGTACTCACCTATTTCTAAGACAGTTCATACTGTATAGGCCACTAGTGATTACGAACAGCTAACTAAACGGGATACTTTAAAATCACACGCGTATGTATTACGCTCGCAAGAAACAGTGTTCAAATAATGACCATAAAATACCTCTGAAGAAAAAAACAACAATTAGCGAGTTTAACAAACAATTTGTTATAAAGCATTATCAAGGTTGTTCCTTGAATAAAGACGAGCCTCGGATACGTCTCGGTACAGTGCGAAGATTCCACTCGAGTGGTGGATTCAAGTGAGATGACTGGTTAATTGGCTCGTACGCAACGCACGTCCGCCGCTGACATGTCACAAGACGTCTGCCACCGGCAGCGGCGATCCCTCAACGAATTCCGATCGGGAAGAGCGAAAAAGACACGAGCCGAGCATGCGCGGGTAAAAAGTAGCTGAGCCAGAGTCACACCGCGGGAGGCACGGAGCACCCCGCGCACCCGATGCCGCCACTGCCGCCGTCGTCCGAGCCAGCGCACCTCATGCCAACCCGGCAACACAAGATTAAAACGTTCACCATCTACTTACTACGCTATACATCTCCAAGCTTATCAGTCTTGGCAATGATCGGTCATTCATGAGGTGTCCTTATATGGGTTATCGGATCTATCATCTGATTCGCTCCATCATAAAGGTTCTCGGAGATTATGTACAACAGTGTAAGATAGGATATTTAGTTAGTTATCCTCGTCGCTTATCTGATCCCATCGTCATTATAATGCGTGATGGATGTTTTATTTTTATTTGCATGCAGCGGTAGGTATGCGTAGCTGGCGAAATGACCTAGTTCCCAGTATTGTATCAGTGGGTTTGGAGAATCAGCGGTGAAGGGCCGCCGTCGCCGCCGCCGGCGCGGGCGTGCGTCTCGACTCACAAAAACGCATAGCCGTCTGGTCGCCTTGCCGCGGCCGCTGCGCACGCGTTACTCTACCGACCACGTCTATGGGAGTCCGCGTGTAAGCGCGCATTCGCAATAATCATACTGCTACCGAGTTCAACTGTGACTGTGACACGTACGCGCTTTACCTTATTACATACAAAAAGAAAGGATGAAAGATATAAAGCTGTAGCGCTTTATGTATAATTTGTCAATCATGTATATCTGCAGAGTTGTTGGGCAAATAAGGTAAATGTCCCAGTAACAAAGTGGCAGGCGTTGAGCAGCATAGCAATGGGCGAAGAGCACTAGCTCGCAGAGTCTTCACACGCCGCCATCATACGAATGATGCGATATAACGGATCGACCCGATTATTTCTGTCCATTTCACGACTGTTTAATAGCAATGTTAAACTCGGCGAAAGCAAACACACACGCCCTGTTTATCGAATATTTTACGATCTTCACCGGATTCATTTTAAAATGTAAAGCTTTGTGGAACCGGCTGAAAGATTGTTTGATTCCACCGTGCGCCACTAGTTTTACTATTTCTGATATTTGTATTACAGTTAGTCATTTACCATTCTGATTTACCTGCCTGTATGTTTATTCAGACTCGCATGTTTATAATACACCAGTACTTTGTATCAAATGAGATTTACTGCATAAGAAATTATTTGGATTTGGAACATCTGGATGTGTTCTGCTTATTAGTTCTTTCACTTCCTACATAATACTCAACGTCTCATAGCTTCTTGAAATTATGTTTAGGTTTAAAGAAATTTATTCACAAATAGACAATAGTCACTTACATGCGAATAGTTATTTAGCGTAAATTATGTTTACAAATATTCTACATTTACAGAAAGAATCAGATAACTACTAAATATGACTTTAGTAACGATGGAATTGAATTGAACGGTTGGGTTGCTCTTTATCATAAAAGTACACATTGCTTCACACATTCCAAAAATAGGGTGTTTGTTTATGTTTCTATTTGAATAATTTTGATAATACAACGCAAGTGTTGTTTATAATTGGGCAGCTAATGTAGTTTTTGTGTAGAGACGTCGCGCTTCCGTGCAGGTGATGCGATTATATCTATTACACAATTTGTCACTTTCTTTGTGTATCATAAATTGTACAAAACATAATCTACATGCTTGCTGCTTAAAAAATAAAACATTGGAGTTCCATTATTATTTGACTTCAGATGCACTTAAAATAAATTCAACAAGACAATTTAAATTTTAATAAATATATCAAAATAAATAGACGTAGAGTACTTAGACCAAGATTCGTTTGGAGACTCAAATTCGTCCCAACTCTTTTATTTAACTGGTTCAACTTCAACTTTTAGGTTTATTGTTACTTGCACTCAAGTAAACATTTCATATTGTGCAAGGTGCCAAGTTCCGCTTAAAAATCACAAATTTTGGCATATTTTTTTTATTTATGCAATGTGAGTAATAAAACAAAAATATCTGACTATTCAAACTAATATTTACCTACCCGCTTTTGTAAAATTAGCATAAAGGTTAGTGTAGGACTGCTGTATATCGTTACTGTATAAATAAGTAATGAATTTGTTTATTTTTATCTTATCATGGCCATTGAATATTAAATGCAGGTTGCACACATGTTACGGGGTTTACACTGACCGATACGGCCACGTACACGATACCGATATGACATCACTGCCTCCTCGAACAGTAATATCGCTGTCGGCGCCGCCACACCGACATAATTTGAACGCGTAACGTACGACATTAGCTCTCCGTAAATATCGTCTAGGTATATACGTACCGTGTGATGGTCGGCATAAAAGCCTTATACATTTTTTTTTATAAGTAAGTACTTACTATATGTATGTACATAATTTAACTCTCTCCTTATAGTTACCTCCACAGATGAATCATTTATAATAAATAATAAATAATAAATAATAAATAAATAAATAAATATTCACGGACATTTAACACAACGCCTTCTAGTCCCAAACTAAGCAAAGCTTGTACTATGGGTACTAGATGGCTGATAGAATACATATATACATATTTTTTTTGTAAATACATACTTATAATACATAGTAACACCCAGACACAGAACAAACATCTATGTTTGCCACACACAAATGTTTATTCTCGGTGGGGATCGAACCCACGACCCACGGAAGGCATAATAATGTAAGTAATAAGAACCTAACTTACTGTACCTACTGGTATCTTATTTGGGTATTTATTTAAAATATAAAGAAAACGTTTGAATTAATACTACTGTAATATCATTATGACCATTTAAAAATCAGATACTACAAGCTGCATTAATAAAACATGTAATCGTCATTCTGTTTTGATTTTTATGAATAATTTAAATACCGATCTACATTTACGGAAATCCTAACAATAGCGCGTCATCCGTTTAATAACGACACTGTTGTTTACCTGATATGATTAAAAATATGCAAATCGATGGGCCAGGATGTTCATTTGTGTATTAACGTATTTGAATGTAAATTGTATCTGCGGATGTTACAATTACAAATTGTAATCGCCATAGTTGTAAATAACCGCACGCTCGGCGCTCGTCAAACTCTGTTATAATATTACTCGAATTCTTGTTATTTCCGCTGATGCAAATTTTGGTTAAAACGATTTATGACAACTGACTAATTTTATGACAATCCTGTATTTATTTTGGTACTGTTACATGCTAGTTGAATTATATTTGCACAAACTGGCAGTAGAGTAGAGTAAAATGACTCAAATTATTCCTAAATAATGCTATCTAAGATACACTTAGACAGAACAAGATTACTAACATTTTTTATTTCGAAACTACTAAGGTGTACATTCTTTACCCACTTATTCCAAGATGCTAAATAAAATCGATTCTACTGAAAATAGAACCAAAATAAAATAGTACCCATGAATCAGACGCATGGGTAATGTATGTAGTACTGCTTGATGCTACCAAATACATAGTTTTAATAAACTTTCCCGCATGGAAGAAATTACTTTCAGCGATAAGGTCGGCATACTTGACATACAAATAGCTCAATAAAGGCCCTATGGCCTTTATTGAGCTAGCTATTTGTATGTCAAGGTTTTAAGCTACCTACGATAAAGTGTCATCCAACTATCTTAATCTAGAATTTTGCGGTAAGTAAACTTTACACCAAACATTGCTCTACAAACATGGCTAGAGAAAATGTAGTTTTTTAGTTCCGCTACCTGCTCATAGATGACGCTACTAGTATATTCAATGTTTATTCGTACCTTTCGAAACAGCTGATAAGATTCCCATTCAGCTTAAGCTTGTTTATAGAAAAAAAAAGTACATATAAGGACCTAATTAGGGCTTTTTCTACGTCTTTAAACATTTTAGTGTCAGGTGTCTAAAACCTGTTACTATATTACTTACCTACCTATTAATTATTAGAATAGGTACCTACCTACCTAAGTATTTTGCTGAATGATTCGTAAAAATTGTGTTTTTTTTAAACCAATAATGGTTTTACGGTTGCACCATATTTATTTATTTATTTATTCATTTGAGTCCCCAACATATACACCGAAACACTAAACATAACAATAACAAAATAGAGGCATGCCAAGTGTATTTGACAGAAGAATTCTGTAAAATGTTAGGAACCAAGACATTTTCTGATAGTGATCTACTTGAACAGTCGTTAAACTACTTAGGTATGTTTGTTTTGAAACGTATATGTCTAACATGCCCGTTTTGCACGAGTTTAAGTAATGTGAATAAAAGATCCAAGTGAAGTGCCTAAATGACTTCGATTTTGAAAACTCAATTTGTTAATCGATTTATGATGCTGACATCGATAAAGAAACATCGAGCGAGTCGTAAGAAATATGAAATATGTGGTTGTCATAAGCGCCTGCCGGCCGCCGCCGCCGCCAGTGCAGAGTGCAAGGAGGTCAGCCAGCCTGCGACTGCACGCCCTCGGCCCGCCCTACGCCCCTCCATTCCCCCCTCACCACAGACCAAGGAGTACGCGAACCTTAAGGTACTGTTACACATGCTAATAAAGCATGCTTTTAGAGAGCAAGTGCTCATTTAGCATGTGTATCGAAACCTTGCTAATAATTAGCATGCTAATATTGAGCATGCTAATTAGCATTAGCATGCTATTTGCTGGCATGTGTAACAGAAGCTTAATTTTGAGAATAAAGCTACTGTTATACATGCTAGCAAATAGCATGCTAATTAGCGTGCTAATTAGCATGCTCAATATTAGCATGCTAGTGAGGAGTTTACATTTGCTAGCAATAAGCATGCTAGTTTTAAGCATGCTTCTGAATAAGCATGCTAAAAGCAAACACTCCAATACACATGCTATTTTATAGCGTGCTCTCACGCTCTCTGTGCACGCGCACCTGTCGCAAACGACTGATCGATCGATACTAGCATGCTCAATAAGCAAACCTGTTCACACGCGCTAAAAGCACGCCCCCCTTCACCCGCGCTGCAGGTAGCATGCTCAAAAATCGACGGTCGTGCGATTTTCTAGCATGCTAATTATTCGATACACATGCTAAATGAGATAGATAGATAGATAGATAGATGAGCACGTGCTCGCTAAAAGCATGCTTTATTAGCATGTGTAACAGTACCTTAAGAGCTAGGTACTAGTTTAGTCCTACACTTGAATAACACTCGTCGTATAACGGCCAAAGCTAGGTACATTACATTATTTGTTAGAGATCCCTACTATAAAACAAAATTGAGCATTATTCATGGATCACGCCAGTGATACTCAAAACTGACGAGCTTATTGAAGCTTTGAAATTTTGTGAGTAGGTATATGCAGAGTTATTATAGTGGCCAGGATTAAATGCTCATGAGTGTAATTTCAAAACTTTTTTTGTTTTTTAATTACTCGCCACATTGAACTTTAGTACTACACGATAGAGTTCATTTGACACATCAAGCCGGCTTAAAGTGACTCACACTTGTCACACCCCTCTACAACTCAGCAGTAAACATGTTTTCGAAATTATGCAAAACCGAATCGAGATGACGCTACCTACACCACTACTACGGCGCTCGTAGTAGTGGTGTCCCGTTCATGAAGTAATTTGAAGAAAAAAATGCTTGACTTAGATATTCCTTTAATTGATATCAAATAAATATTAGTTCAACTACTTTTTATGAGTTAATAGCAATTTAAACCGTACAAAGTCAGCCATACTAGTCACCAAGTAGTTACCTAACCAAAGTAAAAGGAGTACTAGGCTTTACAACTATTTGAAATCAAACATAGAGACGTGATGTTTATGTAAAGAGCGGCAAATGACCTGGCACGTACTGGTTTTTCCTTCTCTTACGGTTTCTAAATATTTATATTTTCACCAAAAAGTAACTGTACCGATAAATTCGTGACAGAACGCTTCAAGTACCTCATGGCGATTTAATTTTTAGGCTATGTTTTTAGGGTTCGGTCAGTCAAATTGTAAGCCGGAACTACCGGAAGGAAGAAAAAAAGAAACACTGAGGCTCGTATGCTCAGACTCAAGCACAGATCCTTTCAAACGATTCAATCAATATCTAAATAAAACTCTTTTGAAGCTGACTGATAATCAACGCACAGCCTAAACCATAAATCCTACAGGTATGAAATTTGGAAGATAGTATCCTTATGTAGTGTAGGGGTGCACTAAGAAAGGAATTTTGAAAAGTCACACTCTAAAGGGTCTACGGCGACGGCTAGTGTACCTATGTAGGTATCGGTTAAAACTGGTTGACTCTATCATTAATTTGAGTAGTAGAGATTATTTTAATAGCAAACAGTCAAAAAAATTTTTTTTAGTCTCGATACAGACTAAAATAGGGCTTGAGAACAGGGCACCACTATCTGTAGTAGTGTTCAATCCTGCTCAAAGAAAAAACTGTTAGCATGATCTACAATTTGTTTCAGGTCCCGTTAATTTACTATGCTCATAGGTAGGTATTGAAACCAACAAAAAACTATAGTGAGCATTGAAACCTCAATAACCTATTAAAACAATGAAGGTCTAAATTATCAAAAACATGTCAAAGGTATAAAAACATTGCTAATGCGCTCACGCTCATGTATGGAAAAATGATACAATGCTTAAGTCGTATTTAAGAATTAATTACACATTCGACAACACGGTATTGTATTGTCGGACAGACGGCCACGCGCGGCTCTGACATTGCAGGTGTGGACTCAGTTTGTAGATAGCTCAACTGTTTCATGTGTATTTTGTAAATATTGTACATACTGTATTCGTTGTAATTTTCTTTGTGAATAAACTTAATTTTCAAAATGATTTCGAACCTGAATCCGTTTCTTGCGTTCAATGTTACAACTCAATAGCGCCTGTGGTATGGCACCCTACCATGATAAGAGAGCAGGTAAAGCAACACTACATCACTTGTGTTTTACAATTTCAGTGAAAACAAAGTCACAAAAGTTCATGTTCGAGATTCCGGGTTAGTATTGATTGACCCCATGCTGGCTTGTCCCAGATGTTGATTACCGAAATTTCACAGAGGTCTCTCTAAGTATAAACAAACACAAATTGTTGTATTCAGTGTTGACACCTAAATATTTTATTTAAAAAATATAGATGTATTTTAATAAAGTAAGTCGTAAATTTGCAACATGGCCAATGAATAAAAGTAAGATATTTTCTAAATTTGAGACTGAATTTAGTACGATATAATGACTATTGTGAACCAGCTTAACCCCCCTCGTGATCCTGACTGCAGCACACGTTCACGAAATCCTGGAACAGCCAAGAAGCCTGACGACCACAAAAAACTACTTAATTGATTTCGCCGGTTTAGTAGTCATACTAATTCGCTGATAAATATTGAACGGCCGCCTTGTTCTTGCCGTATAGCAGATGGATATTGATCTTTACGATCTAATTTTATGGTACCGGTGTGCAAGATTGTTGTCCATTATTTATCTGTATCTTCAATGAAGCATAGGTAGGTATCTGTCTGTCGCTCCTGCCGTGAACTCGGGCGCTTACGCGACTGGGAATGCATGGTAGTGGTATTATGGCCTACTTACTGTATTTTGTATTTGTATTACTGTAAGGGTGGGTGTGTATGTGCGACGAGTGTGAGTACCCACATAAACCGTCTGTGGTTTATAGGGTACAACATCGAAAATGTTCATTTGACTAGTTGCATGTGTTGAAAATAAATTTAAAAAAAAAGGTACATAAGGTACCTACAACTGTCTAAAAATCAGTGGACAGTGACAAGTGTAAAACTAGTAGTGCAATAATCTGGCCGGTCTAATTATAAATCTCAAACAATATACAGGTATAGTAGGTGCCAAATAACACCGCAATACAGGTCATTCACCCACCTTCACCTCGATGTCGCAAAATTCAATTTATGTATGGTAAACAAACAGTACTACGAGATTCGAGCGATTACCGTCTTAGCGACAGGTTTGTATAGAAAGCGACAGAATTAGCCATCCATAAATTGAATTTTGCGACATCGTGGTGAAGGTGGGTGAATGACCTGTATTGTGGTGTTATTTGGCACCTACTATAGTACAAATATCACCCGTTTCAAAATCGTTTAAATGACGTTGGAAACACAAAAAAACAAAAAAAAAACTATGAAAAAAAATCAGCTCTTCTGTACAAAATGTTATATAAGTATTTATGTTTTTACTTGGCAAAAATGTATAGTTTTTTTGCGCTCGCATTATTGGTTCAAGGTATAGAAAAGGTTACTTTAGCCCCACGAAGTTTTAGCAAATAGTCTTATGACACACTGTATACCAAAGGGAGTTTTACTACCGAACCATAAATGGGAACCGACCACATCAACAATTTCAAGCTTTGAGATCTAAAACGTTCTTCTAAAAATCGAAAAATGTCGAGATTATTTTGGTGTAGGTACACTGTAGTATAATTTCTAAGTATTAAAGCCTAAGTTATGCTGATATCGATCGTCAAAAAAATTTGAAATCAAGAAACTGAAAAAACATATCCCTTATAAGCATTGACTATAGCCACAAAACCTTTGTATTTACAATGTGGCTGTAGCGGGCATTCCGTTACAGTACCTACACAAGTAATTTAATAAACGAGTAAATCCGGTGTAGAAATTAGTTTTTACCGGGAGCCGGGAGCCGGGCTCGGCGGGTGGCGCAAAGCGAGCGCGCGTCCATGTTTCATAATTAGCTGGACTGTTATGAATTTTATAAATGTTTCATGTGAGCTACATGGGTAGCCGACAATTAATTAACTCCTGCGCAGTGCTTACATTAATTAAGCTGAGACATGTCATGCACGTACGTCATACATTAAACATACAGCGACGGCGTTCATTCGGAAAATTTATAATCTGTTAAATAATATTGCGTCGAATATTGTGGAGTTAACTACGATGTGAAACAAAGAGACCACCTTCGAGAACGATTATACAATTATTTGCGTGGCTTTTTCCTAATTAGTCTTATGATTATTTTATAATAGCGCCTAGGTTGAATAATTATAGCCATAATAATTGGTCCGTCCAGAGAATTCATTATTGTTGAGTTGAAATCTCGATTATGACTTTAATTATGCTTAATTTGAGCATTGGAGTCTAATAAAATGAATAAAATTACATAATATCTAGCTACATAATTTGTTATAGGATGAGAAATTTGTAGACTTTACTGATAAACTGGTGAGTGAACTTCTGAAAATTCGAAATAATACCTAGATTGTAAAAAAAAAATGAATGGTTTCTCTATTAATAAACTAATACCTACTATTATCAATTTATACTACTTAAGAATTTGGTAGCAATTCAATTAAAAAAAAAAAAACAAAAAAATATACTTTTCGTACCACTTGCTCAAAAAAGTGACATTCTATGCCACAAAAAGCGAACATAACAATAGTCATTTTTAATCTGTTAAAAACAGGGAGAGAAAATTGTACTGGATTTCTTTCATCCTCTAGGGGGAGAAAGTGATTTAAATTTGGAATACAATTTATACTGAACTACATCTGTGTTTACACCATTGAGTTTGTATATAACGCATTATACATCTTTTTGAAAAAGGAATACGCATTTATTATGCAGGCCGTATGAGCTTGATGCCTTTGCTTTTCCGACAAAAAAATATTAGTCTAGGAAAATGCCGCGTTTTTGTTTTCTTCAAATACATAAACGTTAAGTTTATTTTAATTTATTTTTATAAATAAGTTAATGTTCTAAAATGCTATCTCATATTATTATTGTGTTAATTTTTTCGCAAATGGTACGAAAAGTAGAGTATTTTCCTCCGTGATAAAGCTGTCTTAGTCTTGGGTGAACTTAAATCCCTCGCTATACTCAGGACTCGTGTTAAATCCCTCGCTTCGCTCGTGATTTAAGTTTTTAACACCCTCGCTACGCTCGGGAGTAAACCTCGAGCCCTTCATTACGCTCGCGATTTAAATCGTCACCCGCGACAGAAGACACTGCTTTATCCCCTAGTTAAATAATCTACTATTATTAGGCTCTACCTAATAAAGTATATTTTTTTGTTTTTTTTTGTGTAAATGAAAAACTTTCCATAATTTAATTTTTGACCTACTTGTTAAATTTTTATCTTAATAAACCATTGGTAATATAATTTATTTGATCATTCATATTTATTTATCCTCATTATTACCCCCAATAAACTGCCGACATCAATAATTAAAGTGAAATATTTCATTATAAGACGGACCACTAAGTTTTACAGCTTAATTACTTTCGCAAACTATAACTGGATCAGTTTTATGGTGTACGCAGGTAGGTAGGTATACAACGTAACTTTCAACAGGTAGGATTTATTATCATCATCATCTCAACTCGCATGCAAAATGTATGACTAATATGAGTATTACGTATATCTGTCTTACGGCCCGGCTGTCGCAGGTAAAAGACACTTTTACCCTTCGAATTTTTCTGGGGTAAACTTCTGATGACACCCTGTATGTCTAGCTGTTTAGACCAACAATGGGTGGGTGCTAATCAATGTTACCATAATTATTATGTCATGTAAAATATGCTTTTGGTTTTTTCTTCACAACTGTACCTACTTAACTATGAAGTTATACTTACCTCCCTTTATATGTTTTTTTTCACTTGTTTAATCAGTATATTTATAATTACGATAAAACCTACATCGACGATATAAATTCCCATCCGCCAATTCCTAGGACATCTTCCAAGTCTCCAACGAATAGTTACTTCAATAAAGTCTGTAATCTGTACAATCTTTACTTACAGTATTCGTCGAATAGCAATAGTATTGCAAATGTGAGGAATATGCCGCACAATGGGTTCCGAAGGCTTCGATAAGGTGTGCCCGCGGCGCTCGTCCGCTCTTCCTACGATTGTTACGAAGATCTGTAATTTTCCCATGATCGAGAATGCGCTTGGTCGATATTAGAATGAACCCTACAATGTCTAGACTAGGGGACGGGCGATTATTCAATTTTATTGTCATTGTTGAGTCATTTGTTATGTATTTACATTTCCAAACTATTTTCTTCAACAGACTGATAAGTGAGTTTAAAATTAGGTACAGTTAAACAGGAACACGAAAACACAATTTTATTGCATCAAGGTTACGGATCTCTAAAAACAATTGAGGCGCCACCGGTGAAGTTAGGGTTCTACTTAGCAATTAAAAAAGTAAAAGCTCCTTCGGCTGCCAGATAATAGAACTTCAAATCAAGTAATTAGAGTTTAAAATGGCACTATAGAGCTTGCGTTTTGTATCCTTCGAAAGATATATTTGTTTTGTAAGTAAGAAAGCCTTCCACCTATTCAGTGAAAATAAAATGAGAGAAAAAAAGCGAATGTTTTAAAGAAAATTAAAAACGAGGAAGTTTTGCCGATCGAGCCTGGTACAATCTACTCCGTGTAAAGAAGAAATTAAAACAACTCTCTTGGATATTTATTAGGCTACTTTTATTACCTTCTTGCTTTTGTTTTACAGGAGCGAATTTAAAAAGACTTAGTGACGATTCGGACCAAATATTTTGGGACAAAATCTCCCAATCGTCACTTTTGATTTTAATAATTTTTGTTGTGACGATTCGGACAACT
The DNA here is from genome assembly GCA_947507515.1 of Eulithis testata. Classification (NCBI taxonomy): domain Eukaryota; kingdom Metazoa; phylum Arthropoda; class Insecta; order Lepidoptera; family Geometridae; genus Eulithis; species Eulithis testata. The sequence goes on from OX382194.1 coordinate 7,172,166, forward strand.
TTGAAAATAGCTGCATTGTACAGTCAGGTAAACAATTTTTAAGCAAAATGTGATATAGCTATTAAGGTGGTTCGATTTCCATATTAATTTATTTTACCAAAAATAGGAAGTGCCGAACATTTCTCGCTGATTAATGAACGTGAATAACGTAGTTTACAAACACTCTGAACCAATATTAAAATTATTATACAGCGTTTACTTGGGAATACTAGGTGCCAAATAACACCGCAATACAGGTCATTCACCCACCATCACCGCGATGCGATACGCAATTTTTTGAGCAATAATTGCTCGGCAACACGAATGGATCAATCTGGAGTAATAAATAGCAGAATCAACTAAACACTGTGTGAATGTTCTGAATACACTTAAAACTTGACAGCAAAAAACACGTTAACTAACCGCTTAGCACTTCGAACTTGTACTTAACAAAGTGTAAATCAGCTATGAGGTAAAGAAACAAAAATTTACAAAAAAAAAATACGAACTTATCTTAATTTATTCCGAGTTTCGAGTCATACCTACATATAGTTAAACAGTGATAATTTTGGTGTCATAAAAGAGTTTTTGTAGATATTGTAAGTTTATTGCTGGCATCCGCTACTAAAATTGTAATTTCTTCGAATTTATTTATGCTGTGTGTTTTTGTAGTCATAACGATTTATATGAAAAGTTTGATCGAAATTGATAAATGGTGGTGTAATATAGACCAATAAACATCTGATCTGATTGTATTAGACTGGTTTAGTAGATAAGTACATAATACAGGTTGACGCTACAATGGCGACTATAAATGAACACAACCCTGTATATTAGGATATTTTAGATACTTATGATGTGTTTCTTGTCAGAAGCCTAAGCTTGGTCAATGTAGGTATAGGCTTTACAAATAATATCTTATCTTACCATGTTGCGGAATAATTTATACCTTTCATAAAAATACTGGCAAATACACTCGAGAGCAATGATTCCGGGTCACTTAAAGAATGTTAAAAATCTCGGAAACTAAAAATGATAGGTTAATGCAATAAATTGTATTTAATAGACAATGTAATACTCCTTAAATGAAAGTAAAAAAATATGAGTCACCATACATTTTATTAACACAAAATTACATAAAGAAAAAAACTGCTGATCTCTCCTTAAAACAAAAATAGGAAACATGAAATTTTTGAACTTTATTACGATTTGACTTGAATTTTAATACTTCGTATTGCCTCCTCGTGCTTCCATTACTGCGTTTACGCGGTTTGGCATGCTGTACACCAAGTTCCTTATACGATTTTGGGGAATATTCTCCCATTCCTCTGTGAGAGCAATTTTGAGCTCACGAAGCGTGATTGGGGGAGGGTTTCGTTGTTTTACGCATCTGCCTAGCTCGTCCCAAGCATGCTCGATCGGGTTGATATCCGGGCTGCGCGCTGGCCACTCCATACGAGTAATGTTCATCTCTTGAAGGTAGTCATTCACAATCCTACCTGTATGAGGTCGGGCATGGTCATGCATAAATATAGCATCCTCACCTAAATTGACCATAAATGGACCAACATGATCATTGAGGATTTCTTCCACATATCTTACGCTAGTTAAAGAGCCGTTTTCTATGATCACCAGCTCTGTGCGACTTTCAGAAGAAATTCCGGCCCACACAAGTACAGACCCACCACCGTAGGCTACTTTTTCTTCGATGCATGCTTGCTTGAATCTTTCCCCTGGTCTTCGATACACTCTGTGTCTTCCATCGTGCTTGTAGAGCATAAATTTTGATTCGTCGGAGCACATAACTTTTGACCAATCTTCAATACTCCAATTTACGTGGCTCTGGGCATATCTTAGTCTTGAAATACGATGCCCACGCTCCAGTTTAGGGCCGTTTGCAGGTCTAAGGGGTTTTAAGTTAGATTCAGCAAGCCGACGTCTTACTGTCCATGCACTTGGGTTACTTCCTCCGAGGCGTCGAAACTGATTTGTGAGTTCAGTTCCTGTGAGAAAGCGATTTCGAAGCATGGTGTTCACCAAGTATCGGTCTTCTCGTGCTGTGGTACACCTGGTTCTGCCCGTTCCTGGTCTGCGTAGGTTAGAACCAGTTTCTTCGTAACGTCGGAGAACTCTTTGTACTGTTGACAGCGACACACCGACAGTCCTGGCTGTATCGCGCTGACTCCGGCCAGTTTCCAGCATTGTAAGTATTCTGGTGCATTCTTCAGGCGTAAGCGACATAATTTCAGCTTGAATAATGAATATAGAGCACTATCAACATGGTTTATATACCCACATAAATGACAGATTACAAACAAAAGCAAAACCAAATGCTGTAATTTCGTAGTTCCATCTTCGAAAGTGGCCCTTTTTCAAATTTGATTTTTTTAAGATATAACTTTACAATAACTAAGAAATTTTAATACCTTCATTTAAGGAGTATTACATTGTCTATTAAATACAATTTATTGCATTAACCTATCATTTTTAGTTTCCGAGATTTTTAACATTCTTTAAGTGACCCGGAATCATTGCTCTCGCGTGTATTATCAGGATTACTTATCTTATTTTATATGGTTATAATAATTAATTATTATAATTGCTAAAGTACATGTTACTTACATAAACATAAAAAAAAATATTAGGTACTTGTATCTTAGAAATCAGTTCGGAGTTGGCCGCTAAAACGTGTCACTTCCCCAAGAATCGTATAGATTTATATCAGCAAAGTTATTTCATTGAGGTTCACATTTAAAACAGATTTTCGTTATGGGGCCGTGTCGACGTTTTTGATTATTTATCAAGTCGGGAGAGCCATAAAACTTAAGATGCCTTTAAAAATCTGATTATAAAACAAGTTCTTTGTTCCTATGTTAAAAATCGAGATGACGGTCCTTTGAATTGAAAGGCCATAATGAGTATTGATTTAAATTACTCGGATTAAAAAATCTGGGAAAAATTATAACGAGTGGATGCCGCCATCTGTTTGTTTTTGAAAGACATAACGTGGACCTTCTTTTTAAATAACTCAGCTAAAGCCAACTGAATATTATAAACTAAAATAACAATCGTAAAATGGGTCAGTAATAAGTTTACTCTAAACTAAGATTTTTATATTTAAAAAAAAACTCGCTAATAGCTGTACGATTCATTTACAGAATAGTATGTAAAAAATTATTTCCTATAGAGAAATAATAAAAAAGTTATCCTATTACCTAGATAGCTTTTTTTTCTATGCAGTCTACGGAACCCTACAAAAGTGCAACGTTTTCTGAATCAATCGTTGTAAAGCATGTTTGTTTATGACTTTTCCATGCCATAAATTGTACTGTATCCATGTTACGTCCTTCCTTATTTTTTATAGAATAATGAAGCAGACATTTTTATAACAAAGGTCCTTGGCCGTGCATCTTGATCTTAATGTTATCTCTAATAGGCCAATAAATAAGGAGTAACGTGCGAGCTTCGGCGACACGTACACGCCAAAGGCTTATTAAAATAAAAAATAATGAAAACGATCGCTGTTCACAGTATAGCAGTGTCTCTTATATTCATATTTTAATGGCTGACCTGACTCATTAAATTCCTCCTCTTATACGGGGTTAAATTATTACACCGATTTCGTCTGTAAAGGTAGGCGTAAAATGTAAACATTCACGTTTTATCAATTCGCGGAAATTCAAAAATATATTGCAATCGTTAGTCGCCTGGGAACCGTAGAATGAAATGTTACAAGGGAATGTTTTAGAAGAGAATTTTAAAAGTAATATAATATAGGTGCCTACTATTATTACCTACCTAATTATAATATGCTACACGTATCTATTTTGACAAATCAACTTTTTAGTCTCCCTTCTTCACCGGTAATTTTTCTTAACCTACCTACTCAGATCTCCGCCTTTTGTTAAAATATTAGTAAACCAGTAAACGCCAATAACACTGACATTGGCAAATTTGTGGCAGCCCTAGCCACCGAACAGCCACAAGAAAATAAGAAGAAGAAAGGAATATAAAGTTAGGTTTTACGATAGGACAATCTGGCTTATGAATGAAATGTAAACAGCCGCAATGAAATGATATAAATGATAGGGTCCTGCGCGCAGCGGGCACGGCGCGAGCAGCGCAATCGGCTCGCGGCATCGAGCGCTGCGGCTGCACCGACCCGTGTAGGTTAGATACCTTTTATGATGTCCCAATCTTTTATATTTTAAATACACTCTCATTTCAACAGATCCTCTCATTTTTAGTCACCCAAAAACCATATTATTTACAAATAAGTAAGTATCGTTTATTTCATTATCTTTATTTTACTATACCGAGTTGACTTTGTCACCTCTCGTTGCAAGCCCGCGTGCCTTCAACGGCAGTTTCAAGAGATGTGTCGACAATTTTTAAAAGATAACGAGATAAGCTCTTTCTAAAACGGTTTATTGTAACTTGATATTTGGGAAGCAGGTACCGTCCTGTCTATTGCGTTTAATGAGCATAATGTAAGAAAGATGTACCCGTTTTGTCATACACTTTAGAGTTTGTATGTATATAATAACACCTATTATTAATTTGTGTTTTCAAACAACTCCAAGCTTAGCTGTGTTTAACTTTTCAGTACAAATTAGTATTCTAAGGACGGTTAGGTATGTGTTTAGTCATAGCACGTTGGCTTTATCTAAGCGCAACTTTTCATCGTAGGTAAAAAATACCTATACTACTTTTCTATTAGTATAGCAAAAACATTAATTAAAAAGTTACTTTGAATCATCAAATAGTTTGACACTTTGTCTTTGATGATTTAATGATTTACTAACTAATAAATAAGTTGACTCTAGCAATCAAGAGATTAAAATTAGTCTACTGTGCACGAACCGAAAGCTTATCACACTCGAGTTTTTTAATCAGACTCAAAGTGCGATAAAAGATTCTAAAACCGATAAGGTTTGATTGAAATTTTTGTAACCAACTAGACAGGTTTGAAACAAATTGCATCGAATTCCGGGCGCGTCAAGACGCATACTGTTTGGCATTTTTCATAGCGAGGTGTCAGGAACTGTGGCGAGGGTCAAACTGCAAGTGATCAGCGTAACAACAGCAATTAGTTTTTTTTTATCTTGGCTACAATTAGTTGGGTCGAGTCGACCCGGTAGCGCCGCCCGCTGGGCACCCCGCGGCGACGCGCGCCCTTTTCGACCCGAACACGCTCCCAAACGTAATATTTAATATCTTAATAACCGTTTAGAGTATTTATTATGCACTCTCAATAATTATGCGTTTTGTTGTGACAAAGTTATTACAGATTATCGCGAGGATGAAGCGGATGCAAATTGCATCAGCAGCATTCAATGTGATGTAATGTTACTTTGTTTAATGAATTTAATTATTGTTTTCGTTGTTCAACCCCAATTATAAAAGGTTAAATTAATTATGTAAATTAAACCTGGTCATTTTCATACAGGTACAAGTAAGAGTAGAGGTAATATCAAGGATATCAAACCGTCTCAAGAATAGATGTCACCTAAAATGAATGGCGTGACTCCTTAATGACAAATGTTTGTCGCCAGGGGTCGTTAATGACTGGAAAGTTCAGTATTGGTCGGAGTATGCAAGAGTGGTAGACGTCGCAGGCACGAGCCATCTCTGCATGGCATACATTGGTTATTGAGTGCGATTTGGGCAAGCGATCTCAATACAAGTACATGCGTCTGATTTACGAGACGTACGTGTGCCCTTTGTGCTCCAGCTAACTAATGGACGGACGCTCACGGACATTTATGTAGATTGATTGTATAAATTTTATTCACAATGTTAATACAGTAACAGATTTAGATGTCATTTAGAAATGGCGCTCTAAAGTTGCGCAATTTAGGCCGTGAATAATGGATGACGAATGGATAGTTTCTATGGGCTCGTGCCGAGGTGGGGCCGATTGTGATGTTTGCTCCACACACGACATGTTGGTCAATCTATTCTGAAATAGATATCGGCAGCGATAAATCAGCGATACCATCCCAATGACCATGATGTACGCCAAGATTTATACAGAACGGTAACGTAAACAATGCGCTACACTCTTTATGTCATAAATCATTGCTAATTTTTAGTTACATATCATACGCATTCAAAACAAATATCGGCCCCTTTGTTTCTTTTTTTTTAACGATGGGCATATTTTAATAAGATCATCAGAGCGATAATTTTTTTACTAATAACATTTATAGGTATCGAAATAAAAAGAACTGCATTCCAGATATCCCGAGGATAATGTATAATATCTCAATAAAAAAGTACACAAAACGTTTAGCTACGCCTCAAAGGATCCGGATGGTATGGTCTTGCCTAGTCATGGTATCGACACGGATCAAACGTTGTTAATCAAAAATTTTAATGACCACTGTACAGAAAATAATAACTTTTCCACTGCCAGTATACGGTAGTATGTATGACGATACGCACTTGATACTTTCGAATACCTTACACCGTTTTACTCAGACTTATGAAAAGTGCAATGAGAAAAGTTCAGTTTGACATTGGTCAAGTTACTACGCCAAATTACGTTGTTCACCACAGCGTGTAAAGCCAGCATGTTTTCCAGATGCTTCATCAACGTATTGTAACGCTTGTTTATTGTTAAAATCAAAGTTCATTAATTACGTAAGACATTTTTGAAAAAATTTCGACCCCCCCTCGCCCTTGGTGAGATATCGTAAAATTTTTCTCAACTCCTTCCCCCCACCCCTAATCTCACGCGAGATTCTTCAAGACTTCTATTTTGGCTGTAAACGTGTTGGATTATTGAAAAAATAAAGCAAAAAATACTATTGTCTCAGATTTGGCCATGCAATTTTACACCGTTTTCTGCGAGAAAAATAATTACGTGATATTTACCAAGACCACCCCCCCCCCCACCCCTAAGTGAGATTTGGAAAGATTTAGCTTGATCCCCCCCCCCCCCTAGAACACCTCACGTAATTAATGGACGCCCCCTAAAGAAATATTAAACTTACGATTATTATAGTACCAGCCTATATAGGCACGGTAGTAAAAATCTCCTACGACCTCTTGGCAATATCGTAGGATAATAGATAGGTGTAGGTTACATACCAAACGGAAAAAATTAAGAGCTATCATAAAACATAGGAGCATCGGATTATTTTGAAAGTATCAAAACGAGTCATGGTCACGTTGTATTCCTCGGTCACGGAGCGTGGTGACGCGAGACATTTCGGCATTCATTCTCATTGTATAATATTGACTGGTTCCGATGCGGTATCAAACCATCCTTATTACGTGCTTCTGTTTTTCAGAGCATCTGTTTTTTAGCTGTGATAGGTATCTAGCTATCTATCTATCTATTCAGCCTGTAGGTATGCACCACACCCAGCACCATCAAGCGGGTGGCCTGCCTCTTGCTCTTTGAGCGTCCCTTGGCCACATTATCTATTATTTGGTATCTATCTACATTTTTTTAAATGTTTTGATAATCGACTCGTAAGAAAAAGATAATTAACGTTACATCGTTCGAAAAAGATGAAGCAGTTCAAAGCAATATTCTGACTTGGCTTTCTGCATTGGCAGAACGCCGACTTTAATTAGATATTGTGCGAAACTTTCAAAAAGAAAATCTTAAAAAACAAATGGGTATTTTTAAAATTGGTCAAGATTGTATGAAACTGTGCTTAGAAAGGTTTCCAATGGCTTATTCCGCAAATCCCCGTTGAAAATCCCCGTCAACGGGGATTTGTGAACTTTTTGTTCCCAAATTCCTGTTAAGAGTACGCATCAGCGTCAACGGGGATCCAATGTTAGGACGGATTTGTTTCTCCTAATAACACAAAACGATACATTTTACAAAATGGCTATGACTTACTAGAAAAGTAGAGTAATAGTTGCCAGTAGGAGGTAAGGACGACGAAACGCGACTACATGCCACAGATGTAGTGAACAGGTGGATTATAGCTAAGCGTGCCTCACCTAAGCCTACACTTACCATCAGATGTGCTGGTAGCCAAATGCTTAGCTATCTTTTATAATGCAAACAAAGAAATTATGTGAAAACAGTTCGTTGCAAGGTTATTTTTTGTAAACCCGTACCGAACAGAGACGAACCCTAGAAAGGTAGTCCAAAAATTAATTAAGATATGCAATTATGAAATAATGCTTTAATAATGAAAAGATTCCGATGCATCAGGCATGGTGCTAAGTTCTTGACCGCCCGATTCGATATTAAATGTACAAATGTCGATACTCGAAGGAAGCCAATGCATAGCCATTGGAAGATGTATTGGTGAATTGTGCTTACTTACGTTATAGTTAGAGTTGGTATTTGCGTGGCTATGTTTTTTCATGTACGCGAGTGTCTGGCGATGCCCAGTAGCGCGGTGTAATCGATTAGGCACGGATGAATATCGAATACGGTTCGATTATGTGTGGACAACGTGAAGAAGCTCGTATCAGATATATTCATTTCCTTTTATTTTTTAACTACTTTGTACTCTAGACAGTTTTTAGGTTTAAACTGTATTTTTTAAATAAATTTTCAATTTCTCGTGTGTCCTGAACTCATCAGGTTAATTATTAAGTACTTATGCAAACAGTGGAAGTATTATTTGGTACAAATAGTTGCTTACATTTCTCTTACCACATCATATTATTATGCTTACTTGGCACCATAGATATGGTACTACGTTAAAGTCTCCATTTTGCAATAGAGTCACAATAACCTACTCCACTTTATGTGTTACGCCTAATAGTCACCTATTTTTTAAAATATTTTAGCCTAATTTATAGTAAGTAGGTACCTATCAAGGTAGTTTGGCATGGTACCTATTTAGGTAAAGTAGATTCAAGCAGCGGACGTTGCGCTATCAAATACGATTCAAAAAAGTGATTGTCACGTACACCACGAATTATATGGCTCAAGCCAATCGTTCACTTTACAAAAATCATAAAAAGTTGCCCATCTAGGGTAAAACAGACATCTCATTCGATCGTGATGATTTTATTTTTAAAACTTAGCCATCCAATAAATGAGTGTTGAAAAATTAAGCACGCTGCTCGGTTTCGATAGCCAGTAAAATTTGGACTAAATGACGTGGCGAAAACTAGTTTTGTATTGAAATTACTCTTGTTATAAATCATTTCCCGATGCACAAAATATCGAGTCATCGAAATGCCAGATTTTGTGAATGATTTGAATAGACGATTTAGTTTTGGTTTTGATGTAGATAGTTATACGTACGCAAATAATGGTATAGGCGCGGCAGGGCGGTCGGCTCGCTTCGCTGCCGATCTCATTGTGTTCTATAATAAATGGCAACAACAGGTGAATAACTAATTTCACTCATAAAATTAGCTCTCCATGGGTGGAGTGCAATATTTATCTGTCGACAGCATCCGCTAGTTTATGTATAGAATATCACCGTGACGGCCTATTCAATGTTATATGACTCAACATTTTAAAACTAATTCGATATCAATACTTTTGATATTAGACACGATGGGATAAACATGATTGCAGAATAAATTAGTTTTGAATAGTGAGGTGAGTCGAATTTTATGGGTGAGTTCTGTAAGTATATATGAAAATCGGCAGACACTTTGGAGCTGAATGAAAAGCAAATAGTCTGTAAAGTATTCCGAAACAGTTTATGTCGATATTAAATATGCAAAACTGGGAATGAAATATTTGATGCGGTCGGTGCCATTATATAAATGGAATTATTCATGGAGGCAGACACCGGAAAAAGCCAGTGAAATTCGACAATTCATTTGTTTATGCGACTGTTGCGGCTTGATCGCTATTTCATGTAACTCGTTATTAAATATTTGCGACTATTTCCGAGTCGCAGTAATTGGGTTAACGATATGTGTCACTCTTTATTTTATAACGTCGGAATTAAATTCGTTTGCGGAGAATGTAGCTTTATGAAAATACATGTAAATACTTAGCTATACGGCGGTTTCCTCGTGCTAAAGGGTGGCAGATCTCCCCACAAGTGTTCAAAGCGGGTGAAACGCCTAGTCAACCCTTTGCCGTTCACTCGCTCGTGAAATCACTCAAATACTAAATATTTTAATCTGAGCAGATAACGAGTTCACGATTCTATTAGATGAAATGGTTATGTGAGGCAACACACGTCAGAGTCGGAACGCTATCGCTTGCACTTGCCTCAGAGACATATTTAGTACGTAATAGGTATAAGTAGGTATCTGTATCTACTAGGGTCTACCTAGTAAATGCTCCCATGTTCAAATTCTTCATGGTGTGAATGAAACTACTGGTTTTCAAACTACATTCAAATAAAACAAGATAATTTGTATAAAAAAAGAGTATTTTTGTGAGTCGGTTAGTCTACACCTCTACGTGCATAAAGTAAACAACAGTTTGGAAATTATAGGCATAAAGAAATATATAATTGTTCCATGGAGCTTTCACAAAATAGGATAAAAGTTTAGCACTGAATATGGACTAAAAATACAAAATAATAACCACTGAATAGTAGTAGCGCTATTATTAGTTCACAATAGGTTTCGGTTAGAAGCAATTGTGCCCAAATATGCCCCCAGTCTCACTTTATTTTAAAAGCATGTATAAATATATCAAGCCAAGCAATAAAGCTATCAAATACTTACTAATCTGAAGCGGTGAGAGCGTCGCCTACCCCTTCTGGAGCGAAGCTCATAAAATAAATTGAAATAGTCGCGCCGCCCCCCAAATTAAAATATTCAAATGGGACGCACGCGCAAGAAAATTGAAAATTGTCGTCTATCGCCCGCAAATGAAACCTATAACTTCTCACATACACTGCAGCCCATAAAAATTTACACATTTCGACAGCCTATTTTGAATGACTTAATTATTATTTTAATAATATCTACCACGACGTGCTACGTATGATTTAGTAGCTACTATAGAGCTTTGCCGACTTCATCTATGCTACGACAACGATCAGCTACGATTCATATTATAATGATACAACCAACTATACAACTTATTGCATAATCTATTCCTACTTTTATAATGTGCTCCTAAATTCTACATAAAGTTAAACACTGTAGAGAAAAAAAAATATTATATCTCTACTTTTTCTGCACTGCATTTCACTTCAATACAAAGCACCAGTTTAGATATGCCTTCGAATAATGCCATAAATGGTCTTCATTTTTATGACTGCAATTTGGTTCAGATAAACTGAATTAGTAGGTAGTATTTGTTTTATGCAAGAATGGTTTTAATAGATATCGGAGTAATAAAAGATTTATTACAATTTTATTTATATGCAAAGTGAAAGGGATCGATTGAAGATATTTTTTTACTGTCGATGGTTATAAGAAATATTCGTACATATATTTCATCTTTTCTGACTCATCCTGCATTAAAATATCATCGAGTGATTTTAAAAAAAGGGATGAACTCGAATCGAGAACCAAGTTCGGAGTGTTATTGGTAATATGACTCAAGAAAAATTCTGTGAGTGAATTGATCTCTTGGTTCTATTGTTTCTTACGAGAAGTTTTCCTGTTGCTTTCATGCTTAGTCGTCACCTCCTTTTATTGATATAATAGGTCACATTCGTACAACCTTACGATGAATCACGCAATACCTATGTAAGTAGGTAAGTATGCCTATCTAGGTGTATGTTATATAGATGTGTGTGAATAAGTCACAGATAGTTCGTGAGAGAATAGGGGACCCTCCGCAATGGCTTCCGTTGTTTTGCGGCTGGCACTGATTTTGCGGTTTCATTTCGCGTAACTTGATAGAGTCATGTTGTCTTGCACATCCTTATAATTCACTGCTAGTGAGGAACTTCATCGATAACTACTTTATGCTAGTTTAACTCGATTACAACACGTGACTATGTTAACCAAATTCTCTTTGAAAATTGTACTTACCAAGTTGTTGTTTTCAGCTTTGTTCTAAAATTTAATAGTAACATAATACCTATTTTCTCTACCTACAAAAATAAACATACCAAGCTCCTATTAAATTGTATTTTATTGTATTTAATGTTTGTGCAATGTCAGAGAGTAGGTAACCAAACATTTGAATATGCAAATCTACAGATGATGTTCAATAAAGTATCGATAAATTTGTTATCGATAAGCAAGCAGTGTCAGTAAATCACATCAATAATCGATAAAGATGTCGTGTGACAAGTAGGGTGCGGGTTGCTACATTTAACAAGTACAAAGGCGATAACCAGCGTCCGGCGTCCGTGCAAGCGATACCCTGGGAACCAGGCGTTTTCCGCCGGCCGGTGTTGTACATTTACCCTTCTAGTACGCTACGCCACCTCCAACCACCTTAACCTCACCATAACTGCACGACAGCCGCCGACATCCCATTACGTTTAGCACCCACGATACGACCCCAATCGACCCGACCGAATCACTTTTTATTCGTCTCAGCGAAGATTTAAACCGTTTGCTTCCATTCATAAAATTATTAATGTGATCGTAAAATTGGGCAAATTTTATTGTCTCGCAGTCATAATGGGAAACTAATGTAGCGTGTTATTATTCAGCTGATTGTAGCAGTAAAATACGAGCAGTTGAGAGCTCGGCCCTCGCCGCCGCAGCCTATAGCCAGCCGTACGATGCGATGGGTCCAACGACGACGACGGTTCCCAGCGGAAGTCACTAAACTATTTGAATATCAAATATAATTCAGTCATATTTCATTGGAACAATTATGACGTTCTTCGCTCCAATGTACACGTGAACGTGCACTCGATACTAACAAAAATATGCTAATACGAACAGGTCAAAGTTTTCTAACATTTAAATACAGACCGACGCTTGTCATTTAAATAAAATACAGTATTATTATCTATATTTAAAGTATCCACATTGAATTAGGACAGTTGTTTAATGTATGTAAGTAGAGAAATAATAGGTAACAATAGGTTTATAAAGACAGCAAATAAAATATTTATCTTTTAAAATCTATAAGAGTAAATATATAAAAATCCTTAAAAAAACAAATATAACACAAGGCTTCCTTTGACCTCTTTGAATCGGTGGAGTAATATGGAATTATTTATCGGATTATGAGTAAGAGTCAATAGAGCCTGTTGTTTGAAGCGATGGTAATCAAATTCGCAGAAATGTACAGTGGGCATTTGTATCAGTCATCACGGTCGGCGAGCACTGCCGAGCGAATATGAAATTATTATTTGAAGCAGATGTCCTGAGGACCATTTCTAGGAAAGACTTCTTAATCGGAATACAAAAATATTTGGATGAATAAATCAACGTACTTTAGCACTTTTTTTTTATTTCAATCGTGCTGTCACTGGTACGCTCTTGGTATACAGAAGGTACCTAATTAACAGTGGTCTTGAAAATAATTTCGTTATCCAATGTAATAAACTGCATAAAAAGATTGGAATTCCTGCCATTGTACTGAAGAGCACTTTATTGCTTTTTAATTAAGTAAATCCCAATGAAAAACTACATCGTTGCTTAAAATGTAAAGAAAGCATTCAAGCAACACCATGGAAGTTTTAATTTAGTACCAAATATCAGCGGCATCCTAACCGCTGAAGTATTTTAGAACCGACTAATAAATATTAATAAAACAAAGCGATTGTGTTTTTTTTTCACAAGAAAATGCTCTCAGAAAGACAATACTCATACTGCTGTTTTTCTTTATTGTTATTGCCGTAAAACATTTAGCGAACAGCGTTCCACAATAAAACACGTTATTTTGTGTGACAATATGTCGAGCTTCATGAGAAAATATTGACCCGCAGATAGTGGAAATAAGCGAATTATTGGTGATACTCATCACGAGAAGGGACACTCTTATTGTCAACATCACCTTTTCTTTTTATAATGCCTTTTCACTGTTTTCAGGTCACCTAATTATCTTACAAAGAATAATTAAAAAGAAAATGAATACGTTCCACATTATTGTCCCACTTTGATATCTACCTGCTACCAAACATTTACTCAAAGACAGGTTTTCAATACTATGAAAACGTATTTTTATTATTTTAGTGCAGCTCTTCGGATCAAATGGTTATGCTTGTTGACGAATGACTCCCTTTCACATAACTCGTCCATATGTTAATGTGACGAACGATAAATTGGCCACTAATAACATAATTGGTTGCGTTCTATACCCACGTAAATCAACATCTTAACAGCTGATCAGCGTATAGACAGTCGTTTCAACTACAGCATGTTGTATTTTAGTATAATAAAATAAATACTAAAAAAAATGCTGTTTTAGGGATACGTTTAATGGCACATTCATGGCCAAATACGGTATTGAAAAAAATATTATTATAATAATTATGATATATTTTACTTTTTTATCCACATTTTTTTTAATACATATTAGTGATATTTTTTTATATTATTGCGGCAAACCTCGTATGTCACATCCGCTGAATAACCTTGTGTATAATTTTATTTTTGGTATAAACCTGAACGTCATAGGTACTCGTACCAATATAATATTGTTTCTAAAAAATAACCATTGTAATGACACGTGTAACAGTGCTTCGCATAAATTTTAATGCAATAAAAACAATGATAAAATCCAAAGGTGACCCAGGCATTTGCGGTTGCATTCGACCGTTCTAACAATTAATTCGTATTTTTTTGTTGGCAACATAAATGTTTTGGGCAATATATTAACGTTGATAAGTTGCTGTGTGGAAATCATCATTCTGTAAATGCTATGAATGTGGACATTGTTATTGTTTAAAAAGTTAGCATGCAGAATAATTAGATAATCTATTCGCGCACCTCAAGATATGCATGTTTGATTATTTACCGTCTGTAAGTAGGTAGTATTCGTCAGCAGAGTTAATCGTAATCGTCGTGAAAAAAATCGGGGACACAGTAGGTACCTACTTTTATTACATTTTAATATTATAGATATCGTATTATAAAAATATACCTAGGTATTTATATAAATATTTATTATAAAATATTATAAAACGTTTGCTTAAATAAACATGAGGTTAACGCAACATTTAGAGAACAGCCTGTACAACACACAGTATGATTCACATCATTGTAAGTTTTGGTTCCATTTGAAGTAAAATGGAAGTAAACAATCAATTACACTCAGTTACAGTACGACCAATAATAGTGGTTATTTATAGTCACTGGGCCATTTTATAACCATTTTATTAATTTAATTGTTATTGATGAGCTTTGTTGGTGATTGTGTGGGTTTCTGAGTTCGTTTTCTGTAGGAGGAAGGAGCCTTTGTTTTAAGAAGGTTAGGTTAGAATTTACGTATAATTTACCTCAAATATATTTTCAGCACAAATAGTTGTTAGATACAATATTGAACGTTTTATAGAAAACATCAGTTAATTACCTAGACCAATTTACACTACAGTAACAGTAGTATGTATATCTAAAATTGGTACCACTCAAGGGGCTAAGTTATCATAATAACCTTGTACAGGATAATAACGTAGACAATTTTAAACATGCGATTCAGTGCGTACACTCTTGCGCATGCGACGCAAACAATTCGCGCCGCTATACCATCCCGCCATCTGCATAATTTGTCAACGCTTCATTGCATTACACAAATGCTTTTTAGGTCAACAGTTAATTGGGAAACGATCTGTCCGTGTATTCAAATATAAATAATTTCGTTTAAACAAAATGAGGGCCATTTAGAAACATGAGGGTAATAAAACTAGTGCGTGTCATGTTAACTCGGTCGCACGCATCTAAGTCGCAGTCTATGGACGCTGAAACCAAACTTACCTGACCCCTAAGTGCTTAAACGAATCCTTGGTCGAAAGGCTCTAAAGTATTGAATGGCACGGCTTGGGAAAGGCAGGGAGGCTCAAGTAAAGGTTTTGTAAGAATTCATCGATATCATCGAATGAAATCATATGTCATTAGAATGCTAGACGCCACTGGTTGTGTACTTGTAGGTACTTTGTACGTGCGCTGCGGGCAGAATATCATCAAAATAAAATCCTTATTTGCGTCATAACACATGTTCTCATTAGAATTCGTAGGAATTCTAATTTAGAAACTTACATATTTATAGCTTTCCGTTGTTTTCTGTTTGGTACGGCGACAGGTTAATTTGATAAACGTACCAAGTATTTCAATTACCTATGTACAAAGGACGGTCAAAATTATACAAAACAGAAAGTAGGTAAACGGATTTTGACAGAACTGGAGCCCCACTTTTTAGAAGGTCGTGGTTCTTGTTGGGGTTCTAGGCAAAGTAACTCCGGGATTTCACCAAAAAAAGAAACGCTGCAAATTTGTTTTGTATATGTTTTGAGCTGTACATGACCTACTGACCTATGGCCTTCCGAATGATGAAAATGAAAGTACATAAGTTAAACAACCCAAAGACAAGATTTATTACAATAACGGAAATAGAGATAAAAAAATCAGACATGATATCTTTATACTTTTATGCAACGTCGTGTACCATCTCTACACTAGTTTAAAATTTTAAATTGAAAGGTTATTTTTGAATTCGACTGTTTATCTCTATAATTTATATTAACATTACATAACGGTATTTTTAGAATTCCGTGCCACGAAAGTGAAATACGAAATCCTTTTTGTAAGTTAAATAAATATTTTTACCGCACAACATAAATATAAATATTAACATAACATAAATATTTATCAAAAATAAATATTTTTTTGAATAAAATAATATACACCGAAGCTTTGACCAATTTGTCATACATAGGTTTTTACATGAAGTAGAAGAAAATGATGTTGGTTTATATTTTAATTTTAGAAAAAATGATTGACAATTTTTTTTTAAATAAACAGCGTCCAATATCTATGTAAGTTTTATCTAATGAAAGTGAAATAAGATTGATATGAATTTCTGATTAGTTCACGTTGTAAGCCACTGGATAGCTCGAAAGTTATCATCATTACCAATGCATGAACAATGGACATTTTATTATGAATCTGTACCAATATGTTAAGAAGCATCTCCATAAATATTAGCTCGCCATAAATAATCCATAACAAGGTCGATGCCTTGTGTAAAGTTACACTCGTTTTAGAAATTAATATTTTCATGTTTTTTTTAACTTTCAGTAATCTCTGTAACAGCATTTAGAATTTTTGCAGCGGTTCCTTAATTAGTATTTTTCCGGAGAAGTTCATATTTATTTTTATAAAAAAACTAACTGAACCATAATTAAATTACTCAGTAATATCAAGAGAAATCTTAAAATACACAAAATGAGTGAAAAATATTGAATGTTTGCGATTTTACGCGATTTTTTTAAATTTATTTGTGTAAACAAATAAAACCTCAATATATATAAATAAAGTGCTTTCTTATACTAGTTTATTAATTGTGGCACCAACACCGTTTACCACAGATTACTTATATAGTAGTAGATTTATTCAGTTCATGAGGATGAGGAGCGATTTGATGGCGACTTACTACAGATACCTATGTTTCGTCACGGGAACATTTACCTTACTATTGTGAGCGTGTAAAATGACGAAGTGATACGAATCACCAAAATAAACACATGTCCCAAGCACTACAGCATCCCGGTCTTAGGGATAGAATGTAGTTCCTGACGCTTTTAAAATGATCTTGGTTGAATTATTTTAGTGGTGAAATTAGATAGATAGATAAACTCTTCATTGTACACAAAGAAATAGAATATAAGGAGAAACAATTAAAGCTATTGAGATGAGACTATCGCTAAAAGCGATCTCTTTCAGACAACCTTTATTGATTTTTTAGAAATTGGTTTTAAGGAACCGGCTCTTTGCTATGTAGTTACTTCGCTTAAAGTGCATGAAATTCCTAAAAGTGTAGTAGGACGTGTAGAGTATAAGTTATCGCGGAGCTCGTTACAAACATTCCAGCAGAGTTTATTGAGCGTCATAGCGCCTGACGTACAGGGTGCTTAAGAAAACTAACCAGCTCGTAGCTATGAGGAATCTTTGTCAGCAAAGTTTAAGGTACACAATAATTAATTGTTGTAGGATTAAACTATTCGTGGTACGGACTATTCAAAAATTACTTCTCATGTTTGTAGAGAAAGTTGTTTGTAAAAAAAAAACGTCTTGGCTCGGTATTTTTTGAGCAACCGGCTACAGATTCGCAAGGATAGGTAAGTTTCCAAAAATATAAAATACTAGCTTCCACCCGCGACTTCGTTCGCGTCCCGTTGGATCCCGTTGATTTTTCGGGATAAAAAGTAGACTATAATGTTAATCCAGGTCACGGATAATACCTATATATTCCATGTTTCATCCAAATCGGATCAGTGGTTTTTGCGTGAAAGAGGAACATCCATACATACATCCTTACAAACTTTCGCGTTTATCAAACTCTTTAAACGAGCAATTCTTGTACATAATCTGAATCTCGGAAACGGCTCCAACGATTTTCATGAAATTGGGTATACGGGGGATTTCGGGGGCGATTAAATCGATCTAGCTAGGACTCATTTTCAGAAAATGTCGTTTTATTCGTGTTTTCAAGTAAACACTTAAACAGAAAAATGTGACTCTTTCCGACATCTATTGGCGAATAATAATACTATTTTTTGAAGTTATACTTCTAATCGTTAATAGATGGCAGTGTTCAGCATTTGATAGATGTCACTGCTAAAATTACTTGAAATCAAATGAGCATAGAACCTTTTCTAACGAAATAAGTACTGCATATTGGTTGTACATAAAAAAAACTAAAAAAATACCGAGCAAAACTTGGTCAACCAGCTGGTAATATTAATAATAGAATTTATAATATCATCATCAATCAATATATTATATAAAACTCTTTTGAAGCTGACTGATAATCAACGCATAGCCTAAGCCATAAGTCATATAGGTATGAAATTTGGAGGGTAGTATCCTTATATAGTGTAGGGGTGCACTCAGAAAGGAATTTTGAAAAGTCACACTCTAAAGGAGCGCGAGCAACGCCGCGAGCGACGGCTAGTTAATAATAGAATGTTTGTAGTGGACTTCGAATTAAAAGCTACAAACCAAAACTGAGGTCATGCAATATGGAGTATCATAAACAAAATAAAAGTGACGCCATGATGTACTCTACCTGTTGTGACATTGCGTCTATTGTTTACTTGCATGTATTACAAAGCAAGCTATGACAATGTGTTTACATGTTTCAAGGTTCTGTTCTCAATTCCATCGAGTAGCATCCACCTGTTTATTCGGTGCGTAGCTGGAATATGACGGGTGGTTAGTCCCGGCTCGCAGTATGCGCAATGCCCGTCATGTGATGATATACAACGCACATTGTGTGGTAATTTCCCTGGCCGTTTAATTGCCGTTCCACTGTGGTCCGAAGCGAGACAGATTAATTTATTGAGACACCTTGAATGGGAACGTTTTAAACAATGTCATTTATCATCATTAGAGACAAATATGTCATGCATGTTGATATAATGCCCGCCCTAGCCGTTTAGTATGAACTTGTAGTTGCAATAATTCATCTGTCGCTCCGTTTTTGGTTATTTACAAAGTATAGCGAGACTCCTTGCAACTTGTTTGTCAACTTGCATGACAGTCTCCCTTCCATCTATATTAATTCTATTTTCAAATACATAATAACTTCAAATAACATAAAAACTTTAGTTAAACTTTTATATAGGTACTTACCTAAGTCACAGATCACTTTATGCTATACCCTAAGTACTTAGTAAAAATACGGTCAACATTGAGACATAAAACCCTTGTAAATTATTTCAATATTTCCACTTTAATCGGCATAAGTTGTAAATTAACGGTAAAATAGCCAGTCCTCCGAAACAATTACCCATTCTTATTCGTAAGTAAATAAATCTGATCTATAAATTAAGCTATGCCTATAAATTAAGCGATAAAATTAAGTAGCGTTGACAACAAAAGCTGACTCAAATATGAAATGAGTTAAATCTCAGTTAGCAGCATGATGCGTGTTTTTAGATTTTTTGTTGACACTACTCTACTGTGGTATTTCCTGCTACCGCGCTTACAAGTACTCACCCACTTTACAAAAATCAACTTTATCCTCCAGATTATAAAGTCTGAAATTATTATGCGTGACACATAACTTTCAGCTTCCAATAAAGTGGTGATTAATTGTGATATAAAGACTTTTATATTTCTGTTGTTATTCGGTCGCGTCATTTTAAAAGCACGACAATAGCTTCCATAAGGTGGACATTAAACATATTTTCGCTGTTATATTTGGTTTGCTAAGAATAGGATTTCATTTGAAGAAAACAAAATATAAAGGAGAATCCACGTGTTATTATTTTGTTTCAACCATTGACGTGATTTCAGAAAAAAGGTCTAAACATGTTCTTTACATTATCCAAATGTTAAGGTGGTAACTTTCACCGATTCACAAATAAATAACAATTTCGAACTACAAAATTGCATTTATTATGCATTCTTAATACTTTTCCCATAGCCAATCTAAAAACCCATGTCCAGCAGTGAACTTTTTACATGCTGATATGGTAATGATCATAAGCCAATCCAGAACTGTCCAGCGATAAACTTTTACTGAAACTTTGGCGCTAATAATATTTGTAAAGATAATAATCTACCCGTAGCAATTAGTCTAAGATGTGGCATTGCAATACGATAATTCTGTTCATCGATACCACGTCGGCTGATACCGGGTGGATGTTGTCAACACTATCAGATCAACGTGTCGATGTCGCCGACCACCACGTGGGAAACTATATCTAGTAAATATGGTTTTTAATATCATTGTATAGAAATAACAGAAATGTAAAAAAAAAACATTTAAATAATGCTTTCCGTATGTAACAGATACCAATACCACAAATGTTCACATGCATAAATTTTTTTCGCTGCAATAATAGAGAATGGAATGCTAAACCATTGAAATCTCAATGAAAGGGTTTTTTAGTTGTTAGATAGAAGATAGAACTAGGTAGTTTTTTTGTAACGGAAATAGTTAAATTTTGTGTGGGTAGGTTTAATGCCTCTCTAAACATCAAGCATCGTAAACAACAGCATTTAAGTAACTGAACGTACAAATAATTTGTATTTAAAATGAGAGACATACAATTATGCTAATTTTTATCGCCATTTACAGAGAATATCGAGTTAAAGAGCCAAACAAAAAATCATTCTAGGTTCATATTTTACAACCGTAAAAACGTATATGGAGCAATATGTGCATAAATGTCAATATTTATCCATGGAGCGAGTGCGACTCTGCGGCAAGTGATTCCTAAACAGCGGCGCACAGCGGTATATCCACCTCCGGTTATAACGTGCGTCGTAATACTCGATTAATTATATCCATTTCAATAAAACATACGCCGTACAGATGAAATGGTATAATTTGAGGCGGTAAACCGTCGCTAATAAGGTAGTTATACCGCTCCGGCCGACTATGATTATCCTAAACTATGCACATAAAAATATTACGCTGGCCAGAATTTAAAGGTAAAAATGACACCATATTTATAGCCGTGGATCGTACTTGAATCGAAAATTAATTTCATAGATTTCGATGATTCTTGTGGCGTTGGGATGGGTTCTTGATACGGATAGAGATATGCCAGAATATATTTTCCGGTGCAAGTCTCATCGTTCATTAATGCAGCTTTGGTTAATGGTGACACATCACGTCGTCGGTTCACAAGCGACCAGGATAAACCAAACATTGATATTCCGTGTGGAACCTGGCGTTTAGATTTGGATTATATTTGGTAATTGTCATTCAGATAACGGTCAAAAACTCTTGTTTCATTTGGGGAACAACAATAAAGCACGTTAAATACAGTCCTGGCGCAATTACTACTCTTTTTAATATGTTTCAAGTTTTTTTAATCGTTAAAAGCCACGTGGCTTAAACCACCAGTCAAATTATATCACATCAATTCTGTTGTCTACGTGCATTGTGTTAAAAAGTCACAGAAATTCTAGAAAGTTTCATATAATAGGTCTGTGTATGAAAAGTGTTTCTCACTATCCCGTTAAACATCTATAAAGGGTCATTAGAGTCATAGATATGTCTTGGCTAAGAACAATATTATTATGACTACTGTATGCACATGAACATCAGTCGTAAGCATTTTCTTAGAGATGGCAAAAGACAAGGCTTTACAACAGCTTTGAAATGAAGGAAGTAGTTACCTACTTATACATTTGATCGGATTTTTCACCTTCGTTAAAATATACTGTAGCCTGCTCATTGGGCTATTAAAGTGTAGGTGTGATGTAGATGTCAGGTATTTATATTGTTTTTGTAATAATTGGAAGTCATACAGTTTTATGAGGGAATTAGTGAGCACTTATTTCCCTATAAAGCTTTGTAATAAACATAATGACAAGGAATCCCAAAGTGCATTTTTAGCATAAACGTAAATGGTTATAGAACCACGTTACATACAACATTTTTAAGGATTGAAAGCCAATTAACTAGCAAGAGTAAAGAGATTGATGATGATGATTAAGTACTTTGAAAGAAACTCAGCACACTACAACCCGATTATGTACATTTAACTGACACATTTGTCAATTTAATGGTCCTTACACAATGGCAGTTTTATAATTATAGACACCTTTACTTAGTCACAAAAGAGACCAATGACCAGTTTCAATGTTAATAAGCCCTTGTGGCAACAAAGTGACGAACATTAAGAAAGATAGGAATTGAGAACAAATGACAAATTATATTAATAGAATCCACCTGCTATTCTTTAGATCCGACACTCTCATTTATGATGCTAATCGAGCGGAATGCGCTCGTGTTAACATAGCTTTGTCCCCACAAAGCGCCGCTCACAGACAATGCTCTACTCCACTAATATTTTTTGTATCAAGCACAAAATTCTCTTTCATCTCACTTAATTTTAGATCAAACTATAGTGCTTACATTACGAACATGTCATTATTGTCTCTGGTGACAATAACGGCGAGCATTATTGTATCGTCTCACGGAATACGGTGAGGCGATTTCTGCTCTACTGAGTCGAAATAAGAAGACTATTTCTCTGCTCGTGTTTAAGATTTGAGTTTGATTAAGTTGGTATAGTGTGTTGATAAATAATAAGCGGCTTTGCTTACAAGATAGTGGATGGCGTGCACGAGGCTAGTTGCAGGTCGAGTCGGTGGTGGTTGGATGCGTATGCGCAGGCGGTAGGTTTTGTCTAGGCGTGCTCGGCTCGCGCACATTAATCACGGCCCGCGAGATGAAGCGATATGCATTTGTCATCGTGTCTGCGATTAACTTCGAAAATCTCTCACTATTATGTTGAATCAATTCAGTTATTATGAAAATTGCTGTAAAGTAATCGGAAATATACAATACACCAAAACATAGTATTATGATTGATTTTGTTTATATCTACTCACTCAAGGTTCAACAGAGAACAATTAAGTATCAGTTGAATAAATTAGCAAATGTTGGTTGGGCAACATCTCAGAAATATTACGTAGAATGAATAGCGCTCCGTATGACGGACAGCAGAAAGGGCTGCCCTTAAACTTTCCTTGTATTATTTTGTCATTATTAAATTCCCCTGTCACGGCTTGTTCTCATTTCTACCCAAGGAAATATTGTATGCAAAATTATATGACATTTGAATGAGCATAAAAATGTCCTATCGTGATTTGTTTACAGTGTGCTTACAAACAAATGTTTGCGTTTGAATTATTTCCTTCGCATTATTCAAACAAGCGGTGCAAAGACTATCTAACCAAATGCCAGGCACTTGTCGACTCACTGATCACCCAAAATCTATTGGTAATTTGATTACATTTAATGGGACTCCACTGAACCTGAACAATGTCCATGCACTCACAAAACCTAACAATAGATTGAAGTGAAATCCTCGAATTACGGTGGATTCGCACAAAACGAGTGAAATGAAGTGTTGCGAGTAACAACAGCCCTCGATAAGGCAATCAGGTGCTGAAGTGGCTCGTCAATGTCAAGAAGGAGCCTCAACAAGCCGCAAAATGAAATTTCTCGAAGCCGTCAATCATTTTCCCCTCGTGAGGCCGCTCCACTAGTCAGCTGATAGCGGTGCGGTCCAATACGCAAGCGAATACTTTTACAATATTTATTTTACAAACAATACACTTACTACTCTGTTTTTAGTTAGTTACTACTGTTTCTTTTACCTCTAAAACCAGTATACCAACTCTACCAGTATTTGTTGAGAATATGCTAGATTTACTAATTATCCTTTTGAGGCTTAGGTATAGTAAGATACCATATCATTGCACTAAATAGTAAAACACTGTTAATATTGTATATAATAATGCATTTATTTTAAGTAAATTTTAAGTTAACATATAAAATAATGGTTCTCATAACTTAGAGCACATAAGTGGAGGTAATCGAGACGTTATTCCGGATCGCAAGTCCTGCCCATTCGTTTCAAGCAACGCGGAAAACTACTCATATCTGTTTTATGGATTTATCTTTTTAGGGGTCAGGGGTTTGGTAAGTGACAAATTGTTTTCTTACTGTTATTAATGGGGTTTTCTTTTCAGTAAGGGTCAGCAGCTGGCCATCAGTAGATCCGGAAATCTGCAACAAAATAGATAAAAATATTGGATCTTTGGGTAAGAAGTACCTTAGTAATACAGAAGCTAAGTTAAGGAATAAATATTAAGAATTTCGCAAAAATTCCCAAATAATAATCTCAATAATTTAGGTATATAGTTTTGTTTCTGTATATCACTATTTGTTACGCTTAAATAAACGCTTATCACACTTCACTAACCAGGGCTAAAATAACTTCGTGAAATACAACACTGAGACACAAATTATATAATACTATACTAGTAACTTAGATAAATCGATGAAATCTGTTTTTTATAAAGATACCTATGTTATCTATACCAATAGATACCTATAGCAAAATTTAAAAATATAACAACCAAAAAATTAAATTATGGAAACAACAAATGAAGGAAACGATAATTTAATTCGAAAACAGATTTGTTGAATTTGGTCAAAATTAAATTCACTCAGATACTCTACTAAAATGAGATGTTAATTTGGTCTATGATCTCAAGCCGAAAGTGGAAGTTTATACAAATCGATTCCCTCTACAGAAGTTTCCCATAAAGTGTACCTTTAGAATATAGATAAACAAACACCTACGGTCGTGCCGCAGACGGAAAAATATTTCGGAATTGAGATTGATGTCGCACGCATGTGCAGACGGCCTGTCTGTACGCAAAACAACGCCACCAAATATAGAACTAATTTATGGTCATACACAGCGATTATGCACACAAAAATAGCCGCTCGCTCCGTTTACTGCTCATAATTTATTCATTTCTTTGCGTGCTTAGCAAAATATAGCGTGCGAAGTTAAGATCTACCTCTGATTTAGTGCTGATGATATCGAGCTCATCACTCTTACTGATGGAGTTGAGTTCGGAAATGACACATCGAACATAAAAAATTATAAGATCCTCCAATTATAACAGAATGCGCATTGTATGAATAGTTGCATAGCATTTAGTTTTTTGCAACGATACGCTGTAGTAAAAATAAAGTCATTGAAGATATAGTTTTTTCTAGCATGTCAATCAATATGCTCATTGTAGTAAGGTAACAAAATAATGACCATCGTATGAAAAAAATCATCAGAGAGTAATGTTGATAAATAATTAAAATAAATCCCATTTAAGGGTAAGCTCCCACGCGATAAGAGGTGTTATTTATACACCCTCATCCTACAAAGGAACCGCTGCCGAATATCACCCATAAATATTGGACTGAGGTGTAATTTTTCACATACCACGTCTCTTCGAGCGTCGCACCTTTAAAATAAATGCAAACAAAATTTAATAGGGAGAGATGCGCAGGATCGCGGGCTTCAGGTAAAAATAAACGATAGCCGAACGTAGCCAATCGTTTGAGGATATTTTATATCGCACCAAGATGTATGCTATTATTTTCTCAGTACATTTTACTACGAGATAATAAAGTCTAGGCACTTATGTTTACCTTGGTGGCTGGTATTTCAAACACTGAGGTTTCTCTCTTTCGATAACATTTTAAAATGCAAGAGCCGGCCAAAATAAACTTCTGGCAGTATACGTAACTACTTTAAAGATATTTGGAGCATAATTTAAAATTTTCTTTGCTTATTATCTAAAATCAAGGAGTTTTGAGACCAAATGAAATTTGATCATTTTTTTATTAAAATTCTTAGTTCGCGTATTAAATTGAACACGGTTATGTTGCTATTGCAAGGCGTGGATGGTCTGGAGTTTATTTACGATTATTGGTTATGGACAGAGTTGATCGGATCCGGGATATTCCCGCGAGCCTCGTAACACCTCGGACTTCACCCGCGGTCTTCGAGGGTGCCTCGTTTGACGGATATATCCGTCTTCAGGGGATATTCCAAATCTACGTAAAATTATAAACAACTAAATAGCAGTTCTATACCTACATACATGTTTCACAAATAAACCCCAATCCTAACCAATAACATAACCTCGTATACAGTCAAACAAATAATTGAATATCCTCGACTTCTTATAACAGCAATAACAAGATACAGGCAATAAATAGTCGTATCAGTATTTGTCACAAAATAAGAATTCCATCAAATAATTCGACGGCAATAAAAAAACGGATAGAGACATCGCACGCATTTGTAATAAAAGTCTCACCATAAATAACGTTCATGAAATATAATACACCTGCAATCTTCAGAAAATGGAAAAATCATTTTCCGAGGGCGGGCGCGGTCCGGCGCCGCGTAATATTGTTATAAATGTAGTTTTCTCGAGGGCATAAATAATAATGCTGGCCGAATGGGCATTGCTAGGTGCTAGCTGAAAGAGGTGGTAAGTAGATTTTTTTAAAATCATTTTCAAATTTTAATACTTAGAAGAAATAAAATTAAAAAAATAACCGAAGTAACTTTAATATTTAGTCAACTTTGTAACCAGAAAGTATATTATTTTAATAAAGTCGTGTATCCCCACGATAGCACTTTAAAAACTACCTACGTAATACATAACCGCCATGACATTTGTTTTCGACAAAACGTTTACCTTAAACAGCCTTCAATAATTTAAATTCAAACCAAACAAGTTCCCATAGAAACTGCTACAATAAAAAACGGCATTTACGCATTATCTTTGTAAGCCATGTTGGCTTGGCGAGTCGCGAGCGCCACTGGGAGTCATTTCCCTCTGACAGCCTGTAAATTCTCCATTACGCGATATGAAATATACCACTACGCCCTACTACGCCCGTTTACGATCTCTGCTATGATTTCTCATACATCAGCTGATCTATTCTAAGCCTGGAGCAGTACACACACAAGTAGATTTCGATTCTGTTTGCCATTATTGTAGCTTGCGGAGTATTTTTGCTATTTTTAAGCCTAATTTATTTTTAGTCTCGATCTAGTTTTAGACCGTGGAGAGGAAGTCAGGGGAGGCCTTTGCCCATCAATGGCACAATATAGTAATAGTAGTTATTGAGCCTATTTAGGTATGTATTTGCGTATAGTCCCAGGGTTTATTTAAAGTCTAAAATTGAAGGGTGATAGGTATTACAACTAAATTTTTAAACACTTTTCAGCATAAATTTGGCATCACCTTTCAGCAAACCACTTACTGAAATAATTTTGTGTACGAACGTAGCGATACAATTATTTGCGGTTTCAACACAACATTCTGCTTTTGTTCTCGCATCGGAGTAATGTCTTTACGCGACCACTAAAGTGATATTATATCAATTAAGTGCTTGATTTAGCTTCGCCGGAAAAACTCAAAACAATGAGGTGTCGAGAATGGCACTGAAAATAATGTGCAATGAAACGTCTGATTTGTGGGATTGCACACATAAATTGTTGCTCTCCGAAATCGTAAAGTAATAACAACAATGGAGGTATGTTGCCTCATAACCGTTATTGGCAAAACAATCAAAATGCAAAATACATTTATTGAGTACATCTTACAGACAATGGTTTGTTTTGTCACGTGCTCAGTTTTGTTCAAGGTGATTTTTCTAAAAAAAGTATGACTAAAATTAAAACATTCTCATAATTATTAACAGATAATTCATTCGTTAACACCGCTATAAAAGCAACATTATAAATTATATTCCAATGAAAACTGTTGTGACTAATAATAGGTCACGATATTAAGAAACACGTCTAAACAATTAAACACGTCGTCGCTTGTCTTGTAAGACATCAAAATAAAATCACTACTATTTATGTATCTGAAAGCTTATAAACGGCACGCACTGCCACTCTTATAACGTAATAAATCGTCTGGAAAATATAACCATCAGCGCTTTGTCATACGCGATGTCGCTCGGTGGATGCGCCTGCAATGCGCGCTCGCACCCCGCCACTGCTGCCGTCGCTGTCCGCCATACTCCCATAAATCCCAAGAACATAAATAAAATCTGGCGTTCCATATTTTAAAACTTTATTTTAATAGCCTCTATTCAACGAGAAATTAAGACGTGTTTATAGACCGCTCGTAATACAAACAAGTCCTTCCTTCATGAGCTAGTTCACTTAGTGATGCCATAAATCTGTACGCAACTTAAGTCATAACATGGAACTAATTAATGGCGATGTGAATTAACCGAATGTCTTTGTAATTACTGACGCAGATAAACTAAAAGTACCTATGCACCGTGCATCCTATTGCCTACTCTAGTAGTAAATGGATAGGAGACTCTACAAACAAAGTGACAAAACCACTATACGCTTACCTCTATCTTATCAAACAAGTAGTACTTTTTTGTAGGTGTAAGAGACGACCTCAAACAATAATCAATTTGCAACAAAATATTGCTGTACAAGTTAGAATGATTGAAATCCTTACATTTGTTGAATGGGCTAACCGAGATAGACACACTATAAAACCAGGCATCCGTGCCAATAGAACATTCGTCGTAAACGATTGTGTTTGCTATAAGTCATGCCACTGCACCAGACTATTCGTAGAACAATGTAAAGTGGTTAATGGTTACCCACAGCAGCTGTCCAGCCAATCAATTATGCTTTCTTATAATATGACTCTTATCTTGACGACTATAAAATTTCCACACATAAAAAAAACTGTGCCAAAAATCAACATCATCTCGGACGGAATGTTAACAACATAATATTTTTCTACGTGATCGTAATCTCAACAAATTGTTCAAAATTGTTTTTTATACGTGCGCGCTCAAAAACAAGGATGTTACAAAAAATCTGAAGAACGCTGCGAGCGCATCAGAGTTTTTGATAATTATTCTAAAACAATAGTCGAAATCTTAAAACTGAGCTATAATTTTAATTTGTCTCTCTTTGACTCGCTGCCAGAATGACTAATTCTCGCCAACAAGTCGTGATTCTCGTTTTATTACTATACTAGCTTCCGCCCGCGACTTCTTTCGCGTCCCATTGGATCCCCTTAATTTTTCGGGATAAAAAGTATCTTATAATGTTACATCTAATACCTCCAAAAATATGTGTACAAAGTTTCATGATGATCGGTTAAGTAGTTTTCGCGTGAAAGCGTAACAAACTAACTTACATTCAGATTTATAATAATACTAGCTCCCGCCCGCGACTTCATTCGCGTCCCGTTGGATCCCTTTGATTTTCCGGGATAAAAGTATCCTATGTTACTTCTAATACCTCCAAAAATGTGTGCAAAGTTTCATGATGATCGGTTAATTAATTTTCGCGTGAGAGCGTAACGAACAAGCTTATACTCACATTTATAATATTAGTAAAAAGTAGGATATTTTATTCAATTGTTAACATTTTGATATAAGACAGGTTTCTATTAAAATAATAAATTACCCCAGTTAGCAATTAAAAGAACATTTGAAACGTAAAGTTCTAGAAACATTTTCTGGTGATGAATTTTAATTACCCGATAATAACCAAATATCTTGCATAATACAATAGTCTTAAGTACATTTTATAATGGGTTAATAAAATCCAGAAAATTATTCTTGTTACGTGTAGATTTGATGTGAACAGTTGGTGTCATTCATTAGAACGAAATTATCTAAGAAAAAATTGTAATTAGTATAATTAGGTAGGTACTCGTAGGTATGTCTCCGTTCACCAAATGGCAAATAATAGGTATTTTTTATTTTAAAAGTATAAAAGTACGTAATGGTTTATGTTCCCAATGAAACTAAAAAAATTTTTGCACGGAGATCAAAAAAAATGTACTATAAGAAAATAAAATATTTCAGCCCCTATAAATCTTTCAGTTTGGAGAACCACATTGACCTTTCAGATACGTAGCACTTGAGCATAATTTTTGGGCATTATCGTGCAGTTCATCAGACCGGCCTCACCTGTTACCGCTAACGGGCCGCAGACAGATTTTATCCGACGACAGACACGCGTCACGACAACGTGACGACGCGACAGCGACATGCGACACACGCGAAATTCCTCCGACGAGTTCAATAACAAAGTTTTATAATATAGCAGTTATCGTAAACAGAACAAATTGTAAACTTTACGAGCTATTCGTCGCGCTTTTCCATTTACATGTAGGTTCGCCAAACGTTTGAATTTATCTGTTTTTTTGGGTGTTCTTGCTTCTTGCTTTGACCAAGTCTAGACTAAAATTTATATTCAAAAAATTTTGCACAGATATCAAAAACCAACTCACAGTAAAATCACATAATTACAGGTCAAATGGTTTGAAATAAATCAATGATTTGGTAGAGTCATTTAAATTACTTAGTTTAAATGTAAATGACTACCAAATCTTTGATCGCCACTCAATAAAATTTTCTTCCTCTTCAAAATAATGGTGGGAGTAGCATGATGAATGTGATAGTGTGAGTTATGGCGTCTCAAGAATACTTATCTCAGTATTACCGTACATACCCTACTTTTATTCCAATAGGTACCTGTTATTTAATTTTGTAGTTAGGTATCTACTTCATTGAATTGGTT
Organism: Eulithis testata; assembly: GCA_947507515.1. Taxonomy (NCBI): domain Eukaryota; kingdom Metazoa; phylum Arthropoda; class Insecta; order Lepidoptera; family Geometridae; genus Eulithis; species Eulithis testata. The sequence continues at coordinate 7,203,047 of OX382194.1, forward strand.
TGCATAATAGGTTTGTTTTTGTACGTTTAACAATTTTATTTGCATTGCGATTATTTTAGTTGTAAGCTTACTTAAGGTACCTACTTATTTTTACTGGCTATGGCAACTGTTATTATTTTTATACGAAAAGAGTTTGAGCATATCTAATAATATTAAAATGTGAGGACAATCTTGATATTTACACATCCTCTATATAAACAATGTGTGAAACATCATAAAATTCAAAAGAATGGACACTAAAACATGAACACGGTTCGAGGGACATCACAAGAATCCTTCACATTTAGAGGGCTGTTAGCGTTTCTTTATTATAAAAAAGTCCAACAAAGGGTCATTAAAATCTGAAGTCATAACAGGAAACGTGATACAGTGGCCGGCGGGCTTTTTAGGATTACCTCTTTCAACATAAAGGCGCGGTAAGGAGCAGCTGGCGCTTCCATTTTATGTGGTTACGGCTTCTCTTTAATAATCTTGTTTATTTACGAAAATGGAACACCCATAACTTTCCAAGTGCTCCTTCAGATTCCTATGAAAATGTGTCATTGACTAAGGGTATCCGTTACACTGTTGTCTTACCATCTGCTACCGCTATTAATATCTATACGACACATTCAAAGCGCTCGCAGAGAGAGTAATGAAACAGTGGCAAGGCTTAGACTAGGTTCATCAAGTAGACCGGAGTTCTATCAAAGCAATATTAAGCCGAACGCGGCACAACAGAGAGACAGTTTGCAATAAGCCCCCTTCGTCGGTTAATAACAAGATTGGCATCGTGACGATATCTCAATATGGTAGGTGTGAGAAGTAAGCAGTTAATTAAGGCATGACGCCTGTAGTGGAAATAGAATTCCTGTAAGCGTGTGACGGGGTGCGCCCGCGCCCCGGGCCACACTCTCCCCGTGCGCCGTTCGCTCGCGCCCAATGTTTGTTTACAACCAACGAGACTTCATTACGCCGCTGGCTAATGTATTCAGCTTCAGCCTCCACGTTAACAGCGACACTTCTCGGAATCAATATGCTCCTTGTATGTTTTGATTGGCTGCCTCTCGGAAGCCCGACCTAAATCCGCTCTAATCGTAACCGCATAAAACACATTTCACTTTAACATCATACCGCAACTTTAATGACACCGAATACAACGAACGGATTTCAGTGTTAATACTTGCTTAGGATAAATTTCCTATAGTGGTAACGACCTCTGCATTGAACTTGTCCAATTTTAGGGTTAACTCGCATTAATTTGTTTTATTAACGTCTTTAAATGTTTAACGGTTTCCTGCCTAAGGCCTGGTCGATCAGAATTTCATTGCTTACTTTTGTAAGGCACAAATAACAAAGAAAACTGAAACATTTTCAGAATTGACAAGGCGGCAAAGTCAAAGTTAAGCATGAACTAACCACGTAGTCTGCCAAATCCATCGTAGGAACTTTTGATCCCTTCGCCCCCAAAAATAATAATGTTTCATCTTATAAAAATATTTTCCTTACGACTGTCGCTCGGTATATCACGGTATTTGTCACAGAGGATCACCCTTTATGTTCGTTTCCAGTCAAACCCCTTAGATAAGCGAGCCTTTTATATGCCAAATATAATATATTATGGTTTCCAATTCATGGTACGGCATTGTGTGGATAAGACTACAATGCTCAGCATTTTGTAATTCAGGTACAGGTGGTACAGCCATCAACATTTTATTTTTTTCTACTTATCATTGGTATGGGTTGCTTTTGTATTTTAGGCTTTGTTTTTTTATAACATTACATTTATATAATAACTAGCCGTCGCCGACCTTTTAGAGTGTGACTTTTCAAAATTCCTTTCTTAGTGCACCCCTACACTATTTAAGGATACTACCCTCCAAATTTCATATCTCTAGGACTTATAGTTTAGGCTGTGCGTTGATTATCAGTCAGCTTCAAAAGAGTTTTATATATTTAGAAGAAGTCATAATTATCATTTTTTTTAAAGGTTTTCCAAATCTGAAATCGGGAATGAAAAATAATTAAGTAAGTATATTTTGCTTGTAAAAAGTAATAGCTTTAATTAAAATTGGCGACATTTACACAGATACCATACTAGGTAGAGTTGGTAGTGTTTTGCATGTTTTCTTCAATCTTGAATCGCATTACCTAGAGTACGAGGAGGACCTTATTATCATTAGAAACAACTTGCGCGGTACTTGATGGATAATAGACCTTTCAGAATATCCACAACCAGCTAGCCAGCACGAGCCATTACTTCCAACATATGAGCAAGGCAAAAATATCAGCGTATTATGGGTTATCAGAGGCAGAGTCGCGTCTCGGAGACTCCGGCTGCCATTCAGGTCCCGTTTCGGTTTAATGGATTGCTCGCTTTCATATTCCGAAACGTACACAATGTTTGCGCTTCTATGATCACGTATAGTGATTTAACATTTTATACGCCTTCCGCTTTTATTACAGCACATAGAAAATTGAAACTATCGTCATAGAGCCTGACAGAAATAAAATTTACAATTTCACCGTAATAGCATTTCCCGGTACAAAAGCTTTGAGAGGTCGGTTGTCACCCATCTGTTTGCGCGTCTATAGCTCCCCTTTCATATGAGAGACGAAAACAAACAGCGAATGTGGCAAATAGCAAACAATATTATACGGAATGCACAATAATATCAGTTCCGGCGCGTGGGTGCGGGTGGTGTTTGCTTCCGCGAATAAATATGAAATTCGAAGAGTCGCGACGTGGCCTCAGAGTGCAAATATTATCGAAGGTTTGCTTTGGTAAAATGATAACCGGCAAGATTGAAAACTTGGGCTTAGCCGCGAGGCAGGGGCGCACTATTGAACAAACGAATGGAAAATTCTTATCCTGTAAAGAGGATCTCATATTGATGTTTTGAGCAAACTTTATCTCAGATATCTGAGGCTTATTTGCAATAAAGCGATTCATGACGTGTGTGATGTCAGTGTTGTTTGTAATGTTGGTTTTTAGAGTGCATCGCACGTGCAAGTTTGTAAAGTTCAGTGAGGGAGTCTGCCGTGCTTCGTGGATCAGACGTAAATCCCTATTTCAATTACTTATAGAACGCTTACGTAGACTAATGTTAATACAAAACTAAAATCTTCCCACAACACAGCTCCTGGCGACAATTGCAGAAGTACGTAGATGATAAAACTTTTGCCGGGGTGCATTCGTATACCCCTGTCGGCCATCAACTCTCGGCCGAGTCGACGGCGTCAAGTCAGAGTTGATCCCAGAACCCCACCTTATCATCCCGTGAGAATAACTCCTAGATTTATGTTACACGTAAAACTTTATGTCGTATTTTGTTCTGTGCAACTATTGAAATACTGTTTTATTATAGACAAGGTCTTTACAACGTTGGATGCTTCTATTGCGGCCGCGCAGTCATGCACGTGTAGGTAGCTAGTAGGTATTGTAGTTCAAAGTACACATTTATAATGTTAAAACCGACAATGTAAAAATATATTAATACAAAAGCTACGAGTAGGTACCTACTTACTAACACTAATTTCATAAACATGAAACTGTATCATCATTCATTAAATTTAAATTGAATATCGTGGATCAAATGTCAGGAACCTGTAGGTACCTATGTTTAGTCTTTTGTATTTAGGAATATTAATAAAAATACCCGCATCGGTAGCACCACTATGTAATAGAATGCGTCAGACTACTACTTATGATAAGTCCATTAGCATGTTACACGACTTGTAACAATTTATAGAACGTACTTTTCTATTCGGTATAAAAAAATGGCACTTTACTAAATTGTGTTACCGAGCGCATAATTAAAAGAAACACTTAACACTATTAGAGTTTAAAAAAAATTTACTTAGCTTAAAAGCCATTTCGTAGCTTCTATTTTTTAACATAAAAATGTATATTAATTTGAATACTTATACTGGTTTAGAGCGTAACCCTAAATATGGGTATCTAATATAGAACAGTTGGAATGCACAGTAGAATCTTATTGACGACCCCAAGGTAAGGCCCTCGTGAGAGTGGACGATAATAGAGAAACGTCTTTACGAGTTCGACACCCGCTTGACACATCAACACTCCATCGACATTTAGGTTTTCACATGCACTAAGAGATGTTGTAGGTGTGTCAGTGATGGTGAAACTGTGACAAAATATGAAACCAAGTTAATTAGAAGCTGTGGAACCTAATATTCAAAAAATTAAATAATGCTAGCATGAAAATCTTTTTAAAACTTAAATAATTGATACTTCGCATGTTTATACCGATTAAATATGTAGTAACAAAATGGAAATTTCTTGGGAACCGATAAGCTACTTTATCCTTGGTGCGCAAAGTGGAAACATTTTTAATATTAAAATTATTCCACTTTTGCGCACCAAGCCTAAAATCTATTGGTGCGCAACGTGAAATGCCTGTATTTAACATCTACAGCGAAGTGTTGTGTTGTAGGACGCTGCTAGGACGATTGGCGTAGACCACTAGTCGTTTGGATACAATAACAGTAAAAATTGTAACAGCTCTAATAAAATCGGATCGACCCCCGCCCGCCACTTTCTGCAATGTCATCGTTGCATATAAAAAGTTATGACCGCTGGCAATATTTTCGAGGCGGCCTTCTCTCGTAGGAAACGATATGCAGTAAACGGTCGGGCGTGCGGTCTCGCGGGGCCACTGGGCCCGCGTCGGTGCTGACCCGCCGACTTTATGCCAATTTTCATAAAAATAAATCTGACTCGCGTTGATTGAACAAGTCGCCGACCCGCGTTTACTGATCGAAGTTCTATTTTATTGTTATTATCTCGCGCAAGGGTACGAATTATTGTTTTGCCATTTGTTCCCGAAAAATAGAAAAGTCTATCGGAGCGGACCCGGGTATAACTTTACGTGACAACTTTGATACGCCAAAACAAATAGCTTTTGTTTGTATCAGAATATTGATTGTTCTATTGGTTGTATCAAAGTGAAACTCGTTGCTCGTGGTGATTGAAAATAGTCTATACCTTGGTACCTACCTACTTACTGTCTATCAGTAGCACCTAACCAACAATAAATTGATTAAAGTTCAGTCACATTTACTGACACGTTTTTTCATGGTGAAAATAACTCAGCACTAAGTGTAAAAATATAATACAGTCCGTAGTACAAGTTGATTAGCTTACAAGTTTCGGAAACGGATTTTATTGTCCGCAATCCTTTTTAATCTTCACTTTATTACCTATTTATTTTAAGATTTTTTTAAGACAAAAGTTTTATAGTTAATCATATAGGTAGGCACTTAGTTGGTGACAGAAAATAAAATATCCCAGTTTTTAGAAAAACTAAATTTTTTGAAACTTCGTCTCTTCATTTTCTGACGTGGACTGTACCTACAGCCATTGGCGGTTCAATAGTTGTCCCGCCAAAGCCCAGCCGAAGTCCGGTATCGCAGTAAATATCAGAAGGAACAAGTGTTATGGCATCGCACACTGCCTTATACGATTGAAGTCTCGAGGATGTCTCGATGGTTATCAAATGGCCACACACGGTATCAAGAGAACACAGGTTTTAGAGATCAGCTTACTAACTTTGTAAGAACTCTCAGGGCGTAATACACAAGCCTCACTTGTACTGTACGTATGCCTTACACTTACTTTTGTTCTGTGCTATCACAGTTTAAGTTTGGAATACCAGAGTTTTAAACATTTAATAAATTAAATACATCGGTTAAAATTATCAGAATTATTGAGTTTTTAATCTTCTAGACCGTCTTGCCTTATAGTCGCTTTCATTGTCACTGAGATTGAAGGTAATGTATGCTTTAATAAATATAAAAAATAGATGAAGGAATGAAGAAAAAGATGTAGGTTGAACGTAAAAGCCAGAAGAGACGATACGAATCCAGTCATCGAGATAATAGGCCATGCTTAAAAACCCTACATAGTTAAACAGTCGATTAAAATCCAGCTCTGTCATGGTTTGACATTAGCTGTTAGTAAGAGACAACATTAATTTAAACAGCTGAATAAAGTTATGCAACAAATATAAGTACGCAGGAATATGCATAAGTCGATTATTGAACAAAGTTTGCTCTACCTTTTCTGAGCTGATAGAGTTTGCTGTTCTTAGTAAGACTGTGACATAACTAGTCGACAAGCACGGCCAATTTGCGTCACTTTTACGTTCATAACAACATCTGATACCATTTAAGTCATGCCATTTAGAACATTGTTTACTTCAATCTCGTTTCGTCTGAAACAGATATAATTTGAATTCAGAAATGTCCGTACTTATGGATATCGTGGGCTGAACGTTAGGTCTGATTTAAAATATATTTGGTTAATGATTTGAACTATAATGTTTTATCGATGTTTTAATTTGCATCCAATATCGATTAATTTAAACGATATTCAAAAATAATTAATTCTACTTGCATTGAAAAGTGTCCTAACCAACAATTCATAGGCCACATAGGTAAATAAGTTAGAACAATAAAACGATACGAAAAAAACTATAGTGATGGAAGGAGTAGGTGCACATGGTGTAAAAATACCCCTCTCGAAAACATAATACGGCGGCGTTAATAATGACTGTGTGGTATCAGATTATGGCAGTTTCAAAATGGGTTTCGCTGTCTTAATTTACCCTACCAAAATTACAGAAAAGTCCTGGCAACTGCAGGGGCTTAAATATTCATATTGTTACCTATTTTCTTCACAACCTATATGAATACTTTGTTGCAATAAAGTAAAAAAAAAAGTGTTTGAAAGAAACTGCAATAATATTTTAATTAATGAAATAAGTCAAGATACGACTGTAACTTGGTCCTCTCAAAAGTGCAGTGTAGTCAAAGAAGCATGGCGGGCGATCGTGATTTATCGCAGACCGCTTTTGGTTTTGAATATTAAATAATCTTTAATGGGAGCGCATGATCGGCCCATTAGCCGTCGTCGCTCCTTTCACATTTAATAAAGAGTCATTTATAAGCCTTTCCCTTATCTGGGCAAAGTATGTCGCGCGACTGAGAGGTGCCGCCTAACAGGATTAATTCATAATTTTACTGTAGTAATGTTTTCTGTAACTGTAGAACTATTTCAAACGATACAATTTCCAATCGCATAATGAGTACGACAGAAATATTGGACTATAACTCACTTATTTGACGTTGTACGTTAGGTTTTTCACTTTTTGAACTGGGAATGTACATAATTAACCTCAATATAACATAACCAGGTTATTTAATGGCTGATCTCGGCAGTTTTACATTTTAGGATAGAAACATTAAATAAACACCTGTATGTACACGCACATAATGAAGGTTTGTGAGTGTTATGCTATGATCAATAATATCATTATTTGGAAATCCACTACGGGATCGTGTGCAATAACAAAATGTACCGAAAGCCACATGGCATGGCACCTATAGGAGCTCTTCATTGTAGGTACTTGTTCCATACCGTATCGATAGATACTGTAGCTTAAGTGAGGACGAAATATTAAATAGATCTCACTGCCATCAGTTCATTCCCACGGACGACTATCACCTCATTGAATCATTAGGATATTAGCCCCGCGCCGACACTATCCGATCGACGCTAATGCCATTCCTCTGAACCTTCAGATTACGACACAAATTTTATCTCCCAATATTACCCATCTGAACTCATCTTATACATTGTAATTGTAATTGCATTTTACTCGAAACATTCTGCCATAAAATGTGTTTTCTTATATGCAATTTATAAATTCTTATTGGTATCGGGACAAACAAATTGATCGAGAGAATTGTACGAAAAAGCCCGCGTTATTACTAATGCTGGCGTATTTATTCTCAATGCAGGTAATTATGAAGATTAATCTCCTCTGTAAGGGAAGGTTAGCATAACTCGAGGGCGCACATCGCCGGTTAAGACTTCCTAATGACACTTCGATCGTAGTCTGTGCTCATTATCGCGAAACATTCGATCGGCTTGGTAGAGACATAGCCTAAAAAAATACAGCCAGTTCACTCCGGTGGCACAGCCAAGAGATTAACCGCTCCTGTGGCCACCTGTGACCACAGTTAAAAAATATCCTTGGACATGAGAATAGTGTCAAATAAATTTTCAATAAAACCTGTGGTGTGGTATTGTAAATAATATACAAGCGGAAACTGTGGAATACAACATAGATTAAAACAAAGTTACTCAGTTTCTAAGCTAGGAAAATAATTTTGATAAACTCATGTGTATGGATCGAAACCATTTTTACAGGAGATCTTTAATTAAAATTAACAATTCTTATGCTTTAGCGAATAAACGAACTACTAGTTGAATAGGTAACTTATTTTAGTCTGTGACGAAGTTATGCCTCTTAATATCTCGGCGGCGGAGGTTGAGACTGCGCGGGATATCGTCACGTATGCACGCCTTACCGACGTAATTATATCGGCACAATTAAAGGCAAACTAATATAATATAATCGTTCGTTTACCACCGACGCTTTTTGCAAAAGGCGCAAAAGCCGACGCAGACCTCTTTATCTACGTTCACACACATACCTCTATCGAATCATCCCGTGATTGATTATAAGTATATCTGATGAACGGGAAACATAAGAAACATTGTTGCTATGAAGCAATTTATGCCGATTAAGATAAAACAAAACCATAAAATAAACGAAGACATTTTTAGCAAAGTCCTTTCAATCAAAAGAACAGCGTTGTTTTATTTGGAATCGCAATTCGCAGGCATGCCCAAGGAAATCTGCAGCACAATTACATAATGGTTGCTGTCTATAATTTACGCTGTAGGTAACATAGGTCCGTATACATTAGGCAGTCACGTCAGTGTGACTGCCTAATAAACGGGTAGGGCAGTTTGATTTCCTCGCGAATCATGTGAAAATTATTCCGCACAACCGAGCGAGGGCGCTTTGAGAACATCCGACGGATAAGAATAATTACTTACATTGATTGAACCCTTATAATCCGTTTATTTAATAGTCGACAGATGTTAATCGATGCACCGCCTATAATTACGCTTTGATTCCTGACGAGAAAAACGCTGAAGCGCGAACGGTTACCTCGGATTCATTGCAGCTAACTCGAGAATGTTAATTTACAGGAAACTAGGTATTATCATCTACGCCATCGACGTCAATGCTCCAAAGAACAGTTACCCTCCGTTTCTTAAAATGTTACAGGAACGTTAAAATAATGTTCCACTTCTCAGATTATAAATTTACAAAAACTGTGAAACGTTACAAAACGTTCTAACTTTAATAATTAGCGTTCATAGTATCGTGTCCGCTTGACGGGTTTTTTAGTCCATTGTATGTAAAGCAGGAGGTTGAGTTCATCCATCACCTCATATTTGCGGCTCACTGACATTCCTTTGGATTGTCGATGCTGTGCTGCTCTGCATATGCTCGCTAATTGGAATCAAAACAAAATATATAGAACAGAACACGTTCATTATCCTACAGAATAGATTGTCATCTGTCGTCTGTTGTGATAATTATAGAAATCTTCAAAGCCTAGTGCTCGTGCAGATAAATTTTATACTTCTGCATAAAATACCTCCCATAGTTCGAAAAATTTTTGTCAAATTATAACTTCACAAAAATCTTTCAATGATATCATTATACTGGAATTTGCAATGTTCCACAATCCGTCAAGGTTTTCCTGTCTATCCATCGATGGTTTTGTTTTAGATTGACCGCGTCCTTAATTTTAACATGCATAATATTACAAACGTTTTTAATTGAACGAATAATTCAGTATTTTTACGGAATAATGCAAAGCCAAAAGTACCAAGAGTTTCAAGATGCAGTGTTTGTGTTACCTGCTCGTATTACCGACAACTTTATAGTTCGAAATCGTGAGGTTGAGTTTTGAACTGTGACTTCAATTGCATACCCAATACCTAGCAAATATTTGATATTTATGATGCAGTAAGGTGAATTAAAGTCAAGTCAATAGATAAATGAAGCTATATGCAAGTTAAGAAAATGTCACGCCATAGCAAAGCCCATCCAACCTTTACTATTCAGGTATCTATCGAATGGTTGCCAAGATGAAGCTAGTTCAATAAAGGCTGTTGTCTAATAGTTACGCCGAACGCAGCGTTCAGCGTCAACTTCATATCATAAGCTATCGGTATCTGAGCTCCGAGTCTGTGCATTTGTTTTGACTTTCGACTGGATTATAGCACACGCAAACGCATTCGCAAAGCAAGTCATTTTGTTGGGAATTGCTCAATTTCCAAATCTACCGCTAGAGGCGCTTATCCGGTTTTCATACAAAATTTCTTGCTTTGCGAATGCTTTAGCGTGTGCTATGATTGAGTAGAGATGTAGTTATCCGCTCACTGATTACGCTTGACGTTGCGTTTGGCTATATTAGATCTTTGTCTCAGTATATTTAAATATTAAAGTCATAAATGCCATACGCGTGCTTGTTAACACGCGCATGTAAATTCTAATCCTTGTTGCATTTAGAACGAGGCGGCCTAGTAATTATGTGCTTTCATTTGTCTGTTTCTCGCAACAAACGAGCGAGCTCCGCGGTGTAGCCCGCTCCATGTAACGCAGTTAGCAGTACTCTAATCTCACACAGGCATTAATTTAAAGAATACGTCTGCGTAACCGACTTTACCAACAACGTCGAAACACAATTCTCCTTTACATTTTCTTATTTGCATATTAAAATAATTTCGAGTAAACGCAATACGTAAAGTTGCCTTCCACCCGCAGCGAGCTATACCGAAACGACTTACTTTGCTTTTGCCCGTGTTCCCAAAATAAACTTTATGCTTAGTGTAATTTAATATGATATCCCCTAGAGCTTTATTGTTGAAGAGGCTCGTATAGAACTCGGTATGTGAGCAACGATGACAGATAAAGGCGGGTTGTGCGCCCAAATAGATAAACTAGTGTGGAAATTAATGTCTACATTTACTGGTGCATGAAGTTGTAGTTAATTATAGTTTTATAGCTATTCGCTTTTTAAAATGTGTATTAGTTACCACAAAGAGCGAGCATTATCTTTACAAAAGGAAGTGTATAAATTAGAAGTACTTAGTTGAAGCTTATCGTGGGACAAACAAATATCAAATGTTAATAGTTATTTTCTATGAAACATGAAATTATACTTAATTCTGGTCGATGTTTGTGTCGAATAGTATGCGGTGGTGAAAATTAGTAACTGCATCTTTAATTAGTAAGCGAATGTATTTGCAGAGAGCAAGTTGCAATCTAGCAGTGGTTTATGAAAATTGCAAGTTCCTTGAGTACAGGTATCGCTGCTAGTTTCTAGCGCTGTCGTGTTTATGTCTTGTGGTTTCTGTTAACGTAGTAGCAACTGCAACTTTGTTAGTTATCAAACAATTGCAGGTAAATAATGGATCATACAAACTTACGGTAAATACTATTTGTTCTATAGGACTGTGACGTCATAGAACTGTTAAAACTGTTTTATCCCTGTAGTTCAATGGTAAGACTATTGAAACGAAAACTAGCCCATTTGCTATAGAACTAATAATATCTGGTAACTTCCATTAGTTCTATACTGTTATAGACATAGAATTTCAGATAGGTTATTGTTTTTTTTGTATATGAAGTTTATGTCAGAGGAAATAGGTAATACAGCTTCTAATTTTGGGGATTTGGTGAATGCTAAAAGCAAGCAATTTCGTATGAGCTAGTGGCCAACTCTGGTGACGGAGTTTTAAGGCCGCCTTAAGGCCTCCGTCATGGCTTAACGACTGCTAGAGCCGGGACCGACAGTTTTAACGTGGTGAATGCTGATCATATAATACTGTACGTAAAGGTGACTCTAGCAAAGCTGAAGTAAAACAATTTTTTTAACGTGAACATTTTTTTTTTGTTTTAAGAAACCAGAAAACGTATTAATATAATAATTTACGTAGCATGTTAAACTCGATAATCGTGCAGTCTTTACACAAATTAATAATTACAGGGGCGTAAAATAACATCGCTTCGTTTACTGATACACCATCTAAAAACAACACTGTTATGAATAACTAATTTTACGACGCGTTCACATACCAATTAGCTATAATATGATACTTAAGTTAACAACTTCACACTTACGTTACCACGTGGCAAGGTAATTAGAGTTTTTATGATTATATAAGCTTTCATGCACTGTCTATTCCACAGTGTAGAGCGAAAAGCAGAAGGTAGGAATTGTAAATATTATCTACATAGTAAACCCGCAGGTAAGTGATAATGCCGGATATAAAATAACCACAAACTTTTAGTATGATATATAATAGCTCTTTTCTCATAATAAAACGGTTTTCATAGTTGGTGAAAGTGAATTATTATTCCAATAAAATTATAAAACCCGTGACGTGCTGCGTGTAATTTGAAATATAGCCTCACCTTTGCAACCCTACACGGTTATTTAACACTTCACCAGTTTTTAACGTTTGTAGTATCAATTAATTATGAAATGATGAGGGAGTATCAAGCAGTGAGGTTAATAATGAATATCGATAGCGTAAAAACGTGTTGCTTCGATATGAATTGTGGCAATTGTATTCGGGCTGTGACTTTGGTAATTTTTTCACACATTCCACGGAGGCATCCGGGTGTGGGGCAGAGGCACCCGGCGCGAACCACTCGCGCGTGAAATTATTATCATATAATGCTGGAACATTCCTCGATTATTCAAATACTCATCGAAGTAAGCCTCGACTCGGCGCGCTCTCAGCTTTCGCTCACATTCCTGGATAGGTATTTCACACCACGACTTCTGCTAAAACATGTCAAATTTATTCATGTTTAATGCAAGAGACTTGTCATGTGAGCGATAAGCAAATGATGGAAAATGTTATGTAAATTCAAAGCAGCTATAATCCTTACGAAATACGTTGTAATGCGAAGGTGGGGGATGGCTGATAAGTTATTCCAGCAGACAAAAGATCCTTTCTTTGAAAACAATATCCAAAGCATGGAATGCCAGTATTGCCCAGCAATACTCACCTATTCAGTAGGTATACATTATTTTACTCCAAAGTAACTATTTTTAAAAGTAATCTTTTTATACCTTGTCTTGTTTTACAAGGAACTGATATTAATTAGAACCAGAAATAATCATTCAATCGACACACAACAATATTTTTTTTTTATTGTGTAACAGAGTTCAGCTAAGTAACTAGACTCGAGTGGGTGATTCACAATAAAACCACCGACTGAATATACTTTTATTTTCGTGCTTATTTGTAACAAAAAAGGTCAAAGTAAAATCTGATAAAGACAATTTTATAACCATTTGTTCTTCGTATAAGGCCAGCGCAATTCCATCAATCTGTCCGAATGTGAGCTAGACGATGTTGTTGTCCATTCTACCATTTTATTTTGGTACTTTTAATTTTCAAGGCAGTTCATTTAATAGATTTCCACTAGATACTAAAATAATAACAAAATTGTGTGCAACTACACTAAAATAAAGGAATTGAGATGATTAATATAACTCTACTTTTTTCAACTTAATAAGTCTTCATATAAAAGTGCAACAGTGAGTGTTAATTCAGCCGCGGTTATTCAAAGTTTGAATCTCAAAGATTCGCAAATATTTGCCCCCAAGAACAATTTCAACAATCTAACCATCTTCACCTCCGAGCGAGAAGTTATGTCAGTAGATAAAGTTTGTTTCGTCCCATATTTCGAGGGACGACATAAATTAATTGACTGAAGAGATTCTCCTTAAAACCCGTAAAGTACCCCAACACCCACTGACTCGATTATAAAGCGAGAATTTAATTACAAAATAGTAGTAAACTTAAATAAACTTGCGAGTTTACCCTCCCGGGCGATTTCTAAAGTTGGCAAGTGGAAAAGGGCCCGAGACGTAAAGTACCTAAGCGTTATCTACAAGTATATTTTGCTTTGGACTCTTTATGAGTTTCAAACGAGATTCGTCACGCGACGTTAACTCGGAATAGATGTGATAAAGTGGCCGCTAATCTGTCCTATTCGGGACACACTTAGTACACTTTATTAATCACAAAGCTTACAAATTACACAATACTTCCTGTGCCGTGACACCTCGCTTTCGACTATGTTAATTTTATTGTTAGCTCTATAGGACGATTCGGACACCGTGACACCTTTTGTGTGAGTCGACTGTACTCGATGTGTTCTTTTAGAAAGGCTTTCTTTGTAAAAAGTTACGAATGTGCAGCTTGTGATAATGTCATGCCTCACTTAGTAGAGATATGAATTCTTAAAAAACTTTATGTACCTACCTTACATTCATTCGTGCGAACGCTTAGAATGGCCCCATAATTATATTACAATAACCAATCTAAATGTTACTTTTAAATTAGTGGTAGGTATTATGAAACAAACCAAATCCTGCAGTGTCCAGTAATTTGTTTTACCAAGTGAGTTTATACACAAATTTTATTATTTTAATCGCAAAATTTACACCTAAACGCGGGGTTCTCGACATGACGCCTTATGCAAAGCAGGTGCTACCTGATACGTGAGCTCGCCAGTACAAATAGAAACGTAATACGTACAGGTAGTCCTGCTAAAGGGAAAATTTAAATAACCATTTACATGGTGAGAAAATAAGGTTGATTTTGGCTTTTGCAGTAAAGTACAGACACCCAATCACCCTAGTTAGAAAAATTAGATCATTAAAATGTAAGTTAGTCATGGTTACACATTGCAGCAGTGCTTGTAAGTCACATTTTTGTAGTTGAAGTGACACTTGTGGCTGTTTACTGCCACGTTCACTACGCCGCTGTCGCTGCCGCCGCCGCCGCCGCGCCAGTGCGCTTATCAGGTGGTGATCACGTAACACCATCATAAAACGGTGATATCGGGGTGGAAATTTACTGGTTAAATAAAAATAAAAAGCTTTAACCACGTACGTAGGTAGTACAAGTACTTATTAGTATTTGGAGATAAAATGAAGTTAGCCCGCTTAGGGCAATTTATAGGGGTAAGTTATGGGCGGCGCGCGGGCTGGAGCGACTAATTTATTCGCCGTGCACATAAATTACTTGATTATGAATTCAAGTTAGCTCCACTGAATTGTTTGTCTGTTGTTGTAAGCAGCGCTTTTGTGTAACAAACAAGGATATTAGAATTTGCCCGAGTCTGTGTTTTAGATCTGCGTATAAATTTTCTTGCAATGTAATAGCGAATTCAATGGTAATTTACAGGTTTATGTGTGAATAAATTTGTCTATTTCTGCAATATGTGTCAATTCCTGCTAAGATATTCCAATGCACTCGAAAATCATTGGAATACGTGGCTAATTATGTAAACAGTAGGTAGCTGAACAGGAGTGAAGGCTTTTATTAAATGGTTCCTCTAATGTTCGTACATAGACATGGCAAAGTTAAGATTGGAGATTTCGAAACTCGTCCTGCGTGGAAATGAATGGGTGACAAAAAGACGATTGAGGCGCGAAAGTAGTCGTGCAGTAAAAAGCAATAGTAGGGATTATGTAGAACACCGATGGTAATGTGAACTTGTTTTCGAGGCGGTGGTAACGCGCCGCAACCTGCTGCAGCGCGGAATAATCGCGGATACCCATAAAAGATGTAATTTCAGATAAGCTGAAACAGACGAGCCCCGCCCTTACTCCCACCTCCCTCCTCCCACTGGCTCCCTTCGCTGCCTACTTTCTAATGACTAATTATTATGCTGTGCGTTCCGAGCTTTAACGTCCGCGACCTTACCTGCTTATATCTACTTGGCTCTAGTTTGTGGTAGCTCATCGATCTGTACCTGCAACTCTTTATATATATACATCGAGACAACTGTGGGATTACTTTACTGCCAGTTTCCATTTCCAAAACCTAAATGAGTTAGTACAACCAAACTTACATCATATACAAGTATTTGTCGTGTTTGTTAGGACATTAGGATAGTCGGTACTAGTTTATCTTCAGCTCAGTCAATAGTTCTACATTCTATAACCAATTTGTGATCAACTATCTGATCTTAGATTATACCCAACACTGTACTGCGATACAAACCAGTCACCAACTCCAGATTTAAGGGTAATAGGAAGCAAGACTCTATTAAAACAATGTGCATCTTCTACCAAATGCCGATACACTCGTGTGTAGATTTGAATAAAAATGAATGTATTCTTCTCCCGCTAGTTTGTTCATTGGTATGATATGATTAGTTAATGAATTCAGGGCCCTTTAAGCAGGGCCAGTCGGCGGCGCCTGATGCCGCGATAGGACGGCGACAGTCGCGACATGTATGTGATAATGAATTACCATGCACTTTCTGCACTTACCACTACTAATGTGATGCCACACGTGAAATCTTATATGAGCGCGCGGTGATAGCATGCATAATAAACTTTAGTGATAGAGCAGTGGCTTCTGGACTATCGCACAAGTTTATAGGATTGAACAAACTTTCAATGCGGACGAGTGTAGGCATTATATTTTTTTGAAATCCCACCGATTACTGTTGAATGTTTGTTTCAATCACGCCACAACTACTTGATGAAACTTGGTATATATATACACAGGGTGTCCCACGGCCATGGCTCATGGATAGAAGGTATCTTAAATAATATAGATAGAACATTTTACTGAAAGAAGACTTTATTTTGATTTTAAAAACAATTTAAACTGCATTCAAAGAATTTTGAATAACCGCCTGTCTGAACCGAGAATCGAACCCACCAAATTGTAAAAACAAATTTCCGTTATTTTATGATACCAATTAAAATGCTCAATCATAAGGATTTTTTTTTAAGTAACATAGCATCTGAAATAAAAGGAAGTCCATGAAATTTTACTTTCCCTCCATGTGGCATGGCCGTGGGACACCCTGTATAGGCTGGATTAACACATAGGTTACTTTTATCCCGGATTATCGTCAAGATCCAACGGAACGGGACGCGGACGAAGTCGCAGACGGAAGCTAGTTCGGAATAATATGACTGTGATATTACGTTGAAGTAAAGACCGAGGTAAAATATATTGACTCAAAAATTCAATCACAAATGTTAGCAAATGTTCAGCTGAATAAAATAAGAACGGTGACAGTCAATCGGGAGCAAGACGCGGTACCACAAAGTAAATCGTCCGAATTATACAAATAGCCTTTGCCTAACTGCACCGACATATTGGCATATGTTCGTGACTGGTTTACGAGTGCCACGGCATTGCATATTAATTGGTGCTGGTATCGGAGTGCGCATCGCTACGACCTAGCTCCTATTCACCTATAACTAAGGCTGAATAGGACACAGCCTGTGTTATGGTATGGGAATAGTGACAGGATACAAAATTGGCTTACAGACACATTTGTAATCGAACCTGCTATGCTCCGATAGTTTGCAATAACAAAATGACTTTATCAGGCTTACGCCCTTAGTAGGTATTCATACTAGAAAACAACTTGGATTTGACCAATGATTAAATAATTGCCATCTCTAACTGATGGATAATGTGAAACAGTGTTGAAGCAGTTTTAGGCGGTGTCAGTATTCGAGTTCGTTCAATCTAAAGTTTTAGTTTCTTAAGTACAAGACGTGATCTTACCAAAAATTGTTTTGCTTGAAAGTTCATGTTTATAAATTGCATGATATGCAAATACTTCTTCAAGATTTGGGTGTTTTAGTGTCAGGATAATCTTAGCTTTTAATTTTAGCACTATAAGAGATCATCAAGAAAATGTAGACGGAACTATGCAACTATTTATATTTTTGGCATTCCTTTAGGTAAGTATTACATTCCAACAGCATACCGTAGAAAATTGGAGGTGAATGTAGAGCGATACTGAATAATCTAAGTATAGATAAGTAATCCTTATTGCTATTTATCTATAAGGATTATAAATAACGTGATCCAGATTTACTCAGAACAAACTCATTATCAAATCTATTTCGACAAACTAAAGGCACAACACGACAACTCAAGCTTCTCACTATCGAGTCTCCAGTTATCGAATCAAGTTTCTTGTCAGCTAAACTCGTCAGTGCGAGCAGTGTATTCGCTCAATCGGTACTCGATACGCAGATCGAGTGAGCGCATTCTAATATGCAAATGTATTCAAATGCTAAGCCCTCTTCATTACGGCGGTATCGATCTTAGATATACAATTTGTAACCCGATAGGTTCGTAAGTCCAACGAATCTTTTACTAACCTTTCTGCTAAGAAGTAGTTTGTAAATTTAAATTGACAGAAAATTGCAAGGTTGCATCCAACGACCGAAAAACTACAAAGGCGTTGTAAGATTGTGGGGTTGTGTTGGTGTGTTGTCTGTTTATTGGCTAGAGGTTTTTAAATTTTTGTTTACGTCTTTTGTTATTCATCATCGTCAGCTTTGACCCTCAGTTTTAGAGGAATCTCAATTTGTTATGTCGTATGGGGTTTTTCAAGGTATTTTTTTTTTTATTTGATATTTTGTGTCCACACATTAGGTACTACTATAGAGTTGATGTTGCAAGCTCATGGTCAAAAGAAACATAATGACAATGTGTATCTAGATTATTTTTATCTAAATCTCGTAAGTTTCCAAATCTCAGATCCAGTAAACTTGACCACCAGGACGAATCTTGGAAGCTATCACAATTAGACAATGTTTTACAAGCGTACGGCATTTCTCCGCGGTCGTTAGTATTCTAACAAGACGCAGAGCCAACCAGATTAATCTTAAATATTTATTGCACATAGTGCATTGGCAACCGGAGCCTGGCTAAATTAGTATGACGATGGCTACACTGATGGTGGAGAAATGGTAGGTCACAAACGTGGGTGGGCTTCCAGAAGCTGATTAAGACACAATGAATATTAAACTATTGACTTCTATATGGCGCGGTGGATTACTTATAACTAACAATAGCCATGTCTGTGCGAAACCAGGCACACATTAAACGACTGTTTGATGAACAAAGCACAATGTCAGCATCAATTTGCAGGGCATTTAGAACAAAGTAGTTCGATCTTCAGTTCGGTTTACCTGCAGATAAGTTTTGCCATAAGAAAATCCTCAGAAAACGATTGGAGAAGTAGGTAATTAATTCGGCTAGATAGCAATAGCAGAACACAGTTTATCAAAAGAGTGTACTTCCCCTACCGTATCTATAATCGATTAGTTACCGGCTAATCCTTAACCTACAGCGAAGTTAAAAAGAATATGAATAAGAACTCCACCTGTCGAATCTGATAAAAGTGTTTTATTTAAATTTCTTTGGTTGGCGATTCAAAAACGAGCATAAAGTTGTATTTGTGTCTTATTAAATGAAATTTATAGTTGGGATTTAGTCGCTGATTGACCTCGGTCAATGGAAGGATAACAGGTTCGCATGAATGCTAAAAATGAGCCGTTCTATCAGCCGCATCCAGGGACTACGCGTGCTCAAGTTTTGCATATCGATTTTACATGCTCTTTTTATTAGATCCGCAGGTAGAACTTTCAAAGCAGCAAATCTTCAGATTAATGTAAATAAGAAATATAAAAAAAAACCTTATCTGATCGATACATTTAAAAAGTTTATACACTGTGCGCTTATCGCTAATATGGTTACTAAAATTAAACAAGTGTGAAACATGGAGTGAGCGTTAAATCGAACTCATAAAAACTTAAGTGCGGGTCATTTGTACCAAAAAATGTACTTAGGCGTGTAGTTATCACCAATAAACAAGTGGAATAGGCAATACAACATCTTATAAATAAAATAGCACTTAATTTTACGTTCACAAACAGAATGTTGTGCAAGGTGCGCTTACGCACGTGCCCGTCGCCCGCAGCTCCACAACAATATCTGTTCCGAATTCAAATTCGTGTCATACATCTTTATGCCTGCTTAGGTAACTTCGATGCAATATTGTGTAAACTGGACTTTAGAGCCTCCGGTTAAGGGTGATTCAAATATTAATGATAAAGGAAATGGATATTCAAAATAATATCACCTCGGGGTTAACGATTACCGGTGCGCGCATGCGCCACAGATGGCGGGATAAACCGACGTTTGTTTCCGCACTGATATCTGAATTAATGGCGATACGAAATGCTCGAAAGGTGCTCATTACCATGATTTATGCAAGATAATATATTTCTTGTGCCGTCCCTATAGTACTGATTAACGTTCCAAATTCACTAGGGCTCCGGAATATTCATTATTTTTCTGTAAGTCCTTATGGTTCATCCATTGTTGAATGACAAACACCTGCCAACTGATTAGGAAGATTAAGAAAAGTCGTAATATGTATGCTAGTTCTTTTGATTCTGTTAAGGGTGTGTCCCACGGCTAGTGTGGATCGATAATTGTATGTAATTCTTTACATACAATTATCGATTCGCCCCAGCTGTCATCAATAAACACATTATCGTGAGTGCGACAGTAAGTATAAATTCTTTGAATGGGATAAAGTAGGTTATATCTTAACAGCAGCCGCGCAACGTTAAAGCATAAAGATCTATTTGAGCAACAATGGATGTAGCGGATAATTTTCGCTGGAAGTGGCTGGAAGGCGGCCAGTGCGGCGTACACGCGTGCGAAGCGAGTGGACCGAGCGCCGTCCATCTCGCGGCTCGCTCGCTCACTGAGTACATTCCCGTGTAAGTTTTTACACCTATTATTTTATGTGTCGGCAAGTAAAGTTCGGTACGTGAGTTATAAACTCGCTCGCGCCTCTCTCGCCCCTACTTTATAGGTATTAACGACTTGTCCAAGAGTTTTCTTATAAATAAATTTGAAGGGTAACAAGGCTCGCTTTTGTCGGATTAGTAGAGTGGATCTTGTTTCACTTTGTTGCGTGGCCTCTATCCTTTTTTAAATGGAAAATTCATGAGCCTGCAGAGCTCTTTGTTTTGATTATTTTCACAAGAATAATTATAAAACACGTTGTTGCAAGTTGATGTTTTGACCTTCACTTTTCAGAAGTGGCAACCATGACATGGAAACGAAAACTGAAGTTTCAAAATATCAACTGAAGACGAGTGCCTTAACCGAGTTTGAACCTGGTTTGACATTCAACAGTGGGTGTAGGTGTTTTTGGAGCAGTCTAGTTTTCACTACTTATAGGTATTTATTGTATCTTAGTTTGATTTGAAATCTTATACAATTAAAGGTAAGTATTTGAATTACCAAATCCAAATATTACGGCGCTAGGAAATGTAACAACTAGGCAAGTTTTTCAGAAAGTAATAAACCAAGCTCACAAATTTGTAATATATATATACCTACATAATGTGACCGTTCTAATTAAATAAATAATGTAGGTACGATTTTGATGTGAGCTCTACATAGTATAGAGACAAAGACGAAATAAGACTCTCAAATCAGAGCATCACGTGACATTAGGCCATAACGCGTACAGTGGACTATAAAAGCGGGACATATGGAAGTTAAGAGCACTACCTGTAAAATATCAGAGTAATAAAGTAAATGCACTGCTAAAGTCGCGACGTGTCTTTCACTGTTTCTACGAGTAGTTGGACGAAAAAATTCATGAACGCTACCAATTCATTTCATGTTATAAAAAAGTTAGAGGACTTCCAAGGCGAAAATAAAATTTAAATTAGTACATACTTATATAACTTTTTTAATGTGCATATCATATCGTCACAAACATTACAAATGCATAGTTTATAAATTAAACAATAAGTATAGGTATGTATAGTTATTTTTAGAACACGTGCCGCATATTATTACCAACAAAGTGAATTTATGAGTGCACTCTCAAGTTTCAAATATGCCTAATGGAGTGAGTCGTTTCACATCTTCCCCCACAAACTGCATTATAATGTCTCTACCGAAAATAACCGCACATAAATATAAAACAATGTGAAACCACTTAAAGCGAATAAAATACACGTCGACTTCAACTCTGTAAAATGAATTTATTAATAACGGAGACAATGAACGTCTGAAACAAACGTTTCACTTTTTGTATTTTTAATTGTGCTCCGGACGACAGCGAAGACGCATTAGAAGAACGAAAATAACCTGGGATCATATTCGAGACGGCACCAGTGTGCCACCAGCGGCCATCCGGCAACCTTCCCCAGCCCTGTCACGCTCCACTCAGCCCATGCTCACTTTCAACATAAAGTTTTCATCTCTTTCTTTACTACCACCAAACACGGTAAACAATTTCGCTAAGTCACTTAAATACTATGCTTACAAAACAGATCGGTAACATTATGAATAGCCAAGTTATTTTGAAGGTGTATAATAAGGGGATCAAAAGTTCACCGTTTCGGTGGAACCCATCCCACGTGCGCCAATCAGCTCCGCGACTCAAAACGGCCCGCACGGCGGCGGCCGTAACTTCCATGTTAACAAACAGTTAAACCGTCATTAATTAAAAATATTTAGCCACGAGGATAATAATTATTGAATTGTTATTTCCCGAAGTGTCCTCTGCAGCTTGGAGTGCAATTCTTAGATGATATCTCGGACGTAATTAAAAATCTTGTCGTGACATTCAGAGCCCGTCCCGCCCCCGCACTCCCGGCTCCTTCAATATTGTTGGCGATTGAATCGCAATTAAATGTAACGAATCAAACTACACTTTATTAAGAGGGACTGATAGCTCAAAATGGAGGGAATATCGGCCGGCGGAATCGAACGTGCTCCCGTCGAAATGCCAACCATTTTATATATTCGCCTTAATTATGTATCTTGTCTTAATTTACGATTGGATCATAATGATAATCTGAAACGTAATTTATAACATATGCCTAGGTATTCGAGTCGTGTCCATAACGAGATTTAGGATCGCGCCGATGAGGGCTCCGTGTACCGATTGAAATATATAATGGACATTCATTGACATTTTGCAATTAAGCGAGCGCAGGACGACGCGACGCGGTACGGCGGTAGCGGCGCGGCGACGCAGCGCAGCGGTGCATCGATAGCGGATAGCGGCGAGGAACGAGCAGCGACCGTCGATGCGCGCGCTCAGATAACGTCATCGCGTTTAATTTCATGTGTCAGTGGCATGACGCCCGCCGACATCTCGATACGAGCACTGGCCGCTGATATCCCTTAATGAAAGTAATGGAGGTTTATTAACGACGCTCGACATGGACTCTACTACTCACGCATATACTCGTATTGTGGTAAGTAATAGATGCAAAGCGATGCGATGGTAGAGCGTACGGGAGAACAAAGAAAGCCACATTTGCTAATTGCGGTTTTGCTCGTGTCGTGCGCACGGAGCGAGAGGCTGGATCGTGAGCTCTGGAGATATGACGATAACACATTCATAAATAATTAGAGCGAAATTTTCTCATTTGTAAGACGACAGTCATGATATTTGGTAGCAGACTCTTCTTTTCTCGGAACGCCTTGATCGAGATAAGCAATGTACCGACACGCCTGCTGTCCGGTATTTTGCTACGACGACTGTATTGGAAATACCAATACACGCTACTGCGTCTTAATTTAAAACGTGCTTTATGGAAACGGCTTTATTACTTGCATTTAACGCGGACAAGTTAAAATTACGATAAGACCGGGAAAACGCCGTACTTTTGTTTTACTTTCTATTCAATCTATTGAGACAATGGCCAGTAGATGGGAATAAAAGCAAACGTGAGGTAAAACATTTGTGGGTTCAGTCACGGTTGTCGGAGCCATAGCAGGGTTCAAATTTCCACTTCCGCTGGCCGCGTGGACAATCGATATCTACCGCTGACTCTTCACTATTATACCAACAAGACTAATTATAAATACAACTTACTTGCTGGATAAGTCCAGCTTTTAAAGGTCACAAAGATACAGATTTTAATTATGTGCCTATTAACACATTTAGAAAATACCAGCTACATGCTTCATTGAACCATCATAAATCACTAGAGATAAAAGATTTAATTGAAATAAAAACATCAAATTTTTAGCTCAGTCATTCCTCAGATTAAATTTGTAAGCGTGGCGAATGCGGTAGTATGGAAGTTAGTCATGGACATCAATCGGATAATATTTCACAAACGTGCTACTTATAGATATCGATCAGGCAAGCCGAGTAATTCGACAATAAAACCACTTGTACAATCGCTTCCAGATTATCGAATAACAGTTCATCCGTCTGTTTCATTATTTAGCAAAAACCTATTTTCGTAACTTCCGCGAACGACATAATGTTTTTGTCATAAAAAGTAGCGTGACATAAAAACAAACAATCTCTAGCGCATAAATTAAAATTTCCGCTCGCTGATTGTAGTACCAAATCAAGCATAAACGTTACCTACTGGGGGAGCCGAATAACAATATCCTATTACACAGATTTGGTATGCTTTTATGTTATTCATATTTCATTTTTATGTTACTAGCATTGGAATATGTAACTTTGTAAACGTGAGCACATTACTAACTTTTTCGTTAGTTTTTTTATAACTGATACCAACAGACAAGATCAAAAATCCGGGTCATCTTTAAGAACATAAATATCTTGGAAACCATAAATAATTAAAAAACAAAATGCGAATTCGTAACAATCATTCTCTACGCTCTGTATGTCAAGTTTTCGTAGTATCAATTACCTATTTACTTACTTACATAATTTAGAAGACATAATATTCATTTGAAAGTGCACTTTCGTTGATTAGTGGAATGCTCTTTAACGGCCGAGGTGCCATTAAAATAAATAAACTATACGAAACAATTCAAAGTGTTAAGTGACTAGTGGCTATCAAAAAATTACCAGATAAGCCTTGACAATGGTTAGCTGTGACTTATGCAGAGATTATAGGATGGTACAGTCAGCAAGACAAGTGGAAACTAAGGAAAATATATTTACATGTATAGCAAGAAGTGGCAGGAACTTTGAATGAATAACCGTTTTGCTATATGAACATGCAAAAAGAAAATTCTGTGGCCTTATACACCATACAAAATTTCGTCAGCCTACCCAAAAACATCAAGTTACGATTGTATTAATTCGAAAAGAAGTTTCAGCCTACATCCGGAGTTGTATTTCTAGACAATCCCATAACACCATGTAAATACAAGTTTTGTCCAAAAAACGAGCACGATAAACCAATGCTATCTTTACTTTACGCGTGGCCTATTACACGGCGATAGTCACAATCAGGTAACAGCCACCTGACATCTTTATGATGTTTGAATGCCATCACTAACGACACCTTTTTAGTTACTCGCGATAGGCGCCCACCATGGCTTGGACAAAACGCTTCGGAGTCAACGGCACCTGTGCGGTCCGACCTTTACAATTTGTATTCCACTAAATTTTTGATAATATTCTTAATGTGCCTAAAAGTACTGAATACCTGGACAATCTGAATATGGCATGAGGTTAAATTAAACATTAAGGGCCTTACGACAGACGAATAGTTAAACAGTTGAATCAAAGTTTGTCTTGTCACTGTTTGACATTACCTGTTAGTATGTGACAGCAATAATTTAAACAGCTGATAAACGTTATGCAGCGATCGTAAGTAAGGGGGGCGTACGTACTTTTATCATGCCTCTACTGTCACAGATCAAGAAAAAAAAAACTATCGTCGTATCGTTTTATATTTTTTCTCAGATCAGTCTCTAAGTTTCCATGAAGTAGTTATTAAATATTCATCTTCAACATTTATATTCAAAGTTTCATCGTAAATCATATCATTATGGACAGCTTGTTTTTGTTATCTGATCACAAAATAGCGATGAAACATTAATATTTAAACTTTCTTCGACAAATCATAAAGTATATTTTAATTTGTGCTCATTCTCACGCAATAACGATCAGTTATGTCATCGCAAACGGCTAGTATTATTGAATTATTTAGTGATTATGAAATTTTAATTTAATTTGTTTTAGAGATATCTTAGAGATACCTACGTAGGTACGTATCTCTATGACTATATGAACATTTATACAACAAAAAGAAACGATGGCTTCAGAAAACTTCACACGATTGTCTTTTTTAATGGTTTATTATGTTAGTAATTGTCAATCCACTCTTCCACCGCTATCGAACAATGGTGAGCACGGATAGATTTTCAACCAGTGATAGATTTTCATCCAAAAAAAGAGCAACACAAATGATTATGTTGATAAATGATTATATTAGATGATACTTTCAGTTTTCAGGAGCCGACTTTTAAGTCCTAGCCTTGTAAGGTAGGTACCAGATTAAGAGCAGTCTTAAAAATAAACGATGGAAATGAAATCGATAGATACATCGGAACGTTTTACCGACGAGAAAGCGGCTTATGGGGGTATAAATCTCTGACCCTACTGACCGACTGGCTGTGCCCCTTGCTTGCTACCCCTTACGATAAAGCCTCAATAACCTTTTGGAGAATCAGTGTATTCGGTTAAAAAAATATGAACATACAAACACGCGTGTAAAGTTTGTAAACTACGTTAACTTTTGACCGTAAACTTTAGATAAGAGTCAGAGTCTTGCAACATCTAGAGATTTTTCCATTCTAAAAATAAACCTTTATTTTTTTCATATGAAATGGTCTCGATAAGAGCATAAAAAATATTCCTACTTCGTTATATTAATGGGACAACATGCACCATGAGGTAAACCAAAACAAATTCTGAGCGAAATTTCATCTAAACTTTTCAGTTGTTCAGGTTGCAAGGTTTAGTGGTACTAAATATAATAAAAAAGACATTTTTCATGTGCGTGTGCAAAGAGCAGGGCAAGTAGTTCGAAGCTTAGATACTGGTTCTACGTTAGTGTATAGCGAATACTGCGATGTATTGCAATGCATCTGATGTTAGAGATACGAAACTAACCACTGGATTGAGCCTTATTCATTACACTATCTACTGGGTCGTGTTGTACAATACAGTTTGCAGAAAAAAACAGAATATCCTTTTTATTTGGATGGTTTGCGAAAGAAAAATATTTTTGTATTCGCCGTATCGCCATGGACAGTAAATTATTGTTTGGGCATGGTATAAATTAGTTTGTTTCTGTGATATAAGGTTTCCATTAGTATCTCATTATTCATTAGTAGAGGACATCAAGAAATAATTATTAATATTTTATGGCTAATAAAACAACGATATTAATTTAGAAACACGGATATTAATTAACTACTTTTGGATTTTTTAAAAGCTATTGCCAAATATCCACTAAAATATTTTAAAAGTTATTAGTGAGACCTCGCTGATAGATGATTACGCAATTTTAATAGTCTTTGGATGTATAATTAGATCATTAAATAATTGGTAAAGTGTTAGGAACATCGATA
The DNA here is from genome assembly GCA_947507515.1 of Eulithis testata. NCBI lineage: Eukaryota > Metazoa > Arthropoda > Insecta > Lepidoptera > Geometridae > Eulithis > Eulithis testata. The sequence goes on from OX382194.1 coordinate 7,230,183, forward strand.
GCCAAATTTTTCGTCCTTAGACATAGTCCAATCTTATAATTAACTACTTTAGAATTTGCATATTTCTTATACCCAAGCATTTATTTGTACATATCAATTTTTTCTTCAAGTGTAAATTTTTGTCAAGTATCAAAATTTTACAAAACAGATTTGGAGTTTTCCTGTAAGAAATGCAGTTTTGAAAAGCCGAAACAAAATTGTTTGAAGTAGTTATCGAAACCGGTTAAATACACCACCAACAAACAGGTAATGTAGGAATTATTGATCGCCGTAAGCAAAATGATGGTTGTAGCTTAGCACGTGAGCTTACTAAGAAAATGCCGACTTAAACTACGGAAATAAACCAATGTTACGTCTACTGTGGATGCGGCATGATGGGGCAGTACACACTCTACAGAAGTCCTACGAAAAATTGAATTTTAGCATTTCAGAATTTTAGCACCATCAGAATCGGGCGCCAACTAATATGGCGCCCGATTCTGATGGTGCATTTCCCTAAACTAACCGGAATTGACAGCTCTTAAATTGTTGCTATCCCTATCTTACAAACGACAAACTATAGTTTTATTGCTATCAAATCAATTAGTTTAGGAAAATACATCATCTGAAACGGGCCCCATGTCTACGACAGACGAGCACAAAAGCGCTCCTAGACTAGCGACGAGTGTTTGAACTAGCCTAGCTGTAGATTCAATCCTCACCGATTATAAACATTTTTATGGTAAATATAGATTTATGTTCTATGTCACCTGTTTCCAATAATACAGTGCATAATTATACTCGTACTGTCCGTTATATAACAGCACTGTGCGCACGAACTATTTGAACCGTGTAACCTCCACGTGTTTCTCTATTCCGTGTAGTTCGACAGATATGAGCGGGTGGAACGGTCATATTTTATCGGAAGTAACGGCGTCTAACGTACGGCCAATTTCATAATGCTTCGCCCGCCCGCCCGCGAATGTGAGCCACTCATCAATTTGATATCTTGATGTGGTAACATAATGCGCCGTAGATGAATCGATGGTGGACTTCCGCTTTTTGGTCCTAAGTTTTGATTGTAAGTTGGTCTGCATACTGCATAAGTTATTTATATCATAGGTTTTTTAAGAGTGAAATATTATATACGATAATGCACCTAACTGATAAAATCAAGTCTTATAGAATACTCGCTGGCAAACACTGGATGGAAAGAGCCAAAACCGGGCTCAATAACGCGTCTTGGGAGAGACCTACGTCCAGCAGTGAACCATTATAGGTTGATGATGATGATTAATAGAATATTAAGGAATATTTAAAGCCGATAGTTTGACTTTTTGTTTATTTTTTTTTATCCCAGAAATATTATTTATGTTTTAAAAACATCCATACATCTCAATCAATGTCTGACACCTAATCAACTCTCAGTTTAAATAATAATAAACATATCCTATGATCCTTCATAGATTATGATAATACACACAGTCTAAACGTACGGCTCACTCTGTCAAATAAGTCATCAGCGCGTCAGTTAACTCAATTACACCGAGATCAACACACGGCTACCGCGCATGATTAACTAACAAACCCCACGAGGGATATCGTACCCAACACCTAATACTAATAACTTTCAAAATTGTTCAGCAAAACTATCTCCGTAATCCTCCTCCATAAATCATTTAATAACACAAATGTAGAGCCACACACCGAGCTGTTCCTTCCGCTGTTGAAGTTATGATAACTAACTACCAACAGAAATAAACTCTATACATTCCAACTGAAAGTTGAAAGTTCAGAGATCGAAAAGTTATATGAAAGCTTTGTGAAAAGTGACGCCTGAGGAATAGGTAGAAGAAGAGTAATATGTAACTCATGACAATTCACTGGAAATTTAACCGTATGTAAAGGTGGTTTAGTTCAAATTCAATGTTCTGAAGCCATATTATAATGGCTTATCCGCAGGTCTAACCGGATGCCACGAACTACTGTCAACCCTTGACATCTCGGATAAGTTTGACAGATCGAGCATGGAAATGATTTGGAGCACATGTTTAATAGTTTAAACATATCTAACATAATGTTAGACAAATCTCTCATCCTGTCCGCGTACCTACTTAGTGAAGTGCGGTAAGTAATAATATCAGTTTTATGAATATCAATTTTAATATCAACGCTAACCCTAATTTGAATAATACTTATATCAAACAATATCTTATTTCACGTTATGAAAATTAATATTAATATGACAGCACCTTTCATATCAGTTATAACATCTATAAGGTAATATAATATGGGGTTATTTTGTAACAGTATATCGCGAGGACGGGGCCCGTTTAATATTATGACACATTGACAAAACTGTCGACCCGCGAGCGCGACCGCTTCAATCAGCGCTGAGCAAATATTGACATTCAAAATATTACCATTATAGTCAGACCGGAAAGTGGTCGTTAAATTTGGACAGAGGTAGGGTAATAAAAATAAAATATTAATAATTAGCAGTAGGTTTAATAGTCCATTAGCAGCGTGTTCATTTACACCGTGCCGTGACGTCTTGCTCGCGCGCGCCCATTATCATTCCACTGACACTTTGATGTTTAAAATCTCCATCGTGATCCATTTAGAGTTATTATTTAATCGAGACCATAAGATATTTTTAATGATTCTATTCAAATATAGTTCTCATCGCCCAATCCATAATCCACACTTCCTTTCACAAATCGGCTTTCCAGCGGGCGTCGCGACAATCCGGCATCAATAAAAAGACAATAACGCAACGGTCCGATGCAAATCGGTCAAAAACTTCAGCAAAAAGATTTTCGTAATAATTAGTGATCTACTTCCCTAGTCGCAATAATAAATAGCGTAAAAACTATCGCCTTAATAATTAAAGTTTCCGTTGCTTTCATCCAAGAAGCAGCAGGTGCGACAGCGCAGTCTGGCCTCGAACACGATGACTGATAAGGAAAAACTATTCGTTGTGAAAACAAATTATCAAACTAGTAATAAGAATGGAGGAAGCGTCACAGTTGGCTGTATCTACAGATTATCCACAGCTCTATGAACAAATTTTTATAAAGAATCCTACTCAACGGAAACGAGTGGTCCTTGATTGTTTGATCAGTTTTCCAATAATTATTCCCTATAAAAACACCGGAAATGGAACGCTTTAATCGATTCCGAACCGCGCCTCGCAGTGACGTTGCGTTTGATTACTGAAATTATATGGCGAAACGAATCGCGTCAACTTTGTTTTGTGTATTGTACACTTGGACATGGCCTTCGATTTCCGCTAAAAAATAAAAACTAATAGCTACTATTGTTTTAGTCTTGTCAATATTATCGGCCTCTACGAGGAAGTTAATTTACGTTTTCAAGGTAAACTTCTTTTATTTAAACTGTTTAAAATTGTAGCTTATCATACTGCTTTGCAATAAAATTTACTTGACATTGTTTAAAACTAGGTAGGTAGTACGTGTATAAAATATAATTATTAATTTGTAATTTGTAACATTTATTTATGTTACAAATTCAATCTTTTAAGATATTATTGCCAAAAAAAAAAAAAAAAAAAAAAAAACTTACTTGTGACTTGTGAATCTTTGTTCAATGTAACCTCTAATTTGGATATGTTGAAGAGTGGACTCAATATTCGAGTCCCAAAGTAAAAGCGTGATACTTTGCACACAAATAGCATTAGTCACGCCACATAATATGAAGTGTACCCTGTGTTCGCATTAAAGATTTATGTTAGACGAAAAGATGGGGCCACTCTGCAAAATTTATTTCACATCTCCACTCTACCAATGACAAGAAAACTGTTACGGTTTGCAACGGTCTGAGTGTAACATTAAAAATTCAGGTCGTCTTACCCACTTGTGTGAGGGATCGCCGCATATTCGCCTTTGGACAGTATTTATATTTCCTTTGAATACGGTTATACTTATTTCTTACGGAGGGTTTTCGTGACCCTGTTACGATTTGGTTCAGTAGGTCTCATCTTGGTGCTTATTGAAGGGTTTGAGTCCGAACATTGGTTAAAACTATTTCGACTATTTTGGTTTTGTAATATTGACAAAGCTTTTAAGTAAATAAAAAAGTTATCGCACTAAAGAGGCTTGAGCTATTTTAGGTCGTTCGATAAAATGTCAACGCAATAAAGAATTTGACCTTTTATGAGTACCTTTAGATATCGATAATAAATCCAATCTTTCAGTTGGCAAAAGGAGAGTACAGGCAAATGGAAAAGCATTTTTTGTAAATTACGCTTCGGTAAGGTACTAATTAAAAAAAACTTATTTAATTCCTAATTTCTTTCTCGGTGTTTTTTTAAGATCGTTGCATTCCTCTGATGTTTTGTACAACTCTACAGAACAATGGACAGCGCGGAGGGCGCTCCATCATCGGTACGTTTGAAGGGTGAAAACAATTTCAGTCTAATTATTTTCTGCGACTGTCCGTGAAAATGCTAATATCTTCACACTTGAGTAGTTGGAAGTAAGTGACGCTTATAATTTCCTGATGCACTTTTACTTTCAGAACGTTTTAACGCCATCTGTTAGATACCTTAGATAAGCTTTGTCGGATTGTTATCGGAAACTTTTGAAGCAGATTTCAAATATCGAATTCGAAATCTCCTACGAAAGTTTCCGATATTGATCCTACAAGTCTTTCCGAATGAAACAGAATAGCCCTACTGATTTCAGCTGCAACTTGCACTTGTACACGACAGTACACGGTGTCAACCGCAGTGTCCGGTCACATCGTCACGTCACGACTCACTGAGCGACGATCACAATATTTCAATAGGTCGCCGGTGCTTCACAATAATTTATGATTAAAGAACTTGTCATCGCACGGTTAAATGATTTTTAACAATCTACATAGACAATTTTATAATGATTTGGAAACGGATATAGTTTCGATGTTACGATTATTTGAATATGAACTTACATTTTGGCAAAACTGAACTGTTGATGAGTTGAATCAACAGTGTAGCAACTATAACTTGAAACAAAAGCGGTTCAGATTCAAACGTCTTCCTTTATTTTAAAATTTAACAAGATTGTATTTTGTAAATATATCCCAAATGATATTCTTCTGCATATCCCTCGATGTTTACCTTCTAAACTAAACTTGCGGCGTGCGGTGCGCAAGGGTTGTGCTCGAGCAGTGATGTTGGTGCGCCGCGCACGCGCACGCGTCGATCGTTGTATTGACAGATAGAGGAGCGGGTGGCGCACATGCCGCTGACGGCTTCCGTTTCATAAACTTTAATGGCGCGGTTGACCCAGCTTTGTTTGCCTTACACCATCCACAAACGTACTGTTCACGACCATTTGCCCAGACTTAATTGCTTATCTCTTAGAAACGGGCGTTACGATTATTTGTATTTTACAACAGATATCTTCAAAACTGTAATGCAGCACACGAAGTAAGGGAGAGTACAAAAATACTCTCCGATTACTGTAAGACGGATCACTTTATTACTTCAACGTTTCCTTAATTAACAGAAAACTTGAGCGCATGCAGCTTTACAAATATCGGGGCGACTTAATCAGAGGATCACATCTCCTAATATACGGGCCAGCGACGAGCGAGATCTGACACAAAATTCCCTAAAAATAATATTTAAAATGGTAATGGGCCCTCGGCTTCATAAATTGCCGCGCCATATGTCCCATGTTGCACCTACTGTGTACATAAATATGTCAAGTATTGAGAAGAGTGCCGTGTTGTTTCACTGACTATGTTTCTTGATCTTTGACAAGATGGATTACGGCCGTCTGCTACGAATTTGGGTAAAATATGTATCGCAAATATCTCTTTTAACTGTCTCTACCAATTACTGATCAATTTCCTATTTCAAAGAACAAGTATGAGATGAAAATAATTGAGCAATACCTAACTTAGCTGTTTATTGTATAGTCTTAAAGATCTGTCATTTGTTAAGCGTTCTTAACTGTACCTAGCCAAGAGCTAACCGTAATTTACTGGACGTCTTCAAATAACAGATTTGATAATATTTAGTACGCACGGGGATTTGTTAAAATCATAAGTATTTTTTACTATAAAAACTTCGTACGTGAATGTTATTATACCAGTTATTGGCACTTAAAATTTTAATAAATATATTCAACAGACACATTAAAACCCACACTGCCTAATAAATCAATAATTTCGACAAGCTATATCTCAAAATTCAACAAATAAAATCGCTATTTTGTGTCACACCTATTTGCGATGAAACATTACCTAACATTTAGAAGAGTTCAGCGACCCAAAGGTCGTCAGAGATGAATCTGCGCACGCGCTACTTTAGCACACAGATGGCTTTGCCACTTCACGACTCTCATAATTAACTATAAACATCCACAGATTATACAAATGAGTTATGAACATATCCCACCCTATGTTATGCAGTAATATTTAATCCTAAGAATAATTTCCGACTCTGCGATCGAGGCCACGTGTGCGAACTTTAAAAATAGACAGGTACTATTTACGTACGAACTTACATAGCAGCTTTACAAAAACAACGATTGCCTACATTCAATTGGTTAGGAAACAAATAAAATTAGAAGTACGACTAAACACACCAAACATACAGCTGCGGGCCTAAGATGCGCACCGCGAGATATTTGTCATGTCGTTCTGTCAAAATGTAAGCATTTTGTACCAGTTTAGGAACTATTGCATTATCTGTGGTACCTAATGGTGTCGACGAAACGCGCCATAATGTACACTTTTGACACTTCTTAGTCGTCGTACCTCTTTGAGGACGAGATAATAGTCATGCAGAAATGTCAAAAGTTGAAAATTCAATGGCGCGGTTTCTCGACAACATTACTACAGATAATGCAATAATTCCTAAACTGGTACAAAATGCTTACATTTTGACAGAACGACATGACAAATATCTCGCGGTGCGCATCTTAGGCCCGCTGGTGTGCTACAACCACACTGTGCAATAACAATACATTTTGAAATCTCTATTAATATCTACAAGGCACTCCTGGGAAACGTTTGGTGCTTTTTGGTCAGCAGTAAGTAATCTTAAAATCCGGCTAAGGAGTCCGCGCAGGACCCCAAACTATGTCCAAAGAAAACAATAAATCGTAATGACGGCGCGCCCCTAGGGCACCCTCGGATGCTCACTATTTTGGACTATAAATAAATGTGTAGATGGATTGATAAATATAAATATTAGGGGCGAAACGAAGAAAAACAATGTTTATGAAACTGGTGTCGTTCGCATCATAACTGTGAGTTACGACTTCCGACGTCTGCGAGCATATGGGTCCTATGCGGAATTTTTGACAATTATTAAAATAGATTAATTAGTGTTTTGGAATGGTGATTTTTTTATCAATTAGAATGCAAAGAAACGATCAAAAGCCGTAATAGATGGAGATAGAGAAAAAAAGCGTCGGCTGTCAAACAGGTTGGATCATAAATTAAGTATCGTCGCCATAATAAGATTAACACAGTTGGGCATGTGTTTAACCGCCGCGCCGCTGCCGCCGTTCGACGGGACGTTAGTCACGACGCGCTATACTTAGACGATTGCATTGTCTTCTGAAATATCTATTAACGATTATTGACAAGGCATCGGCACGCAAATTCTCCCCGCGATAGGTGCGACGAACTGCTATTAATATATTGTATGTGCGATGCACAACTCAGTCGCAGGTATGTAGCCGCAGCATTCGCGACTCATGAACCGAGAAGAATTCATCTCATCTCAACACACGCTTTCAATATAATATTATTCATCGGTTCCCAGTGTTGTTTGGTTTAAATAATGATCTCATTTCCGAAAACATTGGCATGATAACCTTCAACTATCTAATATACTTAGGTATAAGAAATTAAGTCCTAACTGACTAACAGACAACGCATAGCCTAAACCACTGGTCTCGGTCAGGAATTTTCGAAAAGGGCATGCTAAAGAACTGAGGTTAATCTTTTTAAAATATCCATGCGTTTCTCCATACTGGTGCATGGCGGAAATTGGCATGTAGATTGCTTTGACAAAATAAAGAAAGGGCGTGTTTTGTTCTTTTTTTAATTTTCCAAAACTGAGGTCCTATATGGGGTTCACCAGGTATCGAAAAACATGAAAATGTGGTAATTATTTTTATCCCAAGCCTTGAAAAAAACAGATCAAATTTTCAGGTTTATAAGCACAGACAGAGAGAGGCCTATACCCAGCAGTGGGTGAAGTCGGGTTGTAGATGATGATGATGATGAAATAAGTAGGTACGTCTAGCTAGACCAAAACGCTAAACGTTCCAGTCTAGCAATTTTAAAATAGTTTTAGTCTATCATATTGTTATCAAACAGCTAAAATTTACATAAATAAGTAAGTCGCAGACAACCTAAAACTATTAAGTATGTATCTACCTAAAAAAAATACCGACATTGTCTATAAATGGTCCTTCGATTAAATAAATAAAAGTCTTTGTTGTGTCTTCATTAATATGTGCCAAACATTGAGTTACAGAATGGAGCCACCATTCCATTATGAAAAACTCTATGACATTTTTACGCTTGTCATAGTGAGTCTGTCATACATTACGGTTTTATCCTTTTGCTCTTCAAAGTATTCAATGATTAAACAGTTACGCATACCTAACTAAAGAATACCTTCGTCTGAGCACGCATTTGTTCCGTTCTATTTTCAAAATGCCAATGCAAAGTCCATTTTAAAAATGTCGTTGGTTCCAAATAATAACATCATAGTGAAATAAGTGTCAAATCGCAAATTGCGAATTTAAATTTAATTCTACAATGACTTCGATATGCACACAGAGTTATTTCCGTAGAGACGTACAAAATATTCCTCCTACGGAACCGAATATTCGGCTTAATTTTTACCAAAAACTATGTGCTTAGTTTATTTATTTGACTTGTAAGTTTATTTTTGTTAAAATTAGTTTCATAACCTGTAGATGTATTTTTGACTAACCCAATTACGCCTCTTCTCGTATTTGTTTGCTATTTTACGAGGCCGTTGAAGATATAGGTTATGGCAACTAAGGGTCTGGAGATGGAGCAGAAAAATGCCTAATTAAATATTGTATTTTGGCGCCCCCTATCATGTTTGTCACGCTCATTTTTGTACCACGATGATCATGATCCTGAGTGTAATAATATGACGTCTTTTAAAATTATTTTTTACGTTGCAATTTATTTTCGAGACTGGTAGTCTTGGCCAATTAGCGTTTTCATTAGATGTTAATAAGTTTATCTTATGTAAAAAATTTAAGAAGGCTCCTTAAATAAAAATTTAAATTCTATCGAGAGTATAGGTTGAGTGAATCCCGATGACGTCACTAAAGATTTTTTACATTTGACGGGTTTTGCTTTAGGACGTTTTACCTAAATCTCTGAAGGCGAAGTCCCGAGCAGCTGGCAGATTGTTTAGAATACGATTTGTGTAGTATTTTTTTGTGCTACTAAACAGTATAAGCCGAATTTATATTCGCCGCTCTACTTGTATCGTCCACAAACACAGACGAGCAGTCGGTCCACATCGATTCATATCCAACGCGAGCCGCTTTTCATTTTGTATGTTAAATTAAATTTCCATGAAACAAGATTGAATTTTTCGCAATCAGCGCGTGCAAAGCTCGGAGTAATTTTTTGGTAAACGAATCATTTTGTAGACACGTACTGTGTTTAATTGGTGCATTGGGCTATACATTGATGCTTTAGTAGGTATAATTATACAAGTGAACTTGCGTGATTGACTGACGACGTAAGTAAATGTGCTTTGACAAGTAAATACTCAACGTTTAGTAAGAATAAAATGGTTAATTTGTTGTAAAATTACTTTTTAAAAAATTACCAATTTTTTATTGTGATTGCAGTGAAGTGAAAATGGTAATGGAGTTTAAAACTTTAAACATTATTTTATCAACTTAAGCATTACCCAAAAACTGAAATAGGATAGTTACTAGCGTCTGGTATTTAATTAAAGTTAAACAAATTGTAGACTAACATTGTAAAAATTATGTCCAGTCAAGTTTTGAAACCCATTACCAGTATCACTTCGCGATAAGCGTGCAGGTTAAATAGGTATAATTGGAATGGCCAAAATAACAAAGCAAAGTTATCAGAAGTTAGGACAAACAGCAACCGCAGCTACAGGGCGGCGGCGCGGGCGGCGGCCCTCTGCGAGCTAGCATCGGCTTAGCTAATTTACAATTTAATTATCAGCCGGGATGATGCATCGTTAGCGCGCGCCAAACCGAGTTTATGCGACTAATCAATTGTTTGACGCGGCCGCTGCAATCACGCGCCGCCGCCGCCGCCGCCGCCCGCCTCCCGCTCTCTCCTACTATACCAACACTGCCGCCCGCCCAACTACCCCCACACTACTAATTCATTTACACTATAATAAAAGTTATTAGTTACAATGTAAGCAAATTAATATAATGAATCTCAATCGACACCCCATAAAGTTTCGATAGACGCTCGAGCGATCCAATCGAGAAAACAATGCGGCGAAGTGTCGCGCCCGCGTTGATTAAATATAGCTCAGAATTCATCAAGCGAACGGGCCGATCGAACCGTTGTTGCTATGGATTTATGCGCTAAATATTCGACAGGTGCCAAGTGTGTCGTTCGCAAAGTTCGATCACCGATGACTAACAACGTAGCTACGCCCCAAATTTTATTTCAAATGTCAAATAAATTGAGCAACTGATCTACTCCCCGGAACCTACCGGCCAAGGCGATCTATCAATCGTCGCAATATTGTTCACCAGCATAATTAATATTAAAATAAAACACACTGTCTATTAGTATGACAAGGACGCACGGGCAGTCATTTTATAGTTTGCACGCAGGCAAATAGGTACCTAATGGCATTGTAATTTTGCTGGCACAAAACCCATTTAATTAGCTTCTTTTATTGAATAGCGGTATAGGATCGCCTCCACATGTCATTAGAAAGTCACGCGGAGTTTTCATTAATTTATTAAGGATAGTTAAAATTAACCGCTCACGAATAAGAATCGTGCGACACAATAGTAATGTGAACGTTCACAATTCGCTAATCCCGCATCGCTACCGTTACGTAAGACAGCTGAGTTGAATATAAATGTAAAACACAATAAATTTCATGCCCCGTAGGAAATGAATATTCATCACGAAATCGCCATGCATATTCTCTTTCGCTACGGAATTTTACGTTCGTACCGACGCGGACGGAACGGTAACAATATAAACCTTACTATCTGGGGCCATCAGTTAGAATTCGCATGAAAGGAACGGAATATTACAGCCGGGGTTGGCTCCAGCGAGCGAGTTCTCGTAAATTTCTACATATAGTAAAGTGATTTACGAATAATTGTTGTGCTAGCGTATAACTAGAGAAATCTTTCCGCTCTTTGCCAACGGTTAATTTATATATGAGGCTTAGGTAATTCGCGGCCTGCGAGTAATTGGGGTATAGAACAATAGCTTTTGTCATACGTTATCTCGCACGCCACGGATGTCTCTTTGAGAACCCTACCGACAGCTCATAAGCTCAATAACACTCGCTATTATGTAACTTCAAGTATGTGATTACTAACGTACACATTATTTGGAAAAACGTATTATATGAGTATTAGTGTTCCGTTACGTATCTAAGTAATGCCCCATAGGTAATACGATAAATAACTATTTCCAATTAGCCTCATTCGGTAAGCAATACCCATCACATTAAGCTACAATTTCTATTCTTATAATGTCTGCAGCACATAACAAAAAGCAAACCCCTACCAATTCTATCAGTGTGCGACGGCATGAGCCGAGTGGGTAATAAGCGCGGGGTCGACATTAGCGTAACACTTAATCGAAACATGTGTTTATCGTAACATGCGAATCGGCCTAAGGCGAATTAGTTCTCGCACAATGCAATTTGAATGCACATTACACAACGGACGAGGTACGAGCGCTTTTTATTGCGGCATCGTGAGATCTTATCTCGGAACTGCCACTTCCAGCAGGCAAATTTGAGATTCTGGTGCGCCTTCGCCGGTTTGCACCCTACGGCCAGCGCCGAGAGCGACTTACGGCTTGCCCTAGCGCGCGCTACGCCAGTGTGGGTGTCGACACAGACGCATAGCACGCACGCACTCTTATGTACATTTTTAAAGAATTCAACATAAAATCAGCAATAAAATTGAAAACATTTTGTTACCTTTTAAATAAATTTCGTCCTCTCGATTACACGCATTATTCAAATTTGATCTTTATTTACCTGTCTCGAGAGCACAAATTCCTGCGTGAGCGTCAACATTAAAATCATTTCTCGATCGATAAGAAGCGTTAATTTTACGAGCCAGTGATAATTTGCTAACTTCCGACAGAACATTCGCCCTATTTGAATCGTTCCGAACACTTGCTACATTAAATTACCAACCAAGTTTAAAAGAATGACTAATTATGTATGTATACCAATTTCTACAGGATATTATAATTACTACCAATTCATACTTTAAAAAATGTAACCTTTACTAAAGCAATATAATTATTTATAATTGTGAATATTGTAAATACTGTTTTAGTATATTAGATTTCTATTTTTATTTTTATTTTTCTGCTGAACTTATTATTAACCAAAAAATATGTTTATTATTATCGCATCCGTAACTGAAAAATGCGCACGCAGCATAAGCCGTTACTCTATAGAAAGGTGGTTCTGTAGTTTTGCGGTGCACTGAAATAAAATGTTGTATTCAACAATCAAGGGTACGTAACCTTTTAATGAACTTTGTATGGCGAAACAACTCCAGCCGAACCTACTCCTGACCGAAAAATAATAACCGTTGTATTGATTGGCCAGTCGCATTAACTCTTACCTAATTAATGGTATACCTAATTGAGTGCTATAGAGAAATAAGATAGCCGGAGCTTCAAAATGCGCCACGAATGTAACCCGCACACAATAGGTAATTATTTTTACGCAATGCTTTTTATTAATTACATAAAAGCGAGAGAGGCCTTTGTATTTTAATTTTGACTAATTCTCAGCTTTCCCAGAAGACTGCGCAGTCGTAGTGATACCAGCATTTTGTCTCGGTAACAAGCAAATCACTATATTACGTCTTTCTCGCTCACATATTAATGTCTTAATGAATATGTATGTTACAATGAAATGTTTTGTTAACTTCGAAATGGCGTGCTTTTTGCCGTAATTTATAGTAGCATTTCTGTTTTATACAACATTTGAAACGGAATAGGTAATCTTATAGATAAAGTACTCTTTATGTTCATTTTGAAACTTGTGTGCAGTTAAGAACAAGATTAACTAAATTCTGACGTATAGGTACCTATGAAAAAGGCTTATTCCAAATCCCCTGCGCAATTCCTTTGCAAAGCGAATTTCTGGAATTTTCAAATCTAATAAGAAATCTTATTTTACCCAATAAATATTTTACTTGTATAATAACGGTCAGCTGACGCTGAAGCGGGAGCGGGCGCGATATCTGGAGCTGTGCCAACAAGGTGAATGCCACGAACCACACACCGGGTCGAACAACCCACTTTACCCAACACTCGGAAATATATCCCGCATCGTCATAATGTCCGCTTATCTAGTCATACAGAAAACGCGATACAACACCAACGACAGGTGGGAACACGTGTTTAGTATTGCGGTGGAGTTATGGCAGCCAAACAACAGAGTTAACTTCAAAGGAGTACAAGCACGTTCGACACTGTCCCAAGTTTATTTATCGAACAAAATAAGTCAACATTGAAATAGTGCGAATACATCGCGTAAATTCTAATTTACAATCGTAAATGTAGCTTGCTAATCTAGCTTTTGATTTTATTGTACAAGTCAAAATTAGACTCATATAAGAAAGAAGACACAATGTTCTTATTGGCATAGACAATGAGTTCTTTCAGCCTACGATAAAGATTACCCCTGAGAGCAGTGGTCCCATCATCACAATTTATGATTTAAAAACGTAAGTAGTGCTTGCTAAACATAATTTTTTCATATTATTGGTCTACTTGCTAGTATTTATGATAATATATTCCAGAAATCTCCACTAAGAAATGCCCATCAGTGAGTTTTTTTTTTTTAAATCACCACTTGCTACGTTGCTACGTCGTAGCATGCTACAGTATGGACAACTATTTCGTGCAAGGTCCACCCTAACTTACTCAATTTATTTCCTGCAGCTTTAAGATAGACTGACACTAGTAGTACGCGCGGAAGTGAGGGTTGGTTACTAGCAAAAACATTGTAGATTTTGCCAATGAATGGTGTCCGTTTTCGATTTCTATTGCCACTTCACTTGACAATAAGGCTGCTTGGTCTATGAAAAGCTCAAAAACACTGAATTGATCCATGTTGATGTTAGCTGTGCATTTTTGGAAGGTTGCCGGCCACGGAGCAATGAGTGCTTACCCCACCTGTGTAACCAGGATCAGCGCACACCGCATATTGCCACAGAGTTTTGCACTTTATCGAGGGCATGCATGCGCGGATTGTTCTCACCTCAGTGGGTCGATCGTTCGACTGTTTAACTTAACTGTAATGACTCAATCTTTTTAGATATTTGTTGTAAAGTTAGTAGGGAACCTAACATGGTGGACCCTAAAGAAAAAAAAAGGCCTGCTATGAGGAACTAAATGATGCAGATACACATAAATCTGAAAAAAAATATCAGACATGGATTTTATTTTCGTTATAAAATAAGTACTTATAGGTATTTAGTAAACAAAGAGTTACTGTATTATACTATATTCAATCCATGCTGTTGTAAAACATTTGAATATAACAGAAAGTTACTAGAACGTGAGAATACAATAAACAATCCGTTAACATTTACATATTAGTAGTCAAACTAAGTAACACATGCAGTACAGGCCAACAGAAATGAGTACATTATGTACATATATATTAATGCAAATGTCATATCTACCCTGGTATTCGCAGCGTGTAGGTATCCAGCTGAAATGCAAATTGATATAATGCAGGAAACGTCTGAGTGGGCCTCATAGCGGGTCCGGGAGCCTATACCGCATGAGTAGCATAAGTTCGTTTACATACGACAGTCACTCGTACCTATTTGCATCCCAAATGTTCGGTTCGGCCGCCAGTTTGCCCGACTTATCTCTCTACCAGGCAAAATATTACAGTTTGTGCATCGCCACTCGCAATGTGCATAACTGAATGTCAATAAAGGAATAAAAAGAGCCCACCGGAGGCGTTCCCGCTCAATCGAGGCGGATGTGCTTTAAGCCAATAGGCGAGCCGAGCTCAGCATATTCATAACGATATTACCGCCGACGGAGTTGCGGCGTCATCATAATTCATATATAATAACCCTTCCGACGCGACGGCGGCGGCGCGACGCGGATCGCCGCCCTGCGTCTCGTTCCCTCACCGAACAACGTCTTATGAGAAACAGAGATGCTATAACCCCGTTCCAAATATCATAATTCATAATTTTACTTTTTATGACCACCGTTAAATCTTGGTACACGAAATTTTCCGTTTCGCTCTCGCTTGTTTCGTAGCACGTATGAAACGTGAAAGAGGACGTGTTTACTGAAGTTTTAATATTAATTTGAAAGTTGTATAGGTAGTTATGAAAGATATGAAAAAAAGAACACGTTAGGCATGTAAACACGATGACAGCTATTTGTAATTGGAATATGACGAGACGCGTGCGCGTGTGCTCGACTCGTCTCATTCGTCAGTTTATAAATAGAGCTCGGCGTCTGCTCCGTGACGACTCGCGCCATTAATTTATATGAAATAACTGTCGGCAGACGGAAAAATAAGTTCGATGGAGAGCGGCCTTCCTCGAGATAATATTTATGTTTTACGAAGTGGCAGACTAGTGTGTATCGTGTTGATGTACGCATGTCAGAAACCCACCAAACTCCAAAAACTGTATTTATGTTAAAGTCAAACTAACTTTTACATACACATACGGTATTATTCAAATAAATGATCGAAACAATGTTTCTTTTTTTTAATTATAATTATTTTCCAAGCCACAAACAATTAGATAGATCTTATATACGGATTACATACCTCTATTACCTACTCCAACCAGATCTACCTGAACAGGAGTTGTTTTAAAATAAAAAAGTTAATTTAGTATATAAGCTGTGGTATAAGCAGGTAATAATAATATAACGTTGGTTAAGTACCTGAAGCACGGTTTGGTAGAGCAACGTAAATTATTGGCCATCAACGCTTCACAAAGGGAAATCACATTAGACATTTCGTTCCTCGTTACACTTTATAACCATCAGCAAATCCACTTTCACAGATCTTTTCAAATTCAATAAAGATCCTGAAATACTGAATTCAGACGATATAATCTTCACAAAGTACGCAAAGACAGCCCAGATATAAATTCGTTAGCGCGTTTGTAATCTTCAAGAATATTCCAACCAATAATTTACAACGGTAAATTTTAAAGTTGACATCAGAAAGAGCATCCTATAAGCCATAATTCAGGCGGATTTTAATGAGTCATTACACAAAAGTGCTGAATATTCAGTTAAATTATGGAGATACTAACGTCTTGACATTTCTTTTTATTTTACGCCTAATTTTATGACACGCCTCGTGCTTTTAGAATAGCGAGGTGTGTTTATATTTTCAGAAATCATAATATACTATCTTTATCAAACTGCTAACGTCATGTGAAGGACTGCATTCGTTTTTAGTAGCTGAATTTGTTTTGTTTTGAGTAGGCAAGTAGGTAAGTACGTATAAAATAATTCAACTATCAGTATAACAATTTTAAAAAATAGTACTTATTCTTTTTAAAATTGCTATAACGTGGAGTGTAACTAAATGGTATTAACGAAATAAATCCATAGATATCGAACGGGAATTTTAACAATTTCATTCAAAATAAATTCCATCACTAATCTACAAAAGATAACCAATATTAACCTAATGGATTTCAGAGTTACTCGGAGTGAACTCGTATTTAAAATCCGAAGATATTTAAACACATCGCCCTCGTCTGCGTCCGCCATAAATAAAATAAGTACAAATATTCTCACGTAAGCGAAGTACCTACCTCGAAAGCGTTCATTTACATTTGTGAATGTAATAAATGGGGCATCTTCCAAACATAAAGGTAGACTCACGAAACTAATCTATTTTTGAAATAGCACCAACTCTATGATTAGAAACAGAAGAAACGTGGTGTATCAACATATTTGAGCTATAAAGAATTACCCAACCAACATATATTTCTACGCTAAACGTCGAATGTCAAAACAGAAATTATACCCACCATCATGGGGTTATGTACAATTGAGCGTATAAAAAATATAAAGTACATTAAAAGGGTTGGCACACCTGCGTATTATATTCATTCTCATGCCCGTCCACAGATTTACGACCAGGTATGAACCAACAAATAAGATCTTTCAAAAAGCGCCTCCAAAATATAATAAGAGCACAAAAAGCTCAGCAGGAGACGGCAATGTCGACCGCGCACCATTGGCTGCCCGGACAAAGAAAATATATTACCGCAACTTTATTTGTATTTCTCCAAACCGAGTAATTATTGAATCTACTCTTAAAATGACCTGCTATCAATTGGAGGTAGATACTTAATTTAAATTAAAACAACAGTCATGTCTGCTTCAACCCTCCAGCAATGTTATGAACGAACGGAGCCAGAGACATCATAAAATTGTGTCAATAAAAACCTTCAGAAAACGTATCTCGAAGGGACTTAATACAAATATCATGATACTAATTATACGTTAGTTTATTTAGATTATACTTATCTAGTTTATAACATATTTTAGTGCACCATAAACAAACATAGCAAGATTTTACTGCGCTGCCGGTCTCGAGGCACATTCGAACCATTGTGCCTCTTATAATTTTTATTAGGGGCAATCCGTCCGCCTTGATTTACTCCTTCCCGAACTGACGGATCTTTCATTTAATTTACGATTTAACCCCAGAGTTTGAGACACTATAGAATGTTATAAAATCAAGCAAATATTTTATTTTTATTATTTGTAAAAAATAAGGGAGAAAGAATCAGGTAATACATAAAAATTAATGTGATAATTTACTATCTAATAGAACCCCACTTTTGTGTACCTAGAGACTAAGAGTTAAGTCATTTATTTAGAGCTAAGAAACTATCATTCGTTACAAACCACTCTACCACCCTACCCACGAGTTTTCGTTCCATGATTTATTAAAAAAACAATTTTAATAATTTATTGTTTAAATTTTTGCAGCAAATATTCATACGATCATCCCACTCTCCATCCTTTCGTATCCGACAAGCATTTGGCAGCGATTCAGAGATTGTTATAACAGCAATGACTCTTGTATATCATAACCCTCAGTAGGTATACGTCGACGTAGCCGCCTCTACGTAGATAAGTCAAACATATTATTTTTAATGGACTATATTTGATTGTTTTTTTACAATGATTAAAATGCAATTTATTGTAAAAAAAATGTATAATAAGAGAAACCCGGACAATAGGCGATAGGTTCCCACGAGCTTGTTTGCATCCAATACATAAATATAATGCAATTTACGTATATATCTGGGTAGTTTTAATTATTTGTACGTACCAACATCATGAGCCAACCAACACTAACATGTTTGGTGTGTCTCATTTGCAAGTAACAGGATGCATATTATAGACCCACGAAGGCAATAAGATAAAAAGACGCTCAATAAGGCGCGATCAGAGGCAAAAATGAAATAAATTGCCGGTGAATAAGAGGGCTGTGTGCAATTGAGTCGAACACGCTTGCTCATTAGACGAGAAGGAGCACTACCGAACCGCCGCGGTAGCGAATACCAAATAAATTAAAATGCAATAAATTAAGTACCAATTTTA
Organism: Eulithis testata; assembly: GCA_947507515.1. Classification (NCBI taxonomy): domain Eukaryota; kingdom Metazoa; phylum Arthropoda; class Insecta; order Lepidoptera; family Geometridae; genus Eulithis; species Eulithis testata. Next base: position 7,249,029 of record OX382194.1, read on the forward strand.
AATAAACAATATGCCTCTCGTTCTCTTTTCAAAGGAAAATAAAAGTGAATAGTTCTCAGAAAGATTCACATGTTTTTAAGCATGTTAGCAACAATGAGTAGCATCACAGACTGTGCCGAAAAGCTGTAAAATTGATGGACATTTGCATAACAAAGATAGTGATTTACATTGACAGAGCGGATGGTACGCACACGACGACGTCACTTTCTCTTATTTTAAACAAAAAATGTTTGTGTTATTATTAAAATGTATTTAGCTGGTGTACATGTCGATATGTAGACAATTAAAATATTTCAAAACCGCAGGATTCGAGGGAACAATGCAAATGACGGCAGGAACCATAGAAGCGTGTCGTGACTAGACAAAAACTTATTTCCCTTGGATATTATGGACTCTAAAGAGAAATAATGAAAGGCAAAACTCCGTTTGCGTTATGCGGTAAATTAAACGAAATTTAAGTTTTCTTCTAAATGACATATGACAGTAAATCATTAGAGACGCGCTGAAGTGTAACATATACGTAAAACATTTGAACAGAATGTGGTACCTAATATGATATATCACATTATCTTATCTTGCACATAATAGGCTACTTTTTCTCCTGATCCCGGATCCGCACAGGCAAAGTCACCAGCGTAGCTACTAGCTGGTTTATTCGGTGGTGGCCGTCACCATCGCTGTCGTCGTGCATCGTTTTGTACTATATGTCCACAATTGCATGTAAATTTGGTAATAAATACTAGTTTTGTGCAAGAAATGTAGTGATCTCCACAGTTTTCGTTGTCTTGCAAGTAACAAGGGCTTTACTAGCAGTCTACTCGTGCCTACGTCACACATCTCCACGCACCATTTGCATGCACCCGGGCGCATCCCGGCACATCACGTCACATAGCGTGGCTACCGTACTACAGAAATAGTATAATGTCATATCAAATGTCTGTAGACGCGTGCCGTGCGTGAAACATGTGTCAGCTGCCAATCGCAGTAACGCTACTGTTGGAGCAGAGGACTCAATTGTTGATACTGTTGATGCTAGGCCTCTTGTTAGTGTAAAGATAAATCAACAAAATAAGTCAACCTCTATTGTGTTATTGTACTCAAGATGTAACTTATTATCACATAGAAAAATTAGTTTATTTTGATAGCACTAAAATGCCTAAAATTTATAAGCTCAGGAATACACGATTTTTTGTGCGTGCTTTGTATTCGATTTAAAGATAATTTTTGTAACCAATAAATTTTAGCAGCTATTTAAATTCACGCAATATTTTAAGTTATTTGGCTACCTACTAAATAAACAACATCAATAGTGGACGGTTCATAAATAGGTAGGTTAATGAACGTTTTCCACGGAAGTGTAATAAAGACAACCTTACCTACAAAGTGTTAAATTTTTATTAACATTTTAGACAATGGCCCTTATGGTCGAGCCATAAATTTCGTGAACGTGTAATTTTTTGTTTCTGAATTTGGAATATATTTAAGTTTTTTGTATTTAGACATGACTAATTGGCGCTGCTACAGAGTGAAGCGGCAGGGTGCACGACATTTTTGTTTTGTCGGGTTTCGCAAATATAATAAAAAGTTTATTACCCCGTTTTGAAAGGGTTTGTCTCAAGCTGCCCTCAAAGGGTAGCAGTAAACCTCGCTCTGTACCATCATAAGTCAAAACGGACCGATTGTTCGGTTGCATATCGTCATAAATCAGCTTTAAAACTCATTGAATGGTGGTCGTCGTTACTCAATACAGGGTCATTATACAAATATAGATATTTGGCATTTTGTGCACGTACCACAGTGGGAGGTTTAAAAATTTCTTTGCAAAATACTACTATTGATATTTCTTTTCTGAGAAAAGAAAGTTAAAATAAATATTAGGGATGGTGACATCTGCCCGTTATTATTTTGTCACCTGTTTATGACTTCTCATTCTGAGCAAGCTGCTGACTCTGAGTTTACGCTTATAAGTTATATTTATAAAATAACATTACAAATAATGACTTCTAAATCTGTAGCATACCAATACTTCAAGGTCTTATTAGTGTTGAGCTTTGTATCTAAACTGACATAATTGTATCTGTTGATGGAAGAATGATGGAGCGGGTCAGAGCCGAGGTCAGTGGCGCCATGCGTCATCGCTAACGACGACAAATGACGACGCGAGTGACGCGTCTTGACGTCGACATAAGTAGAATATTTCAATTCTCGGAAAACAAAAATATAGAAAAATAAAATAAAAATAAATAAAAAGAAACCAAACCAAGCAAGAACCAGTACCTAATGCTTGATTGACATGTCAAGTACTTAGGTTAAATAAAACCTTATTGTCTTTCTATTTTCAGTTTGAATTTATCGATGACAGAGTACAAATGAATGCACTTTTTAGAAGGAAAGGACTTGTTTTTTACCGCAACAGAAGGAAGGTGTCATTCATCGCCGCTATCCGTCACGTTATTCGTTTCCTGTTCTGTTGGTGTAAATAAATTAACTTTTTAAACAGTGTTGATTGTAACATTAACATGTTCATAATGATATCATATTCATAATACCTACTACCTACTTAATAGAAAATACCAAACGGTTTTATTATGTTCATAAAACTAAATGGTTGCTATATAAATTATCTACATTTATAATGTTATCATTTGAATTAAAATCTTAGGAAAGCAAAAATGTGTATTGAGCAAGATCAGTGGTTAGACAAGTTTCCCACAGAGATTTACCGTCGAGACCGCGCGCCGGCTGCACGCGACTCAAAAATAGCGCACAGTGGCCGAAAAATAAAATTTACCCAAAATAGACGGAAATGTACAAAAATGTAAGCCAAAGAGCGAGGGGCGAACGTGATGGCGTCCCGTAATGTGCGCCCCTAATTAAAACGTTAAAAACCGACCGCTTCTGAAAAACGTCAATTTTCGAAGAGAAATGTTCCGTCCAAAGGATCCTTTTTCATACCTTTGTTTTGTTTATTTTTATAATTTAACGCTCTTTGAAGACCATTCGTTGAAAAGTCGCTATTGTCAGAGCGATTAAGATAACATTTGACTGTGTAAGCGTAACTACCTACTTCAAATTTGAAATCTAAACCAAAGTTAGCTCAAACACGTTTTAAAGTTACACATAGTCAACTCAATAACATACATTATTTCGAAATTGGAGCCGGGTATGTTGTAGGAGAATCATCTATTTGCCAATCTGGGCTTTGTCAGTCCCGTAAATTGGGAATTTAGTCAAAGCGTTTGAAACACGGACAGGCAGCAAATGGATAAATCTAGCCGTTAAAGCGATATGCAGATCTGCATCGACATTCATTACCTAATTAAAATCGCAATCCCCTTCCGCTCGCTACATTTCTCCAGCGCGCTGCCAATAAATTTCATCCGCCAGTCGCCCCATAACGATAACCAGTTCCTCGGGAACTATCGTTCAATCTGCCGTCGATGCCGTATGTTGATCCGGTCGTGTACCCGCCGCTCTTCGCAGACGCGAATGTCGATACCTATGTATTATTTAGTACCACCACTAGTGGTGTGCCGGTGCCTCTGCCTGTGCTGCGCCCTGTATGTGTGCAGTACTAACATCCCGCACACTACAGAGATGAATGTCTCGCGCTACGTCAGCCCGCAGATAACGAACTAACATATTCAAGAATAAAAGAATTATCCACGTCTTCTAACCTCCCCTTTTAACGTAATGCTCTCATTCACACTATACGCCAGATCGCGATCTATCCGTTCCTCTCTCAAGACCAAATAAGAAAGCTGTTACGGCCAACCAATACTAACACGACTATGGACTTTAATTTATTCTGTAGAAGAAATATTTCATTTAGCGGCGATACATGCTCATGAAGCCCTTTCCCTCCTCGGAAGGTCAGTACGAGCGGTTTGAAATGATAATTCTAGTCGAGGATACTGTAACGACCGGTTTTAATTCTTACATACATGATATGAGGGACCATTTCATCGTTGACCCGTTTCAGAACAAAAATTCGTTATAGAATTAACAGGTTCGGGTCCAACCCTCGGCGCAGCATCTTTATGGGCGACATGTTTGATTCGAAAACTTGTTATGCTTCGTCCTAAATAAATTATAACGAGAAATTGTAATCATTAAATGGATATATTTGTGTAGTGTGTGTAGAGTCGGGGCCGGGCGCGATGGCGGTCGGTGCGCTCTACTCGTATCTGCCTACACGAATGCGCGCTCCCCTGAGATAGCTCGCACAAATCTTCGCGGCCTTCAATGAATGCAGCTTCATTCTTACTTTTGTCAACATGACGTTCAGAAAAAAAAATATATATACTCCTATCCTTTTAGAATATTATAGTATAAGTTATGAATAATTATTATGGTTAGCATTCTACAAGAAACATGAATATATATTTTGATGATGCACGAAGCTAAGTAACTGCGAAAATCGCAACGACTTTGCTGCTGTTTAATCGTAATTATATTTAGGTCAACAATAGTTATTATAATCCCGTGATTTGTTCTAATCCAGAAACACGATAGAAACATATTTTCTCGATAAAAAGAATACCAGTGGATTTCGAAAATAGGGCTAATTATTGGGTTCAAATAATTAAATTAGATACCTAAATACAGGCGTTGTGTTAAATGTCCGTCAATATTTATTTATTTAACTTGAGCCGTCTTTTTTGTTGTTTTAAAATTCTTTCATTTTGAATGGGTGGTGGTAGCAAAGGCCACGGCGAGCGCGTGGGGTTTCGAACTATATTCCAACAAAATCTTATGACAGCACGCGCTAGGTGTTAAATCTCAAAAAAATGCACCCTTAAGTAATCTATTATAGTTGTTTGGTTCATGCATACTTTATAAGTAATGGATTTCAATACTTTCAATACTCCTAATCCTTAACAGAAAATACAAGGTATTTTCAAGAATTAACTCAAATCTTCATAAATAAACTGACTAGGTAATGAGTAGGTTATATGGAAGTAATCGTACTATAAATATTTATAATGTACCTCTATAAATACACAGCGGCCCAATAACTAGGTAATAACAAAACGAATGAACTTTCTGGCTATGAAACCCTAATAAACGAGTAGGTGGATAAATGATCATTAAAATCTCCATTAATCTACAAAATAAAATATCTACATTAAACTATTTCATTAATTAAGATGGAAATTGTTTATTGGCGTAGGCAGCCAATCCAGTTCCGAACACAGAATTAAGTACAAGCGATTGTAAAATAATTGTCTACTTGTTCTAGGATTATGTCCACCTTGTATGCTAATCTAAGATAAATAACAACTCATTTATTAAACTGCGGTGATAAATTACAAGTACATAAATACTGAAGCGAAAAACTTCATAACACATAAGACAAGGAAACATACAAGTAGGTACCTAAAAATATTTGTAGATCAAAATTGAAAATATATTTTAGTGTAACATCAAACCCCCGAAGGTTACATTAAGAAGTATACATAATATTCAGTTATTTATTTTGTTATCCAATCGTGATTAATAAAAAGTGAACCCAACGATGTGTTGAATATACCTACAGAAAAAAACAACGCAAGATGCGTTGAAATAAAATTTTATATAGTGGTCGTTAACATGGACCCAATCCGATATTAAATGGACAGCGGTGAAGGAGTAAAAATTAAAGACAAACATAAATATCAAAGGAAAAAGTTTGATTCAACTCGACACGAAAACTTTGACGATTGGGAATGAAACTCGATATTTTTGAGAAGTTCCCATTGTTGCCTACGCCGTAGCGGAGATGAACATAGGACTATCGGTTTTATTACCTATTTTATGAATGGGTTGAAAATACACTTGTTGGTTTCGTAAAAGCCATTTAATCGATTCCGTAAATTAAAGGTTCTATGATACCTTTCCTGTCACTCGGTACGACCACTTGATTTGTAGAGATACATTACCTACCAGTTACCGAGTCAGAGGGAACATTGACAAGTTTTGCGCGAAACCAACTTTGATTTTATTACACCTGCCATCTGAACGAATCCAGGTAGCTCGTATTCACAAAAAGGTCATTATACGTACTTTTCCGTAATATTTATAATTTCCCGAAACCGCTCCCAGGACCACGTTATTTACTTAAGTTTTAATTACTACAATATCTTATTAGATCTGTAGACGTGTTGAAGCGAAGGCTCACTATAACCGGCTTTGAAGATGAATAAATTAGGAGTTAAGTTATGAGCGGTCCGATCTAACAACATGAATGAAACTGCACCTCCCGCCCCGCCAACTGCGACCGCGTGTGGCCCTGTTCACGGTCGTTGCAGGTGTGCACTAAGGTAGAGCCAAAACTGCATATACGTGTGGACAGGACATAGTCTGGTCATAGGCCCCCCTGCCACCTATAGAGGTGGGCCTGGTGACCCACATCGCCAGTTTTTATTTTAAAACCTTTTGGGCACCAGCTCTCAAATCATAACATAGTTTTGGTTAGATTTATGCTACCTAGTATTATTATTATGATATACTTGCTTAACTCTTCCGAGAGAAGGGACCTATATTTATAATTCTTCTGTACTAATAGCTTAAGAGAGATATACATAATTTTGAATTTGAATAGTCATATATGACTATGTCCACACGTATATGCAGTGTTAGAGCGTAGAGCTTAAATTATTTCTCCTTGTATCTTGTTTTTTTTTGTGTACAATGAAGAGTTTATCTATCTATCTATGAGGACATTATGAGCTATATCATATTATATGATAAAAGCTGTAAGTAACTATAGCTTTCGCCATCCATACCGCAGTTAAGAAAAAGTTTGATAGAAATGATTTTTGTGGTAAAAATACTTAGGCAGAGCAAAGTAGAGCAAGACAGAGTTGGAACTTTCATCGATTAGCTCTTTAAAAAAAGATAATTATAATATTTTTAGCTGCATTTATGTTTATTTGTGCACTTACGAAGTTACGACCCCAGTCCTCCTTAAAACAAGATTTTTCGTACTACAGTACTTGCTGCTAGAGGAAGTTAAGGAACATGTACTATGCCGGTTCCTGAGTCCAGCCCCGTGTAAAGGTGAGATGACATGTTATCGGCATCGGTAATCTGAGCCCAAAATATTACGATTCAAAACTTGGTCAAGACCTTGCGCCTCGGCCGCGTCGAAAGCTCGGCCCATCTCGAATAAAGTAAGTAACACTGGGTACCATTAACAGCGAAGTGGTCATTTATAACACCAGTCATCGAATACTTTACTTTTGTCTGACCATAAGTAATAAAAAAAATGTCAATTAAATTGGGCTTCAAAATTAATGCACGGTCCCTTTTTGTGCTTGCATGTTATAAGAAAACAAGACAAGTGATTATTTCATTTTTATTTTTATTGTTTTACGAAATGCGTGGAGATGTGTATAACACTGTAAGAAGGAATAACACTCATGAAAGTAGTCTCTAGTTTATGTGAGCGGGCTGGCTGTTTAAATGCCTGTCTATTTTGACTGTGCTTACATTAAAAGATAACGACACTTGATTAAAACAACCAGTTGCTTTCTCCTCGCCTCATGCGATCATAAAATTTTAATAAACATTTTATTCTATTTTCGTATGGTCGCATGCGACATCGACAAACGAGTTCTCAGATTGTGTGGATATTGCCCTATTCTAAAGACAAAACGCAGGCGGTATATTAAGTGGTGTGTAAAAATTCCTCTCCTCGTTATGTGTCGCGATTTAATTGAGATCTTATATTAATTAGGGTGCGATGTGAGGAGCGGGCGCGAATGTGACCGCCTCACGCATCCTCTGCACGCAACAATGCCTCACCAACGCACACACATTACCCTTTTTTCTTCAATGCAAAATAATGCTATTTAAGTCGATACAAGTTGTGTAAACTCTAATACTTAACTAACCAACGCAGCGATACGATGGTTAATAAAAAAAATAGAACTCTCATCGTCTAATATAAATTGGATGAAACAATATTGAATCGCATAGCTACCATGTTACGTCCACAACTACTCGCACCGACTGATCGTTTAGTACCGTTCGGTCTCAAATAAATTGCTACGCAGTGCATTCCCCTGTCGTAGATTCATGAACAATTATGACTGAAATGAAAATTATAGAAAACGTAGAGTAATTTATCTTGGAGAATATTTATAAAACGCGTACCATTTTAGCAGGTGAGGTGTCAGTCAAAATGCTGACCTTTCCATGATAAAAATAGATTCATTCATGTATTTTCCACGGCACGCAACATTCACGCATCCTTTTCAATGGAAATTTTGATAAGCCAAAATTAGACTAAGCTTTCTCATTTTAGCTGCCAACGGGAATGATCGGGGCATACTGCATAATAAAGCACTTTATATTTGTTTATATTTTAATTAGATAGACAACTTCAGGACTGTTTTACGTCCGCGTGCTTCGTGACCGTTTTGAGAGAACAAGCACCAAAATAAAGTGATAAAATGCCAACATAAAAAACTTTAGTTTTGCGTGATTTACTGACAAATAAAGGAACAAACACGGCAAGTTTCGCATTTATAATTGCGCTATAAGGGATGAGGAGTGAATCCATTGGCGCGCTCGCGTGCGCGATGACGTGATACCGGCTCGTCACGCGTGTTCCTAGTTATAACAACTTGTAAGGAGCCAAACTAACAAGCAGCCCTTGTATAGCGACAGAATACAAACATCTTTATAATTTGTTTTTATCATTATGCTACCACGAACCAGCAGCTAATATTTAATATGCATTCTACTGAACACTCCCTCGTATTACAACTTATTGCTGCTGTCGTTTTCTCTTTGTGGCACTTTTTGAATTCAAGAGATAAATTAAATCTGTGCCTTGATCACGAATAAATGTACCAATCGTAAACGTATCGTAACGCTAGCGTATCCGAGATACACTAGAGATGATACAACGTTTGGCAGTCGAGCTGGCGTTGACGCGCAATATAATTCGAATATGTTAGGTTTCGTAACGCTGCGACGACTGTCAGATTTTTTCGTGATCACCCCTCTGGTAGCATAACGATAAAAGCAAATTATAAAGCTGTAGAAAATACCAAACATAATATTTTAGTAACATTTCATAATAAAGGCTCATTTTGTTTATAAAAATCATTGCCAATCATCATTAAACGAAAGTGGCAGACAAGAAACACCTACACTCGCTCCAACGCGGTCATTATCTACATTGTATTTTAATATATAGGCTATTATTCTGTCTCTTTATAAAAAGTCTGTTAATTTTGTAATTTTTATATCAGAAATAGTTCAGTCATCAATGAGATACGTAGCGTGTGTTAAATAAACTAGCTTAAGTTATTATGGCAGTTAGAAATTGGTCTTGCGAGAATTCTCATGTCACTTGTTTTATAAATATGCAGAGGGTAAAGAAAATTTTCCTAGTTCTCAACGAACGAACTAATATATGCTTCGAAGGCTTGGAAACAGTCTGTGCTCACGTATTGTACTTGATTGGTACCTACAGTTTATTAATATACCTACTATATACTTCATCATCATCCACAGCCCGACTTTACCCACTGCTGGGCATAGGCCTCCCCAAGTTTGTGCCATCCACTGCGGTCCTGTGCTAGTCTCTCCCATTTACTATATACTTACTTAAACAAAAATCTGATATATTTACAAATATTTTACATAGTACATTGCTTCACTATAAAAGTACCAACAACCGTTAATTAATTAAAATGGTTCTCAAAACATAATGGAACACGCATTGTGTATTTACTTTTGAAATCTTTATGTGGGACGCTTACAAAAAATATGTCACCATTGTCCTGTGAGCTAATGCTTCATAATTGTCGTTCAATTTCCTTTCCATTGAGCCTGTGAGCTCTTCAGTAATAATTTCTCTTGTCATATTAAGTACAAGTACCTGCTTACAATGAGCTGGGCACACGGGTTGCATTATAAGAGTAGATGAACTCTTGTAAAAGGAGTGACGTAATTAAGTTAAAATGCATATTATATTGGTTTCAACATTGCGTACCTATATTCTAGAATGTGATTGAATAAATATGAGTTATTAAAATCTCGGTTGCAATTGACATACTAAACAACAAATACATACCTAATATAATAACTGAACTCGAGAAGTGCAAATTGTATTATTTTAAGGAACTTTTTCATAAATAAGTATAAAAATAAGAATCAATTCTAATGCTTTTGGTATATCAGTGTCAGCAACTCTCGCTTAGTGTGTTTCGATTCATTCAACGTCACAAACCATGGAAAGAAATCACAAACAAAAGGAATAATGTCCCTTATATAATATAATATTACGTGTCACGAAACCAAAGCTTTATGAAATCGGATATTTTTGTCATATCTTGTTTTATTGCGCCTCAATAGAGAATTACTGCCATCGGGGCTCTGTGATGCTATTCAATTTGGAAAATGTATGGGGGTGGACTCGGAACATGTTCTCAAGAAAATAAAAATTTTGTGAATGACAAATCGCGTCTTAACATTGTTTTCTTTTAAGGTCTGGTTTTCCAGTGACATGCATGTTTGATTATTGCAACATAATATGAATAAACGTTTGCTCTGTTAGTACTTACTTGTACAATACTAATTTGACAAAAAAATATATGTATATAAAAAGGTCAGGTAAGCATCGTCCCAATGCGAAGATAGAAACATTAATCCAATAGTTTCATACAAAATCAGTGTGCGTAAAAATTTCAAATTTTGCACAATTCTAGTCGTATTTAAAGTATTCTATTACTCGATGTATTAAATAGCCGGTTGACAATGTCGTGCGGATATTAACCCACAAAAAATGTCCTCGAATGTCCCGAGGATTTTCCGCTTCACGCAGACGTGCACTCTCTACGCGCAGAGTCGGCAGTTGACAAAATATTGCATTGTTCCTATTATCCAAGCAGTATTTATTTAAAAACGTTATTTAGATGGATGATTTTAATCCTATACCGCTGATGGACCTATTGTATGCCTGTAATATAGTTAAATTTGAAATTTATGAAAGAACGTCTTTTAATGGTACATTGATGGTGCCGCTACTAGCACATGTGGATATACAAGTTTGGTAGAGGATAATAATTTAGGATGATATCGTGAAATACGTGAAAGCTATTTATTACCCTTATTGCTTTGTTCACTTTGTTATAGTCATCAAGCTATCACAGATATCGAAGACCATAAATTTAAATTCACTCTGTGACTTCCAATAAAGGTAATGAAAGCAATCATTGGCGACCAAACCAATAAAATAATAGAAATAAATTTGATATGACCGACATATGGTGGCTCTAATGCGCGGTGAACCCTGTTATTGCTGTCAAACATGCGACAAATAGCTCAGGCATTGGATTCCATTTCATTTTATCCAAACGTTGATTACACAGTATTGGCCCGACAGACGACAATAGAAACCGTCTACAACGACCAATATGTTCACACCCCTTTCTGTTTTTGATTCAGTGTGATGACCAAAAAGTAAATTCCAGTTTATTATTATTCCATTACCGGTCGCCCCATTAAAAAAAATGTCAGCAGATGACGAGTGGGGAAGACAGGGAATACGCGTAATCTGCGAGTTGGGGAGGTCACGACCCGAGAATATTCAATGTGTTTATATAAAATAACTTTCATGTTCGACAAGTCGTAACACAATGCCGCATATTTTTTGCTCTGTCGATAAATTGGTGGGATTATCATTTAATGGAGGGCTCATGTTTGCTGGGCTTGTCCCGATTGCCTATGACTGCCATGATTTTATTAACACCATATCGGTGTTTCCATGTGGGTTCGCAAATTTCACTCTGACTGAGTGAGGCATGCATATTTAATGCGGCTTCATTGTGAAAGGTAATGTGCCAATTTAAGTTTAGATTGGTCGAGTTCAGTTATAAGTTCGATGTAGATGTAGATAGACAGAGTTATAAAATATTCACTGGCGTATGGAGCCTTTCTATTCTCGGCATATCAGTTAAATTTTAATTAACAAATAAATGTACTTACATAGTCAATTAAGAATTCGTAAGAAATAAAGAAGACTAATTTAATACACGGGCTGGATCACTTATTGAATTTATGGTAAAATAGGTAGTGTGTCAAAAAAACGTTAAAAATCACAGCTTATCTTGCGGTGAAATGTGTAATGGGGAGCATCAGCCAAATCTGTCACATTTCATTGTTATGCTCCGTAAATTCAACGTTTTTATGATAAAAGAGACTAATCTCTTTTATATTATTGCAAATAAATCCCTTATTAGCGTCGCAACTTTTTTCTATCATAAATTTTGCTTTTATTAGTTTGTATGCTAGTCACATCGGAAGTATGAGATGTTATCTCGGTCTCCCCGTGTTTACACTAAATATTGTCAGACACAATGAAATTACATGACATCTGTACTACAAATAACGGGAATATCTTTATTCATACCGCGATGAGGACGAGCAAACATTCTCCCCTCGCGTTTGCATTGTCACCGCTGCGACCGTCTGCTCAGTGTCACTCGCAAACTCAGTGCTAACTTATTACAACTCTACGAATACAATATTTAAATTCAAAATGTTTACGTCTCTGTAATTTGAAAATGTCGGTGTCTCTTTATTGCACATAAAATATATAGGTAATTAATTATATGCCACTAAAAGAACCATCTAATAGGGGTAAGGTGACAGAAGCCCGTAATCAATAAAATGATTATAGTGTTTTGCTAGTCATGATTTCACTCTAGTTTCTTCATCATGAAATAGTAAATTTTTATACAAAATGCGTATATACACATACGGGACTGTGTTGCCAGCCTGTCACGAAAGCCTAATTAGTATGCCGGTAGAGCCTTTCGTTCGGTATAACGTAAGGTAATTAGAAATTAAAACTTGGCAAACAAGGCTTCGTCAAAACGTGCCAAGAAGAAATTAAGAATGTCACACGGATACAGCTTGTTTTAAATTAAATTTTAACATATAGGGTTGCAAAAATAAACAAACCCAGTAAAGAAAGTAGATCAAATATTGAATAAAAATTTAATAATTGGAATTAATATTTTTGTCAATATTTCAAACATTTTTGAAAGCAATAGTGAAATTTGAATAAGAGTTTTACAAATTCCTTATTTTTGTTAGCTCGCACTCAGAGTAAACCACAAAAAAAGTATTTCTCAAAAAATTTAATAGTACCATCAGAGTTCACCAACTGAACTATTCACACATGGTAGAGTAGATATTACTTTATTGCAAAAGGGAAAGGAAACAATTTACAATAAATAACTTTAATATTAGACCTACTCCCCGGCTGTTATCAATAGACGGGAGCCCAGTGAGCCTCTGGCGGTTCCAGAGGTCGTAAACGTTCTGACAATTTCACAACTTATTGGTAAAGCCATGTTAAAGTAGGGCTATGGAAATTTTATAAAAAAAAGTTGTTAAACTATAAATCCTAACGATTTTCTAATGAGTTGATAGTCGTTTTATTAAAATTTAAGCTGAAATAAAGCTATTCAGTTTAAGAACATGTCCTTATTATCACTCAGCCAATTTCTAAAACTTACCCTTGAGTTTTATAACTTAAAAAACCGATAAAATGCAACATAAGGTTAGTAAGAGTTTTAATAACATTCGAAAAAAATATAAAACTAAATGTTGTTCATCCCTGAATTCTTGCAAAAACAAATAAAACAGTCGTGCAGCATATTTGTAAAGAAACCACTATTAGTTTGCTTTGCTACTGTTACTGTCTCATTGTCTTCAGGTAGGGATGACGTAGGTTTTTTTTTTTGCGTCAACCCATTTGCGATACCTATGATACGGGAGTGCTAAGGTAAGCAAACGCTGCAGCTTCCGCTGGTTTTATAAATAACTATGTGTGCCCGCGACTTCATCCGCGTGGAATAGTGTCTTTGGGTAGCATAGCTTTTACAAACCTTGATTTTATATCGAATCAACAGATTAAAAATAAGTTCCAAGCTTCTAACTCTAAAAATGACGATACTTAGATACAACTTTCATCCCCCCCTTTAAACACCTTCCAACCCTTTTTTCGTTTTAAACAATTGCCTAAGTCCTTTTTCAAGGCTCTAGACTATCTGTGTACCAAATTTCATTGAAATCGGTTTAGTAGTTTTGGCGTGAAAGCGAAACAGAGAGACAGACAGAGTTACTTTCGCATTTATAATATTAGTAAGGATTTAGATCGACGCACTCTACTTATGGGGGAGGTTATAGATTCGATAGAGACATCAATAGAAAAAATAATACCAGGTGATTGAGATCGCCCATATTAGAGCATTGCAAAGAATTATTGCCTTTGTAAAAGCCTTCAACGGAATGTCCGAGTACAATTAAGATATAAATCATCGAAAGAGTCCCATTGTGTTTTGAGAACGTTATAACCACGGGTTCGAATCACTCTTTACCCCGGACATTAGAAACGGTCACCAATTTATCATTAGAACAATTTTTGCAATAACTGTTTGCTTCTGTTAAAATGTCAGAAGTATGCTCTACTTACTGGTGCACGCGTTTCATCTAATATGGGATTAGGTTCTATTTTAAATGCACAATTCGTATTAGGAACAATAACTTCTCTATTAACGTGTTCACTGTTCACTATCGCGTTGTTTTTATGTGCAAAAGATAATTGCAATGTGACCTTCTTTAAATGTAAGAATAACCACAAATTAACATTCAAAGTGACAGTCGTAATTAAAATAAAATTATTACTCAGTTTCATCGTTTACTTTAGAAAGTTTATAGATTATTCTGGGGTATAGCCAGAATAGTTTCGTTTTAACGTTACTAAGTAACCAATTTTTTTAGTTTATAAGCGATATATTGTTTAGATACCGAAACGGTTAAAAAAGTATAACAACGCTATACCTTGATGTTACACAAAAATGCGAAGTAGAGCCACTTACCAAGCCATACCAAATGGTCAGCGGTCCACCCACGCAGACAAAAGACGCGTGGGTTCAAAGATTACTCTCATTCAATTGAACGGCATTGTGCGACGCATGCCACTTCCAGCCACCGCTTAATTACCGCGCAGCTGTTGACCCGCGTCCATCTGGATCGTCAACACCTACTGGACGTACAGGGTGCTTGGTGCAGGACCTGCACAGAAAAACTGCTCAAATACTTACAGGTTAAGAGACATTTAAAACACACAGGGGGAGTGCGTTTTGACGCACTACCATGGTAGAGCTTTGTTTCGAGTTCCGATCTCACTGCCTGAAAACATGTTTTTTAGGATTTACAAGGTCTAAACCAAGGTCATCTATTAAATCATTTTGGTCTTAGTTAAAACAGTAGGTACTTAACAAATAAAGCATAGAGTTTCGTGTCATAAATATTGTAACCGTTCTCCCTGCAAAGACTTTTACCACCGTGAAAGATTCAAGTAAACACAACCCGGAAGAAAAAAACTTGTAGGTAAAAAATACACCTCGTAATAAATAACCTGGTTATGAAAGGAGTAAGCATATTTTTTTTGATAGCAGCCATTGAATTTGTGTAATTAAGAATAACAACTTCTGGTCAAAGGAAATCACGTTCAACTACTGCTCTTATTCCATGTCAAAACCATGACTAATAATTTTTCAATTGACTTTTTACACTGGTCGGCTACACTTTTTTAAAGTTTTTACGTCCACTCAAGACTGTTGTTACAATAATGGTGGTAAACTAGACGAAAAAACGCTTTCTTAGAGAGAAGCGGTACTTAATTCAACTTGTGTCTCTATTGTTTGTGCAAGCGCAAAACCACCTTGACGTTGTCAACCGCAAACGCAAAAATATCAAAGCAAACTACACTTCCGGTTCACTAAGGCTTTGATTTAAAAGGATCACCATGTGTGCGGCTATGGACATACCGTATTGAGTTGATGCGTGTAATATAAAGGTGAGTATTCAATGACAATAGGACATTGGTTTTGAGTGGCCAGACGTCCGACAAATCTCATTTGTGGATTTATCATTAACTGTATTTCATCCACCCTCGTCCACCTTACCCCTATTACGGGGTATAAATTCTATTTCCGTCTACAATGGACTTTGGATGTTTATTCATTGTAATTTTATTTGGCTAAATAATATTGATAGCGTTGGAAACTGACCTTGGATGCACAGCAAATATAGCAGATGTAGAGTGAATATTGAAGTAAAATGTCGTTGAGACTGAATGTAAAATTGTGATGGCACATTCCTAATGTGTTGGAAAATAAATAGGTAATAATGTTCATAATAAAAACATTCTTGGTTATGTAACCCCTACAATCTTGATTTCAATAAAACAGTCAGGTGTTATAAAAAGTCACAAATGAAATCATGTGGGTACTTATTGTGAGATAAGCATAAGTGACAGCAATTAATTGTAGGTACTTCCATATTCTAGAGCCAAATCCGTGGCCAGTGGCTAGGCCACACACATACACTCCAGTCATATAAGTAAAAACAAACACTAACAAAGCAAACCAATCTCGAAGTGAAGTCGTAAAAGTGGAAAAATATTGGCTATGGGTATCAGTATTGCATTCATCAGAACAATGAGGCGTGCCCTAATCGCACGCCTTATCGACACTAGCTTTTGTCTTAATTCGATGACGTGTAATTTACGACCGTGTGCCCTCCGCACTTTCCATAAATTGTGATTTTACTGTGAGTTGGCTAAAGTCTCCTCTGTCAAAATTCACATAAATAATGAAGAGTCGAGACCGATCTTATCTTCGACCCGCGACGACTCTGCGGCGTGGTTATAAACAAAAGGCGCGCTCTAATGACTGAATGAGACATCGTAAACCTCTAATATTTACGCAGGAATCTTTCAGTTCACCTTTTGAAATGTTTTATAACTCGGTCGGGAGATCACCCCGATCCCCAGGCGCTTACGCCAGCCACGTCGCTCGCTATATCTCATTTATTCATACCACCCGAAACACATGATCGGTTTTTCGGTTGTATTCAGTTTTTTCTGCGTTGCCAATAGACGGCTTTTATCGCTTTGCGGAGCTAAAAATTTTTATGTTGGTTTTCATACGGAGCTTTTACAGTCTAAATCTGATCGGATTGAAAACAAGATCGACAGTCGCAAACATTATAGCATTCCAACTGCTGACAATGACATAAAAGTGCAGATATCGGGTTGCAATTAAAACTATCGAACGCTTGTTAACTGGAGCTCAGTGTGTGGGAGGACGAAAACAGCAGATGTGCGCGACCCTTACTAACCTTTCACCCCAAACTTATCCACCTACTGATGTCCGGCTATATGTAGGTATGCTGTCCCAACATAACTCCATCTGCATTCCCGTTTAATACTTACCTACCAAATTTCGTTACAGGAACCAATAAGTTAAAATGACGCCATTTGGGGGGTCTATATTAGGATCCCAGCTCGTCTGACTCAAGCCCTGATAGGTAACCGATAAGAATTCAATATTTATTGTCACCCGACGTCCGTCATTAAGATAGTGTCAAAACTAACTGGCACGCACACTGGCATCACTTACCTCGCCGAAGGGCGCACTCATAATTATTACTAATGCCTTAAATATGTCAAAACAGGAATCCAGGTAAAAAGGCGTAATTTACGCGCGGTCGATAGAGATTTGGCAGTTGGCGCCGCAGCGCTGGCCAGCCGGGCTTACATCGCGAGGAGGCGCCGTGTTTTTGTCAACCATTGTCTTTTAATATAAATTTTAAATAGGAAGTGTCTTTTTTTACAGAGATCTAGTTTACGACGCTGACAATGAAGGCATAAATCTAACGACTGCGTCACTATACCCGCCGATGATCGATCGATAAACATTATTTATGCACTTCCGTCGCAGATAGGTACAACTTGATTGGGTATCTTCGTTTCAACAAAATTAATTCTTAGAAAACATATCCAACAAAAATAAATAAACGACCAATCTGGGCAAGGCCTTGGAGTTCTAAAATACTTGTGAATACCTACAAATCAGTTTTAATTTTGGGATAACCAGAATAGGTCTCTAAGCTATACAAATACAGTTGGGTTACATAGTTTTAAAACAATAGTAAGTTAATTGGTAATTAAAAATAAGTACTCAAACAAAATAAATTGGTTTACCAAGTTAAGTGAGAATTTCCAGAATGATGTAGGTAGCAGCAGAAGTGGCGGATCAACACAAAGTGTGGTGGCAGTGAAACTGTCTGTATGATCAGCATAATTACGTGAAATGTAAATAAAGAGAACAATGTCATCGGTACTCCGCGCCAGCGAACCAATCAACGTGCCTACGGGAGAAGGCTGATTAACGACAATAACTCCACGACAACACCATCTTGACCACGTTTATTTTTAATTTAGTCCCTTTTCAGTCGATCTCTAATGAATACGGTTTGTCTTCAAGCTTATATATAAAATAAATCGCTTTTAACTGAAGAATCACGCCTTAAAAAAGAAACGCTTATTAAAATTTATTTCTTTCTCTCCTCGCGGCGCTGTCGTGTACTCAGTCTCGAATAAAATTAAAAAGTCAAGAATTCTTATTTATTTTAATACAATAAACCGCAATCGCTGAATAAAGATAAATAAAAAGCAATAAAAAATAAAATCGCATTAGCAATAAACAAAATACTTCAGCGGATGTGGGCAGAGCGGAGAGCACGCACACGGAAACACGTGGAGTGGAGTCGTCCGCCATGCAACCTCTAATAATCCAATCCTAAATTAAATGTAAAATGCATTTTCCCAATTTGCGTATACTATTTCAAAAGCAATGTTATGATTGTGACATAAGCCAGTATGAAATTATTTAGAAAAAAAGAGTATGGACGGCATACGCTATGGGTTTCATACCGCAGATGAAGTTAAAGAATGCCAAGTTAAAAAAATATATAATTTTGTATTCCTAATTTTTTCAAAGATGTAGTCTAAATCTTCCTGAAATCATTTTATACTAAAAAATAAGGTACGACTAATCCAAAGAGACTCCACAGGCCTTTGTTAGTCGATTGTCACGAGTGCTACCCTCGTCGGCGTTTTCTTAATTGTGCCGAAATATTTATTTGATTGCGAACCAGCAGAGAACTTGCAACCGAAATGGTCATCGGCATCTGAAGCCACAATGGCTATCGCTATGCTAAGGTTTCCGAACAAGACACTAAGCAAATTATCTTATAAAATCTATTTTTATAGACAGCCTATAAAATCCGATGACCTGTGCAACTCAGCACTGCTGTCTTGGATAAGATCTAATAGTCGTTTACATACATTGTCAATTATGTTTCAATACTTTTAAATAAATAAATTTACTGTGGCTGTGACGCCTATCAAGCTTGTTTTAATTTTACAGTTTAAGGAATAACATACCTGGGTACTCCAATGAAAATAAAAAAAAATCATAGGAAGTGGGTGTTTTATATCTTGCTTACGACATAAATTTGTGAAAAAATATATATTATAGTTGCTCCAATTAAAGAGTCCTATGTTTGACCAACCGTGACAAACTTGAAAGACGCAATCAATTTAGGACAATCAGCTGAGCGAGCGCGTATTGAAGGAATTCCTTCCTTCAAATCGAACGTGTCCAATGCGAGTCCTGTCCGTCAGCCAATTGCGGTATCGACGATCTAAATGGGCCACGGAATCGATACTTCGTACATAAGTATCTGCGAGTAACAGAGTAACCATACGCATCGTGCGATCACCGCGAACGAGAGATGAAATAAAGTATGAAGCTAGCCGCGCGTTCCGATCGCAGCTAACAGCCGTAGTAAGGACTCGAACAACAATCGAGATCTGAAGAGGCGATAATGTTGTCAACTATAGCGCAGCCTGTCCTCGACGTTCCCATGATTTGCGATCCCGTTCTAATCGTTATAATTACGCCCTATCCATCAAACAGACGTATGATAAACATGCGACTCCAGAAACCGAGAAACGTTAAAACGCTATAAATCTTCGGGCACCGACTGCGACACGTGGAAACTCATACATCCAAGTTTGAGAAATAGCAGAGATCATTTTTTGCACAAGCGACGTGTTTATGAACGCTCCGTTATAAATTCTCTTTGATCTCAACTTTACATGTCACATCGGCGTTTTTGTCGGACAGTAGTATTGCAGATGCCACTCGCGCATATTTTACCTCAAATGCCTAGAAGGGTTTAATGTTCTTCAGGTGAGTGTAGGATATCAGATATGTGATGTGTGCTGGTGGATTTTGATTGGAATCGTCTGTATCACGAGAGTGGCATTGCAGTGCAGTGCAATGTCATAAAATAAACATGGCGCTATAGGTTTAATACTGTGTGTCACAAAGTCTTTGTTTCCAAGACATCGTTGTTGGTATACCAAAAAAATTATGATTGAAACGGCAGACAAGTTTTTTTGATATGATAATAGGTCCTTGTCTTGTTATTGGACTAATTTGTGTTCAGAACTATTTGATGGAACATAACATTCGTCAACGGTCCTAACAAAGCTGACTAATTATCGTGGCGCGGCATGTCGTAAAACAGTGCATATTGACGGAATATAGAGAGGCCGGCACACAGTGCTTAATGACATTAATCACATTGATTTATTGTGGTTCCGAGTTATTACAGGCCGGGCAATGTGTGGTGTGTGCGTGCATGCTAACGTGTTCGCGTACATGAAGACTTGCACGTGTGAGCGTGCGCTTCTTGTGTAAATGTTATATTCTAACCATACAGGTTGATCCTTGCTACGTCACACCTAAGTTTTACTGATCTCAAATTGAACTTTTTTTATGAGAGTAAGTAATAGAACCAACAGATAATGTTACGCGGTAACCGCTGCCGTTCACTTATTACATTCAAGTAGGTACCTACAAAAGATATGTGGGACCTAGTTTAGTTCTCGTATAGGACGTACAGTATCGTAGCACAGTAAAAAATGACCATACAACGCCATCTAGCTCACTTTACTCACATCTCATACCAGCTTATACTCCTGAAACCATAATAAACTCTAAATCTCAGACATAAAGTGAATCATCTCCCTTAGAGCACCCTGGCTAGTATAAGCTAGTTCACAAACGTGTGCCAGTGTGCGTGTATGGCATTAGGCAACAATTTACGCTGTTTGCGGCGTGTTAATATTGATTGGCTCGCTTTATTTCGACTCGCGCTAATCTATCCATAAAATGGTACCTTTAGCATGATGACTGACGAAAACTATCTAGATTGAACAGCAATTTTCTAGAGAAAATTTACTTGTTTCCTTTTTAGTGCAAAGTTGGCCTAATATTCAAAACGAATATAACTGCCATCCTTATAAAGAAAACACCTACTCTCTATTAAAATGTCGACAAACCTAAATAAGAATCTACTAGGCCAATTGCTGTGTGATCTAAAACTTTATAAACAGCACACAATTTATGAAGAACAAACTATTGTTACAAACGCAATCGTTTACAAACAATAGACGTTCCCAATATTATGGAAAAACTTGTATCACTTAGAATTGAATCATAAAGACCCTTACGATTGGTACTGATCGCAAAACAAAGGAGTTTTCTATCAAGCTATTTACTTTGACCTACTTTGTTTTTCTATCGTAGTTTGGCGGAGGTTATTGCTCGTTATTCGTAATCTTCGAAGTATTAGGATTGAAAGGAAAGTAACTCATAACACTGTGATATATTTGGGTTTACCTAACATACCTCTGATTTCAAGGTGGCACAAGTCCACACAACTCTTATTTAGGTCGCACATATCGCTAGATTTTTGTACCAGCCCGCATAAAACGTTGCTACTGCTGATAGTACTTACATCCTCACACATTCGATTCAAAGTTTTGTAGCCGTGAAAGGTTTTACATTTGTGCTGACGGTACCTAAAGGTAGGAGTCCTTTACAAAGGCCACGTCTCGCACCACGACCGCACTCTCTCCCGCATATCAATCACACTATTATAATTTCATAACGCACGCTTGTCAACGTAAATAATACGCAAAATTTATGTTACGAGGTTCTCACCGTTCGCGGAGGCATGATGAATATTTGATGAGGCTGAATACTTTGAACAATTTCTTATAGCTGTACGTTTGTTTGTTCTTATTGACAATTAAATAAAGCTTCAATAGAAATTTCATTTTAAAATCGTGCATAAGTCCTGCATGCACCCATTAAACGTCTACCATTTGATAAGTTTTTCCTAGAAATCTATAATCAGTAAACTTCTTTAGCCTAATATGACGATGATAAAACCATTGGTCAAAAGTCCACTTTTTAATAGTACTTGTTTTTAATACCAAGTATTTGTGTCAAGTAGAGTTCACGAATCAACAAAATCTGAAAATGGATGTCCGAATGTCGAGCGAGTTTATTTCCACGCTTAGAAAAATCTGATGCAAATGTTTTGAACGCTTGAATACTCGTATATCCTTGATCGTGCGACTACGTGCCAATTAGGACGACCGGTAAAAGTAGTCACCACTAATAACGTAACCATCGGAGCCATATTTGCAATCGTCGATGGTCAAACCAGACATAGCCGGGATGGTGTATTAGTTAAGAATAAACACGGCTAATGTCCAACTCATATTCATTTGAAGACGTGCCTATAAATTCAATTAGGCCGTTTGATACTTATATTATAAAGACGGGTATTTTACGTGAATGTATGCGTAGAGCAACTCGTAATCGCATTATGAACTATAAATTTATTTTCTTGTTTGCATAAACGTCTGTTTAAACTATTTTACGGTTTGTTTGCTTATTAATAATTGATTTAGTGAATGCGCGTGGATAATTGGATTTGTAGTGAAGGCGCTGCATAAAACATGAATATAATGTGTATTTCCTTGGTTAGATGCTATGGGAATGTGACCTACATTACTAATGTGAACAAACGTGTAGGCAGTTGTATTGAAATGGACATTTGATCAGAAATACAAACGACTACACTAACCAATATTTACCAACGAGGAAACAGTCACTTCCGAATCTACGCTATGTTGAGTAAATTGAAAAAAGTTTTAGAAGATATTAAATTTTACATTGGCTCTGTTCAAAGTCAACGTTTTCATATAGATCTTATAGGACCTGTATTCCAAATTTGTTTGCCGTAACAAGTATGAATGTACCGATAACTATTTTATTCGGTTCTTTAAACTGGTTTGTTTACATGTAAGGAGTAAGAGCAATAGGATAATGAAGCATACTTACAATATAAGATTTCAAGTACTTAGGTGTGCGTAGCATACCATTTGTTGCATTATATTGACTCTATAGGCGTCTCTATATGTGTATTGTGTAGTACTCAATATCTGGAACAAAAACATAATAGTAAAAACGAATATGGGTTTAATTTTACCTAAGAATATGAATATTTTTGCATGCATGGTGCTGATATTCAAAGAAAAAGAGGCTACCAATATTATGCCAATACAGCTATATAAGTAGGTAGCTACAGTAAGCAAACATATGTATCTATAACTATTATGAGCAAACGTTCGATATTCATCCCCTGCGGATAATAAAGCAACGATTAGGCACGTCCATCAACATTAGTATGTTTCTACGTTGCAATTTTGCTAGGGTTATTTCACAGGGAGGTATTCGCACCAAGCTTCTTTTGTTTTTTTTTTTTTTATTTAGGACTACAAAACAAAAACTAGATGATGGCTAAAAAGATTGCCAATTCAATGAACAATCCAATTTCAACAAAAATAGTATGCTTAACATAGCTCTGTTTCATACTCTCTTTGACTAGGTTATATGGACAGAATTATGTATGCCGTTGAGTAGTTGTTACATACGACGGCCACTGTACACCAGTTTTCACTCAACCATACATAACTCACAAGGCAAAACCTAAAACAAATATATGGCACAAGCAAAGATTTCACAAAACATTGAAATTAATGTTGATAAATATACAAAAGCGGCGGAAGTGCGGACGTCGCGGCCGGAAGTAGGGCCATCCATCATCCGCCCGCCCTGGATAAAAATGCTCTTTAGTGTTCCCGCCCGCCCTGGGCCCGCTACCTGCCTCTCTATTAATGTTCCACTCAAGTGCCTCTATTACTGCTGTCATTTGTTATATCCATTTTGGCAAATTGGCTGATCTCGCATAGTCTGTAATTAGGAAGCTTTTTGCGTCAGCGTTTGTACCACAATTAATGCATTTTATTGCAGTAGAGCATTTCGCTCATCGCTTGTTTAAATTCAATGATCTACGCTTCGTTCTATGTTATTATCATGGTTTGATATTTAATGTCGGTTTTATCAATGTTAAAGTGGAATTCTTTCATCAAATAAAAGTCAAAAGGTCAAAAGAAATTATTCAAAATACAATATGGATATTAAAGAAACTGATAATAGTGTAAACTCTCTGTAATAGTTATCCGCGCAAACTAATCAAACGAGGGTGTCAACGGACGAATCCGCGGGGAAGAGAAAAGCAAAACCGCTTTAAAAGTATACAAAGGAAATCCGGCAGTAGGGGGAGCAGAGTATTAAAATTATTATGAATCCCGCGCCGCGATAAGGCGGGATGATTCTGGCTTAACACCCCCGCGCCCGACCCCGCACTATCGCGCTCGCGCCTTCCCAACGTAACATGGAAACTTTATTTAAGATTTTGATACAAAAATATATACTCACCCAATAAGAAATAGGATGCAAGAACATTTTAACAAGACTGTTTTGCTATTTTCAGATAGGCTATTTTTCAGAAGGCACATATACCTGTCCCGATGATAGAGGTACCTAATCTAGGTACGTATAAAGGCATCACCTTTTCTGATTATTAGCATTAACAAAATAGGTCCACGTACCAACGTAGGTATAGAAACAGAGCCTTCTACGTAAACGTTATTAAACTAACTTTGATTTCCAAATAAGCCAAGTCGAGAAAACTTAAAACATTAACCAGATGAAGTTATTTCAACAATGTAGTGTCGTCGAGCAACTTTATGCAGAAGCTGCAACGGTATGTCGAAGGACAATTATAAGTTTAGCCCCGGACGCGACGGAACGTTCTGTTTTGTTGCAACAAATAAAATATGTCCACGAAAACGCGCAAGGGGGACGGTGGCGCTGGCGGCACTGCAAAATTTCGTACACGAGACAAAGATAAGCTTAACCAGCACGAAATTATGAGCGTTTAACTGTTTCTAGCTGTAGAATCTGGCACGGGTGCTTCGCCGGCTCGCCAGCGCGCGTTATTTACGAGGGGGTGGTGGCTGCGCCGCTCGCCGCCCGCCGCCCGCTGCACCCGAGATAGCGCCTTCCCCGGAAGAGCGACGCCGCCGCAAGCGCCACGACGCACCACGCCGAGCCGAAACAGACTCTAGCCCGCCGGGACATGGGCCTTGCTGCCGGCGAACCCGCCTCGTGCCACCACAGCACCTCACTTACACCTCGCTTCTGCTTGTACAGATTGCTGCCAACCCGCACTTGCTACGATGCTAAACACCGTACAGATTTGGCCTCTATCACCCGGTGCACTAGGACCAAATCGCTTCGAGAACGAGCGGTCGCTTTCAGTCCACAACTTCAGCCGTTTTGGAACGTTACATTATAGTGAAGATGTTTGTATTTCTTGTTTATGATAACATAAAACTATGGTAAGTAAATTTATACTGTTTGTATCATTGTAGCAATGTCGGTTGGGAGTTCTAAAGTACAACTCTACCGACTCAACCCATACCATCCACTAACCTAGTCTCAGGTCTCAGATTCACCACCTTTTTCTGCAGGAAATGTTTTGAAATATTAACTCAGCACATTGACTCTGACATCGATCAGCCTTAAAATCGATTATATGCTCTGAAAACGATGTATGTAACTGAATCCACATTATTCAACTCGTAACTCTGACACAAAACCCTAAAGTCGTTAACGCATTATAGCACATCAATGTTGGCTAACAAAGAGAGGGTCACGTACCTATGTCATTTAAGTGAAAATATACGACTCAGAGAAAAGAGAAAAATGCGCAAAACCCGTCTAGAGCATTATGCCGTGCGGCAAACCATTACTTTTAATATAAATAAAATAACAAAATATGAGAGTCCGGCCGCTGAGTGCCCCCGGACACTTTTATATTTCAAGCGAGTCGTCCTAGCACTCCCCCCCATTCCCCCTCTATAATTTAAGATCTCATGCTCTTGAATCTTTTGTAGTTTAAATGATGGTAAAGTAGTGCCTAAATTCGTACTTTTCTTTATCAAAAACAAGAGGTTTTTTTATGCCAATAAATGACTTGCAGAAAGATTTAGAATTATGGTTTTAATCTAATAGGATGACGTCAGATCTCCAGTGACTGCTTCACCCATTGCTATTACAGTATTTAGTCTGTGATGCTAGTAAGTACCTAAGTTCCTCAGCATAATCAAGTTCCCACGACTAGTGCGAGCCTCATCGTTATAAACACGTCAGATACTGAACAATTTTACCATCAAACAGACAACGAAGGGGTAAACGGTTAGTTACATAAGTTATTTTAAAGCTTGTGTGTGATTTTTAGCATGCCTTCTTATGAAACAATCTTAATAAGGGCATCAACATGTCTTACAAGAAACATCATAATGAGGACCATAGGAGGTAACAAATACGCCAAAATACATTCTCGTTAACATGTTCGTTCATGGTCAACTTTTAGTGGCTTTGACGGGTAGTTAGCGATCCGCGTCGACAGTACTTTTTCTGGATAATATACCTTATTAAAATTTCATTTCAGTGTCAGGGAAAAGAACATAATAAACACTTGACACGCGAGATGTGGGATGTGGGGTTCACGCGGCCTCGTATCTCTGGCCCGAATTTAGTTGTTGGACACTGACTATGCTGCAGTATGCTTTGACTCTAGCATGTTTAGTTTTAGCAAACTTCAAGTTTATTTCAGACGTTTGATGCGATATTATGTACATTTCAATATCAGTTAGGGATCTCAGGATATTATAGAGAATTTAAATAAAAAAGTGCAAAGTTAATATAATTGTGTACGATTCTATTTTTGCCTACGTTAGACCTTAAATAGAAAAGTAACCAAGTTTAAACAGTATTTTCATTACTTAAACTAAGTATTTCCCTTTTACTACACTGCATTTCATATCCATTAATATGATCGATTTCTACACAGGCGTCAACTGCTGGACATAAGTCTCCGGCGAAGAATTCCAGAAATATTGATTAGGCCTCCTCCAACCATCGACTCCTCGCAATCTTGACAATGTCGTCGGTCCATCGGGTAGGGGGTCGTCCTATACTTACTCCGCTTTCCGGTTCCGGGTTTAACGTGTACCTAGTACATATTAAATGAAACATGAAGAAACCTAATCACATAAATGCTTATTATCTAGTACCTACAGCAACTTAAACAATTACTGTTGAAGGCCTTGAAGCAAATAAACAGTAACAAGGCGCAAAGTCAACGCCGAGGAAGTCTGTAAGCGACTGAGCGCAGCACAAGTTTCCTACAACTGTTACTACGAACTCTATACTCGATAGTTATTCCCAATCTCTTCTTGTTTAACTTAATAGTAGCAATCATCTAAGATAATATATGGCTATGTGGATTTACAATCACTAAATGATCGATATATAATTTTATTATTACGATAAAACAGTTGAATACTTGCTTGTTTTAAGAATTTAAGAAGATTTTATATATATATATATATATATATACATAGGTACAATCATAATCCTATTTTAGAGTCTAGACAGAATTCATGTTTTGAATTACCAACTGTAGTGATTAGGAGTAATCCAATAGAAAAATAAAAATTATTAAGTAAGATATACGAAGATAATCTTTATCTCAACTTTTGTATGCTTACTAGGTATACTAGGTATATAAGTAGTGATCGGTTTGGAAGAACGATCGAGTTCCCGTGGTTTCACCGGAGGTGGGTCGTGAACAAGCGTAAAGCAATACAAAGTTTCGTGTGCACGCTGCGTGCGCTTCCGCGATGCGTGCCCTTTGCACAAGCTCCTATCAATCAACGTCAATTTTTAATGACTTAATTCTGACGAACCCGACCGAGAAATTCCTTCAGAAAACGCTTCATAAGCAGGAAAATTTACATGATTACTACAAACTCTTATTATCGCCTCAACAACGGTTATGTTATCGCAACCCCACTCGAACGCTAATTACGCTCGCTCCCCCGAAGCCTTACGAGGCACCATCGACCAATATTGTCCATCGCGTTCGATCGTAAAGCGGCCTAACAAAACAAAGAACATAACAGCCTATAGAGTTCGCAATAAAACCGCGTGAAAATGGCAATAGCTATTCAGAGGGAGATATTAAAATGCATGGAAATAAATTCGGCGTCGCATTCGGGCGTACGGCTCTGGGGGTGCAGTAAAAATAAACAGCGACGCCATTAGAACTCACTTCTATATTCAAATTTATGAACGCGTCCGCGGCGCGTCGCTCGCTCGCCGCCACTCAGTCGACCCACCACCACCGGCGACGACCCGCGATGGTCATTTATGCAACGCCCGAAATTTTGACGATCCATTTAAAAATTTCACCCTCGTTTAGCAATGAAACCTGCAAACGAATCCTGAATCATTCATAACGCGTATTTTCCTCTCGACTTGACTCTTTAACTTTTCCCCCTGGGATTGGTTTCAAAAGTTATGAAAGTAAACAGGGAAGAGTTATTTACAAAGCTGTGACAACTTTATGTGTATATTTTAAAACTCTATCAAATTCGTAAAATTTTAAAATCAAGCATACCGTTTGAAAAGTAACGTTTTGTAACGATAACCACAAACAAAATAAACTGAAGAATTCGAACGAAACCATCGAACGCTTGCTTTAGCTTAAATAAACAGACGTTTTCAAAAATCTGTGTATTTAAATCGTATGTGACTTGTGTTACCGAAGCTATTTCTGTAAACGCTGATGGATTTGGAATAACACCTCCGATACTTTCATGGAACTCGCATTAAATTCATAAGGGATTAGATGTCATCATAAACAGGAATTATTTAGGCGGCTGAGGTTAAAAACAACATAGCAGCCGACTAATTACCTACCTTCTGTAGATGGAAGTTATGGTGTGGAGTGTAAACTCTCAGGACTGAAATAGTTCTATGTTTCGACGTTTCAGTAGTTAATTTCTATAATTCAATTAGTTGTATTGGCAATTAATAACAATGTATAAATTTGCCAGTAAAGTTATGTTTCTACCATGTTTTGTAAGTTTTGTTATGTTTAGCATTTGTAAAATATACAACCTTTGACCATTTTGTTACTAGTTTTCAAATTTTAGGTTTTAAAGGCGGACGTTGATTAACATCAGCAAATAAGGTTAGTATTGTTGATCCGGCCTGGGGCACCTTGCAGTGTCCTTTGTGCTGTGCTAAAATATAACTTGGCACCTGCTTCTTACATTACCATTACTTACAATAAATAAAGTAAAAATGCATTGGTTTCTTTTAAAATTTGGATCAAATTTAAATGTTTATACTACAAATTTATTAAATTTACGAACAACCGAGTAATATTTTTCAACAAGTACTGAATAAATTTATAAAACGAATGATAAAAGAACAAAACTGCTCCAGTTTTATAAAACTTCTTACGTTAGTTTACAATTTTCATATTATAACGAAATTACTTTAACTATAAGTTCAGCACTGATAGCGCCACCTTTTGGATTAAATCTAAAACAAAAGTTTATACTACGACACAAACATAGTCGGAACAAAAAATAACAATTGATTTGTACGTATAGGCAGTAGAGTTCGTACAATTTAGATAAAAGTATTCGTTCCCGTTGCTCTTTTACAGGTAGTATTAGATCTTCAAAAGCAAAGTCACGAAATATACAAGTACCTAAAGTAGATTCAGGCACAAATTTTAGATAAAACGAACTTCGTCTGAGCCCCGAGTCTGTGCATTTGTTTTGACTTTCGACTCGAGTATAGCACACGCAAACGCATTCGCAAAGCAAGACATTTTATATTTTATTGCACAATTCCCAAATCTCCCGCTAGAGGCGCTTATCCGGTTTTGATATAAAATTTCTCGCTTTGCGAATGCTTTGCGTGTGCTATACTCGAGTCGAAAGTAAAACAAATACACAGACTTGGGGCTCTGGTCAGGAATGCAGTGCCTATAGTAAAACTTAATCAGAAGCAATCTTCAACAATGCGGATAATTAAAAAACACCCTGTAACATATAATATAGGATGACACTGGAAAACCGTATCCGTTTATAATGTTTTGTCGATGTCCCGATGGCCCGGTCCGATGACTGGCAGAATCGGCTAAATTGCTTCTATCACATTAATATTGGATCCCGACAGGGCCGGTAGCCCGGCAGTCACACGGATAGGTTATATTTAATTTAAAGCACACAAAGCGATTGACATGGCTCGAGCCTCCGCGGCCTTTTCATAACGAGTCCTAGTAAATTTGATTCAAAAATTAAAATCGTTTGCTGTGAATGGATCTAGTTACGGATGTCGGCAGTGAATTTGTTACACAATGGTAGAAATGCTTTTTTATTTTGATCGTTGAATGTAATGTAATGTCATTACTATTGTAAAATATATAGATAAGTACCTACCTATATAAGAAGGTCATTTTCTGAAATCATTTGGAATCGAACAGTTATTTTAATCTTTAATGATAACAGAAACGTATCATGTCCATCAAGCACTGTCATATTAGGTCATAATATTTGATTTTTTTTTTAATTTTTCAAAGGACTTCCAAAAGCAGATCTAACTATAGGAGATCTGCTTTTGGAAGTCATTTGAAAAATATATATTAATGTAAAAAATACAATACAATAACATGAAATCAAGATTGACAGTACATTTTAAAATTTGTATTACTGACATGTCGCTGACTGATTGCTGAACACATCGCTCCACAGGTGTTAGGAAAAATCGAACGTAATTAAACGGAAAGAAATGCATTTGCTCCTCGAGCACAGGGTGGTCCACTAATAAGAACGCACTTCGTTATGATGGTGTGCAAACCAGTTTTGAAAACTTAACCAAACCGGCTCCAGCAGTTATAGGCAAACTTATAAACATGGGTTCAAAATGGGGTTCCAGCTAAATAATAAAAAGTTATCAGATGGTAATTTAAATTAATAATTAATTGCAAATAAACAAAAAGTTATTGCGAGTTCAATTAATATATATGTGGGAGGCTTCGCGGGCCCTACGCCGGCCGCCATCTAGCGGGCGTCAGCGCCGCCCCCCACCCGCCTCGTAGAGCGCCGGGCCGACGGCGGCGGCGGCGGCGGCGGCGGCTGTAATCTCGCATCCACATGTCGCTTATGAATGAATATGAGGCGTTATGATTATGAAAATATGCCCCGCCCTAAATATGGAATATGGAGGAGGGGGTGAGTGTAGCGCGTGCGAATGGGCGAAGTTTGATTTATGAGCCGGGCGCGGCCCCGCCTCCCTGTCATAACCGTATACCTGGTGCGCGCGCGCGCTCGCCGCCGCCCGCCGCCCGCCACCGCCGCCTCGCACTCAGTCCCGCTTCAGATGGCGAGTGGTGCGCCCGGTCGCACGCTGTGTCCGCATCGTGTTCCGTACTTCGAGCGAGCCGAGTAGAGGGCTCCGCGCGCGAGTGAACCCCCGACTGTACCCGCGCGTGCTCTAGCCTAGTGTTCCGCTGTCGTCGCCGCACCGCACCGCGCCGCCCTGCCATGCGCCGGCATTGAGCGCCGCCAGCGCGACACAACATGCCGCGCGTCAAGCCAGCCTGCGTCCGACGCGTTTCCATCGGTACTTACGAATACAATACAAAAATCAACCACAGCACATCACACACGATTGTACCGCTTCATTCGCTACATATTTGGGATCAGTGAAATATTCGAGAAAATAATTGGTGCTTTTCGTACATGCTTTGTTTTGGCAAATTTACTATATATCTACAAATTCATAAGGGCCATGATTCAGTTAGCCACAGTAAAATTCGGCATTCACCAAAAAGTGAACAATAAATATGATTCCCGGCGCGGTGAGTAAACAGTGCAGTGCAGCCAGTGCATAATATTCATATTATTCATGTTTTTGTTATTTATTGTTTATTCTCAGTGAGTATTTTAAAACACATGTCATTTATGTAAAAAAGCCATTGTGGTATAGAATGTGCCAGGCCGGATAAACCTGTAAATAATGTATAGCGAGATGTCTACCTAAGCTAATATATTACTAAGAAAATACTGGCTATTTATAAACTTCTAAAACCTGATTGAATGGGTAGGATGTCAACAAATGCGTTGATCTAATTGCTATGGACTTTCCTATGAAAACCTAGTCTCAATGGCACTAATAGCAAAACCAACTTGCAATGGCACTTTTACTCTGAAAATAGTTTATATAGGTTTTTTTTATTTGTGACTATTTTATTTTGTTGTTGAGCCATAAAATACGTTTTTAAAGGCTTTTTTTTTCTATTTGACTGTGGTCTTTTTGAGCCATTTTGTCATCTACAATGGACAGTGGATATAAGGTGAACCATTATAGAGTCCGTTGTTTTTGTGTAAACAAAAAACAGTTTCCGTGTTTTTTGTATATACTTTTTCAGGTCAGTTTAGCTTAACTTCCGTTAGTCATTCTTGACTTCCGGAACATTAGAGATAATAAGAAAAAATTGCTTTCATTGTCTTGAAACTTACTTAACTTAATTATAAATAGGTAGACCTATAAAGGGTCCGTGTTTTAAATCTTAAAAGCTCTCTAAATTAAATTAGGTCTTATGCATAGATTCATAGGTTCTATCCATGTAGCGGTATTAATATTGATTGCCAAATATTTTTGAAATATTATTAGGTAAGTACCTATATCAAAAATTATTCAATTAAATCTAATGAAGCTGATGCAAGATTTTAATAACTCAATCGTGTTAAAGCTGATTTGGTTACTACTGGTATTTATCATCGGTAGAAATATTATTTACATAACCAGTTTTATGAAAAATAAATTAAACTTACCTGTTTCAGTTACACATATTTGATGACCAGAAATATAATAAAGGGCTACTATTAGTAACCATTAAAATGATATTCAATTAGGTTGGTATGTAATACACTAGTGCAGCTGTTTATTTTTTCCCATAATTAGATCAAATGTCAATATTTGTAATGAGATGCAATGCGCTTCGCTTCCATTTTTATGCAGGTTTCTTCATTAATTAATCAACAAGTATGGGTTAGGTACCTAGTACTTAGGTACTAATGATAGTTTTATTGTAATAAAAATGGAATGTCTTTTTTTATGAGAATGACACACTGTCAAATCTATAGTGTGGTCGAAGTATACTATACTTCGGCTTATCTCATTGCCGGTTTTATGACTGCTCTATAAAATATTCACTATGGACATTTTATCTATTAACGATTGAAATAACCTGACTATTCATATTCTTATGAAATACACCATCCAGTGTTTGTTTGCTCGAGTAATAAATTAAAAAAAAACTCGTTAAAACGTCTAATCCGGTTTTGATTTTGGGCTAAAATGAAAGATTGTTATGCATATCAGTGTTCATTTACCTTGAATAATGAATAATAATTATTTTTGTATAAATTATGGACTTTCTGATCGTAGATTAATTAGCTTGGATTTGAAACTATAGACCCAAAGTATTTTAATTTAATGGCAATAATATTCATATCGTTAATAGCTCAAATAGGTGATTGCCTGCTCGCAATTGATATTTTGAAGACCAGTTGGTTTTTATTTTACTACCAATAAATCAAAGTAATTCAGTTCAACAGCTACTCAGCGCGTAAATGTGCAGGTTTCCAATTATCCAACTCTTTCAAATATAGTGTAGCCACATTTAACATGCAAATAAGTTAAATTATTGTGTGTGCCCATTGAACAATAATATCTAGCAGGAAATTCGAAGCGGCAGAACACTTTGGGGACATAATAGCTGTTTTTTTGTGTATTTCTGCGTAAGACAGCGGCGCGCGTGGTCGGTCTACCGCAAACGTATCGTTTTTGAACGGCCGCCGACGCCGCGCCAAAGCCGGTTGCGAGCCGAAAGCTCAACCAAACAGCAACAAACAGACATCACTAATCCTCCTTCTTACAAATAACTGCACTAAGCCAGAATATTGCAACAAACTTGATATTTAATCCCTCGCCACCATATTATCCCGGATTATAACTCACTTTTGTAGCGGTGCTCACTTATTCGTTTTCAATTCAAAGGAAGCTGCACAAAACTTTCAACCAATATTTCAATATCTCATAATATGCACCATTAAAAGTAGCCATTAATACTTTGAACATAGTATCATAGTACTTACATTAATCACTTCTTGTATTAAAGTAAAAACAAAATCTAGTACAGATAAGACATGTGCTCTTCCAAAATAATGTCGTGTCCATAAAAAAATATCCATAGACATTTCACACAACGCCTTTTAGTCCCAAACTAAGCAAATCATGTACTATGGGAGCTATAGATTGCTGATAGAATACTTTTTCATAAATGATTTGATTATGGACCTAGGTAGAGTGACAATTTTAGAAACCTATCCACTGTAATATAAGCCTAGAGTCAGCTCATATTACTACTAGTTCTTCTTGATCTGAGATCTCACGATGTTTGTTAAAAAATACCTTAATTTTTTCAGCCTGAGGTAAACTTTGCTAAATACATTGATGACGCATTCTAGCTAACTGCCAGTTTTACCTGAACCAAACCATTGAAATTGGAAGCTCACGTTATATTGGATTAACGAACTTTACAATTTTCACCACAATTCAATAAACTAGGTATAAAAGCTGGAACAAAAATAAAACTGTTTTGAAATGTAATAACAATGCTTTTTCATTAATAATAGCCAATTTTTTTTTAGTTTATATTCTGGACTGAAATTTTTTAGACAACCCATTTGCAATATATTTATGGACATATTTAATTGACCATAAAATAGCTTTCATCCATTAACTAGCTCGGTCCAAATCTTTGTATAGCGGGATCTCGTACTATAAGGGTATCAAGTTAAAACTAAGATATTCACCAGCTAGCAAAGTAGTACATAAGTACTCTTTTTCTATATAAGGCCTCTGTTTGTCATTTCGACAGACTATTTTGCCAGTGTCAAGTGAAATATTTGAAAAAACTAAATATTTGAACATAAACTAATCAGAAATTCGGGCTGAAGTTGACAGATAAAAATGGTGACGCCACAGATTTGACGTCATTCGCTCAATGTTTTACTAAACATGGCGGACGAATGCGTTGGAATTATAAAGTTCAAATTGTTGGAACATTAATTTCTTTGTTCTAGGAGATCTTCGTATAGTAGTATGTTAGTGTTAATAATCATCATATATATGCAAGTACTATGTGACATAGACAATGGAGTAACTATGTAATAGTGACTCAAGTACCAACAATAAATAGGTTAATTCCCATTTTTTTACCGTACAAACAGCCTTACCAACAAGCTCAATGTTAATGAAGTTCAAAAACTTTGGTCATAATTTTTATAACCTTAGTATTACCCATATAATTTAACAAAAATTGGGGACAGTTCGCAACTTTAGCGATTGGTTTTAACTTTTAATATAAATATTGTAGGTCTTATTACTAATATCGTAAAAATGGCAAAGTTTTTGAATGCCATTAACATAACATGTCGCGGCTTGGCAGCTGACACTAAAGTGAGAATGTGTGCAAGTGTGTCGAAAAGCGTAATGCGTGTAGAATATGTAGTTAAGATGTGTATGAAATCGGGATTGCAAAGTGGAGTTTCAAAACTGCACTTAGTAGGAAACAACAAGGTGAATATTAAAAACCAAAGCTTTTAGATATTTAAACTCTCTCTATATATATATATATATATATATATATATATATATATATAGGTATACATATAGAAACAGCGCAGCGGTAACAATTAATAAGAATAAGAATAATTTTTATTTACGACACTAGGTATATACTATAACAGAAACAAATACAGACTAATTAAATACTAACTATACTAGAAACTATGTACTACATAATGAGTAAAGTAGGTATAAAGGGAGACTAGTGTGTCGTAAAAACGTACCCTGGCTTAGCATATGTTGGATAACTGGCAACCAACTCTGGTCTTCCGCCAGAGCCGTACGGTGATATCACGGAAAACCAAACAAAGGTTATCTATAATATCTGCAAGTAAATTTATAATATACTTGTAGAGATTTTATATTTCAACGGTAAAAGTTCAATAAAAACTGATAAGCAAATTTATGCAATATGTTTTAAATTTAATACATATCATTATATCGCGGTATTTGGGTTGAACTGGTTTTTTTTTAATTATAATATGTGTCTAGTGCTGACTACCGAAAATTTGATGGGCCTTTGGTAGATTAACAAAATCTTAGAGAAATACCACACCATTCTAACCTTATTTATGAGATTTAAGAGTATATAATAGGAACCTTACTAACTAATGATTTTTTTCAAAATTTAGGGGGTTAGTTAGTATGTACTAAGTACGTTATTGTACTTATAATCACAGGTTTGGTACATTTAAAATGAATACAAATTTGAAATGTAATCTAATATATTAATATAAATGAATAACAATACATAGGCATATAAAATATTAATTTAAGCCTCGAAGGGGTGTTATAAGTTTCAAAGTTCTGTCAATAGCATCGTAACACCATAAAGTAGTGCTCCGGTTTTTCTGCTGTAAAGCTGATTGTTCTGGGATGGCTCGTAGGCCCGTAGCTGTTCTGAGATGTTTGATCATCAGCGCCCTTACCGTGAACCGTTATGGATGAATCAACATCAATAATTATAGATCTTTTATATAAATTAAGCAACATTGGAATTCTTTAAAACCGATATACGGTTAAAGCGCCTGGTTTTTAAATACTAATAAGTAAAAATATTGTATATTTTACTAATATTGTAAAAACGAACCGAACTCGCGAGTTTTAGAAAGGATTTCAGCATAGTTAATTACAACCTGAAATATTATGGTTCATCACAAAACCTTCAGAACTGCAGTACTCCAAGCTGGGACGGTGACCAGCATATTGGTAAAGTGGAGAGATCTATGGAGTTCTTCAAAAACTTTAGGGTACGAGTGACATCAAATAACCGTACAAGGGAGGCAGTGAAAAATCATTTTCGTAAGTTTCAAATCTTTTCAAATTACACTGCAAAATTCCAGCACGACGGTACTAATTTGACTGCCAAAAATAATTTGGAAAGCCATGATTAACCGTTAGTACAGTGACACAAAGCAAAATTGGCAACTGAATAAAAGGGCAACCTCAAAAAGATTTGTACATAAGTAGGTACATGTTATCTTAACATAGTAACATAGTACGTGCCACCCACAATGTAACAGACGTTTGGTTCTTAATAAATTTCATTTCATTTCATTTCATGGTAAGTTGTAAAGGTTGTCAATTCGTTTTCGCGGTACCGGTACAGACGTTATTTTCAACTATACAATAATATTATTTAAAGTAAAATGTCTTTTTTTATTATTATCAATGAATAAGTATATGCGTTTAAAGCTTCTAAACCGTTATATATTAGTTTTACCATTTAATTGGTTCAATAAACAATATTACCTATTGGAAAGGAGTAAAACCTAAGATTAATATTTTATCTGAATCCTGATATTAATTTAAATAATTAGGCCTAAAACAAGTACTTTATGATTATTTTAAATGAAATTAAATCATAGACACATTCTCAGTAGCGGATCAGTATTAAACTAAAAAATGCTTCTACAAATTATTAGTTCTAGCCTAAGATCCGCTATACAACGATTTGGACCGAGCTGGTTAATGGATAAAAACTATTTTATTATCAATTCAATATGTCAATAAATATATTGCAAATGGGTTGTCTAAAAAACTTCAGCCCAGAATATAAATTTAAAAAAAAGTTGTAACTGCTTTGGTTAATAGACAAAATTCCATTACAATCGAAAGTATGAAGCCCATAGAACCATAACAACGAACAAACGTTAGGGTGACTAGTTTTTTTCCCGTCACAACTCTTGGGTAGGCAGGTATAAACATAAACAGGTCAATCGATACTGTAACTTGCATCGGTCTGCTTAATAAATTAAAGTTATATTAAAATAAATAATATTTCATTACGAACACGGTGGTATAGGGTTGTCTGCGAAAAATCAGTCCTGAATTCCGGTTGTCAAGGTTTAAAAAGTGAAATTTTTAATTAATCATATTCTGGACTGAAATTTTTTAGACAACCCATTTGCAATATATTAATTGACATATTTTATTGATAATAAAATAGTATTCATCCATTACCCAGCTCGGTCCAAATCTTTGTATAGCGGGATCCTGTTCTATTCCAGAAAACTTTATTTAAAAAAAAAATATGAACAAAAAATTTAAGAATATATTTATTTATTTATTATGGTCAAGTAACAGTAATTACTAAGATAAATGTTTTGAGTTACTCACTAGTACCTAGTACTAGTATTAGTAGTATCTTAAGCTAAATATACCTATAAATACTTATAGGTATTTATAGGTATATTTAGCATGACATGTTATGCGCAGGCGCAGCTAGAAAAGTCATTAATGAGAAGAGTGTTAGATATGTATGTTAATGGTTCTAAAAATAGAGGTAAGACCCAAGAAAATATGCTTGGACTGTGTAAAAGATGGCATAAGTAAGAAAGAAGTGAGCATCGAGATGACAGACAGGAATGGAAGTTGAAAACCTGTTCTTCCGACTCCACATAGCGTGGGATAAGGGCACGGAGCTTGTGATATAAATGAATTTGCTTTATAAACAATACTTATAAAAAGATATCTAACTAAATCTATACCTAGTAAAGATATAGCAAACATACGATTCCTTCGCTTGGAATCCAACTAGTTCTGATGGACAATACGCGCAAAACCTAAAGTTATTTGTTAGAACTATTGCAAACATGAGAAATGTGAATTCAGGTTAGTAGAAATTAAAAGATTGCTCTAGAAAGCTAGCAGGCTTTCTTTAGCAGTTCAATAACTGTTAATTTCGAGTAATTATCGATTTTTGTACATAATGTGAACGCTGAATACCGACAAAGTCGCCTTACTGAATTTTGGGTAGGGTTTTACTAAACCGGTCCAGTTTTGGACAAAATAGAACACACATGATTTTACTCTAATGTCTGGCCGTTCGCCAGTATATTTCTCATCTTTTAAATAGGGATGAGTTTGTTACCATGATCGAATAAAATTTGTTAAAATATAAATAAACACATGTTGATAGTAATTAATTATTTAAACAAGGTGGATTTTCGACACGGGACAGTATCACAGCTAACCATTGTAGCTACAGGAAAACGTCCATGAAATAATAAATTGTTCCATATTTTTAACAATGTTTTATCTAATAATGTCTTTTTTAATTAAGAACGTACCAAACCTGTCATGCGTTATTAACGCATATCATTATTCTTTTTGGACAAAACACAACGTAAACCTAACATTTCTGTTTATAATACCTAACTTATTAATGAAATACTAGTACTTTTTAGATAATGTCATGGGCAGTTTTAATCAGAAGCCAATAAGTTTTTAACCGTTCTGTACAAATGTTGACTTCAACGGAATTTAAGGGACTAGCGCCATCTGTCATTGAGTAGCGAAGTTATTTGCGGGAATATAATAAGAAATTTAAAGCGATATGTAGCTCGAATTTACGACTTGTTTCAGTTTCAATTTTGCTTCTAATATGCAGAAAAAGTGAGAATTTAATGAAGTGAGGACATCGCGTTATGAGCTGTGGTATACTGAAGTTTGTTTTTTTGTGTCTCGTACTTTTGGCCAATGTATAAGTAAATAATAAAATGGTTTCTTGTTTTTTTAGATTCATTGAACTTATTTACCTTTGATTAAAGTCACTATTATTTTAAGTTTTATGTAGGCTAGGTAGATACTAGATATAGATAATTCATTACCTACCTGCACTTGTAAACTTTTGCACTTTACTGAGTATATTTTTTCTTTGTTTTAGGTGAAAGCTCAGGATCGTGTTCTGAAGATGAAATCAACAATTCCGTGGACGAAGTCAGGGTTCGACATGACCCACACATGTGCCCGCGATGTCAGGAGCAATTCGAAAACCTTCACGAGTTTCTCTACCACAAGAGACTTTGTGATGAGAAAGCGATGCAAATGGGCGAGGAACGAATGCACTCCGATCCTGAGGAGATGGTCGTTTCCGGGGATGAGGAAATGGACGGTCCTAACAAACGGTTAGAGCAAGTGCGACGGCATCGGCAAGATGCTGAAAATAACAATAGCCTAGAAGATGGCGAGGCTGAGGTGCCCGAAGCCGACGTGCCACCCACTGTGGGCCTACCCTTTTCCGTCGCCGGCCACGTGACGCTTGAAGCTCTACAAAACACAAAAGTCGCCGTAGCACAATTTGCCGCAACCGCGATGGCCAATAACGCGGATAATGAAGCTGCCTTGCACGAACTTGCAGTTTTGCAGAGCACGCTATTCACGTTGCAACATCAACAAGTATTCCAACTGCAATTAATACGCCAACTTCAAAGCCAACTTTCGTTAACGAGGCCAAAAGATGATACAGCGCCAAGTCCACCACCAAGCGAGCCGGACCCAGTCGTCCCGGTGCTGCCTCCAGCGCGGTCACCGTCGCCACCGCGTCCGCCGCGGAAGCCTACTCCTGTCATATCCAAACCTCCCACTAGCCAAAGCTTGCCGTCGACTCATTCGCATCTCATTCCCAAAACGGAACCGATTTCTGTTCCTAAACTTCCAACCTCATCACCGCCATCGATGTCCCACCCGCCCTACAGTTCCATTTCTTCGTCATTAGCATCCACGATCATAACAAATAATGATCCGCCTCCATCCCTTAACGAACCAAACACGTTAGAGATGCTGCAAAAAAGGGCACAAGAAGTTCTGGATAACGCTTCTCAAGGTCTCTTAGCGAATAATCTCGCCGATGAACTAGCATTCCGAAAATCAGGAAAAATGTCACCTTATGACGGTAAATCTGGTGGGCGCAACGAACCCTTTTTCAAGCACCGGTGCAGATATTGCGGCAAAGTATTCGGAAGTGACTCTGCACTGCAAATCCACATTCGGTCGCACACGGGAGAACGGCCGTTTAAATGTAACGTTTGCGGATCTCGATTTACAACCAAAGGGAACCTGAAAGTACATTTCCAAAGACACACATCAAAGTTCCCACATGTGCAGATGAATCCTAATCCGATTCCAGAGCATTTAGACAAATATCATCCACCACTATTAGCTCAGCTGTCTCCGGGACCGATTCCTGGAATGCCTCCTCACCCGCTACAATTTAACCCCGGTGGACCAAACCCTTTCCCACCGAGCTTGCCATTATACAGACCACCGCATCATGATTTGCTACCACCTCGTCCCATGAGCGATAAACCTCTACCACCGCACCCATTATTCGCAATGCGCGAAGAACAAGATGCTCCGGCAGATCTCAGTAAGCCATCCGCGCCGAGCCCCTTACAATCTGCACCTGATGTGTTTAAATCCGAACCTCAAGACGAAGAAAGTCAGCGAGATTCCAGTTTTGAAGACACCGACCGTGTCACGCCCAAGCGAGAACCGGAAGACAATGACGCACCACAAGACGCGGAACCAGATCGATATCATTCCACCTCACCATACGACGACTGCAGCATGGACTCAAAATACAGCAA
The DNA here is from genome assembly GCA_947507515.1 of Eulithis testata. Taxonomy (NCBI): domain Eukaryota; kingdom Metazoa; phylum Arthropoda; class Insecta; order Lepidoptera; family Geometridae; genus Eulithis; species Eulithis testata. Next base: position 7,290,658 of record OX382194.1, read on the forward strand.
CGAAGAGCATATCGGAAGAGAAAGCCCACATGTCAAGCCTGATCCAGACCAACCGGAAAATCTCTCAAGTAAGAATTCAACGATAACTGGACCAATTTCAATAGCAACGGGACTACGTACCTTTCCCGCGTTTCCTTTGTTTCCCCATTCGCCTCCAAGTAGTATTTCCTCAGGTAGTTTAACTCCTTTCCGCAGAACTCCACAAAATATCGTCGACGGAGACTTGACTCGAGACCCCCTTTTCTTCAATGCTCTCTTACCGCGACCGGGTAGCAATGATAACTCTTGGGAAAGTTTAATAGAAGTCACGAAAACTTCCGATACAGCAAAATTGCAACAATTAGTAGATAACATAGATAATAAACTCTCTGACCCGAATGAGTGCATAGTATGCCATCGAGTACTATCATGCAAAAGCGCTTTGCAAATGCATTATCGAACGCACACTGGCGAGAGGCCTTTCCGATGCAAATTATGTGGCCGGTCGTTTACGACTAAAGGCAATTTGAAGACTCACATGGGCGTACATCGTATTAAGCCTCCCGTTCAAATGTTGCATCAATGTCCAGTGTGTCATAAGAAATTTTTTGATCCTTTTACATTACATCAGCACGTCCGTCTTCATACTAGTGAACGAAACAACACCCCTTACGACCAGTTTGGGAGAATAGATTGCGACAGTTTTCCATCATTGAGCAACGAGTCTGACGTCAATGACTTTTCTCCTCACCGTCCCGTCCCACCTCCCATGTTCCCGACTCCGAATACTCCCGGCGACCGACGGGCGGACTCCCGCGGGACCGACGATGAGAGCGGCCGGGACGAGCCCGCTATTCGGGAGTTCGACGACGACTCATATATGAAGGATCGTCGAACTTCGCCGCTCTCCGTCTGCGCCTCGGCGTCCGAATGCGAAATAAAAACCATCACAACAACGGCTTCCCTCCCATCGGCGACAGGTTCGGAGAGCGGGCGTTCGGCGCGGGCCTCGCCGCCGTCGCCGACGATGTCGACGCTGTCAACGCCACCGCGGCTGCCGCTGCACTCGCCGCAGCCGTCGCCGCCAACACCGCTGGCCGCACTGGGCGCTCTCGGAGGATCACCTTTCAGCCCACTCGGACTCGCGTTCCCTCCCGCAGGTATGCGATAGCGGGACTTCATATTCCGTATTACCGTCCGCCCGTCGCCCGCATTTCCATTTCCTTGCATTTTCCTCGCTCGCAAACTAATCATAATCGGGCTATCAGATCATTCGCCGAAAAGTGTTGACCGAATTAACTTTGAACAATGCTAACCATCCGCTGTATCTAATCGTGCGATTCAAATCGAGCCGAGATAAAGTGACATGGAATTCCACTGAACGGTGTTTGTTTGTGTGCAGTGCGCGGAAACACAACATGTAACATCTGCTACAAGACGTTCGCCTGCAACTCGGCTCTAGAGATCCACTATCGCAGCCACACCAAGGAGCGCCCCTTCAAATGCACTGTCTGCGATCGCGGCTTCTCCACAAAGGTAACTAATTTGCCCATTTTATTGGCCCTTTACGAACATTTAATAATTTTCAACCGTGCCTTAGTACCTATAGGTAGATTCCAAGTGCATAGCTTACTCGGGTTACCGAGCCGAGTATCTACCAATGGTTGATTGATTCAATTTAACAGTTATAACATCCCACAGTGTAGTTAAATTGTTATCAAGTAGGTAATACGCACTCACAAACCTAAACCTATCGTGTACGTACCTACATACTAGTAGCTCAGATTGAGTGTTGGCTTTAAGCCAGTTCATATTTTATTGTTACACAAATAGCGTGAGCATGTGTGTTTACGACACTTCTACTAATTTTCACTACATCTAAAGAAATCCATTGACAATAAAATCTATAGAATATAAAATAAATTGTTTGATGTAGTTAAATTAGTTGTAAAATGTATACGATACGCTCTATGTAGATACGCTTAGTTCTGGTAGAACGTAAATAGTCGGGTGTTTGATAAATAACATGAATGTAACCGAAGCGTCGAATTCCAAGTTTAACCCGAGGCGGGACTCGAGACAAGTCCTGCTGCGTTCAAGTCACCGCTGGAGGAGTAACTTCATGCGCCGGTTTCATTTCATCCAAGTTTCAGTGCATTAATTTTGCAGGCAGTAATTACAAGTCGCTAGTCGACGCCTCCAGTTCACATTAGTTTAAGCTGTTGTCTTCCTCCGTCGCATCCGAGCAACGCTGACATTCGAGTAATTGACGACTAACTTCGCAAACTTGTAGGCTCGTTTGTTCGGATTTAATCAAAACTAAAGCTTATTAATAGTTTACAATCCACTTGGAAATTGGATACCATTAAACTGGTTCACGTAAGAAATCATTAGATACCAAGTCGTAAAGCATTCATAAGAATAATTGGAATAACTTAAAACTAACATAAGTTTTTAACCAACTACTAAAACGAAAGTAGTTCACAATTCAATGTGTATCATACAGTGTGTAAAAAAAACTACCTTCTAATAACTTCAGGGGTTTATTGTACCCGTAAATATGATCCACCTTTTAATGAAACCAACAGTGTGAGCGCGAAATAAAATCAGGTGTACCATAAAAACAACATGTGAAAACCACCATAGCTGATAGTTAAACAATAATAACAACTATTAACCGAACTATCATTCTTGTACAAACAATGGCACATGTAATTTTTTCTAGTTTAGAACTTATGTATAAATGTAGCGTACAAATAATTTACTAAGTTCTATTTTGTTGCTCTAAATTAGTCTAACATCACCTTAAAGCACATTCGCATTATCACTTTTTTATCTGGCAAATGACATTTATAAATGGCTGCTTTAAATTCATTAATTGAACATTACGTTTTACAAATAAAACTTTAAAAGGTATTTTTATGGCGTTTTTTTTTTTTATAATTATACCGAGATCGGCTAATATTTCAAGAGTGTAAATGCTTGGCCTGCGCGACCGCACGACTCGCTCGGCGCACAACGTCGCGCAGCGCCACAAAAATGATAAGTCATAAAAACAACGTCACGGAAAACGATCGGAATATTAATTCATGTCGTAAAATATTTATTACTTATAAATCCTTGAGCCTTTACCTACGCTTCTCGTCATAAAAAGATTATTTATGCTTGACAAAGTAACATTTTTCGTATGTTTCCTAAAGTGTCCAAGGGTCTTATCAATAAAATATAGATTATTTACGACGGGCGCCGCGGTCTAAAAGTTTACAGGCTTCCCAACACCAACGTTTTCTTTGCTTTAATTAAGTTCTTATGATATACTTAAGCAAATATTGCCTATGATTTACATTTGATGTGACCCAATATCCCAGAAAACTTCAACAAGGTATAGAGCAAAGTAAACATGCGTTCACCTGCCACTTATATACCTACCGCAAATATATTAGCAAAACTATCTTAATCGTACTTTATCAAAACCAAAACTAAATGAAAGATAGTAGACTCGACTGCCTACTTAGATACTGGACTCTACTAAATAGAAATTATAGGGGTACATTTATTTATTATGTTTTGTATGACATGGAGTGTTTCATTTAGTTCTACAAAATTATGCTCAGCGGGCCTAAGATGCGCACCGCGAGATATTTGTCATGTAGTTTTGTCAAAATGTAAGCATTTTGTACCAGTTTAGGAACTATTGCATTATCTGTGGTACCTAATGGTGTCGACAAAACGCGCCATAATGTACACTTTTGACACTTCTTAGTCGTCGTACCTCTCTGAGGACGAGATAATAGTCATGCAGAAAAGTTGAAAATTCAAAGGCGCGGTTTCTCGACACCATTACCACAGATAATGCAATAGTTTCTAAACTGGTGCAAAATGCTTACATTTTGACAGAACGACATGACAAATATCTCGCGGTGCGCATCTTAGGCCCGCTGGTGTAGCTCAGTCAATTTTAAACTAAACATGTAATATACTGCGAGACATGTAATATACTCGTTATTAGTGTGTGTGAAAGAAGATATGAGTAAGAAAGGAGTGAACACCGATGACGGCTGATAGAGGAGAGTGGAAGACGAAGACATGTTGTACCGACCCCACTTAGCGTGGGACAAGGGTAGGAAGATGATGATGTAATATACTGCGAATAGTCGATTTTCAACTGTTTTTCTGTCGGTAAAAATATCTGTTTTGTATTACATCAATCTACAGTCAAGAGAAAAAGTCCAGGTCATCTATAAAACCTTGAATATCTTAAAAACTGTAAATGAACTTAGAAAAATAATACTCATTAATTAAATAAAATTAATTATTCAATCGAAGTTTCAACAAAATATTTATGCTTTCCAAGATGTTCAAGTTTTTACAGATGACCTGGAGTTTTTGCTCTTGAGTGTAGTATTTTTGAAATGATTCAGACGTGCTTACTAATTCACGTCTAAATAAACTTTACAATTTATTTTACGATTTTATTTACGAACGTTATGAACTAGTTCGCGATTTTTTTCATAAAAGTACTAAATACTTAATAAATACTCATTTTTTCTTTGCTGAAAGCAATGATTGATGCCAGAAAATAACAATAATTGAAAACGTTTGTCTGTTGTCGAACATAAAAGAAAAGAAATCCTTATTTATTTAAAATCATAGTTAATTTAAATATCTGAGCAAGTTTTTGTTTCTGCAATTAAAAAAGCACACGGCTATTACCTAACCCTCAATCGATGGTAGATAGATGTTTATCTAAATATGGCATCTGACACATTCCGATGGAAACTACAAGTGCATTACCTGTACCTACAGTCAGTGAGGTGACAAGTTACCCATCACCCACCAGTTCTATAATACTTACTGTTTCTCGAGATTTTCTTTATTATGTAGATTTTACTTTCTTCGCACCATTTCATGATTTATTGATACTTGACTTCAGTTAAAGAAATTGTTGCAAAAAATTGAGCTTGTTAAACTTAAGCTCCATTATTTTGGAGGAAACTTTGGTATATATCAAACAACACAAACTTACCTACAGTTTTTTGTATACCTAAAATGTCGTGTATAAGTCATATTTGGCAAGAGTCACTCAAGGAAAACAATAAAAAATAATGTAGCATTTACTGATTTAAAACTATACAAACGAGGCCTGTGTATTTTACTTTATTCATTATTCTAATATCACAGCGATTATTATACGGGTTGTCTTGGAAAAATGGAGAGTAATATTTATTACTTTTTATAGCGTTACTACCATATAAATCACGATAAATTAAATGTAATAAAAATCTGTTCAAATAATTGTAAACAGATTACTAAAAAGTCAATTTATATAAATGTTGTGGTAAAATGATGTACTTAGATACATAAATAAAGTGAGACAAAAATATTAATAAAAAGATACAATTAGATAATACCTGGCAGATTTAAACCCAATTTGGGTGGGGATGTCGGAGAGTGTTTTGCGCAACCAAAGAGAGCATTCATCGTCAGAGCTATTAACCCGTGTCGGGACCTATACTAAAATTGTGTTAGCTCAGTTGCGTTTTCAAACTAGAATATTTCATAGAGCATCCTGTATACAGGAAGATTGGAATAATCGATAAATTGTTTAGCGCGTGAACTTTCGTGGATACCGGTGTCGACGACACTTATTGTAATTTTAAATGTGCTTGTAACCGAATGCTACCGTCGGATAAGGCGTGAACGCGGCTTTCTAATGCCCTTTACTATATCGTTCTATTAGGTCTTTACATAATGCATATTATATTTAACTAAACACGGGTACGCCACAAAAATGGCACCACACTGGAATTTTAGTACTTATATATTTCTTTCTAAGAAGGATCATAAAAAAACTATAGGATCGGCCGTAGTTTCTTACCCGTTCTTTTAGGCTCTGTTGTGGCTCCTAAAAATTGGCACCTAGTATCACTAACTTTATAGACGATTCTAAATGATCCTTGTGAATTTACTATTACATAATTGAGTTGGTTTGAACTTGGAGTTTATGCACAAAAATGTTATTGTTGTCTACCGTTTTTTGACTAATTTATTAGAAGGAAGTTTCTAGGAAACGATTACGATTAAATTACTGAAGATAATTAACATTATTTGATATGTAACGAGTATCTGGTAGTTAAGACTCATGTAAAGACCCATGTAAATTTACCAACATAAAAGAAAAGTAAAAAGAAAGTGATACAAAAACAGATCTAATAACACCATGGTAAAGAAATATTACAAAATTATTCAAAACGAATATTGAAATATGCATAAATAAAAATATCATCATAGCATAGTAATAGCCTACTTTAAATTAATATTATATGTTTGTAACCTGGCCTCGTATTTATATAAATTAAATTACCATTTAGTATATTTATTTTAATATTTTAATGGTGAATTAATGGTATTTTAGTCTCAGTACCAAGAAACAGCACTATATTCATCAATAACCTCTAAAAAACATATTTTATAAATATGTATATTATACAAATAACAAACAATAATAACTCAAAAGTTGTTTCAAAAATTTATATTAAATTATTATTAAAATATTTTTGTAAAATGACATTAGTATGTATGTATATTTAAATTATTTTTTATTTTTCTCGGGTCAAAATATAGATAAACTAAGTACTTGTAATTTTACAAACAACCGCTGTCGGAGGATATCTTACTTACTATCTTTACTACCAAACTGGGACTTGATAGCATAATGGCTATATAGCTAGGTAATAATCAATTTATTAACACGATGATACGAGGTCATAGAGTACCTGCCTACAACATTTATTTAATTACGGTAGAGAAGAGAAGCTTATCTTTATTTATGTAATGACTAATTGTACCCGTACCTATAGGTAGGTCCGTAGGCAAATCCTACTAAGTTGTCTTAATTACTAACTTTTAAAAACCTATAATAGTCATTAAGATAACCATATTCTAACAAGATACACGTTATGAAAATTGCTCTATAAAAACTAGCATGTCACTATATAGCATTTACGGTGAGTGGCCAATAAGTTAACTGAAATTATCTATCGAAAGAATTCCGGCGTTTCATTATTGAATTGATGCAAATACGAATTAGCATGATGTGAATCACGAGACCATTTAGATACGATTACTAAAAGTGTGCTCGCTTATCAATGTAATTTGTTTTTAAAACACATAGAATGCCGGAAATGCATTTCAGAAGTCAATAAACTTCTCATTATTAAGTCGGTCAAATATATAACCTTATTTTCAAAAATAGTTATTACGAGTTTAGAATGTATTCAAATTATAGAATGTTTTTTTATACGAAAATAAATAATTCTACTAAAGTTTAGATTTTATTAAAACAGCAAACGTGTTAAAACCTACAAAAATTAATTAGCTCTGCTTAGCAGTAGTTTAGTCGTCGTTCGTTAGGATGTTTGTGAGAAATCATATAAAAAGCTAATAAGCCTACCGTTACGAAAAATGATCAGGTATTGTTAGGAGCGTATTCAGCGCTCCTAACAATACCTAGTTGTCATCAAATATGGCCCGTAACTCAACGGAATAACCCATCAAATCTATTAATCCAAAACTGTTCAGTTTCAATTAAATCGCAATGAGACGTCCCATAAGATCAGTATTATTTCCTATATCTGTCATTTCTTAATGTTATAGTGAGCTGGCTCCTAAACGAATGAATTGACAACTCTACATTGAAATTTCAAAAGTGTACAAAGTTACTCTAATTGTTTACTAAAATAAATTTAGGCCTTTATAGGAATTGCGCGTCTATAACGTAGATCTCAAAATAGGGAAACTCCTGTCATACGTCCTGACGGTTGTCAACTCGTCCAAAGCGAACTCGGCCCGCGTGGGACGAGTTGGACCAACGATATATGAATCACGTAATAACTTTTTGTAAGGTCGCATCTATAACTAAAGTCTATGCATAATGTATAGCAAGAACTTGGTACTTCAACTTCACACTTCCACTACTTATTGGTACGCCCTTTTGTCATGGAAATAACTATCTCTACTACTACGGAATCTACACCCAAAAAGTCTGTGTAATCCTTCACTTTGATTTCTAGCACCATTGAGTAGAGTTCGCCAACACAACCTAACGGTTTAGTCGATAATTTGTTTGGCCTAACCAAATATTTCTAACAGTTGTTTGTGTTGGTAAGCTTTTGCATAATTTTCCCTTTGAGCATGTAGCAGATTGTGACCCTTAGGTTGCGACAGTACGATCAATACGAATATACTTAACCGTTAATTACTTTGATCATGGATCCAGAAGTTCACCAAGTCTATCAGAGCTATTAGTTTAGATGGATTTATTCATATATAAATACCAATAAAGCTATCCCAATTACTCCCCTTTTTAGTAACTTCAATCATTGAATGAGCAGTCATCGCCATTAACTCGAGTAACAAATTGATATTTGAACCCGTACAAGTTTTGTTTTTCGTTATTCGCAAAATGACTCATGTGTACGATTTTTGACACAGTTTTAAAACCTGAGTCAACTTTCCACTTACGTCCTAGACTGCTGAACGTATTGGAAGACTCACTAAATCCTTTTTTCTAGTAACTGTTACTTTTTTTTCTTATTGATCGTACAAGCCCAACCTCTAACCGTATTGTTTTATCCCGTGTGTTTAACGTGTGTGTGTATTTGTGGTTCCAGAGCAGTGGCGGCGGTTGCCGGTGCGGTAGGCGCGCGCGCGCCACCCGCCCCCCGCACGCCACTGCTTTGGACCTCTGGAACGCCTTCGTATACCCGGTATGAATGGAGACGCATGACAGTCTTTTTTTACACGCAGCACACATATTTGAAATTAAATCGATTTTGAATATTAAACTTCTCTAACGCTGATACGATATTCGATTACGATAGTTTGCAATTTTTTCGAAAGATAGTTTATGAAAAATTTGTCACAATTCAATAAAAATTTGGGTTTATTGAAAAGCTCAAAAGTTTTATAAAATGTAAACGAAATAGAAACATGTGTACGCTCTCTACGTATATATGTATAATTTGATCTGAAGACATTGATCCAGATTACTATAATTGTGAAGTATTTTCAAGATGTGAGCGGTATTGCCATAGTGTCAAAGCCCACAAAATAATGACTACCTACTATAAAATTAATGACAACCAAAATTATTTGGCTAGGAACTTTCAAGCTACTTTCTAATAGTCAGTGTTCAAGTTGAATTGAATATGTGTGCTGTGTTTTATCTGTACCACGACCAACATTAGGAAAAGTTCAAAACTAGATGCTGTGAAGTTTTGAGAACTGTTTTTTCGAATAGAATACCTCACAGATGTCTGTTTCACCATACGCGTGGTCTTGGTAGAGTCTTTACCTATTAGTTTTTTTAGCAAACGCTTCGAAGCCCAATAACTTTTTAGGTTAACAGTCGCTTTAATAAAGCTGCCAAACCAAACTAAGGAATGCTTTAAATGCTTAACTTAATACCTAATATAGGTGACGAAACACATTCCATTATACCAGCCGCCTAACCTAAATATGTAGATTAGTTCTTAGACTTAGGTAGATAAGTACTTAACAGTATGCAAATAATTTAGAAAAAATATCTCTCTTGGAACTATGGGGGGGCAATTTAAATAAACGCAAAAAAACTCTGTTAGTTAGGCATCTGCATTAATTCAAACAGATCTAGTAATTAGAGGCTATGTATGTTATATTTCAACATGTTAATTATTTAGTGCTTTCGAGCTGTAAATAGCCATAACAGCACTCGGAACCTTAACACGATTCAAAGCCTTACAAGTTGAGACATCGATAGTTCGAGAAATTCTTATAACCATAATAGACTCTAATTAGTTGATAAATCCAATTCTGAGAATACAACATTAATTTTATAATTCTTATTGGTTTATCCTTTTATTTGGATACGATTTCACGAAATTCATAAATAGGGTAAACGTTAGTAGACTTTTAGATCTCTCAATGATCAGAGTTGATTCTTACCGGCCTTTCTCATTCTCACTAGAAATAAATAACACGCTTCAATATAAACGAAATCCTACCTCGCCTAGCTTTTGCTTACATTGCGTGAAAGAACCCCAGGAGTCCTAAATTTTTCAAACTTCCAGGGCAACATGAAGCAACACATGCTGACACACAAGATCCGCGATATGCCGCCGGGTTTCGATAAGAACACGCCGGGAATGTCTGATGATGGGCGTGACAGTCCGGACAGACGTTCGTCACCTGACAAGATGGATCTGAAGAGGTCCCCGCCCGCCCTACCTCAGCCGCCGATGACGCATGCACCGCCCATGGATATGCCACCGCTGCCAAAACGACCTAGCAGTAAGTTATCATACCACTCTTGCTCAAGAATATTTATGAAAAAACTGAAGCAGATGGCCAAAAAGGCCCGAGAATGTTATCAAAATATAGGCTGAACTAATTTTGAAAATTTTCAGCAGCGAATGAAATTCCGTACCTACCTATAGCACAGGTCAAAACTCAGAACGATGATTCAATTCAATATTTACATATTGGAGCAGAATTCCAAGTATGTGAAACGTACGATCAGTCAAGGACGGCCGAATGACTCACCAATTAGGTTACTGCTTGGAAGTTCAACAATAAATATAAAAACTTCAGGACAATGTTTGAATCATCAGAAAAACTGACAATTATCTCCCATGGCTGCTACTTAAATAAAAAATGAACTTAATGACTGCAAAAAACTACTTCTTGTCGATGTTTACGCGATGAATTTCTTCCTGAAATTGAAACTATTTCAAAAATGGATGTTACAATTAAATTGATTTAAGCGGCTCTCTTTTAATGGTATGCCATGATATACCAAGGCGTAGGCATGCGCCCACCAACCAAAGGTTGATTGGTATTGAAAAAAGATTATGTGGGAGTTAATTGGATTCGACTCACGCAGGGCCGCAAAAGAATAATGTAAAAAAATTAAGTAGTCTTATAGCCAACTATCAATAAACGTGGGCGTGAAAGGATAATGTTATTCAAAAGCTATTGTTATGTTCACAGTGCCAACCGGACCGAGTCATCCGCCGCCCCCACCGGTATCATCCAAACATCTTTGCGGAGTCTGTCGCAAGAACTTCTCATCGTCATCTGCTCTGCAAATTCATATGCGAACGCATACGGGAGATAAGCCCTTCCGCTGTGCTGTGTGCCAGAAGGCGTTTACAACCAAAGGAAATCTCAAAGTAAGTTTGCTGAAATAGTGCCATCTAGTAGAGGGTAGCGTTACTAAATTTGATGAGCCGGTGAGAATTCTAAGGCAGTCTTTTCCGATAAATAATCTAGCAACTATGCGATGCTAACTATAATTTTTTGTTACTTCCCGGTTGGTGAATTTTGGATATTAGCCTATGAAAATCTTTGAGGTCAAAAAATGCGGGTAACTCCCATTTGTTCTATAGGACTGTTTTTAAAACTTTTTTATCCCTGTAGTTCCATGGTAGGACTATTGAAACTATCCCATTAGGGCTAGTTTTCGTTTCAATAGTCCTACCCAAATGGAAGTTACCAGCTATTAGGGATAAAAAAAGTTTTAACAGTTCTAGACGTAACAGTTCTATAGAACAAATGGCAGTTACCCAATTCTACAGCATCAGAGCCGACTACTTTGTAAAATAAAGCTTGACTGTAAGAACTACACTGGGTGTAATTACAACTCAGCACATACGAATTGCCTAAGACTTGAAGACTAGAATACTAACATTATACATTCATATTGTCAGGTTCACATGGGTACGCACATGTGGAGTGGAGGCGCGTCCCGTCGAGGTCGCCGCATGTCGTTAGAACTGCCTCCGAGGCCTTTACACGAACCGCACGAGTTATTGCGACGTCCCGACCTCTTCTACCCGTATCTACCCGCGCCTTTCCTCAACGGCATGCAGCAAAAGGTAACACACCCTACTACTATCATATCAGCTATTAGTTAGCTATTACCTTTAGGTTTTTTATTAATTTAGCTTTAGATACCTACATTTTTTTTGTTATTTTTATTTATAAGTTTGCTTGGTAACCTACCTACAGACTTAAGTCTAAGTCCTGTTATGTGTTGAGGAAAAATAAACAAGTTTTCTTTCTTTCTTTCTATATCTCAAGCAATGGGACTAAAAAGTAACTTAACTTCACTTCGTCTCATGCGGCAGACAATAGTGAGATGGGAATGTGGGATGTAGACGACAGTGGATTAACGACTATAAAACGGTTAGGAACGGTGTGATAGCAAGAAGGCTTTACACTGTACTCAGCACTAGGCTGATAAGGTTCAAATTAGATAAGGTTTTAAATGTATCTTAGGAAGGTCCATCATCATCGTCATCCACAGCCCGATTTTACCCACTACCGGGCATAGGCCACCCCAGCAATGGGTATCAGTCCAACTTTTTAATAGTACATTACTGCAGCGGCCCGCAACAGAGGCAATGAGGGAAGAACGTGTAAATGTGGGCCGAGTCGAAGACGAGGCACACATACGTGAGTCCATCATTGCCTAGTTGTGGCCAAGGCTTGTATAGTACTTTTCTCAAATAATGCGCGGAAATTAAAACTAAGTACCTACCAAGGCAAAACTTATTAGTTGAAATACAATTACTTTTCAAACCCAATAACGAACAACGAAGTTACAGTGTTCAGTTGTTTTTTCTATTTGACAGCCTGTTCGAAATTTGAATAAAACCTTTGATAAGCTACCTCCTTGGTTGCCATGTTATGAAGTAAAAGATAGTTCCATTTTTAAATTACACGACAGATATGAGTTTTGTACGTAATTTATTTGGCCGCAAAACACGCCAGCAATATATTTTCATACATTTTTATCTGACCGCTGCTCGCATGTATTTGGCCAGTACTCCATTTTCGATTTATCTCGAAGAAGGTTGTCAAATTATTGCTTTAATTTCCAAGCATGTTTGAGAAAAATCAAATCTTTTGTTCGACAGCTGAATGAAATATCAGTGATCCAGCAAAGCGCGGGACAGAACGGCGTGGGAAAATTTCCGGGACTGCTCGGCTTCGGAGCGTTCGGCGGCGGCAGGCCCGGCGCCGCTTCGCCCCTTGAGAGGCCTCCGTCGCTGGACGGCGGGGACGAGAGGCAGGCCGCCATGCGCGAGCTCGCCGAACGAGGCCGCGAGCTGGCTGAGCGCAGCCGGCACATGCGCGACGAAGCAGACTACCGATCCCCCCCCGCACACCCCCCGCACCAACCCCCCTCAGCACAACCCTCACCCCCCGCCCCCCACCACCAGCTCACACATCCCCTCGCCTCCCTACCGCCCCCCGCACGCACTGAGGGACTCACCGTCTGAACCGAACCATCGAACACCCAACTACATTCCAAAAACCAACACTACCCGAATGTTGCATTGGAGGCGGACCGACCTTCCAAGCTTCGAATCTCAGTGTACAAAGACTTAGTCGATCCGTCAATTTAAGGGACTGATAACGACGAATCGCACGTCCGTTCTAGAATGGTGACGATGCAAAGTGTAGCGCTATGTAATATTGTTATTCCACGTGTTATTGCCTAGAGTTAGTTGTAAGTAAGTTATGCACGAGTACGGGCCTGGGGCAATCAGGAGTCCAGTGTAATGTGGGCTCCAGTTTATGTCATACTCTGTGATAGTGCACATTTTAGAGGCTGTGTCTTGCATACCGGAGACCGTTTACTGAACAATATCAGGCGAGCGTCGTGCTGTCGCGTCGTCGCCTGTCGATGCAGTCCATTGTGCTTTGACATCAAATATTAAATATAAATTATATCCCAAAAATTAAATAATGTCATAAAGTTATTGTAAATAGATTGTATTATAGTATTACTCTAATAAAATTATAGTTGTAAACTTGAAATTGAAATATCTATTAGAGACATTATAATATTGTACAGTGAATGTGCTAGTTGGAGTTCTCTATGCATGATTTCTGTGTCCACATTCCAAACAGTTAATTTCTTTGTTTCGGCAGCATTATTGCTCGTCATGATTCAAAAATTTTCCAATTAACCGTTTGGTAGTACTTAGCAATCTATTGTCTATAATTATTCAATATATTTAATGGTAACAGAGGTTAATGACACATTCATATCATGTAAATTTTAAAAGTATTTGCATTTGAGGTCTACATAGTTATAAGTGTTTAGAGTCATAGCTATTATTGCTTTAGAAATACATATCTTTGTAAATTTATGAGCGACTGGTATTTGTCAAAAAAATATTATAGTTACGTATAAAATAGTAGCGTATGTGAGTAGTTACACCGGCACCTTACGCAGACTGACGACATGAATGTCTACTCTTTAGGAAAATATATATTTCCAAATATGCATTTGTCTCAATGCTTGTTAGTAGGCACGTTAGTCCAGTTGCTACTAATAATTATTTTTCTTAAACCATTTATGTACTTTATACGTTCGCGTTTACTAGTTATCTGTGTATAAATGTCCTAATAAATTATTTATAAATTATGAATCATGCATACACTCTTAGTATTAAAAGGCTTGTAAGGTGATAATGCCGTGTACAAGAATTTAGTTGTTAATAGAAAACTCTCATAGCACCTACATCTTATATTATGTATTCAAGTTGCAAATAGATATTAGATAGTAGTGTTTAGTCATAAATATGACGCGTCGAGTCATATTGTCAGTATAAATAATCATTGTAAATTATTAAATGTTTATGTAAATGTCCAAAAAGTATTCAAATTATTTAAAAGAAAAAACAATTATACTAATACACTCTTTTCTTTTATGTTATCCATACCTTTCGCTCCTTTTTTATTTTCACTACTTACTACCACTACTCTACAGATCTACAAACAAAATACAAATAATAAAAATAAAATATTACTTACCTTGATTAAAATGACCATAATAACGAACACACCTAATCAGAGACCACATTAACGTTAAGAGATATAAATATTTAAATAACAAGTCTTGTGAAACCAGAATTTATATTTTAGTAACATTAATTGGGCTATATTTCATAAGTCAAAAGCGTTTACGATCGATAAAGCATACAAGGTACTAAATCTGCTGGTTGTTAGTTGACAACTGTTTTACGACAATTTTATTATGATGTAAAAGGTCGGCGTTAATTCAAACGGGACATTAGCTATCAAATAACTCTTGTACATCGTAAGGGGCATTAGAAAATAGTGGCGTAACAAGTGCTCATAATATTTAAAGAGAAAAGGTGCTGTTGTAACACCTGCGACGATAAGAAACCTGAAATAATACAGGGTACAAAATAACTCACAAATAAATAAAAGGTGTAAAACCAGTTACTTTTGAAACCTGAAACCGGTTGTTTTGACCATAAACCGTTTCTGAAGGAAATTTATGAGTTGATCTCTTGTTTGATATGGGTCATATTGAATCATAAACTGTTATTTTTTCTACAGAAACCCATTCTGTTATGACACGGGACCTAAGTAAATATTTCGTACAACTAATAGACTGAGAATAACTAAACTACAATCAAAACTACAGTTTTATACATAGTACTTTAATTACTGAAGAATAAGCATAGGTTCAATTAATATTACTCAATAGAATGTACTTAGCGTATAATAAAACACAAACCACGTTAGAAGTTGATCACGTAGGTTTGTTTGTCCACGCAGTAGTATACGCCCTCGCGAATATCCTGGTGGAAAAAATAATGAAAATAAAATATGCAGCCCTGAATAGATGCCAATGTTAGTAAAAACTAGTGATCCGATTTGGATGAAACTTGGAATATATATAATAGTCCGTGACCTGGATTAACACTTATGCTACTTTTTATGCCGGAAAATCAACGGGATCCAACGGGACGTGAACTTAATAATACGAAAGTTTGTGAGGCTGTTTGTTACTCTTTCAAGCAAAAACGATTGATCCGATTTGGATGAAACTTGGAATATTATATTGTCCGTGACTTGGATTAACACATAGGTTACTTTTTGTCCCGGAAAATCAACGGGATCCAACGGGATCCAACGGGACGCGTTTTTAATATTATAATTGTGAGGATGTTTGTTACTCTTTCAAGCAAAAACTACTGATCCGATTTGGATGAAACTTGGAATATATATTGTCCGTGACCTGGATTAACACATAGGTTACTTTTTATTCCGGAAAATCAACGGGATCCAACGGGACGCGTTATTAATATTATAATTGTGAGGATGTTTGTTACTCTTTCAAGCAAAAACTACTGATCCGATTTGGATGAAACTTGGAATATATATTGTCCGTGACCTGGATTAACACATAGGCTACTTTTTATCCCGAAAAATTAACGGGATCCAACGGGACGCGAACGAAGTCGCGGACGGCAGCTAGTAAAAAATAAAAATTGATAAGACTGGCCAGTTTCTTGACGCCTAATATCTAAGTACGTAATACCCTTCGAAAATATCGAAAAGGACATGAGGCATTATGATATGGACGAAAATTAGACTTACATTTTTTTATTGGACATCCCATGCACATTACGTATCGACTACCTCTGCCCATAGTAATACAGAGTCCACACACTCTGCCTACTCAATGAGCCTATACCTAAATAGTATACTTGTGAAATACAGACCTTTAGAAGTTGATAACGCTAGCCAGTTTCTTGACCCGGTTAAGCAGTAGATCGCCCTCACGAATGGTAGCTTGGTATAGCTGCGAGCGATCAGCATCAGCGCCGCGACCGGAGCCGGTGACTACGCAACCGGCGACAGCGTCGATACGGCATTGCAGACGTCCAGCGGCAGTAAAACTGGAAGATACCAGTGGAATTATAATACGAAGAGGTAGAGAAATTCCTCGCGGGCGTATGCTTCTGCATGTCTATAACTAAGATGTTTTGATGTTTAGGGCTCATAGTTGTCATGCCCTACTCGTCAATTGAAATAGAAGGTGATACAGTTGAATATTGGTCTTGGGTAAACATAAACATGTTTGTGGTCATATTTATATCTAGACCGTGGTACTAGTTCTACAAGTTCAAACAGTCTAATTCTAATTCATAGTGGGGTAATAAGATCTGAATATGATCTGGGATCTGACGTCCCGTGTTGGGATTTATTGTGCATTGTCCCCCTGCTGACCTCACCCCAGCCAGCCCAACTCCTTAAAGTGTGGAGGACTTTGAGTTGATGGCAGCAATATTCCAGCATCCCTGATGGTGTTGTAGATGCCGAGGAGTAAGACCCAATCAGCTCCTGCAGTTCCTTTTTGGATCTGGCTTTGGTTGTGGCAGAGCAATGCAACAGGACATGGTCTATCGTTTCTTTCTCTTGGGAGGCAGCCAAGACAAACGTCGCTGTCTGTCGCTCTGATCTTGAGGACATGGTGGTTAAGATCACAGTGGCCCATGTATATTTCAAACCATAAATTATGGTTGTCACTATGTGATACTGTATATATCACATCGGTGATAGCCTGGCACTTACTTCGAGATCTCCTCCTCGACGAATTCCCGAGTGACTCCGAATGTGTCAGCGATGTTGTCGAGACTGAGCGAGCGGTAAGCGCGCAGCAGTTGAACATACGCCTTGATGCGTGCTTCGCGAATGTAATGCTGGTAGTGAGGCCGGAAAACTGGATCCACGCAGATTTGGGTCTCGACCTGGAAAAGATTCAAGTATTTTATTTTAACATGCCGCCAAAACAAGCATTTGCGGCCCACTTGTTGGTAGATGTGAATAGGATCGTATAAAAAAAATCGACATTTGAACACTCCTACGAAAGTTTATAACATCAGTCCGAAAAAGCTTTCTGAATGATACAGAATAACAGCTATAGGTACTGTTTTGCTGTCTACTTTCTACAACAGTTCTGCATTTTGCAATGTTTTGTTTTAATGGCACTGTGCCAAGTATGAATTAACAGAAACCAAACATACTGAGTCATGCAAGAAAAGATTCATAAAATCTGTAAAACTGTACACCTTTTTCATTTGTCACACACACAATGACACAATGACGTACTAAAGGCAATACATGCAGTGACGTGACTACATACCCAGGCAAGGCTCTTCATGAAGTCTGAGTATCTGCACTCATGCAGGGATTCCACTAACTCCCTCAGCTCGGGGAAGCGGGAGCGCAGAGCTTGGACCGCCGCGCCTTGACGACGCAGCGCAGACTGTAGTGCGTGACGCTCGAGAGCCAACGCACACGCTAGCACGCAGTATTGAATAATTGTTCCTGTAATCATGGTGGTTAATAAGAAAGGATTCTTGAATAATTTACTGCATTGCCATCACTGTTTTTTCCTTACTAACATAACATTGCATTGCTCTAATCACATATTTCGAATATGGATAGATAGAAGATAGAAAATACTTTAATGCACACAACTAAACATACAGGAAACATTATAACTTATGTCTATGACATACAATGGGCGATCATATTGCCAAACAGCGATCTCCGCGGTATTAAATTCCTTCTAACGGATTTAAATCATTGTTTAGAGATGAAATTACTTTCATCAATTTACTGATGCCCATAACTTGTTTCTGCTTTACCAATTTACAGACAATTCAAGTTTTAAAGCCACATTTATTGCCTAAGTAGTCTTGAAATAATAAACACCCCATCACCAAAAGACTGGGAGTGTCCAGCTTTTCACATTAAGTCAGTCAATTCAACATTGACCGAGGCTAGTGTATGTTCATTCAAAACCTCAACTCTGAATTACCATTTCTAAATAGAACCAAATGATTGATACATACCAAAATCAACTAATTCATAAGATTCAAATGTTGATACACAATCAATGAAGAGATCAGCAGCACGGCTGTAGTCCCTGACAGCGAGGCAGTAGATGGCTTCATAAGCTTTTAGCTTATTTCTCGAACGCCAGTCTCCGCCTTTGTCAACGAGTTCATGAGCCTGTAAATAAATTTAAATATATATATATAAATTTAAATATATATTATATATATATATATATATTTCATGCAACGTAGTAAAAAACATACAAGCTTCACATAAAAAGTATTATACCTAACTAGGTTTCGCCCGCGACTTGGTTTGCTTCCTGTTGGATCCTGTTGATTTTCCATGATAAAAAGTAGCCTATGTGTTAATCCAGGTCACGGATAATATCAGCTTCATCCAAATCAGATCAATACATTTAGTGTGAAGGAGTAACAAACATCCATACATATACATACATACAAACTTTCGCGGCGACTTCGCGTCCTGTTGGATCTTGTTAATTTTCTGGGATAAAAAGTCCTATGTTAATTCTAATACTTACAAGAATATGTGTACAAAGTTTTGTTATGTAGTTTTCGAGTGAAAGCGTAACAAACAAACTTACACTCACATTCATAATATTAGTAGGATGGATATAATAGTAGGACACTATGTGAAGTTGGCCTGTTGATGATGATAAATGATGTTGGTGATGAAAAATACCTTGTTTATAGTCTTTCCCATTTCCTTTACATTACAGCCGTGGAAATAGGAAATTCTGAACAAAGCAAACACAGCATCAAGCCGCCTGTTGGTTGTGAGTGTGGGGTCTTCATACTTGGAGGTGGCAAGGGCAGTGGCTACTTCTTTATCTCCAATCGAGCAAAGGTAGTCCAGTCTGCAAACATCAATAGATAAACCTTTTTACAAACTTTTTGAATATAGACTCAGCAAAAAGATAAGTAGTAGATACACAAAACGTTATATATATAAGTAACTAGATGCCACCCGCAACTTTGTTCACGTCCCATTGGATCCTGTTGATTTTACGGGATAAAAAGTAGCCTATGTTAATCCAGGTCACGGACAATATATATTCCAAGTTTCATCCAAATCGGATCAGCAGTTTTTACGTGAGAGAGTAACAAACATCCATTCATCCATACTTATAAACTTTCGCGTTTATAATATTAGTAGGATTCATGGTAAGTATGTATAAGAAAACATGAGTAGAAAATTATACATTTTGTAAAATGGCCTGAAAACTTACCGATCTTGCCACACAGGAGTTTCAGAATCATCCTCTTTGAACTTTGATAATCTGTCCTGATTTTCTTTAGTCATGTCATCAAACAACTTCTGATCAAAGGGCCAGTCCAAGTCTGTACATACTTCTTTGTAATAAGGGGCCATGTTCCCAGCTTTTATTCCTTGGAGCAGTTCATCTTTCAGCTGCTGGTTACCTTTGAGCTGTGGTAGAGATAGCTTGAACTTTATTCCCGCAAGCGCCATGTATTCGGGAGTCTTTCCTTCGGCGGACAACTCCATGATGTACAACTGATTTATTTATCGGAATTACGGAATATTAACAAATAAATAGCACGATGAGAAACGAATTGGAAAATTCTCTAATTTTGTATTGTCATTCGGATTTTCTTTCTTCTTCTTGAACTTCTACTTCTTGGTTTAATTTATTTATAGCTTTTCTTCTTCTTTTATTTAAGGCCTCTGTCCACAGACGAAGTATTCGTCGTCGGCTTTCGTTTGTCAATAGCAATACCATGTTATGTCATGTCTCATCTCTGTCAAAGTGGGTGACAGATACAGTGTAATAATTAGGTAATAGTACAAAAAGCCCGTATTCCGAAACAGAAATCGTTACTCAAGCATAAATTTGAGTAGAGATTTTCATACAAAAATCTATGCTTGAGTACGGATCAGTGCTTGAGTAAGGCTACGGAATCCATGCAAGAAAATAACCTTTTTTTAATAAATATTTTAAGGGTTGAGAAAATCTGTATGTTGAGTACGAGATGTATTTTGGAACTGTCATAAATATAATATGTATATACATAGCTATTTTAATAATTTATTTTTAGATATGTATCGGCTAACATATCTAAAAATAAATTATTAAAACCTACCACCCTCGGTTAAATCTTAAATTACAGTTTTGTAAAAAACACAAGCATCATTATTTATGTATCCAGGTATTAACGCTATTATACCCTCAGAACTCAATATAGATTATACCTATCGAAGTATATCTTGTTTGGACATTTTTGGTTTCACATGCTGGCAACATTGATTTATAGTCTGTGAAAAAGACGAAGAAGAATGTTTTGTTTTTTTCAAATTTTTTCTTTTCTTTCCTGTCAAAGTAAACTGACGCAGACTCGCCAAAGTATTTTTTGTTCAATTTACCTTTACAAAATAAAATGAAGAGGTAAATATGTATCTTTAAAAACTGTGAGAGCTGTAAATAAGTACAGTAACATCTAATTATTTGAAGCTTTACTACTGATGTGTGATGGAAAAATCCCAAATGGATACAATAATTTCAAAATGCCAAACCATCAAAATTATTCCATCACTGGAAGACACCTTGACCTCAATGGGTCTGAACACAGAATTGGATGATAATGCTAAAGCGTGGCTCAACCAACTCAAACTTATTTGGAATACTTGGAGAAGAAGTGCTAACATGGAAAGCAGCATTGAAGATTTATACCGGTATAGAACCGATGCCTTCAGGGTCGCTCTTTTATTTGTCATAAAGTGCGAGGAGTACAAAGATAGCAAACCTAAGTCTTTGCCGTTCTTTTTAATCGAAGTCCTTTTGAAGTATTCCCAAGCAAATAATATATTTGCAGACGATTCCCTAAAACTGCCAGCGTTTCATATTGCAATATGTCAAAGAAACCAACATTTCTTGAGCCTTATGGTGAAAGCATATCAAATTGCTAAGATAAAAGAGTTAATCATCCCTATTGTAAAAGATATGATTAAAAATGAAAACAGCAAACAAGCATCTCAAATAGTGATAGCCATGGAGTTATTTAATGATATACCTGTAGAGGATCTACTGTTTCCTCTAATTTTGCTTGACAAACCGAACATGATTGATGATTATCTAACAGAAGCTCCTAGTCAAGTTACATCCTTTTTATTATTCTTAGATAATTTACTGGATAAAAATTTCAAAATGCTTGACTTTGTTCAAGACTACATAACACAAAACAATATAAGTCATGTAAAATATGAAAAGTTACATCATAAACCTCTCGGGAAGTTTGTAGCTCGTCTGTGTAATAAGTTCAATATCCCAATTGAAACTTGCAAGAACCTTAGCAAAAATAGAACTACCAGTGGACTGAGATATTTGGTGTACAGGAAGTACATTGAGCACAATATTACTACTTCTGTCTGGGAAGATTTAGTAAAAGACTCGTTGAGGCAAAATTCTGAATCGGTCCATTCATTTTTAGATCTATTAATTGATCATGATAAAGCTGAAGCACTTAAATGGGCTAAATATTTAAATGTGCCTGAGATACAGCTGCCACTGGCTTTAAGGGGGACTCCTGGAAAAGAAGTGCAGACTCCTGTAGATGAAGTGATTAAAGAAGACTGGGATACAGGAGCTGAAGCTAGTAATCCAAACTTCTATAAATCTCCTTTGACAAAAGAACAAATAACAATCATTGAGACAGGAGAGCAATTTTATGAGCTCATCTCACTGCTAAAGCAAATTGATATTGTAAGCCTGGACTGTGAATGGAAACCTTCATTTGGAGCAAAGCAATGTCAAGTTGCTCTTATACAACTTGCTACAAGAAACATGGTTTACTTGATTGATGCTATCCTGTTGAATAAAACTGAGTATGCAAGTTTTTGGTATTCATTTAACAAAACTTTCTTGGAAAATGCAGAAATAATAAAGTTAGGATTTGGTGTAGAACAAGACTTGAGAGAAATGAAAGCTTCTATCATCAGTTTGAATAATATCAAAGTCAAAGGTGAAGGATTTTTGGATCTTGGTGTCTTGTGGAGGGTCTTGGTGGAAAGTGAACTGTCTTTGCCAGACTGCAGCGATAAGGGAGCTAGTCTCAGTGCACTTGTACAAACATGTTTTGGAAATCCATTAGAAAAGTCTGAACAATGCTCTAACTGGGAATTAAGACCATTGAGAGAAACACAGATCAGATATGCTGCCATCGATGCTGACGTTTTAATCAGGATATATTACTACCTACAAAGTAAGAGTCGACAGCAAGGAATAAATTTTGAAGCAATATGCAACTGTATTATGGATGAAGGTAGCAAAAAAACTGTTAAAAAGCCTAAACCTTTAGGCAATCAGTCCCTCTCACCTACTGTTGAATCAAAATCTCCTGTTGATATTAAAATTCTAGTTGATATGAAGGTAACAAACCTCATGTCCTACTTGAGATATTGTGGAATCGACACCATTAGTAGGCCAGGTTCACTGCTTTGGCATGATGTGATTAATTTAGCCATCTCCAGCGATAGGTTGATTTTAGTTTCAAAGCCTAAAAATACACCAAACAAATATTTTCCACAAAGTTCTATTTTATGTGTTGGAAAAGGCTCCATCGCAGAACAGCTGCACCAAATAATAAATACATTTAATATAAACATACAACAAAGCGATCTTTTGACTGTTTGTTTGTACTGTAACAGTAAAGAGCTGAGGAAACTGAACTATGATCAAGTGCAAAAGATATGCACAGATTATGAAGCTGCAGCAAAAGAAAGACTCAGTGTCAGATATGTAGGTGATGACGAAAATGATGATGTAGATTTTGGAAGCTTTTTAAGTGACTCTGAAGACGATGAACCTCCACAATATCAAATAAGAAATGTTACTGAAACCGAATTTTGCAAAACCAGCAAAGGTGTTCAGATTGTTGTTGATGACGCATCAAAGTTGTGTTTGTCAAAGAAACCAGCAATCTTATGTGAAGATTGTGGTACACTGTGTTCAGATGATGATAAAGTGTTGAAATCAGTGAGAGAAACAGTTCATAAAGTGACAAACCTATCACCAATTTGATTCAACAAAAAAAAAACATTTCTTATTGTGAGGTTTATTTAGGTAATAAAACGAACACTGCATATTGTGATACAATGATATTTAGATATTCCAAATTCTTTTTAAATAAAATTATATAAAATAAATAAGATAAGCGTGTTTTTAAGTCATGTAATGGGAATTTTTTCAACCATTACAAGACTTAAACCCCTTTAAAACTCTTCATTGTAACATTGATATTTTGGTAGGTAGAAAGGTTATAGGTACAATTGTTAATAATAAGTACCCAGATTATGAATAATAATCAAGAATTAGTTTAAATGCTAAAATCCTTTAACAAATAAAAAGCCATTGAGGTATATTTATATTGTAGCTAACACAATAAATAAATAATAATAAAATTGTAATTCATTTATACTTGACCTTACACTAAGAAGCTTGAAAACCAAAATGAAACTTATGTAACTAGCTTAAAAACTTTGATATAATGATCATTCTTACGCTTGTCAGTAGAAAGTTTGTCATACATTAGGTACAGTTTTATACTCTAGCCCTTCAAAGTGTTCAATGATCAAACAGTAATGTATAACTAAAAATTGTGATCACTTCTTTGAGCCATTTTGAGCACCCTTATCCAGAACACCAATGCAAAGTCCATTGTATAAAATATCATTGACTTTAGGTTATTTTAATTAATAATTTTAATAGGTTACATACATAGGTATAGTAAGATTTTTTTACGCACAAATTTGAAATTGTTCCCAAAAGAGAAAATACCTATCACATACAATAGTTTATTACCATTTACTTACCAAAGGATTTAACAAAATATTCATGCTTATTTTACAGAAGGCCCTCTTAGTCCCAAATTAAGCAATACTTGTACTATGGGAACTAAATTAAGTGATATAATAATTGTTACATTTTTTTGTAAATACATGGTAGTAAGATACATAGAAAAACAAACATGTATGTTCGCAATGGGGATCGGACTCATGACGCACAGCACAGAAGCAGTATGAAATGTATGTCTGTATATTGCAGACCAAATAGATTTACCTAAGTAAGTAAAGTTATGTAACTTAATAAGTTATGTTAGATTTACAGTTGCTATTTCATAAAAATATAATGCAAGTGTTTTAATAAACAATATGATAAACTTTGTCCCTTTTGAATTGCTCTATATCACTTTCTTGTAAATCATTTCCTTCTAAATTCAACTCTTCCAACGCGAGTTCCGGGAAATTTTTCAGTGATCTCAGCTTGTTATTTTTCAAATTCAGTTTCTGGAACGAGAAATGTTTATTAAATTATTTAATACTTGAAACTGGGTAAAATGTGCATGTGCGATATATTCCAGATATCCCTACCAGTGGGGATTTCAGTTCTTGGCTACGTCGTAGCAGACGGGATTTCTGGATAATATCAAACGTGCCTTGTCAAAGCATTTTTGACAAGTCTACTTCAATAAAAATATTGCGATATCATATTGTAATTTGTGTCCATTGCAAAGCAAATATCTCACTCTACCATAAAGTGTTAATTAAATTAATAAATATCTGACTAGACTCACCTTACAGTTCTGCAGTACAATCAAAGAAGGCAGAACTACTGATGTCAAACCCTGATCAGACAGATCCACATCCTCACAATAGCTGTAGTACTGGAGATGTGGTAGACTAATCAGCTTTTCTGGAAAGTTGACTTTCATCCGTAATGTATTATTGTTTACAAAATCTGCCGATAGCTGTTCTTGAATATTCCATTTAGTGATCAGGTCTGCGTAGTAACCCGCTCTCAATTTGTCGATAGTTATCAAATTCTGAAGATTGGATATCACTTCCTTGTGATAATGTTTAGCGTCAATGCAGTGGAGGAAAACAGTGGTGGTCAGCATTGTAACTGGAATGAAAATGATGGTTAGGCTTAGAACATAAACTGAACCACTCTCGATTATAAGTACAATAATAGTTAGGTAGATACCTATACTTCATAATCTACGCAATCATCCACATATCTTGAAGAGAGTACAGTCAGCGTCAAACTAATAAGATCGTCTAGAGTAGTCAAAATGATCTGAAAAACATAAAAGCAATTTGATTTACCTATGTAGTTCAAATCATCATATATTGTTGAAAGCGCACAAGGTACTACACTACTATATTTGACGCCGACTGTACCACTATTTTTAGAAAAAAAAGCAGATGGCGCACCTAATGTTATGCGGTCACCTCTGCTTATGACAATGCATTACCTCACAGAGGACGTGCCCTGTGAGATAGATAACTTCCATCGCAAAGAACCAGCGTCCCATACCCTTCAACCCGTAACACAGCAATGTGTGCATCACTGATTGGCAGCAGAAATGGGTATGATGGTGTGGTAGTACTTCTCGGAAGAACTTTATTAGAGAGCTTTTCTACTACTAAAACAGTACCAATGATACAAAGATGACAAGTAATTAAATACAAGGTGTTGTTTCTTACATTTACTATCCGGTTCCAAAGCTAGTAGTTGACGACATGAATCAAGTTGCGATTTCAACTCTTCTAAAACTGGATCCGAGTATTTTTTCTGAAAATTGATCTCATTTTTTCCGACGTAGTAGGTACCTTTGTGTTTCACGCAAGGGATAACTTTCTTGCCATCGGTTTCCGATTCAAATTCAACCTGAAAAATCGAATTATCTATTGAACTCACCACCGAAGGCTGCCAGAGGTTTCGCTCGCATTTCATAAGCGGAAAATGCTTAGCTTAGTATGTAAGTAAAAGTTTTATATAGGTACCCTATCGTAAGTTAAAGCATCCATGTCCACAAAGGCGTCATGGCTCAGTCGGTAGTAGCTCTGCCTTCTGTGCTGCGGGTCGTGGGTTCGATCCCCACCGAGAACAAACATTTGTGTGGCAAACATAGATGTTTGTTCTGTGTCTGGGTGTCTATGTATTATAAGTATGTATTTACAAAAAAAAAAAGTATATATTATGTATTCTATCAGCCATCTAGTTCCCATAGTACAAGCTTTGCTTAGTTTGGGACTAGAAGGCGTTGTGTTAAATGTCCGTGAATATTTATTTATTTATAAAAAAGGTCCATTTACATTTAAAATATAACGTTTCATTTGAGGCTCATACCTTGACATCTATTTCATTTTCAATACTTTTCTGATGTTTCAAAATCCAAAGCACATCATGTAGATTTCCAGTGCATGACACCCATTCCCCATTCACCGTCTTATTGTTGACTAGTAAATGAACTCTTGCTGCCACAAAGTCCTTGTTGACAGCTCTATTAAATGCAAAAGTGGTTTTTGATGTGGTGACAGTATAAACCACCAAACTTGTGGTTGTTTTAACAGCATCTGAAAGTGGTTATAATAAAGTTAAGTCATGACACCAGCATGGGTAAGGCTGAATTTATTTTTCCTGAAAATTTAATGGGGAACTTGGCCACATGTGAAGCCAGGGGGAGATAAGGGCTTAATAACATACCAAGGAGCCATCTCTGGTAAAACCAGGGGCTCGTGTCATCTGGGTCAGTAAAGGCCGCGCTTTGAATCATTTTCAGCTCATGCTTATGATGACTGTCTTCTATAGGTCTACCTCCTGAAACATCAGTAGAAAATTATTTTTATTAGCACAGAATATTAGTACAAGGTAGACAGAAACGAAATGAAAGGAATATTTGAAATTCGAAGTAGCCAGGACAAAAAACCATGCCTTTGCATCTTAATAGTGTCAGTATCAGGTATCAGCCGTGTTGGCCGAGTGGGATTGCACGAAGGTCGTGGGTTCGAATCCCGGCCGTGCATCAATGGATTTTTCGTTAGGAAAATTTATATGCGCATTAACACGAGCTTAACGGTGAAGGAAAACATCGTGAGGAAACCCGCGGCTTAGTCAGCTCCGCATGTATTGACCTTGTCTTTCTTGTGGATATGGCTGACTTGACTAGGCTGAGAGGATGGTATAGGTGCTGGGACTCCATCTAAACATTGTCCCAGGCACTACAGTGTCCCGTTAAGTGTAGGCATCGGTTGCCTCCTGACGCTGTATAAATCATCTTGAATAGATGTAAAGGCTTATTATATCAGGGATTACTCTTTATCCATGCACAGAACGCTGGGAAGTGCCTGGGACATTTTTGATCGAGTGAGCTAAGCGAACGAGGATCGGAAGTCGGAGTTATTACCACTAGGCCACCGGTGCTTGACATAAATAGCGTCACCTATTAGTACTAAGACGAAAAAAGCTTAAAACCATCTTAAAACATATAGCGCCATCTGATGTGGTGTAGCTAGAACATGCAAATATGAAACAGATGGCGCTGCAAAAATCTGAATATAAACATAGCGTCATCTGTTGAGGAGTAGCTAGAACATAAATAAGAAACAGCACTGCAAAAATCTGGATTTCGTAAAATTATACAATAGCTCTAATATCAATAATCCTAGCTGAAAATGTACCTTTCAAATCTGGATACAATTCAACCAACAGTTTACTTCTGTAATGCCATGCAGAATAATTAGAAAAGTTGTCGTAAAGCTTCTCCGTTGTGTAGTCAAATTCATCTATCAATGGTGGCTTGCATTGACCAACTACAAATCTTCTGTAATCCCATGTATGAACTGAAAACACCATGCACCATTAAATAAATTTATTGAAAGTTCAAAAACAATTTATTGATATTTTAAGCATCGTCTTGCATATGCACGGGTATATCCTAGGCTAGGCTGTTTTATCATAGGCATAAAATTAAATATTGTACGCAGCAGTCCATGTTTGGGAAAATATCTAGAACTTATCTGCGGATATTCCACAGAGTGTAAATATCTGTAAGTAGGTAATAGATTTTCTTTAAGATGACGAAAAAAACAACAAGCAATTTGAGATGGAAATCAAAACAGGTTAAAAATAGAGAATACCAATTCTAATGAGACTTACAGTTCCTCTCATCTAGTTTCAGATAGGTATTACACAATGCCAGTTCTTTATTCCAATCGGGATCTTCTCTTGTAGTAAGCACCCATTCCCTTTGATACCAGGCACTGTAGGACTTAGGATTTGTCTTCAAGCAGTATTCAGTCAAATTTAATTCTGCATCAAATATTTGGGAAAGATCTTCACTTTCATTTTTTCTATAAATCATAACTTTTTTATTAAACAAAAGAAGTAGGCGCTCAAATCAATTGTATTTTTTTTATGTTTGTTGCCTCTGAACTCCCTTATCTAAAAACCGATTTCAAAAATTCGATTTTATCTGAAAATTCTGCATATACCTACGTTTTGCTTTCCTGTTACTTTTCTGTGGTGTTTACGATGAATAGAACAGTCCTAATGAACTGCCATCATCATCAAATGATTAAGGCATATCGATTTGAAATCAGTTTCAGTTTTTCAAACTTACACAAATGATATTATATCAAACTTTTGACCACAGTCATACCCGATGTAAAGCAATGATGCAGATGATGGTGTAGCGCATTTAACAATGTAAGTGTTGTATCTGTAGTGCAGGTACGTGTGTTAAAATAATAAATCTAAGTTTAGGGTAGATATATTTTACTCTCTCGTTTTTTCACATGTCTTTTGCTACAAAGCTCAATAAACTTATTTACGAAAGATAAAACTTACCTTATAATATCTAGAACTTCTCTGCGGATATTCCACAGAGAGTAAATATCTGGGTTAGATGCTAAAACCTGTCCTGTGAGGTCTAACATCTCTTTATCTAGTTCTGATTCATTTCTCTGAAAAGTATTAAAATAATAATGTAAGAATAAGTTTCAAATTTACTTGTTGCACTGTTATTAATTACTCAGGTCAGTTACTTTATGTTGAATTTTCTGCATAACATGTCTGTAAAATTTAAGTTTTTCTTGTTTCTTTTTTTCTATTCTTGCTTTTTCTTCTTCCGTTGTCCTGACTTTCAGTATGCCGTGCTGAAATACACATTACACTTGTAGTAGGTACTTTAATTATAGCAGGCCTGTAGAAAGTGAGTAGGTTAGGTACCTAGGCATAATAGTCATGTCTCTCCGATTGGCCGCAGGTACCTCCACAGAACCTAGTCTTGACTCTGATTAAAGGAAAATGTGATAGTTTGTGGATGTGGTGGATGTGGTGTGTGAAATGGGACACCTAACTTCAGAGAGACCAAAAACGGCTGTTGTGAAGGTACCTACATAAGTATTGATGGTATTGGTAAATTACATACCATTTTGATTATTTGGTTTCAATGTTCGCCTAGGTATGTTTATTTTACATAGAACACGCTAAAGCGTAATATATTTTTCTTTATTCTGTGTAAAAGAGTATTATTTTTCTACGTGTAAATAACTCCAATACAATACTGCGCTAAGCTAATAAACACTGAAGCTAAACACTCACTGAAAAGAATACTTGCTAAACACTTGACTTGACCACAGAACATTACGACTTGACAATTGACTTGATTATTTTTTTTATTTCGCTCCTTGAAGCAGGCTATAGTTTTAAAACCATACCGCCTAGTCTTACGTTATGTTTTTTCCCATAGTAAGTTCGTTTGTTTAAGTGTTTGTCTTGCGTAAATGATAAATCAAGTCAAGTCTTCGTCAAGTCGGCTGTCGTTTGTTTTAAAGAGAAAATGGTGGATTTTCCCTCCAAAACCGGAATCGAATTTTCACATTCAGAAAAACCACTTTACACACATTTATTCCAATGGCTCACACTTTAAGTTATGAACTAAGTATTATTGGTTAAAATTCCACCAAAATCAAACAACAATACTCACAATTAACACAAGAAAAACTGTTAAAATAAAAATTCTATGTGTTGTTTCAAAAACACGAATATATTTTTTTTTTTTCGCTCCTTGGAGCAGGCTATAGTTTAAAACACGAAGAGAAATTATGATTTTGTTTGATTGAATGAAGTTTTTTTTGTTCTGGCACTAGAGGCTTTTATTTTTGCCAAGTCTTTTTTGTTTTCACTTTTTGTTGATTGAATGAAGTTAAAATTAGTGTTTCTACTTCCAATTTTCGACATTCCCAAGTTTATGAGCCTAATAATGACCATGCCTCTGTTCCGGCTCGTGCCCATATTCATGCCCTGCCCCCTAATAAGAATAAAGGCGCGGCAGTGGCATGAGCTCAGTGTGAACACGGTATTATGATGGCTATTAGGAGCTACCCAATGCTAAGCCATATTGGCCGAGTGAGATTACACCTCAACTTGCGAGTTGCGATTTGAAGGTCGTGGATTTGAACTTCGAATCCCGGCGGCCGTCCATCAATGGGTTTTCTGCGCATTAACACGAGCTTTGCGGTGGAGAAAAACATCATGAGGAAACCCGCGGCTTAGTCAGCTCTGCACGTATTGACGATGTCTTTCCTGTGAATATGGCTGACTAGGCTGAGAGGATGATTTAAAGGTGCTGGGCAAGCCTACTCCATTTAAACATTGTCCCAGGCACTGCAGTGTCCCGCTATGCATAGGATGCCTCCTGACGCTGTATAGTAAATCATCCTTAATAGATGTAAAGGCTAAGTGATTATAAAAGATTGGATTAGTACGTTAAGAGGCCTATCACGCTACGTCAGAGCTCGATATCTATCAAATTTCGATATCTGAGCCTTCACCCTGCAGCAAACAGAGGGCGCATATTGAACGTCGCTTCACGCTTGATTTTTTACATTATACCTAACTAATCTTGGTACTTGAAGATTAGGTAGTTAGAGTCATCAATTTAAATAAATGTCACCAATATTATTACACTCAGGCTGGAATACTCAAAGGCTGAAATACTCAAAAGTCATTCAAATTTGAGCACCACTTAAAATTGCTCTGCCTCTGTTTGACATTACTCATTTGTAAGAGATGGCAATAATTTAAGCGGGATTTAAATTGAGTGGGCTTTGAGTGGCGTTTGAATATTTGAGTATTAGGCCCGTATTCCGAGACAGAAATCGTTACTCAAGCATAGATTTGAGTAGAGATTTTCACACAAAAATCAATGCTTGAGTACGGATCAGTGCTTGAGTAAGGCTACGGAATACGGGCCTTAGTTTGTCAAATATATACATGCATTTTTATCCATGTATATACTCGTATACTTGTATGTATTCGTATATACGTGTATATATGCGTGTATACGTATATTACGTGTATCAATATACTAGCTTCCGCCCGCGTCTTCGTTCGCGTCCCGTTGGATCCCGTTCATTTTTCAGTGTCAAACATCAAACGGCTATATCTCAGAAAGAACTCACTCTAGAGTTTTCATTCTACAATTAAATGAAAGGTGTGATCAAGATCTAAATTTTTGATGACAGCTGTCAAACTTCAAACGGCTATATCTCGGACACTACTCGCCCTAGAGTTCTCGTTCCAAAGCCAGATGAAAGGTGTGATCAAGATCTAAATTTTTGATGACAGCTGTCAAACTTCAAACGGCTATATCTCGGAAACTACTCGCCCTAGAGTTCTCGTTTCAAAACCAAATGAAAGGTGTGATCAAGATCTAAATTTTTGATGACAGCTATCAAACTTCAAACGGCTATATCTCGGAAACTACTCACTCTAGAGTTCTCGTTCCAAAACCAAATGAAAGGTGTGATCAAGATCTAAATTTTTGATGACAGCTGTCAAACTTCAAACGGCTATGTCTCGGAAACTACTCACCCTAGAGTTCTCGTTCTAAAACTAAATGAAAGGTGTGATCAAGATCTACATTTTTGATGACAGCTGTCAAACTTCAAACGGCTATATCTCGGAAACTACTCACTCTAGAGTTCTCGTTCCAAAACCAAATGAAAGGTGTGATCAAGATCTAACTTTTTGATGACAGCTGGCAAACTTCAAACGGCTATATCTCGGAAACTACTCACTCTAGAGTTCTCGTTCCAAAACCAAATGACAGGTGTGATCAAGATCTAAATTTTTGTTGAACTTCAAACGGCAATATCTCGGAAACTACTGTCGGAGACAAAGCATCGCGTAGCTCGCCGCCGCTGCAGCCGGACGGCGAACATTACAAACCGCGGAGCGTGGCTCGCGGTCGCCCCACTCAACACAATCGCGGCACCGAACCCGCACGCGTCTCTTTATTGTAACCTTTTTTGTACCAGTACATACCTACCTAATTTACAGTCCACTTCTCGTTTCATTTCACCTACCACCTGAGATATCCAAAACTACTCACCCTAGAGTTCTCATTTCAAGGGCAAAATGGGGGCTATTTGATATACTGGATATCTGCACCAAATGAGATCCGATTTCGATTTTTTTTTTTATTTGAAAGGTAATAACTATGAGTTGGTCTCATAAAAGTTTGGCGAAGATCTGATAAGGATTTTCAGCATGATGAACAGGATAGCTCATCAAACAATCGATGGTTTTCAATCAAATTTGAGAGAAACACAAAGGACCTCATTCTACACAAGATGATGCAAAAAAAAACAAAAAGATCAAAAAAATCACAAAACGGAAAATGCACTTGCACATTACATTCCTCAAAAATTTACAAAATTATATAGAAAAAACATCACATCACACACACACACACACACACAACATTTTGCATTATAGTTAGTTTTCAATACGTGACAGGCTGCAAACGTTTCGTCGCTGTTAGAATACTAACTGATAATTATCTTCATGATGTTTTCCTTCACTGAATGAGAGCATCAGCATAATAATAAGCCTTAAATTAGAAATTAATAAAAGTGCACTTAAAGACTTTCAGAAAACACCTTACACGACATTGATGATGTTGAATATTGGAATATTTAGTATGCTCGCGAGGTCTACAGCTCCCAGAGCCACTAGTGTACGATTTTTTATTGAAATTTTTCCTAGGGCGTATGTACGACTTTTTTTGTGCTGTGGTACGATTGTGGCATATTTTCACCTGGCAGCCCTGTATAGGAGAGAGGAGAAGAGTCTTGGGTTGGGTTATGGTTGGGACTTGGGGACAAAATTGAATTGGAATTGAACTGCAATTCTTTACACTTGTTCGTATCAAAAAAAGAGTACGATGAAAAAAAGAGGTTGACATACCTATGCAAGCAATGATTTAACGAAATGTATTGAGGCATGTGCTTCGATAATATATAACTATTTAGAAAATAATGCGCACAAACCAAATGTCAAAAAAATATACTTAATATTTTAAAGGAAAATATTAATTTTACGTTCATCCAAAAATGTGAAGTACACTGCTCAGAAGTAATTAGTACGATAATAACGTGTGTGTTTTATATATGCATCAATAACATTTATATATTGTGTAAGAAAAACAGAATGTTTTCGGACGAAGCGTCTCGTCTCGTGCAAGATTGAAAAGAAAAATTAACATTTTGCAACACTTATTAAGCATTGTAAACAGCATATTAAGGCGTATGTATAAGGCAGGCAACCCTCTCGCTCGCACATTTCAACATTTTTGAAGATATAATATAAATAAATGTAATTATGTGAAATTGCAGACCTTCAGGGTCGAGAGAATAACAATGCAAAGGTTCAGTAAAAATATCACATTGATCCAAACAAGTTTTCCGACCTAAAAACTTATACCAATACGATAAATTAAAGTGCAAATTTGTTGGTTAGAAAACTTGTTTGCTGTTTGCTATTTACAAATGTTTGTTCTTATGATTGATGTGATGTTAGTAATTTAATCTGGTTAAATTATGGTTTAAACTAATTTATCTATTACTAATATTTTGAGCAAATGCCGTTTTACATAGTATTGTCATAGACATGTATGACGAGCTGTATAAAAAGTGTAAATTGCATCCCAAAATCCCAAAAGTATCAAATATCATAAAGAAATGTTGTAATCTCAATATTTCTAAGACACGATTGCAGACCAAGTTGCCAGTTGCAGGTACACTAATTCATGTAGAAGTTAGCGATATAGTCAATGTAAACCCTAGTAAGTTAGAAACAAAGGTAATTATTAAATATTATGCCGCTATGCATATAAATTGTAGTCGGTACGCTTAGCTTTATGTAGCAATATGGGATATTGCTACTTAAGCGATTAAAACACTTTCTATGAAAGCTGTATATTAATAATATAGGTAATATTACTAAACTGTTTACTAGGAACCTATGTTCTAGATAAAATATTTGTTTAATGAATTGAGTGGGATTCTAACCCGCGACCTTCTCTTTGATGAATATCGTAGGTATGAAGGTTTTGGGATGTTATAAAAATCTTTCTTAAATTCTTTATTGCACACAGAAAAAATATGAACAAACATGTTAAAACTAAATATATGTACAAAGGCGAGCTAAACCGTAATAAGAGTTTTCTTCCAGCAAACCTTTGAGGCATAGGAGAGGATCTTAGTGATTTGTAATAGGATTCTGTAGTGATTCTGTAATAGGTATATACATAAGTTATCATGATTTCAGTTTATGTCTAATTTATCATAACTTAATATATCTAACTCGAGTATTATTTTAAAATATAAAAGTTGTTTAAAATTGATAATTTTCTGTCTTTATTTTTCCTCTGTTTCAGTAATCTTTGCAGATGAACTATCTACATATTTATGTACTCGGTTATTCAAACTGGTCAGAAATAAGAAAGAAATTTTGTAGTTCTTTAAAAATTCTTAGGAAACAAAATACCTACCTAGGGGCTAGGCTAGGGATTCAAATTCCCGCCATTCAACACTAGCGCTCTCTAACAAAATCCCCCTAAAACTGAGGTGAGTGAACGTAGACCGTAACCACTTCTGACATATGGTGTTGGGCTTCTTTCCGCTAGGATATAGATGTTCGGTGCTTGGCTTGGGGACAAAGAAGAAGAAGGCGGAATTTACACATAATGAAATAACCTCCAGCTGTGAAAGTAAACTGAAACTTGTTTTCCATCATTCTGTTGTACGGTAAAATTATACAAGTTTCGGAGATTTACAAATAGACTTTCACGGTATTTCATTCGTGCATTTGGTGCTAAAGTTGCTAATATGAATAATGCGTCGCAGTTTTCTCTACGCTGGAATAATTACGTGTCCCACGTAACAGAGGCTTTCAACGTTCTCCGATTTGAGAACGATCTAGTGGATGTGACATTGTGCTGCGATGGAGGTAAAATAAGAGCCCATAAAATGCTGCTTTCTGCATGTAGCAGTTACTTCAAACAGATATTCAAGGAAAACCCGTGTCAACATCCTGTAATCATATTCAGAAATTTTAAGTATGAAGACCTGAATGCTATCATTAACTTTATGTATCATGGCGAAGTGAATATCTTTCAAGAGCAGCTAGAATCATTTCTGAACACAGCTGAGCTATTAGAAGTGAAAGGATTGACTGACAATATGGAAGATGAATCATCTAAAACCCCTATAGTAATGAGTGACTCAACATCGTTGGATTTAAGCAAGTCAAGTAGATTTACTGAGGATATTGTGCCTGTTTTCTCTGATGAACCTATAAATTTGGCTACAATGCCTATTGAACGGGATGAATACATTCCGATAGTGAGCCCAGTAAAACTTGCTTCTGAGGCTGAAAATGAAGCTATTAAAGTGATGCCGGAATCAGCAAAAGTCGAGGAAAGTACAAGTTCTATGCCAAAAGTAACTCCTCAGAGTGAGGAAATGCAAATTGACATGCAGTCCACATCTGCTGAAGACTTGACAGAAAAAAACAGTACTGGTAATTAAACCTTGTATAGCTCTCGACCAAAGTGGAAGGGAATATTTATTTCTATCATATATATTTTTTTCCTTGCGCAAAGCGCCCTTCCACTTCTCCTGCATTTAAGGTCAGAGTGAAAAATGAAGCGCTCATGGCGTAGCTTGCTTGGTCAATCTTCACCAATTATTATCTAAGTTAAGCGACATTCTTAGCGGTCACTATTTGGATGGGTGATTGTTAGTGGAATTTACATCTGAGCGCTTCCGTGCTTCGTATGGCATGTTTAACTGTCAGGCCCGGCACTAGCAGTCCTTAAGCCATGACAGAGGCCATAAGG
Source organism: Eulithis testata (assembly GCA_947507515.1). Lineage (NCBI taxonomy): Eukaryota > Metazoa > Arthropoda > Insecta > Lepidoptera > Geometridae > Eulithis > Eulithis testata. Next base: position 7,327,365 of record OX382194.1, read on the forward strand.
AGGCCTAAAAACTCTGTCACCAGAGTTGGCCACTAACTCATGCAAGCTGACTGTTTTGGTGTTTTCTTTATGTTATGCATTTTTATCTACATTTTTGTAGATTATTCTGTATATTTATCACAGAAAAAAAATATAGGTACTGTTACTTAAATATATACTGTTGTGATAGCTGTGGTCAATCACCTGATACCGGTTGATAAAGCAATAAATCCAATCATTGATTATCAGAAATTATATATATAGTATAAAATTATGTTCATACAGTTTTTTGATCAATCACTATCAATCTGGGGTTTTGTCCTCAACTACCTGTCAATTTGATTTCTTCAACATTGATAGCAGTCTTACTTATTATTCTTGTTACAGATTCTGAACTAGCTAAGTTCCGTTGCCAGTTATGTCCAAAGGGGTTTAAGCATCCTACATCATTGACTCTTCACAAAGACTCGCATGCTGGCAAAACCCAATGTCCAGTCTGCCACAGATCATTTTCACGGTCATATGACATGAGAAGTCACCTGCAAAGAATACATCAAGGAAAACAACTCACTATCAAAGAGATCAGATACAAAAACTCTACTGATAATACTAATCCTAAACAGTTTACTCACAATATTTAGTAGTAGGCAACTTTTATTAAGTTATGTACAGCACACAGTGCATTGCTTAACATATTGTAAATGTAAAATATAACTACTTAGTATAATAATATAATATTTTATATAGATAGCACATGTACCTAAAGTAAGTTATTGGAAAAAATATATTTTATGTACCTACTGTTTATAAAGTCACAAAATTGCTCAGCGCTTTAGCTTTCGCTATTTTTATACTAGTCTATGATTAATGTTATAAAATATAATGATGTTTCTATTATTCAATTATTTCATTTCAAATAATTAAGTATCTTTTTGCTTCATCTGGCTGGATTTTATTGATTTTTACTACTAGACAACAGATGGCTTTATATAAGTGTCAGGCGACAGGTTCTCGATGTGTAGCAGGTTATTCCTATTTTCTATGTTCTGGGTACAAATAAATGACAGAAGAACCCACCAATACTACGGAGTTTTATGATTTGATTTCGAATTAGACGGTGGGTACTAGCCTATATATTTAGTCAATGGTATTAGTGACATCTCGCTTGATAAACTATAACTACGTAAGTAGGTAGGTACCTACGGTACAATTTTAGAGGCTGTATTTCCTAAAGTAGGTAGTGAATATGGCCGGCCATGTAAGTAGATTATGTACCTACCTAAATAACCTGCGTTTTATTTAGCCTATATATGTAGTCCATGGTATTAGTGACATCTCGCTTGATAAACTATAACTACGTAAGTAGGTAGGTACCTACGGTACAATTTTAGAGGCTGTATTCCCTAAACTAGGTAGGGAATATGGCCGGCCATGTAGGTAGATTATGTAGGGTCCGGTTATTGTACAACCATGGAATGTACAGCCTGTGAAAACACAACCGTGGAAAGCGCAGTCAGGAATGCACGACCGTGGAATTCATGTATAAAATACATGAATTCCACGGTCGTGCTTTCCTGACACGTGCTGAGTTTGTACGGCCCGATTTTGCACAGCCCGGTAAAACACAACCATGGAATTCATGTATAAAAAAAAAAACTAAAAAATACATCAATTCCATGGTCGTGCATTCCCGACACGTGTAGGGAATTCACGCCCGTGGAAAGCACAACCATGGAATTGATGTACTTGCTCCTGATTGGTCGATTCATTCTATGCTTCGTTCAGATGTAACTACAGAGTAAAAATGGTACTAGTGTGAATTTAGTGATTAGTAAAGTACGGCTTATTTATGGTCAACTTCGCAATCAGTCAACTTAGCGTTCGGTCAAAAATGAAGATTTTATTTTTTTGCCAATTTTATGGATGGGCTCGCTTCGCTCGCATTTTTCATAAACAAACCTAACCTAACCTACTCATTTGTGAAAGTCGATCTTTCGTAAAAAAAAAAGAACTCCAGTTTATTTTTTTAGCAGATTTTATGGATGGGCTCGCTTCGCTCGCATTTTTTATAAACAAACCTAACCTAACCTACCTACCGATTGCGAAGTTGACTATATATACACACTAATAAAAAATATAGGTACCTACCTAAGTAAAAATGAAATATTTTGTTCTGTTTACGTTCCCTTTCAATCGTTCAATCGTTCACATAGTCAGGCAAGTAAGTGTAAACAAAGCATAGGTGATGACGTATTTTGGCATCCAATTCCCAGGTTGTACATTCCGTGGATGGGCATTCCCGACACGTGCTGAGCTTTCACAGCCATGGAAAACACAACCAAGGAAAGTACAGCCCCGGAATTCGATGCCATTTGGCAGCCAATTCCATGGCTGTGTATTCCCACCCTGTGCAAAACATTGTACGGCCTGGAAAACACGTCCCGAGATTGCACAACCATGGAATTGGCTGCCAAATTATACGTCAATTCCTGACTGTACATTCCGGGGTTGTGTTTTCCATGGTTGTGAAATGACGGCACCCGATTATGTACCTACCTAAATAACCTGCGTTTTATTTTTAACTTCAACTTCTTGGTTTGTGGATAGTTGTCACAATTTTCTGCCAGTGTCGTTTTATTTTCTCAAACCTCCAATTCGGGTTCGATGTTGACTGGGTAGGTAAGTCTAGGGAAAACCTGTCCAAAGAAAATGGGTATGTACCTACCTAGAGAGTACCAACCTACCTAGGTACAAAACGAAACATAGGTATCTAGAAAAGTGTTTTATTCCTACTTGTCTAAAATGTGGTCTCGTCAAAAAGGTCTACCTCTGCAATCTGTATTGGTTTAAATCTAATTTTGCAAAAGTAACATAGGCCGGATTCGTCTGAAAATACCTACCTACCCAGATGCTTGCTACTCACCAATAGATGGGGCTATTAACATTTTTATTTAACGTTAGGTACCCATGTAGGTAACTCTAAGTACCTATCTATTTTAAGATGTAGGTATTAATACCTTCTTACCTACCTATATGGCCTACTTATTAATTTGAATAGGTAGGTAGGTAGGTACCTAGATATTTTCAACCGTACCCGTACCTAATCTATATTCCTATAGGGCCATGTCTGGAACTCACAATATAAGTAGGTGGCATTCTGTAGCGCAGGCAGGGGTAAAGAAAACTCCGAAAAGCTTCGTTGCCGAGAGACAGGGCATGCAGGGGTTGAAAAACGGGGGTGGTAGCGGGTAGGGTGGGGTGCGTTCAATACGCGCGCGCGCCGGGCGAGCTCCGCGATTCGTCGATTCAATCAGTCGCATTTTAACGCTGTCGCGTACGGGTGTATGTCGCTTTCGCGCACAACTCAATCCGATATCGAGAATCACAACCACGTTAGTAAGTACGTATCCTTATTTTATAAAATGAAACAGTGTTGTGATGTGTACGTTGTGTGAAATGTGGCTTAGATTTCAAGCATTTTCGAAATTGTTTACCTACATTTTCGACCACGTTCTGTCCGTTTCGCTATACCCATAAAAATACTTATGAGTTATCCAATACAAAATGCAAGCAATGAGTGTTTATGTTATAAACTTATTAGTGATTAAATTACCACATAAGCACCTAGTTTCAGTTGATTGATATTTAACTGGGTAAGTATAGGTAGGTAAGATATTTGTTTGATCAACTGAAATTTCGATAGATAACCAAGACCTACCTAAATCCGTTGGCGCTGTGTTAGGTTTTAAATCTTTCCTGCCTAGGGTGGACCTACACGGTTTGTAAACGTTTTCTGGTAGTACGCTTCTATTCAGGCGAAATGAGAGTGTGAATATTTGATGGTGTCGTGAACGATGGTGTATTTAGAGGCTAAATTCGCTGCGCGGCGGCTCGCGCGACGGCGCAGCGAGGGTATTGATCGGCGACGGCGCGGGTCGTTAGACGCCGGCGTTCGGCTGCCGCCTAAATAAAGCATCGCATGTGTGCGTCCCGCGCCGCCCTACGTAGATCCGAGGAACGACGACCGACGACGACGGCGACGACGCCGCTATCACCGCCCGTCGTCGTATCGTATCGTATCGCCACGCCGCCGCCGTCGCGGCATGCCATCGTGCTGTACAACTACCACATGATTTCATACATCTATCTATTTCTCGTTTAGATTTCACTCAAGCACGAACTGGGCTATTCAGCGACCTTTGACATCAAGGCATCGTAGGGTAGGTAGGTACAGGTAGGTAGGTAGTACTAGGTAGGTAAGGTCATGAAGGTAAGGTTCCCACCAACAGTAGGTAAGGTAGGTACTGGGCAGTGCACGTCAGCTGGTCGTTTTATACCTTACCTAGGTAGGTAAGTAGGTACCTATTGTAGGTATAACACGCGACCAAATGATGTGCACTGTCCAGTACCTACCTGGTCTACATTTTAAGTTTTTCATTGTTATAGGTGTGAGATGTTGGACTGACCCAGCAGTCGCCCACGAAAGCCAACGATGGCTCACAGAGTGCTGGCGGGCGGTGCGCTGCTCTGTGCGCTCGGCGTGGCTCACGCGTTCACGCTGTTGCCCCACGACGTGCGCCCCGGCCACGAAGTCCAGCATTTCATCGGCAACCATTCCCGCTACACGCTACTCGACCCTGAGTTCAACTCATTCTTCACACTACTCGCTAATGGTCTCCTCATGACCACAGCGGACCTCACTCCACTACTCGACCAACCCGTCAGTCTTGCTATTTTGGAACAAACACCCTATAGCAGTTCCGCTCATTCGCTCCAACTCTACGTGGTTGATCGAAGGCGAATGCTGCACTTCACTACTACAGGGCTTTTGGTCGGCGGGATAGCAGAGAACGCACCGCCTGGGACTATTGTCGACCTACCCCCCATTAAAGCCACAGCATTAGTTGACGTCGGCCCTATAGCCTACAAAATCGTCAAAGGAAACGAAGATGACGTTTTTGCTCTCGTAGAAAAACAAAAAGGAGATTTCGACCCCAATGTAAGGTCAGTCGTGACGGAAGGAGAAGTCCAAATAGTAACGACTTTACCATTAGATACTGAATTGGAGAGCAAATACAAATTAGTTATCCAGGCGACCGATGTGCACGGAGTTAGCAAAGCGAACCTTCTCGTCCGGATCGATGTAACAAATGAAAATGATAACGCTCCCTATTTCGAGCAGGAAGTTTACTATTTCACTGTCAATGGTACTCAAGATGAAAATGGACCAAATGGCACTGCTCGTTGGCAGCGGTTTTCTAATATTGGCAAAGTGAAAGCTGACGACGCCGACGACGACAGAGTGTATTATTCCCTGATGTCGCCGAGTAATTTAGCTGTGATAGTGCCTCAAACTGGAGAACTGATACTGGCCGGTGAACCAGACAGTCATGAAGCCGAAATAAAAGTGATAGCACACGACACCGGCGCTCCGCCGAAAGAGAGTAAGCCTGCTCGAGTATTTCTAGAATTCGTGGTGCGTGACCGCAAAGACCTTCCAACGCTTCGCCGCGAGAAGCGCCGCGTGACCCGCGCGGTTAGACCGACAAAACGTATCGAGTTTACGGAAGCTGATGGTGAAAGTGAAGGACGTAGCGTATTTACCCTTGAAAAGGAAACTGACCGGGAGACTTTTAAAATTCGGGATGAAAATCCGTGGGTTACCGTTGAATCCACTGGTGTAGTGAAAGTTAAAAAGAAGTGGGACTATGAAGAGTTGGGGCCTGAGAAAACCATCGACTTCTGGGTGACTATCACCAATGCTGGGAACGGAGGTAAGTTCTCTGATGTTTTACAATTTCAGCACAATATTGAAGCATTTGTGATAATAATAAATCAGCAATATTAACTAAAAACTACCTAGGTGGCTAGGAAAGTAGGAACCTGTAAAGGTTGTAGGTATAATACAAAATCTATCGATATAAATGAGCTAACATTCCTTTCATTCACGTGGGATATCATTATGACATCATAATACCTCAAGATACAAGATACAAGATACAAGATACAAGATGTTTATTTGCATAAATAAGTGTATCTCAATGTCTTAATCGACGAGGGTGGAATAAATTGGGATAATGACATGGCAGGTAGGACTGATTGGGGAACTTCGGACCTGCGCGGCGGCATTTGTTTTGTTTCAGTTTTGGGACACACCAAAATAACCCCTTGACCCCTTGAGGTTTGTTATTAAATATACGGCACAAAATTTTACCAGTTGTTGCCTCTCGTAGGTAAAGAACCGAAATATCTACCTTAACTTACTCGGATAAAGCGTGGCGTGCCGTATTGAGAAGTCAGCAGACAGTCTCTATGGCCGCAGTATTATAACACAGTTTTAAAGCTTCTCCAAAGTTCCTGTCACCGCATTGTTAGGAAACCAGAATTGTAACTAATGTTTACATACCGTGTGCACCTGTCGCATCGAATGGCTCGTTGGAGCATATCATGACGTCGCAGGTTTCGCGGTCACGAGTCAAAGGGAACCAATCTCTATGCAACTCTATCGACTACCGATCAATCAGAAATATGTAATTCTAATCCAATCAATCATTTCACTATGACATTCACGCATCTTAGGCATATAATTGAGCTGATAGTGTCGATGAGCACAGGATTTATGCAAACTGCATTACAGAAAGGCTTCATTATATCACGCAATCAATTATTATAACACGCGTCGCATACAACCTGTCAGATATCCGGTCTAGCACGAGCGACATCATCATTAAGCCAGCGATTGGAATTTCTAATAGACACAGTTGTAGAGTCAAGAAGCAGGTTGCGCTACCGTGCAGAATGCGTTGATAATCAAAGACCTGTCGCACGGTCCGTCCGATTCGAAAAGCCGACGTGACCACAGAACAGATAATAATAAGCTGTGACAATCACGACACGAAATTGATGTGGAATGCTACTATCTGGTTTTATGGTCAAGCGTTTTTGTTTCTGTAGCACGCCACTTGGGTTCGCTACGCCGCGCCGCCACGAGCTTTCGGCGAAACCATTTCGCTGATCACTTCATTTTCTGTCAAGCTCAATTTTGTCAATCGTCACCTAATTGAATTTCAAAACATTATACCTTACCTACTCGGTATGGTTACGCATCAGCACAAATACAAGGTTTATAATAAAGGACATCTAAAACACCGATCATGGTTCGTTTGGTGATATCTGCTTTATCAAAACAAATCAAAATCGGTTTTAATTACAACATTCTGGGTAAGCTCCATAGTGGGTGGCCGAGCCTAAGGCGTAGCGGCGTATCCTAATTCTGTGGTACCTTTATAAGTATTGATCATCATTATTGTGTTGGTTGATAGAGCATTTTTTGATATACCATAAGCGTTAAAATACAAACCGGGTTAGGTCCTAGGTCCCAGCCAGATTCACCGGATACCACACTGCCCAATGAAAAGCGTAACGAAGAAACTTTTAATAACAAAATTGATTGCAAAAAACAACACATCAATAAAGGCAAAAGTAACGTTACGCTGTAGCTCTCGGGAACCTCATCAAAGCACCTTTTGTCTGAAAAGCGTACTCTATTGGCAAATTAATTCTGCTCCAACATCAACGCTTCTCTTTGAGGCGCGGCGCGGACAAACGCTTTCAAGTGTTTACTAAACCTTCATATACGCTTTAACTTTTAGCAGTTCACGTTGCAGTGACTTCCTATCGTTTAATGTGGTTTTTATCTCCTTTGTACCTTCCCGGTTTTCTTGTATTAAAATTCTTTGAGCATCCCGCCTGAGCAGCTATCTTTCGTGAATAAAATTGTACTCCGTCATAATATTTTCTTGGTTGTAATAAAGCGGTGCAGGTGCACAAAGAGCCAGGAGGTGGCATTTTAATCCTGCAAAAATAATGGCGCTATGTAACTAGGAGGAGCGTCCAAGGAATCCCAAGAGTTATCAATTATCTACCTTCTTGCCTGTAGAACGAAATAAAGTAGGTACCTCTACTTGCAATTGCAAGTGCGGGTTAAATATTTATCAACTAACCTAAAGATTCCAAATAATGTAGAACAGTTCTATTTTGATACCTAAGTACATAACGATATAATTTTTTTTTAATAGCCCTCTTACTTGTTCTGATTGAGCTTCAAATTACACAAGCAATATATATGAACTGTCAATGGAAGTTCATTGTATACTCATCTCCCCTCCTAGTGCAGAAACGACGGTATCTGACTCACGTACCTATTTTAGAAATTCGTGGTCAAATCGATATTGGAAATGTGGTACTGCAGTGTCAAGTCGAATCGATAATTGAATGCGATAGCTGGTGTGGTGTGCCGTTCATCTGCGGCCTATGCCGTCGGTTGGCTAGAAATTGGCATATCCGGACAGGGGTCTGAGCGGCGGGAAACCATTTAGACTGGACTAGCGATGCAGTTTCATCAGAACGAGACTCTATGCATGCCTAGAGCAACATATAGACTGATACTATTGCTCCAAATTTTTGTATTTAAACAATCATGTTTCATTTAACTGCATGATGTTTTGATTGCTATGAATGAAATTGTTGAGCGTCGTACCGGTTACGGACCGTTTGTGTCGTTTGTTAAATTTACTCGTTCATTCAATCAATGGCAATGGGTGCGGGCGTTGGTCGCACAACAATCGGCGCACTGGCCAATTCCCCTCATTGTGTCCAGTGAACGCAATTACGTATGCGCACTTCCTATCGCTGACCCCGCGTCAGGACTCAGACCACGTCATAACGCACAGATCGCAGCGACCACATCTGCTCCGCTTTTTTACTCTTTATTAAGATGCGTCCCGTTTTTAATTACGAAAAGAACAATTTCAATTTGTAACACAGGGTTCAACTGTTGCATGGGAGAAAATTATGTTTCGAAGTCTTACTTTGCTGCAGGTTTTCGGAATCGAAAATATGAAGAGGCCGCGTCTAATTTTCTCATAAAATATTGCAGAAACGTTTCTCATGAAATAACTTGCTCACAATCAGCAAAGTCTGTGAGTTAACTGTTAATTCAATAGAGTCACCCCTCTCATTAATTTTGATCTGTCTCAACTCGCATAGCAATGTTGTGGTTGGCATGGTCAACCCTGATTCTGGTTTCTGCAGGGGTTCAATATTTTATGCTATTGCAGAGCCACATAATATAAATAAGAATGGTACAGTCAAGAAATGAGTTAAACTGACTGAGGGGTTGGTATTAGGGTACCGTTCCTTTCGATTTAAAAAAATGAGCCTGAGAGGTATTGATCGCGATGAGTAGGTACTTATTTATTTAGGTTTTCCATGCCGTAGTGATATCAGTGTATTTATTTATAAGCAATTTGTTTTGATTGCCGATAAGATTTACGCCTCTAAAATAATACCAAGTGTCCAAAACTCAAAAATCGCGCAGCCTGTATGGCTTTCCAAATTCTAAGCTTTTTCGAACTGGCTGGTAGCTGTTAGATTCAATATTACAATCGGCCCGAACCGGATCGATGTTTAGTGAAGCACTTAACACAATCAGAACAAAGATCTCGATCGTCCGTGGTCGGGTGTTCACATCACACATGTAAGCATCTCGCCTATTATTACCTCTAACACATTGTAAACACTCGTAGGTAGTGTAAGGGCCGGTGGAGACTGAAGAGCCACAGATCAGGGCATAGCTTCTAAAAGTAGCCCATTACGGCTTTCACTCTAATAGTGAATTAGTGATTGTGTACTTTTACTTACAAACTGCGCGGATCGACCGTTACTTCGCTTACACACTCATCTAATAATGTGAAATTTATTATGCGTGTAAATATATTTCTTCGTGTTTATCTAAATGCCATCCCATCTAAATTGCGTTTGATCACTCCGTCCTTAGAAGTAGTTTAATCAACAATCTACCTGTATTTGTTATCAGCTTTGATTGGGATCAAAGGACGGCAGAACACGCCTGTGATTACATTCTCAATGAACTCGCATAGAATAGAACTCAACCGTCATAAAATTGGTCTCGAGAGCTTTGACAAGGCTGTTTGATACACCGTCCACAGGCCCGCATCGCACGGAACCGATTTTTAGACTGCGTCCACTGATCGGCAGCGATCGGATTACCGACGCGAGTATGAGCAATCGGATTGCCGACGCCACCTTCATTCGGATTTTTGTAGTGATCGTCAAATGCAAATGACCCACGATGCGGAGCGAGCGCGCGGGGCGCGTCCACTGATCGGCATTCCGTATGACGTCATCGGTACGCATCGCATGCGTACGATGCGGATCAGTGGACGCGGTTGTATGAGTTTTTATACAAGGCAAATTAAAATCCGTTGTGTGCGATGCGTCCGATGCGTGCGATGCAGGCCTGTAGACGCTAGCCTTAAATCAGATCTCGTAAAGTTATGCTATAGTTCCCTTACAAAATATTTATGGTTGATTCCGCATTTGCTATAATTAGACCTACGTCAATCGATCGCGGCTCGTTGATGACCGCAATCAATTTGTTCTCCAGTGAAGTCCGGTGTTACGATCAAATCTGACGAGCTGACCTTTTCGAGCGAAGTATTACTGATAAGATAATACTTTTCTTGTTTATTATTGCCTCGAGTTGATACATCATGGCTGAGATTACTATCATTACTCATTTTTACCATTAAAGAGTTTCGTTAAATTATCTACGTCGTTTCTTACATTAGTAAAAAACTAAATGCCAGGCCGGAAATATCCGCAATTAGCTGCTACATCCGAAGAGTAGACCATGTAAGGTGGGGTGTCAAGACTCAGAGAACTCATGAGCAGCGTGCAACTGCGGTCGGGCCACTTCATTCCGCTTTGTTCGGTTTCGCAAGCCTCGCGGAGGGCCCTCACCGCATCCATGATTGACATTCACAAGCCTACCAGACGGCTTACAACCCTAGGCGGAATAAATCGGGGGCTGCAAAAACAACGCAAGAACGCTAGATTCAGCATTTGGCATATTTATTATTCGCGCAAACTCAGACCCTTGTAAACAACTGCCGTTGTTTCTGGAAAATCTGTGTATAATAGACAGGAACAGGGGTTTTTACGACATAAAAAATGTTTATTATTATTGCCTGTATATTTGGCTCAGTAGTAGATACCTACTCGTAGAGATATTACTTATATCAAAGAATATTAGTACAAGTAAGTACTTTATTTTCAGTTTAGGTCGGAGAATATACAATTACACAAGAACACCGACATAATAATATTCAGGAAACAAAACTTTCCGTGGGTATCAAAATATCTCACGATTTTCGAGTTAGCCTACCAAGGCAAATACTCGATCGTGAAGAAGCGTCAAGTAGGACACCTCAGACGAATTGTATGGTGCGCAGGGTCATAGGCGAGTTCACCGCCTGCCCCGAGAATAACGACCAAAACACATTCAGTTTCTAATTATAGACAGTTGTTGCCCATACCCATCCATACATGTTGTATTGTATTGTACCGAAGCATCCCATTTATTTTTTCTTTGTCTGAAATCGTTTCTTTGTTTAGTTTCTAAAGATTTACATACTGTTTTCAGAGATATTGTACGTAGGTTTGTGCTTAATTAATAATTTGGTGTTTTAGTCGGGTAGTTACATTTTGGAAAGCTCGTAGCTCTCGTAAACGTGTTAAATTATACACAATTCTGCAAAATAACAGAAGACGCCGTAATTTAGGCACTAGGTGTATGTTCAAACATGTGCTTAGTTTATTAACGTTAGATTGAAGATTAGGGACGCTCGTACTATGCTGCTTTATTGAGATTTATTGTACCTCAGAGATTGGGGTATAATTATCAGCAGCGTGTGTAATGCCTGAGGGATTGGAACATAATGTAATTCTGACCCCTGATAAGAAACACCTAGCATGATTTCTCCGACCACTATTTACTCAAAGCTTTGGAGTTTGGTATTCGTTCAAACCGTGAGAATAAGAGATGTTACAAAATACCAGTTCGTAAAAAGCTAGAAGAGTATCCTGTGTGGTCCTAAATGGTTTAAATTACAGTCATTATATAATAACCGGGATCATTGAAGTTAGTTTTACTGAAACTCTTTACCTTATTAGAGCAGTTTATAGTGTAATCAACATTCATTTCTATCTCGAAACTAACATGCATAATGAACATAATTTTCAGTTTTTTTGTGAAAATTATGTAATTAACATTGGTTGCCAGTAGCAACATTCGAAGTAAATATAAATGTGTTGTTTTTGCTAATGGCGAAAGCTTCAACGCGTTGCCGCAAAATTCGACGATCAAAAATTTTAAACTTCAGCATTTACGCATGGTTTACACAATGCTAGTGACTGGACCCAGTTATCTTGGTTTCGGACCCAGTCACTGCCAAAACGGCACAATACTATTGTTTACATGCACCCAGTAACAAGTCAGCGCTGGACTGGGTTACTGTACTGCCATGTTACTGACCCCGTATAAACCATGCATTATTGTCGGTGAATCATAGAATAACTGACATAGTGGGCCCATCTATCACTTCGAATTATAGAGCGCAAGGTCCGTAATTCCTGTGTAAATTTCGCATCGTTGGAGTCAGTAATTAATTGTACGAGTATTTATTTCCACAATACTCTATCATTTTGGATTTTCGAGTTTTTATTTGATACAATTAGATATTATATTCTTTCAAAACTAAATGTAGGTAACTTACCTACTATTATATCGTTTGGCTAACGGTTTTGTGGAGTGTCGTGCAAAGACTATTTAGCTGATTCGTCCCCGATGATTATGACAGGTTGGTAAGCTGATGTTCGACACGGCCTGTGGTTGTCACGGTTGAAGATTCACGTTCCAAATTCCAAAATTTGCTTTGGATATTTGCGTGTTTCCATTTTAAATAAAGAAATCTGAAGGTTTTACCGACCATATGCTTACATACACATCTACATCTATCTACTTCGCCTACTAAATGGTTCTTAGTGTTCTCACTTAAAAATATCTTAGATAGAAAAAACATTTCAAAACACCTCTGACAACTCTAAAATACGATCATCGGCGATCAAGTTAGCACTTACTTATTTATTTATGACTATTGAATTATTTTAATATGTTTCTCACCTGGATACTAGAGTGAAACCGGCGGGGGTCAATCACGTGTCGCGCCAGTTATGCCACCTGCTGGTCGTATTCCAGTACTATTACAGCTTCCCAGTTGCCTTTTAAAAACATTTGCGATCAATAGAATAATTATGTTATTTATTGTTATGAGCCTGCTGTTCTCGTATCCGTACTAGCCACAAGCATTCTTTCTCCAGTCGTCTCTCTCAACTATTAGATTAAAATGGTGTTTCGGTCTCGTGAATTTTCAAACCTGTTACTGTATGTATAGCAACTAGATAGGTTCCATACCCATGCCTAGCACCTACTTGGTTGTATTTTAAATTCGAACAAAATGGTAAAGAATTTACTGGCGTCTATGAAATAATGCGGTTATTTTATTCTTATCGTATTAAACCGTGTGTTTGAAAGTACGTTTTAAAACATCTTAAAACCAAGACGATGAATCGTAACCTCTTAACCCGACACGTAACGAATACTCGATCTGATGATGATTATCTTTAAGATAATGCACGCGATGTGGAGATGTTTCATAAACTTTCTAAGCACTCTTATCGGAGAAGGAATGTGTTAGCTATTCAAAAAATAAAACGGTTAATGCAATGGTGAGACCAATTCTGTTGGTAGAGCTAGAACTACCTTAGGTAAGGAAAGAAAAAATTTATCAAGAAAATTTTTATATAACGTGGCTTTAAAATAAGTTTTAGTGCGTATTTGTGTGTATGGTGGTCATCTCTGATTTTCACGCCGGTTTTGAGTATGTGGGTGTTACTCACGTGGGACGCTGCTACTTACCTGGACTCTGTAAAGATCAAAGTTCTCCACAAGAAGTTCCCACAAGAGATATTCTTTAAAGCTAAAGTGGCTGAAGTAATAAGATTAGTTGAAATTGTATTCAACAATACACTGCCTGCCTAGTAAGTTCTCATCTAATGAAATTACCTACGAGTTTCAACAATGCGATTCGTGACTCCCTGCTATTTAGCCCACTCTGACTCCGTGAGCATCTTAGGATTTGTCCAGGAATGTATGCAGGCAAATAGCAACAAAACATTTCATCCCTATCAAATATTTACTCGTTTTTATCATGTTTTACGATGGTGTTCTAGTGGTTCACACAGAACATTATTGCCTGACTGCAGACTTGCCAAAATTAGGAGTAGGTAGCTGAGATTGCCCAAGCACAGAAATACTTATCATAAATCAAAGCTTGTGATTTGATAACAAAATCGGTTGTGTACGATTGATATTACTAGCCCCCGATGGCGAACCTGCCTGCGGGCCTGTCCAACCACAATCCAGCCTCAGGCTAAATTGCACTTCATTTGCGTGCACGAGCGCTCCCGAACTCGGCGCAGCGTTCTCACGCCCTCTCACCGTAGCCGTACCCTTTCGAGATATCGGAAACGCATCATCTCAACGAACCGTTACTGAATCCAAACCGTCGACAAGTTCCTATCATTTATTAATCTATCTGCAGTTAGAATGTAATTGAATCCCTATCATTAAAATGATAATAATCGAAGCAGTTTTGCCGTGTCACCCCGCTGCTGCTAATGTCTCACGGCCCGAGATGTAATATAGAAATAGGATTGGGATCGTCCGAACGTTGTCTGTTGTTCTACGGAGGGCCCGTCGAAGTGGATCAACCAAAGCTTACATAAAATACGAGACCGCGCATAGAAACGTGTTTAATCGGCGATGCAAGCGATGCAGCGTGGATCGACTCATCCTGGCGTTTGAAAAGGACAACGATATACGCAGTGCGTAAGACAGAAAAAGCTGATGATGCATCTTTTGATATCATAATTAAGCTGGGATGATGGGGGCGGCGACGCAGCGGAAGGTAAATAAAAAATGTTTATCTTATAAGCCCAAACGAAGATTGTATTTAATAACTCAACACGTTTGGTCATTAAATCAAGGTGTGATGGTTTTGTTATGGGTTATAGTTACACATATTTTAGGTACAGTTCAATAGGTGCCAAAGTGCGTATACCTACTTTCAAATGCGTTTGTGTGAAAGCGTTGCTTAATTGTCGATCTGCGTGTCGGTTGATTGGTAGTAATTAAGCTTTCTTTTCATCATTAAACCTTCTGGCTTCGACTTGGCGAGTGATCTTGAGTCATTCATTGGACTCATCATTTTGCTAACCAAAGAGAGAGAGATTCTTAAAGTCGGATAGTCAAGTTCTCATTTTGATATCTACGTAGTTATTGTCGGGTATTAATTTTAAGGGTGGCGCATGTTACTTGATGCCCTTGCCCTTATCCTATTGGAGAGAAGTCATGGCATTAGTGCTGGACCAAAATAGCTTAGCGCAGAACGGATACACATGCACACACACAGATATCGTCTGTAGTTGACTACAGAGGATCTCTGTGTGTGTGCATAAGCCTGTGGACAAGCTTAAAAAGCTCTTTGACTCATGTCACTCATTTTAGTATTGCTTTGTAGATCTTGATGCCCTATTTTTTAAGAAACCCTTTTGAAAATATGGCAAGCAAAAAGTTCCTCCGAGCTCAAATGAGCACCAATCGATTTTAAGCTTAGTGCGCAAAAGTAGAATAGTTTTAAAAGTATAAAACTATTCCACTTGAACTGTTTTTAATAATATGACAGTCTTCCTTATTCGCTAGCATAGAAGAACTGGCAAAAACTGGTCTTGGTAGACCGTTTTAAGCTGTAGGACTCTGTATGAGAGGTTGAAGGCCATGGCATTAGCGCTGCACTGAAATAGCTTCGCGCAGAGCGGATGCACGTGTGCGACACTGACTCTGTTCCCGCACCGTCTTTGCCGACTTTTTATTGGGGTACATGCCTGCATTCGATAGGGTTGGCACTTGGCATTTAGCATTAGCCTGACCTACTTTGTCAAATAATAATTTGTGCTCTAAGAGTTTTCATAGGTAAATCGACTGATGAATTCTAGAGCTT
The DNA here is from genome assembly GCA_947507515.1 of Eulithis testata. Taxonomy (NCBI): domain Eukaryota; kingdom Metazoa; phylum Arthropoda; class Insecta; order Lepidoptera; family Geometridae; genus Eulithis; species Eulithis testata. Next base: position 7,343,327 of record OX382194.1, read on the forward strand.
TAGAACGGCTTATAACTTTTATTTATTTTTTAAACTGAGATTTAGACAATTTTAAGTTATTCAGTTTCTTTTTTCACAGCAGCTTCACTAACAATTATCAAACTATTTGTAGTACGTACATATAAAATGAAAATAATTTTACTTTAAATAAAAAAATTCACTATATCTGTCTCCATCCAATCATTGGCCGCGATAACGTATTTCATTCTTGTTATGGTTGTCTATTCCGCATACTATAATTTGACTATAATTACTTGACATTGACAACCCTAAGATCATCGCCCGTTCTAGAGTCCCTGCATCCGCAGATTCCGTCAACGTAATGAGCACAAAAAGCACACTCAACAATTTGCCTTTGTCTAATCGATGCCGTGAATATGTAGACGGTCTCTTTGAATAAAACACATGTCCCATGCAATTTGCTATCTAGATTACAATTGAGCTTTAGCAGCTGTGTTCTTTGCTTTTATGAAGACATTCATTTAAAAATTATTTCATAGCTGAATATTCTTTAACTCTTGTTAAAAATAAAAAGCCGATTCGTAACTGGATTTTGCAACAAATGACCCAGAGATAAATTTAGAAACTGGCCTAGAAGGTAGGTGTGCCTATGCACATCACATTTCTCTCGACATTGATTGCTCAATAAGGGATCTGCATTCCAAATCAATAATCTCACCCACAAAAACGGGTTCCGCTATACAGGCGCTCCCTTTTCGAGCATTGTCGAAATATTTACATCTCATATTGATCGTGAAATCTCCAACAATGCGATCGCCACCGGGCGGTCGTCGGCGCGTACGCATACTGCGCCACACGTGCGCGCCACAGACCTATGAATGGGTGAACAGAATGGTCACGCACGCTTTTGTATAATTTTTTTTCCGATAGTCGAATTCGTTGAGCAGAACCGATACGATACGATAAAATATTGCACCTATTGCTTTTACGAAGTTTTAAATCATTATTTTGATGATTTACTAAATTATTTAAAAAAAATGTTCTTCGCATCTTCGCTATGTGCATCTTCAACTACATCGATATTTCTTGTAAGTAAATATTGATATCTCGCAATGAGAAGTATTGTACAAATATTAAAGAGTACTATTTATTAACGAACCATTTGTTATTACGACAAGACGTTACAAATAAATATCGGCCCTCGCACCGAGGGAACAATACCGTGAGAGGATTGTATGTTACGTACTACGTACGATCCTATTACGAATTCATCTTGTTACGAATACAAGCTTTCGTTCGCTTTTTTAAACAAGTGCATTCAGTGTAGATGGATGAGTGGCTGGATAGTGAGCGTGAGACGGAAATGGAACTTGAATAAATTGAATTGTGACTATGATTGCTTCGATATGGAAATGTAACGCGCAAGAGCTATTCAATACGAACATTGCTATTTCAAATTAGTTTCAGCCTGTATGGGAGCGGAAGATTTGTAACTCAAACACGTTCTAAGATGAATCGTCTCGCTCGTATGAAGCTATTGTTAAGAGAAATATTACAGTGAAGCTCGGGTACATGTTTGATGTGATTATCTCGTGCTCAGTCAAAGAGTCGGCGTTAAAAGGCGAGGGCGACATTGCACAGGGTCAGACATCGATCGGCGAGGGGCGCGGCACATGTAAGGCTGTCGGGAGAACAATTGCAAGAACCCAACGACGACACCTCGGTATGAAACACTTCTAGAAACGTGCTCAATAGCTCGCGAACCTTGTAATCGTCTCGCCTAGAACAAATGCGGATCGTTGACAGTTTACAAAACGACTGAGTCGGCATGTGACGTAGTGTGTAGGTGCGATAAAAGAATGGAAAGGTATTAATACATGTTGTGCAAAAATTGTGTGAACAGAACATAAACATTTGTTGGCTGGCCACAGCCATCACAGTAGAACAAGGTTACATATAATTATAGGTAACCGTATATATTTGCCGTAAAACTGCCGATAAATTATGGTCTATAATTTAATTTTGCAAACAAAGTTTGAAAATTATGCAGCTGCAAATCCCTAGCCACGTTCGCAGAGCTCATATAAAATTATATATCGCCACAATGGCCCAGTAATTAGCTTAATCAACGACTCGCTACGTGTTGGAAACATTATGAACTGGAGCAGAAAAATACATCAGAATTGATGCAGATGCTGGTAAAACCAAAAACTGGAGTTAAAAGTGTTTCACCATATATTTGCATATTTTGTTATTTTTGTGAATACATATTTATGTTTATGAATTTTTATTTAGTAGGAGGTACCTAATACCTACCTAACACCATGGACTAATTGTAACACCTACTGTTATCTTTCCAGGCAATCTACCTACATATTTCTCTTTCTGTGTCATATACTCCGACCAAGCGGTCTTTTTTCGAATACATTTTTTTGACCATTTTTAAATTTTCAAGCTAGAAACGAAAGCTTTAGGCACGTATTATTTTCGTGGTTCTTTTGTGTGTGATGAAGATCTTAATTTTGAATTTAGTGAGCCATAAAACACAGGAAAGCCGGAATTTCCTTAAGTGAATGAGCATTAGGTTTCCTGAAGGAAGTGCGAGGATCAATTTACCGCCATTCGTTCAGATAAACGACCTAACTGTATCATATAGCTTGACGAATTCAACTGGTTGAAGGTTACCTAGAATCATCTAGTACATTAGTCAAATCAAAATGATCCTTGTGTATTTACTGAATAAAAGTTAATTTACTTTGACTTTATGGTTCTGCGCTAGCGTGGTAAATATAATGTTTGAAAGAAAAGCAGCTGTTGAAAATGAAAACAATGCTAATGTTAATTTAATGCGGCATTTTCCTGAGTGGACTGGACAACCTGCACCGGAAGGAAGTGTGAGCTCGATTACCGGCGTTGGAACTTAGAACAGTGCGGACCAGATGTAAACTGTCCACGACGATCGATGTAACTGTTTGTACCCCTTGTACTTGCGATTCTAGACACTGATTGCAAATTCAATTTGCTTTACACGAACGGAAATTGAATTCTTTATATAAACACATAGGTACGAGGTTTTCTACTGTTTCAATGAATGTGACTGAGGCGCCAAAAAGTTTCATGTTTGTGTATTTTCTGGTTCACGTGATATTTGGCCATAAGTGGCAACAACTAGACAAGAGTCTTTGAGAATATTCCCCACACGAAATAGGTGGATCATTTTCATCCAGAACAATTCTAAATCCCTTGTTCTCACAATAGCAATCGTGACCGCTTCTATGATCTGTGACTATGATAAGTATGATATCTCCTCACTCGGCTCTCACTTCAGAACGCAAGCTTACGTCGTGAGAGCATTTAATTGTAAATTGTGACTGAGATCTCCACAGATTTCAACTCACTCGCATCTTGCACGGTACCGTGTTCTGTTTGTATAAGCACATCTCCTATCTCCATAGTCATGACGATATTATCAATGCAAGCGGTACTGTAAAGATTACAATACGGTATAACAAAGGCTTCGTTAGTTGCATACATCTTAACTGTTTCACACCTTGAGTAATCCACCTGTATTGGACGTGCACCTGTGTATGCTATCTGTTCATGTTTATGAATGAGGAAATTATCTTCCGCTCCTCCGGCTTGGTTTACAGTTGTTTTGTTTACGTGGGATTACAATATTAATACCGACAATATGAATAGACAAAATATTCTAAGCTTATTTTCAAAAGGATACGTAGCTGGTATAATAATATGATGTTTGTGAAAATTAAAAAATGCTTCATCAAAAATGAACACAAAGCCGAGGGAAACGAGCTTCGCATCAACATGTAAATTACTTATTGACGAATTCTTCGTTTTCATGCGTTGAAATTTGACGAATCGCTCTCTCTGGAAACTCACTTTTAATTAAATTAGATTCTACCGAATAAAGTTTGCACCCCGCGTGCCAACCAACATCCCAACGTCATTATTTACGTGTCATCTAATAGAAGAGAAGTTTCAAACAAGGATTGTGTGGAAAGTTAAGAGGGTAGACTCGGGTAGAGTCTACGAAATACTAATCTAATACACAGAAGCGTTATACTATCAAGTGGCAAATATGGCACCAGCGTTGTTTATTTTAAGGCCCATTGAAACTATGAATTAGATAAGCTACCATTTATTGAAGAGAGTAAAGACAAGACAAGACAACACAAGTCAACATGACCATACCATGCTAACCTGCTGCTCATCGTCTTTTCATTCACAGGCGCCACTTTCAAACTACCTCTGATGTACTCATTCCTGATCTTATCCATTCTAGTCACTCCACACATCCATCTCAACATTCGCATCACTGCCGCATGTACTCTTCTTTCATCCGTGCCTTTCGTTGCCCAACACTCAGACCCATACAAAACGACAGGTCTTATGACCGCTTTGTAGATCTTCCCCTTTAACTTTAGGGGCATTCTCGGATCACAAATAGTTCCATTTATTCTATTCTTTACATCCCTGTCAATTTCACCATCATTCTGTACTACTGAACCAAGGTACCGAAAATCGGAGCAGACTGGTAGGGATACACCATCTAAGGCAATATTAGAGAAACTGGATAGACCACCGAAGTCACAAAACAGGTGTTCTGTTTTGGTTCTGCTAATCCTCAGTCCGACACTCTCCAGCTTCCCCTGCCAGTTTACCAGCCTGCCCTGGACCTCAGTTGCGTCTTCGCCGACCAGGACAATGTCGTCGGCGAACAGCATGCACCAGGGTGCCTCCTCCTGTATGTTTGATACTTGGTATACCATCTGTAGTTTTAGTGCATTCTTACGTTCTGAAATAAATAAGTTAGTAAACGAAATAGCTTCAATGTAGGTACCATACCAAAATAGCTCACATTTATCACATACTCAGGCTCGAAAAGACAACAGCTTTCATACCCGTTTCTAGTTTCATTGTTTAATTTGGGATAATTGTGCTTAAATAAATTGTTGACCCTTTTCTAACTATCCACATACTAAAAAGTAATTTGTAATAATCACTTGTTTCTGTTTTAGTAAGCTTGTAAGTTGGCAGTAGTATAATATCCCTATAAATAAAAGAGCTCATCACAGCCCAGTTTATAAACCACCTTATGAATAGAGTTATTATGATTGTCCAAAAATTTATCTGAGTCGTTGAAAAAATGTGATGATTCATGATTCTTACAACTGGAGCACATTTCATCCATATGTTATTCAATCTGGATATATCAAACTCTTTAAACGAGCAATTCTTGTATATAATCTGAATCTCGGAAACGGCTCCAACGATTTTCATGAAATTTAGTATACAGGGCCTCTACTGTGAATAATGATTACCAAAGATTCGGTAGTGACGTTTGTGCTAAACTGCGCAGTAACGCTGTGACTTCGAAAGAGCTTAGACCATCGCTCGAGGCGACCGCGCAGTGTAAAACAAACGTCACTACCGAATCATCGGAAATCAATATTCGCAGTAGAGGCCCAGGGGATTTCGGGGGCGATAAATCGATCTAGCTAGGACTCATTTTCAGAAAACGTCGTTTTATTCGTGTTTTGAAGTAAACACAGAAAAATGTGACTCTTCCCGCGACATCTATTGGCGAATAATAATACTAATTTTTGAAGTTATACTTCTAATCGTTAATAGATGGCAGTGTTCAACATTTGATAGATGTCACTGCTGAAATTACTTGAAATCAAATGAGCACAGAACCTTTTCTAAGTAAATAAGTACCTATTGCATATTGGTTATGTATATAAAAATAAATACTAAAAAAATAGCGAGCAAAGCTCGGTCAACCAGCTGGTACCTATTAACATTCAATGTAGTAAAAGATAGATTAAACAAAATTCTGATGATGATTCTGGCATAATATCTGCCAGAATAATTTTGATTTAATCTATCTCGTTTCAATTCCTCCGTGTATTCTTTTATTAGTCGATCGGCCGAGTGAATTGCGTTTGCAAGCTTTCCTCTCATGGAGCTTTCCTTTGAGTAAGATAAGCTGTTTCTACTTCGTATGTAAATTCTTGTGTGGTATGGAGATTGTCACCGATAGATATTGTAGGTACTAGCTGTAGCGACAAGGCGCGCGAGACAGTAATGAAAATTACGATGGTATTTTTTAGCTGACCTAAATATAAATTGGTATAAACGTATGCTTCAATTTAACCATTTAACAATTTGCATGTTACACATTCCGTTTAATTTGGTGGGTATTGCTATTGTCCTTGAATACAGCAGAGTGATGATTACCTTTCTTATCAATAAGTAGGTATTTTTAACCGACTTCAAAAAAGGAGGAGGTTCTCAATCCAGTTGTTTTTTTAAAGGTTTGTTTCCTCAGAACTCCGTTAGGTATTTATGAACCGATTTCAGATTGGTCTCATAATTTTTTTATCAAAATCGGTTCAGTAGTATTAAAAACACGTACTACACGACATTTACGTATTTTGATTGCCTGTGACTTAGGATCAATAGAATAACCCCAATGAACTGCCATCATCAAATTTGATCTTATTGAATAAAAGATTTTTAACTTTGACCTAAATAAAGGTCTGAGGGTAGCTGCCTCTTATCGAAGACAGTGCCTTGTGTAAAACATTGTATTGTGGCTCTCACGCACACTGAGTCGCAACACTGTTGTACTGTATGTAACTTTGCTTCTCCAATTTTACCTTCTTCCTGTGAGACATTCCGCATGATAATAAAACATAGAAATACATGACGCCGCTGATGGCTGCGCTAATATTGCGGTTTTAAATATAAACGGTGACGTTGCGTTGCGTCTCGGTATTATGTATATGACTGTCTTGCTTGGTAGTTCGCAACGTACGTATTCCTAATATTCTCTGATAAGATTGTGACGCCGCGCCGCCATATAATTTTTTTATATATTAAAGTTGTGATTCTTTACTATGCTATAAATATATGTAGCTATAAGTCTTCAAGTTAGTGTATTTTAGTACCTTGTGCTTGTCTAACCTGTAGGGAAAGTGTGTTATTATGCAGCGTGCACCATCTGTGCGTTGGGTTTGTGGGTTTCACGTTTAACCATGTGACAACTTTGGATTATAATGATTGCAACAGTACCTAATATCGACCGATCACTATCTCTCGATAGAATCTTAACAAATTGGTCCAACCGTGAGCACCGGTGCGCGCGTGAATGCTTAGGAAAAATACCAATGGGATACATAAACATAGTGCGGGAGATTCGTGTCAACGGCCGCTGCTTTGTTCCCTGTCCCGCACTCTTACACCCTACACCCTACGCGCCCTCAAAGCTACGGGGTAGCGATTTCAAGGGTGGCTTGACAGATTTCGACTCCTCCCGCACCGATAAGATTCTAGACCGTGGCGACACATCGACGTTTTTATCTCGTGTCCCACCTTTATTACTGGAATAGCAATTTAGTTGATTGATTCGGTCCTCGAAGAAGTGACAGGTGCATTTTCTTATACTCCAGTCCACGGAGGCAGTCATGTTCAATATTGAATATCAAGAACCGCGCCGTCTATGTATACATATGTGCTTGCTTGATCTTTGATCATTTAGATTAGCTGTCTGACGAACTTTTGCAATTTCAATGTTATTTTCTTCTCTGAAAGCGTAATTTAGCTTTTGTTAATTTAAATTGATGTTTGCTAAAAGTTGCCTGCCTTTTAAATTAGAGTTGTAAAGAGATTGTAGACTGAATTTCATCAGTTTGTAAATATAATATGTAATAGAACGATAAAATTGGAGCTTGTGGCACTATTTGGTATAGCTATAAGTTTTATCTGGCTGCGAATCCTCAATCGTGACGGGAATGCGGAGTTGTGGACCACAGGCCGGAGGCTGGGCTTCTGTGTCACGTTGATCTTTGAATTTGATCTCCGTGATTGTCTGCTTACATAATTCATGCTATGGAATTTACGCTGATACGGGTTATATTCCACCACGCGCCACATAGAAAAATAAGGTTGATGTAAAATTATTTTGGGGTTGATGTTACGTCGAATTTTGCATTAAAATTGTTGATTTTGTCGAGATCAAACTGTGATTCAATAAAGTATGAAAATGATGTACGTATTACTTTAGTATATAGGTTAGAACTTAGTTACTTAAAATGTACATCATCTAATATTATCAAGTCAATTCGCTTTATTGCACATGATACTTAGAGGACGCTCTTTATATTAATACTTAAAGAGGACATAGAGAACAAGATTCATTGATATCTTCCCCCGCAGTAACCGAAAACATGGAAGAAAGTTATCGAGGGGTCTTGATGTGATATATCGGAGGCTTCCTAAAAATTACTGCCGGCATATAAGTTGTAGATCACATATACGAATGGGCGAAGCTCTCTACGGAAATCTATGCTAAAGGTCAAAGAAATGTAACATTTCCTAGTTTGGGCCAACATACTCGCAAAATATTGACCAAGCATAAAATGATATTTCTGCTGATCTGATCGACTGATTATTAATCGGCAGACACTCTTTGGCATACAAGTCTGTTATAAGGTCGAGAGAAATGTGCTCATTGAACTCCATAAAATGCATCCTAGACGGTCGAAACCTTTAAAGCAAGGATAAGTATAGTCCTTCGTGTGAACGACATGAATAGACGATGAGGGCGAGGGTACACGAGCTTTTAAAATATTGCAGATTATAATATTCATTCGACCAATTATGTGGGGCATAAAATACCGCTTCTGTCCAAGAGAAAATGGATGAAAATTAGACGTTGAAAACGACGGTAACATTAATTCACTTAAGCAAACAGTTTCTAAACGACAATTAGATTAAAACTAACCAGCCCTATCGTCGCTTTGCATTATCAATTTAACTTCAGCAGACATCACGCTTCGTTAATCTCGTCATAAAATTTCAACAATAGAAACGATATGAAACGACGGTTTCGCGTTCTAAAAATGAGTTATAGTTCTGGTTCCGCAATGCAGTGCATGGGGTAGTATGGGTAAAGCATAGCCACAGATAATAAAATAGGTAGTTGGTGCAAAGTTAGAAGGGGAAGTAGGAATACCGCGGCGGTAAAAGGATATGGGTGAGCGTTGCGTGCCTCGTTTGCGGCTTGTAACAGCTCCCATTTATGCTGAGTTTGTTTATTCACTGAAGACGAAACTAGCTACCTTCGTTTGTTATGTTTGGTACGAGTAGTTTAAACAAGACACATTTGGTCGAGTTTCAACTGTTTATCTTGAATTGAATCTATTGATTCTAAGGGCGGATGTACTAATCAATGCAAGCTGTGAGGATGAAGCTATTGTCGCCAGTGATTGTTCTCCACAGCCAAACGGTCGTGTCGCAAGAATCGCAACAAGGCCAAACAAATCACTGAATTAATACGTACACAAAAAAATAATAGTGCGTGGAGTCCCTACGGGCGGAAGAAGTGAAACTTCAAGTGCCACGCATTTACTCTCGCTCTGTCTCTTTCTATTCCCCCTCCCCAGGAGCGTTAAACGTTTAACGCAACCTTTTTGGAAGTCGCATTGGAAGTTTCAATTCAAAAACTTTATTCACATTATGTTTGTTTTGGCGAAAGGCATCTTTATTTTTCGGACCGATGAAATTCGCACTTTCTTCCTTCAAGATACATAAACCCGTGTCATCCTTAAAAATATTGGTCAACAAACAAGTTTACATCAGCGTAATGGATAGATTCTGAGTTGGGATCCGAGTAATAATGATTTAGCCGAAGGTACATCTCTCTATCCGGTAAAATATTTCCTCTTGTACAGACGTCTAAATCACTCTACTACTTCTTTTAACCAGTTTTGAAAAGAAACCGAATTGCTTAGTCTTGTCTGGCAAATCATTATTAAAAGTAAAATGATAAAAGGAGTGTTCTACGAGTAGATTAATCGACTTTTTATTACTCGGACTGCTCTACCAAAGATTGGCATTTTTGTTACTCGATCTGCTCTACCAGAGACCAGACCAGAGACAGAGATGTAATATTATCTTGTATTATAATATCTCGTCCCGGGTAGACGGGCGGATGTCGCCGATTTGGACGACGAGCGACAACACCGCCACGGATTGATTATTCTCGATGCTAAAATCAATAAGGGTTTTATTATTGGCGGGTGCGACCCTCGTATTGTTATCCAGTCGATCTTCGACTGTTTTCATGAGCTACGGTCAGGTTATTGCAGGATTTGTTTTTCTGTGGTAATAATGCTGGAGTATAACCATTAGAATATAAACAAGTTCGTTTTCGTGACCCTAACCCGAATTATTATGTATTTGCTTTGTTGTGCAGCTTGGTTGTAGGCGTCACTAGTTCATGTACCTAACCTACCACCATAAAGGAATTATACACATTTGCACTTAATACTGGGATACTAGTTTTATTATTGGGCACCTTTTACTTGATTCGAATTAGTTTGATAACAGACTCTAATCCATTGATCCCTCGTATCTGGGTTACGGCTTACGAGTATCTTCACTCGCGCTGATTTGTTTCCTCTTCTATCCATTCTCAATACTCATCTCCAAATAGCTATCCATTTCATATTCGAATTGGTCCACTATCTCTGGTAATATTTGTGAAATACCCAGTTTCTAGGTACCTAACCTACCTATTTGTTCTAGAATAAAGTAGCACACGAACAAAATAGATGAGAGCATGAACCGCTAAAATGTTTTGATACTTCACGGTTAATAGCACACAGAATATTGCTGTTCATAAACAAAATGTTTTCATAAAACGCAATTAGGCCAGTCAGACGCAGCTTAAATTTTTGGGCCATGAATAATACTTAACAGAGACCATTAACATTTGGCTAATACTAATACCGGAATGAGGAAGTGCGGTGAGCTTGTTTGCTGTGGAAAGTGTAGAAGTTTTGATTAGATATTGTTACCTGCTGATTAGGTTTCTCCCGCCAGCGCAAATATTCGCTACAGTATCAGTAGAGTTACTTTTGTCAGGCAAATAAAAATTGGGCAGCACAAACGTTTTTGTAATTTCAATGACACATCTGAATTCTGCATGCGGGACAATCAGGCCAGCCTGGCTAGACTGGCTTAGTTCGTTTGAATGCCCCCGATTTTTGCTATCCGAACATCTCTCGTGGACATATTTCCAATACCGTGGCCTTACATTTTTAAACAGTGAAACAAACAAGGAAACGCGCCGCTATAATGGCAAAACGTACTTTCAGAATCGGATCATTTTCGGCCAGAAAATGGAAAAGAAAAATGTAAGTGTTACCATTTTACCGAAAGATTGCAGCTAGCTTCTTTGTTTAAACTCTTTTAAAAAGTCTGGTATTGATAAATGTATGGTACCAAAAATTGTCAAACCTGTATATTAAGATGAGTACGGACAAAATAAGGGAGTGCAATGACACGATTCTGTGAAATCGTGGCAAAGCATGCAACTACTAATTAAGATGTTTCTGTAACTGGGTTTGCCAGCGATAACGTTGCTCCTATACCTTGAAGCTGTTGTAAACTTTCGAGAGCTATACCTATCCTAAAGTAACTTGTAGTTTCTAACTTGATCAACCTGCTTTCGTACTTTGTAGATGCCGCAGGAGACTGCTGAAATATCGACACGGTTCTATTCTGTAACCTAAGATATGTTATGAGACTTTGATATGTGGGACAGGTATTGTATTATCTGTAGGTTAGGTTACATATATACCAGCTACTCGATTTGGCTGACTGACACTGAAAGAAATACGAAAGCTCTCAAAGTTATTTGCGCCTAAGAAGAGTAGTTTCAGGTGACATCTTTGAGAAACTTATCATCATAGAACATTAAAATAAGTACTTGTCTCAGTAAGTCCATCGCTATCGGATAAAAACTCAATATTGTTTTCTAACGTTTTTACGTTGCAATAAAAAGAATGTACGAAGATGCTTTACGTGTTACTGGGAGATAACAGTTAACTCCCTCGTATTTTTTATGGCGTTGCTTTATGAGAAGTTTATTGTTATTTCAATTTTAACAATATTGAAATTAAAAGCTTTTATGGTACGATATTGAAAGGCCGTGAATGCTACGCTACGATATTAACCGTAGATAGTTCAGTAAGTATATCGTTTTCAACGGAGTTTTCAATAGGTAATTGTTTCGTACCTAACCATGTACTGGTAAGTCTGGTATACTTGAATATTTACGCCGATTCACCCCGGTTTATATTTTCGTTTCTTCGAAGCAGGGTTTATTACCTCCGTTTTGTCGTCGCCTGCTCTGCTCTGTGCCCATGTGAAATGCTTTCCAAGTAAATAGCTTTCCGTCTCCTCAATGAACTGGGCGAGAATGCACTATTTATTTTGATGTCTTTATTTTACTGTCTTGTTATTACGAAAATATTGTGAAAGAACATTGTGGTCCTATCTCGGAGTGCTGGAGTGATTCTGGGGAAGGGGTGAAGTGTATGTAAATGGGGAGTGATTTTTCAATGGAAGAAAAGTTTTGAAATGTTGGATTCGTGTCCCCCGGCGCGCGGCGTCGCTCGTAGCTGCACGCATTCTTTCTAAAACGCCCCCTTGTGGCGAAAGCATCGTTGTCAGGAGATATACAATATCTATGTACATGCAGTTGAAGAATACACTAGCTAGTGAGTAAGTAAAATGATATAATTTTTCTACCCCTGTGACGAGAAAGAGACGTTTACAAATCCGACATTTACCTATCACGCGTTTAAGGAAAGAAAGGGCTAATGCTTCAAATGTAAGGGGCTACTTTGAATACTTAGCTAATACGAAAGGCTAAACAAAAGTAAATAAAACGTTTATACGGCAGGCGATTGAGCGTCAGCTACTTTTGATAATATAACAGCGTCAACTTTGTGTAATATACCAAGTTTGGTCGCGAGTGAAGGCTACCGGGCGTGCTCAGAGGCCAACTGATGAGTTTAGGAAGTTTCTCTAGCCTCGTATGTTTTGCTCAAGTTGCGGGCGTGTTCCGAACATTAAATGGTACGTGTGACGGTGCCAACTTGGCTCTCAATATTATGATCAACTAAGCTTTGGCCATTGTGGGCTATATATTTATAGCCTAGAGCGAAACTCGTTGACTACCTAACAGGATTGTTTTTTCTGATATTCAGATAAATAAAAGATTTTGTATCACAAGCCTTGAGATGAGAACTCGTGAGATTTGTTGTACTACCACTACGAATAGAGTTCCTGAAAATTCAGAGATTGTGGATCTTCCATATGGATTGGAATAATATCAGCACATCGTAAACACAATTCCTGTAGGAGGTAGCTATTTTAAAGGTAAATTGATTGTTACCTCGTAGGTAAAACGATACTCAAGGCCTTGTTCGTTAAAATAACACATAGTACAAAGATTTAGTCCCTACTACTCATCTTGTTTAATGACGTCACCAGACTTGAAGGGTGACTTAGGTCAGGGTACCCGTGACCGATTGGACAATGTCGTGCAATTAGTACTCTTTACTTTAGTAATGTAGAGCTAATGTTGGACTAACTAAAACTCAAGCACCTAAAAAATGTTTTTCAAGATATGGGGTCAAATTTTATTATTTTTAAATTAGTATCGCGATTCACGGCGTTTGGTCGAGGGAGCGAGGCCGCGACTCGAGACAAAAATATTGATTTCAGCGCAGCGTGCTGCAAACTTTTGCATTTCGCTTCCTAGCCAGACAAATTGCTTATCTTCGACATAGTATTTGCAGGTTTAATTTTTTAAGGTCAAAGTCTTGCTGTGTAAGAAATTGTTATTTTAATCCTTTTCTAGTTTGTTTTTCCATCCAAGTGTTCAGAAATTGTAAGTTAAATAGTTACGCATTAGCTTTTATTAAAAAGTTCACATTTTTAATGCCGCTTTTTTCTGAACTTAGGTTGGTAGGTACTGTACCTTGTAGCTAATGTAGCTACGAGCGAACGGCAGCTTCCTTCTCGCTAATGGCTTCATTAAGAGTCACTTTTGTACGTGACTTGATGTTAATTAGTGTAGTTATGTGCGCTGTACTTATTTATTCTGTGGTATAGTATCTAATTCCTTCAGACCGCGTTGCTTTATTACCAGCATGTCATATTATTTCATCTAGATATTTAATTTATATTCTCTAACTTCAAGAGTATATAAGGTTACTAACACACCTTATTTTTTAGATTTTACTGTCACGTTCTTTCTTACGACGTTCTGTAATACGCCAAGTGTACATGAACACCGTTTGGCACATTTCTATCGCCAAATTCGTGCCGAACCCATCGTCCCCCAGCAATAACTCTACTTACATACACAGAACATACTACGGTGTACTAACACCGTATTTTATCGACGACTTCAAACTTACAAGCGTATTTTTTTAGTATTTAGTTGATCGAGCTAGCGAATATTTTAGTCTCGACTTGGGCGAATCAGCATTGCATGCATATATGTATGTATGTTAAAGCATAACTCTCGAACCGCTTATCCGATCTGTATAAAATTAAATAGGTGACCCTCGACAAATAAGTACTACCGTAGTTTAATGGCAAAAATATGACCTAAATCGACCACGGGGTTGTAAAGTTATAAGGGTACAGAAATGGGTTAAAAACCGTGTTTCTTTGTATAATTTTTCAAATTTAGGAGGTAAAACTACTTGCTGACTTACACTAAAAATACGACTGGAGCTATCAGTAATAATCGTTACATTCTGGTTTAATTTGAATAAAAATTATCCGAATTGAAACAATGCCACAATGATACTAGAACTAAACTAACCAATAACGTTGAACTAACCATTGGGATACCTCAGTGCAGCTTAGTATTTTTGGTTTAGTCGTAATTTTCCCGAATGGGATTTGATTTGATCCGATGAGCCGCGTGTACCTACATTAGATGAGTGTTTGTAGTTTGGTGCGATGTGTACGGAATAGACGCATTGTTGCTGTTCACTGGTAATTGTTAATGTAGACAGGTGATGTGATTCACCTCGTAAAAAAAACATAGCCCATGATAATGATGATACGTAATAGAAAACAATCTTTTTTGTGAATTCCAAGCAAGCATGTTTTTAATTTAATTTTCGTTACAAAACAAGCAGCTGCTGCATGAAATAAAAGTTGGATTCTATGAACTGAAATTGCTAATTAATAATTTCTTAAAGTAAAAAGTTTAAAAGAATCTTCTTAGAAAAACGTACCGCTTAGAAACTTGTGATTCTTGGGATTTACGAAGAGCTCGCACGTATTTTGAACTAGTTGAAGTAAGTACCCCAACTTTATGAATTTCATTATGCCGGTGCTTCATCTAGCAAAATGCGGCTTAGGTATCCTCAAGGTGACCGTGCATTATAAGGAATCGTCTGCAACGGACAAGGCGAACGAATCGAATTAAAGTCTTTGTACAAAGTGCTATGGAACGTTCCATCGCTTACTAAACCGCACCGAATAAATCGACCGCGATTTGCGAATCAATCGCATCTACTCATATCCAACGAAAGCATCGACGGTGCCTCTGCGCCGAACGCATTTCGAATGCGGAATTTCTTGTCCATGATGCGAGATTATTATTTACACACGTGCGACGTAGCGATCAGGTTTCAAGACAAGATGCTTCATCGAGGAGTCTAGCGGTTGATTTCTAGTAAGCGGACAGCCTGATTCAGCTGTTCATAAAAGACTGTGCCCAAAGTCCAGCATGGTTGCGTTAAAAATAGAGGCGACCGGACATTGAACCGGTGCCGTTTGGTCCGGACATCGCAGTAATGAAAGTGTCCCATCGCGTTCGGTTCGAATTTTCGCGACTCGACTCTACCAATTTCCCGATACTGCGAATTTCGAGCCCCATCGAGTTATTTATGATTTGAGATGTCTCTTGCAGCGTTTTAGATTAATTGAATCATGCTTCAGCTATTCCACGGAGATAGCTGATATTGAGTGGTCGCTAATGCGAGCCGACGTTTTAATAGAGTAACTGAAACAACTTTTTTACCAAGTTTGTATACGTTAACCTTATATTGAGTGCCTACTAACTACCAAGAAATCTAATACCGCGTGCAGACTATGCCCATGCCGCTGCGGGCATGTATGCCGCTTAGTGAGAATAAAGGCGATGTTGCTGTGGCAATAAGTCCGCGGCACTAATGCCGCCATACGTTCCGGCAGCGTCATGGGCATAGTGTGCACACGGTATTAAGAGATAGGTACCGCTGTTTGTCTACAAAGCATGGACTTAACCTTCAAATTGATGGGGATATCGAGCAACTGGCACTGAATTTAAATGACGAAGAACACATAACTGCTCTTCTTACTCTTTGGCACTATAAAGAGTGCAAGGTTAATTAATCTACATTATGAATAGTCAACACAACTTTTTAAAACAGCTGGATTCAAAAGGTGAATTCTTGTATTAATAACACGTCTTATAAAATTACACCATGTCTCCATTAGCATGCCGATAGCTTGTTTGAACCAATTATTAACCTATTACTGCAGAACTACCGACGGTGTGGCCCGTACGGTATGTAAAGTTCATGACAGTTACTACGTGAAACGCTTCACTCTGATGACTACATAAGTGCAAATTACGCTAAATTGAACTTAACTCATTCAGGAACTAGGTTGAAAAGTTTTACAAAAAAATATTTGGCTGTACAGTGGTTGAACTAAAACCAAACCACCTGATATTCGTTCAGGAACTGTACCTAAGTATCTCATCCAAGTTTTATTCCAATCAGCTTAGCCAAAAGCGTCTGATAAAATCGACTATATTTGTCGAGTTAAAAACAGATTTACCTACCTACTGTAAATCAGATAATGTAAAAGTAATTCGCTTTGTTTGTGTCCGTACCTAGAACGAAGCCTTTGTATAATTTAATCCAAATAAGTTTAACTGAAATCTCCTAACAAAAACTGCTATATTCATAAAAAGAGTAAACATTATTTGCTATGTGACACAAGTATTCATAAGTCCATAGTAAAAGTAGTGAACTACCATCCTTGTTGGTTCGTAGACCGGCATTACGGGAGCCACCGGCGCTATCATTAGTTGGCACGTGCCGGCAGGTGCTTATAATGTCCAGTAGTTCATCGCTATTCACAGCGCACTTTACACAGTGCATGCTCTTTTACAGTGTACACTCTAATCTTATGTGCTCTAGTTACTAGTTACCCTACTTGTTTTTTTTTTGCCTTGTCTTTTCTTTTTTAGACAGCCTAAAAACGCGTCCGTCTCATAACATAACTTGAAGACCGCTATAGTCGCCACGGTCCTTTACGTGCTTTCCGAACGTTCCTTTACGTCACGGACAGTCATTGGAATGGTGACCCCGAAAATCATAAAAGAAAACGATTTCTTTTACACGAGTTTCTCTTACAAAAGGTAGAAGGTAGGAGAAAAAACCCAAAGCTCTTTCCTGAAAGCACGTATTTTACCGTGTGTTTTATTCCAATTTTAAAAGTTCCACATCAAACTGTCCATCTCGTTCCCGCCACCTCACATTCACTACTGTTTACGATAGCTCATCTCGAGTAATGCGCTCTTTGTTACGTGATCCCGCAATCCGCGATGTAGCACTTTAATAAACATTCTCTTTGTGAATGCCACAGATTATGATTTAGTAGGTTACAGCTTGCGGTTTTTGATAACACACATCACTCACTAGTAAAAAGATCGCGGTAACAATCGTAATTTGATTAAATACAGCGTGACTACTCTGACCACTACGGAACTTTACTCGCGACGCGCGACGTGAGGATTCAGTTCCAAAACCTTTTTAGACAAAACGGTGACGCGGGTCGTTGATATTCGGAAGCTTATCGATACTTAGTACTTATGATTTTTTTTTATCAAGAATGTGAGCCAAATCGTGGGTTTTCGTACTCGATGTGCCGCACTTACATCCGGGACCTGTCGGTGTGCGTGCTCGCGCTTGACCATTTTACGAATTGTTTTGAATCCCTCCGGTACCTGTGATAGCGTGAATTACGCTTTGTATTCACGTTTACATACGTCATTCATGTTTTATTTAGACCTTAGTCCTCGGATGATGAAAATACCTACTTCGAAATTCGGGCAATCTGACAAAAGAATTTTTGATGAATCTGAAACAAGTACCTACTTAGGTACCTACGTACGTTTATACTTGGTGTATGTATATATATTATGTAGGTATACATAGTATACGAATCACTCGAAAACTGATGGTGTATGCTTAGATTTTTTTCGATGATGGACGATTTATAAGCATAGACTGAAGGTTTCGTTCAAACAACTAAGTTCTGCTACACCTAAACTAAACAGTAGTTACAGTAGAACGTCGATTATCCGAACGTCGCTCAACCTAACGATCGCTTATCGGAACGCGCGGGTCAAGACCCTCAAATTCGCGCGTGCCTCGCTCGCGTCTCCCGCGCTGCAATTTTTCGCGCACTTGTCGCGACTATGTATGTCTTTAATGACCTATTTGTCATTCTGAAACGAAAAATCCATTGATGCACGGCCGGGATTCGAATCCATGACCTTCGGATCGAAAGTCGTGGTGCAATATTATCCCACTCGGCCAATACGGCTGTACATAATAGGTAGTTCGATTATCCGAAAATATCGGTTTTCCGAACACCCACGTCCCCCAATTAGTTCGGATAATCGACGCTCTACTGTATTGTTCTACTTTCTCTCAATTTTTTCATTCACGTCATCTTGTACAATCCACGTTGTCGTATACTGTAGGTACCTTAAGCACAGTAGCAAGTAAATTACATTATGTAACGGACCCCTACTACGAGTAAGACTAATAGTGAAGTAAAAAGTAAATAGTTGTAAAGGAAAGGTAAATTACCAGTTACCCCAATTAAACTGATAAAGTTAGACTCTGTCTGAAAAGTTTTGATACGCGTTGCTCAGCTCGCGGGTTGAGATGTTTTATTGTAGGTAGGTTAGGTAGGTACATGTAATAACATTAATGATTTTAACCTATCTCATCCCACTGCTGGACAAAAGATGCTCTCAGGTCGCTCCACACGTTCCTGCTCTCCGCTATCTTCACCACCAATTTTTCCCAAAGGCATCGAGATCATTATCTCACCTCTTTTCCTCAGCTAATCCCGACACCGTCTTTCGTCTTCGGGCAGCCATGGTAACGACTTTAGCCCCTTTCTCCGGGTGTATCCGGCAGTTTTGATACCCACGTCTGCAATGCTGGTAAGCCAACGCAGCAGAGTGTTTTTGAAACCAAGGATGCTGCGTTCCACAGCCCTTTGACGAATCTTGAACTTCGACTTCTGTGCTTTCATCAGTGATACTGTAGTTTTACGAAGTTACCAAGTTTAATTGCCTTGACTGGTTCTGAACTGACTGAGCTAAGTAATTTTCAAGAATGAGCGAATACAAACTTTTTGTAGGATATCGGTCTACCTTGGTTTCTGGTGTATCAGATCTGAATCGTGAAGCCCACGTACCAGATGCTGGCCGCATAGTATTTCAGTGCTGCATTGTGCTGATGAATAAGGATAAATTTTGTATTTATGGCATGGAATTAAAAATAGAGTCGAGTGCCATGACTGTGCGCGCCCACTTGACTTGACGATATTACGGTTTCTAAATGGGGAAGTGCATCCACGTCGGTGTAAAATTGCACACTCCACGGTTACTGGACTGAAACATCGTCGCTGATAATGCAGGCCTGCGGTACATTATTATAAATACGGCACATGCCATTCTAAGGTATTACTGAAATACTGCTAGGGTTGTGAGAAAACCGACTTTTATTAATTTTTATGTACTATGTTAATCTAGTCACTAGATCAACATATATTGAAATTAAATATCGGCAATGGTCAACATCTTAAATGGTAGTGATTGAAAGCTTAGGGTAAAACTAATAGGAATCCAAACAATACTAAAGCCTATTCTCAACATACATAAGTATAACATGCTATACATAGTACATTTCAGTAAGTTTCCGTAGAACTTACTGAGTGACCAAGAAATACCAAAATAAACAGAGACGCACGGGAATGAATCGTTTATTTCCTTACAACATGAATTCCAAGTGTTTTGCCCACAAATTAATTTTGATACCATTAAAGCCTTACAACCCCGGGAATAGGAATTACATACAATTTATATACTAAGCAAGGAATCGCGTGATCCGGTCAATTTGTTGGGTCATTTGGGGCTGTAGTGCAATACGGGCCGCCATGAGGGCAATTAAACCAGAGTTGTAGGGCTTCGCTCGCCATGTTACCAACACGGTCAATGGCTCTACCTTTACTATACCAATAGTAAGTACGTATTTCATGAATGCCAGAAGAACATAACAGCAACTCATAAATCAAACGGTATGTTTTAAAAATTACTCAGGACGTATATACTTATAGCAACAATAGCGAGCACGAAACAACTGTTTGAAATTCTATAAACTTAGCGGTTCGGGCTATAAATTGCATTATTTTGTGGAAACAATAGTTTTGTTGAATATTGTAGACGGCAACAAAAAGTAATTTTGGACAAAGCTCTACGTTGGAAAGTTTGTTGGAAGGTGAACCATTGAACCGTTTTCATAAACTAAAAACAGCTGCTCCTAATAGGTACATACAAAATTAAATTCCGGGAACCCACATCACATGCGCAATAAACCTCTACTTACTACCTCGTAATCTGCGGTCCTTTGATTTTTCTCTCAAGACAAGTTGTTTGCGTTTTTATCTGATGACGATGGTTCATAAAATAAATTACCCACCAAAGCTTAGGAGAAATATGACGATTCACTCAAAATAAAGCGGATACCAAATAACCGACTCCTAGTTTATACTTACTACTTATCTACATACATTTATAGTTTGATTTTATAAAGTACAAATAACTATCCTTCATGAACTAAACCTGTGGGCGTCGTACTTATACAATTTGTTGTTGTTGATACATTGAAGAGTTTATTGAATGTGCAAGGAAATAGACGAGATTGCTGCCTCAGGCAGGCTGCAGAGAAAAGTGGTCTGCTGCACACAATTGTGTAGATATTACCTACTAGGTAATAGCGTAAGCCTTTAGGTACTAGCTGAAAAGAGCAAGGCTTATTGCATGGCCGGGACTACTCGTAGTAATTTTATTTATTTTATAAATTAAAGAGCTGTGTGCACTCATTGACCTTTTACTGAGAGAGAGCGAAAAACATGAACTTTAGCACATACTAAGGAATGAACACTAAATTTAATGCTTCCAACACTAGCAATCTATGTGTACACAATATTATAGTCCCGCGTGGCTGTTGCTAAACTGCATCGCTTCGTCTCACAATGAAATCTCGTTTAGTTTAAAACATGACGTTGTGTTTGTCAGTTTTCAAACTGCTGATTGCACTGAAATACTGCCTTTTGTAGTTTGAAATTGGTTTAGTTAGATTAAACCCAGTTTGAACGTAGGACGTTGGTTTTCCAGGGCAAAACAAAGTATATTAAAAAGTAGGTGGTTCTCGAAAAACTAGTAAAAGAGAGTTCAAGGAACTGAAATCATATTTCACTGTTCTACAAAATTAAAAGTCGGTAAGGTAGCCCCGGCCACGCTTGTCACGGAAAATGCTGATTTGAATTATGGTAATATGCTGATTTATTACGCAAATGCCAAGAAATTGTTGCTCTAGTTAAAATATTGTGAAGCCTCTGTTGAAAAATGTACTGGGTTATTATGTGGACATTTTGTATTACCCTAAAATACGGTTTTCTTTTTTGCAGGTAAAAAGCGGTTTGGATTTGGATTTAGTTAGAGCTGCCATCAACGGTAGACCGAAATCGTCACATTTGCAGTTAGAAAATAATAATGTAGAGTTTCCGTGTATAAAATACTAAGTCTGATACTAAGTACCTACTATTCATTCATATCGGTTTAAAAAATCTATATATACCTACGCATAATGAGCCTAGCTTTTATGAAGTACCTAGCTAATGTATGCAAAGTTTATCATGATCGATAATATCTCTGAAAAGTTTTACATATCCCAAGTTTTACAATAAATGCCAGATCAATCTGCAAAATCCGAACTTTGTTTCAAAGCTTTTGAGATTTATTGCAAGTTATATATAGCATTTTTAAAGTTGATGCCGTTTCAGTGATTGATGAAGGATACGATGATCCGGGGCGCGAAAGTTCAATTTAAAATGGATACCGCGGATACCTAACATTTCGACTCGGGAACTGATTAAAAAGTGATTCATTTTAGTTACTTTACTAAAAGAAAACCATCCATCACCCAAAATAAATATGTTACCCAACCCCTACTTAATGTCTCGAACAGGAAAAACATCCAGAATAATCAAGTTTTACGATGGCCAATAGTGACGGTAATTTATCTCATTTCGTTTTAAAACTTCTCATAATTTCTAAGTGGCCAGAATGAATTTTTCCGTGAATTATACTTTCAAATTTCTCAGAATTTATTGGATTCGAAATTGCAGACCGCGAGTTACAAGTTCGGGATTTATAAGTTTGATTCTGCATCGCGTAAGCCAGTTAGATGTTGGAGTCTACAGGTTTTCAAGCAAACGCAAGGGTATGAACGAATATTTCACGTTGGCCTCGGCCACGTGATTAGACCGCATCCATTGGTTGATTGAGAAACCAGCAGCTTACGAGAAAATCGTCACTTGCGCGTGTCGACTGTAATTGACGGAGGCACCGCTGGGCGCACTCTTACCACCACCGGCTGTTTTATCGACTGTTTCTGAATAGTCCCAATGGATACATGGGATAGTTTGAAATGTCGATTGCGTAATCCAGTCTAAGTTTCAGGATAGCCTCCGCAATCCACAGTCAACTTATTAAAGTTTTACGGGCTCGTTGTCTGCACCGCGTCACCCATGCCCATATCGAGCGCTTTAATATCCACTTTACATGCGCCTCTCCGTCCGGCTAGTTTAAATACATTTCGCAGTTTGGCAAGTTATAACTTATGCATTTTAGGTCTACCACCTAGTGAGGTTGGAGATTTAGGAATACGAATAGTTATATCCCTCAAGATAAATAATGCATTTGATTCAATGCACTTTACAAGGGGGGCATGTTTATTTATGTGATAGCTTTTGTCTCCGATAATAGTAACTCGTAGTAACTTCATTGCGGTAGAGATTTGGTATCGATTGTCGTACGTTAATAGTAGCTGATGCCACAGCTTAACTACGTTTGTTTTTCATTCGGCATACAAATCTGGCGATACGCTGCAAGTCACGAGGAAAACACGCGGTTGTAAAGGAGTAGAGTACGCATGCGCATTACGTGACAGCGTGCTACAGGGAGGTTAATGGGTAGCCAAGCAAACCCCCTCACCTGCCGCCTGCCAGCAGGCTACTCTCACCTCACACCACACGATACTGGTGTCAACACCAGCACCAGTGTCACTTGCGACTCTGTTATTCAAACAATCAAGAACTGGAAATTGAATATCTGATATTGACCCAATCAAAAGTCCGAACCAAATTTAAAAAGTAATCTAGGTGTTTCCATTTCCCAAATTCGCTCTGCAGTACGAGTAGAATGTTCCTGAGTTGACACAGCGGTCTTTTAAGCGGAGGTTTTGTCTTGGCACGGGCAGATATTATCAATGACTGGCTAGTGGCCAAGTGATGAACACGTAGAGGTTCTGGAGTTCCATTTTCAGCTAAGCTTTGGCCTAAATCACGGGTGATTCATGAAAACCCAATGGTTCCAACGTTATCGCCGTCATAAGGCATATCAACGGCTTCGTATGTGGATATGATGTGTGTGTATGTCGAAGCCTGGATACAAAGATTAAAAAAAGGATTCTATTGGGAATCCAGTATTCAAGATTCATGGCAGAGGGTAAACAAAGACGGAAAAGATTTGTGGTCCCGTGGGGTCAAAACAAATATCCAAACGTATTCGCGTGCGGATTGTGTGTATATGTGTTGAGATTTTTGGCGCTAGTCCAGAGATTCGGTAGCTTCTCCACATACTACGGACTACCCCTAGGCGGGCATTCGCCTTTGTTGTTGTCAGAGTACCTTGAGTTATGGGATACCGTTTTTGCGCCGTAGCTTATCATCATACAAAATTGAGATAAATGGGTTTCTCCCTTTTATTCGGAAGCTGCATTGTGTTCCATTTCTTTCTATGCTAGGTCATCGTGGTTTCCTAGCATGAGTTGAGAACCTTTTTAACTCGTCTTCTATAAAATGTTGTGTTCAACTTCTCGTAGACCTGCTACGAGTGCTACGGCTGGTTTATATCAACACATACAATCAAGTTTACTGTCCAGTTTTAAAAAAACAGTGGCGGGTTTTTTCAACTCTTCTACCGAACCCTTAATCGAACCAAGGGTCGTATTATGAATCCTTAGCGCGAATCGATTCCTTGAGTTGTTTCCATTTGAAAGGTTCAATATTATTCCTTCCTTATTGATTCGTTTATGCCGGCGTTCTACAGTCCTATTAATTAAAAAAATTATTATATAACAACTAAGCAATGCTGAAAAACTTTTGCAGAACCAGTACAATTTACTTAAAAAATGTAGGCTGATGTAAACAACCTCTCAATAATTTGTAGAGGTATGAAGAGATCAGTGTGATGATAGGTTTCAGACCGATATTGAAAGTCATAAAGGGCCTCGCTTCCCGAGATGTGCAATAACTATTTAGATGTTCATTAAGTAGATAACGCTACTAGGTACCTATTACCAGCACACATCGACCGAATAAAATCTTAAGGTTCTGAGTCGAATGAGCCGTATCGAGGGAGACATTTTCGTAGGCGGTGCTTTATATGTGATTTTTTTGGGCCTACCAAATGTCTGACGGCGCTTTAGAGATGAACTGGTTTTTTCGTACAAAAGACCCAATTTCAACATTTTTCGAATTACAACAAAACAAAGATACTTTTTTCAATAAATAGACTTTGAAACTAAAGACAAAGCATCTCGTAAACTTGAGGAATTTGCCCGTTCCACGTGATAGAAACTGAAAGTAAAATTTCATTACGCGTATGTTTTCGATTGCATGAGATTTCCTCTAAACTAAGGTCTGTATGTTTGAATTCTGACTCCGGTCCTGTCTAACGGTCAACGTATTGTAATGTTGAGATTGTTCAGCTGCGTGTAGAACTATACACGAAACTGGATCGTTGGAAATGGGATTACACGAAACGGCGGATTTATACTAAGGATTTTGTGGATTCCCGCCGAATGGGAGAACACGGCTTGGGTACAAAAGAATTAAGGCTATGCTTTATAATAATGAGGCGTCTACATTACTTGTGACCTAGGTGTCCTGAAAGGCTAACTAAAGTATGAAATAACTTTGCTCGAATCTATTTTGCGAGGAAACTCTTTCGATCTGAAATGTGACGATTTCCACCACCTGTATTTTTTTTATTACTTGCTGTGAATCTAACACCTACTGCTTTTTTTAATCTTACTAATATCTATCCTATCTTTGATCTAACTTTTTAAATAAAATAAAATAATATTGGTAAAGGTGTTTATTCTCATAACTAACAAACTCTATTTATTTATTTTCATGCTCACGGAATAGTGGCGTTAAAATGTAAGTATTAGCAGTATTCGATACGATTGCACATTAGGCGTATTTTCCGCACGTGTATGTATAAGTAGGTATAGAGCATTATCGACTCTGAAGTGCGCTTGTTTGAACGAAATAGTGCTTGAAGTTTTTTAAACGCACTTACCACTACTTATACGTTACGTAAATAAAAAACACGCAATTTGTAATAAACCTTATTGCTTTTCTGTATTTTAGTTAAAGGATCCAAAGGCTGTTTTATGAATCTCGTAATAGCAAAATCCTGAATTAGCAGGAATCGGCATAAAGTATGCATAAGTTCTCACTGCACGAAGTAGGTACAGTTAGCGACAAAAGTAATATGCTGAAGTTATTCCTCTCAAATCTCAAGGGGATAAAAAAGTACTAATGTGTAATAGGTACGGTTGAAGTAAAAATTACAAAATCGTGATCATGCACCAAATGGTACAATGGTTTTAAAATCCTTATAAATTTTTTTACGCTTTTGTCTGTGAGTGTACGCAAGAGCTTTGTCCCCGAAAGCGGAAACTCTGAAACTGTGCAAACTAGCGAATTGGGCACTGACACAACTACAAACTGGATAACATTTACATAGTGTCTTTTAGCTTCTCTTTCGGCGCTCGTTTTAACATTTCCTGTCGTCATTTAGATCTCACAAAGGAAACATTGAACCTTTGAATAGATATTTTTATGAAGACGGCAGTAAGAATTTATGCAGAAATGTTACTGGGCACGTAGGCACTTCTGCCTACTACCCACGTACAGACCTGATCATAAGTTATTTGAATGAAATTATTTTAAAAACTTGTCAAGGTTTTCAAAAATCACTACAACTAAGCAATATAATGAATACCAACTTATTTTATGCTTGTGGAACGAGTAGGTACCTACTTGTTAGATATTGAACTTGTACGTTGCCCGGGCGACAGACATGTCCAAGAGTCGAACCTAGCTGATACCGATTTCTACGAAGAATGCTTTTTATCTACCTTCACAATTTCAAACTTATTTCATCCTCCAACATCATTAAACCTAAGCATAAACTAGGTGTTATTTTAATTTGCAATTTTCTGAAAAAAAATACGTTTTCGCTCTGATAATATTCAGAACATTCTATACTTGCTAATCACCCAGAATTGAGGAATTACGAGCGAAATTTCTCTAAACTATTCCTAGTGTAACCACAAATTTTCACGTTTCAGACACCGACAACCAGCGAGTGATAATCCACGTGAAAGATGTCAACGACGAGCCACCTTACTTCATCAACCGGCCACTTCCAATGCAAACCGTGGTCCAACTAAATGCGGCTCCGAACACACCAGTGTTTACCCTCCAAGCGAGGGACCCTGATACTGACCACAACATACACTACTTCATCGTGAGGGATAGGACTGGAGGAAGGTTCGAGGTGGATGAACGGTCTGGAGTGGTCAGGACAAGAGGAACAGACCCCTTTCAGCTTGATATGGAATACGTGCTTTACGTGAAGGCTGAAGACCAGGTAATATTTTAATAGGTTAGGTTGGACGCTCTTATATCTGTCTCATTTAAATTAATTTTTTTTGCATAAACTTACATTAAAATATCAATGAAAAAATATGGTATCATTTAATATTCAATAATTTTCGCGATAATTCTGCACTCATTCGTTTTTGCTGGCTGTTGGACCATGAATATGAAATTCGTCCGTCGAGTACGAACAAATTGAATCAATGTTTGTACATATTGGAAGCCACCTATGCAATTCAGAAAGCTGTTGCAGCAAAGCAAATTCAATTTTAAATTCAAAGTTAGTTTTTATCAGATAAATCAGGATTTAGCTACCTACTACCTAGTTGATGAATTTACAAAGGCTTAGTTAATAAATTTTATTGTCCGATGTTTTTAACGTAGAAAATAAGTGAAAAACACAAAAAATCATTTTAGTCAAATAACTTGTTTAGATTGAAATTATATTTATGCTGAACCTTATGCTGTGCAATGTTATTGCACGCAACATTCTTGTTTGCGATTTTGCATAATTAATTTCAGTGATTTTATATCTTCCGAAATTTTAAATCTATCAAATATTCTGTAGTAGGTATACGTTACAGTCTTGCATTAATATTCTGTGGTACAGCTAAACATAAATATTTTGACCTTTGAAGAAACTAAAGTAGCCCCATGGTCTCTGATTTGTTTTACTGATCTTTCTGTATATAAATACCTATATTTATGACGATAAAAATATCAATATGAGGTGAAATCAATACTAGTACAGAAGCCTTGTAACAATAATAAGAGAACACAAAATTAAGGTTTCCAAGGAAACGAAGATGATATTTTGATATGAGAATTGAGATGTCACAACTTAATACCTTGTGTTAATAGCCATGTATTATGGACGTATTATTCTAAGAAAAGGAATAAGCTTACTAGAATATTCGGGACCCTCCGACGCCCTCTGATTTCATGGCTTTAGTTCTTCTTACGTGTTTCGGGTATTTACAATTCTAGCTGTTATGATAATGTTGGCATTTGTACTAGTTGTACGTATGAGTCTGAATAATGATCAGCTTTTAGGCACGACAACATATCATAGATTCTGATAGATAATCTATCAGATATGTATCTAGGTCATCGAGTGTTGTTAGTTGCTTCCTACAAGCACAATATCAGTTAGTTAAATTGATAAACCTGCAAATCTGTAAGACGGCTTTTGTTCAGCCTACGTCTTACCCTACCCTAAAATTACGCCGATGACTGTCTTCAGTGTCTTCGTCTGTTCATAAACAAAATTTGCATTTTTTTCAGAGTGGTAGAGTCGACGAGAGAAGGTTTCAGTCTACTCCCGAAGAGCGACTAAGCATCGTGGGAGGCAAGCGAGCCCCACAGTTCTACCTCCCTAGTTACGAGGCAGAAATCGCTGAGAACCAGAAAAAAGACTCCGAGTAAGTTTACTTTGAAATTTTGGATAGTTTTGTAGAAAGGTGCTTCTAAGTTTTTTCATTCGCAAAGGTATGTGATAATTATCAGATCTCGCAGATAGAAATATTTTGTACCTACAAGCGTCATCGCTGTTACAAATCGAAATAGTAAAAGCTATCATTGGAAAGCTTCATCTGATCGAATACAAAAATCATCCGTTACAATCGTGTAGTTCACTCCAACGCGGAAGCTAACAAATTGACAGCGGAATGGACAGCCCCGTACTGCAGTGGACCTACTAGTATGCAGTACAGTAGGTACGTGGGACTGGACAAACGCAATCAATTGATTCCTGGAAGTCTAGAGCGCAATTGATGATGACACAGTATGAAAGATTTTAACTAGTGTTGACACTTCACTGCTTATTTTTAGTATACTTTTCTTTGTCTCTCAGGTTTATGCTAAAAGTTACATTTATTTAAATAAATATTAATGCAGTCATTGTTGACATCCATAGCTCCCAGTTGAATATTTTTTGAAAACTATATTTATCGGCGCAAGAAACATCCGGCTGATAACGTCACAATCACAACGGCGTAAACAAGCCACACCTGCGAGGCACACCTGTGTCTGACTCAGCGCTCGCCCCACTGCGCGCTGCCTATAAAACCGGGTGACGTGCTCAACGGATTCATTCGCTCGCCGGCGCTCGGAGCGAACACAACGACAAAGATAGAGTTTAATTATTTTGATTCGGTTAAATTCAATAACGTGTTAGTTTGGTTTGTTTCAAAGTTAAGTGATTTTTACTCGGTTACTGTAGGTTGAACTGTTTGTGAATTAGTTTCAGAGATGGATTAATTTGGTTTGTTGTGGTTCTGACTGATTAAAGAGTTTGTCAGTATTAATTTAACATGTTTTTATTAGACCCAGTACCCCTTCTCTTACATCAGAAGTGGTTGGGCCAACGCCAACGACCATCGGCTCCTGCTTTTGGCATTGCTAAACCCGTGTCTATTTTGTTTCAGTGAACACTTTCGAGGACACCATGTACCATACCAGATGATGCATTTTATTTATCTCGTATTGTTTAATTAAAAGGGTTTTAAACCAACATCATGAGGCTCTTTAAAATGTTTAATTTCATTATTTGACGATTTTTTTTTCAGCTGTGAACTACGTTGTATAGTCTGGTATCATATTAAACACGTTGGAAATGTTGCTTTCATCACAATAGGCAATTATAGCTGTCTTGAACTCTGGGTTTAGGTTTCGTTTGTCAGTGTGTGCCTACTTCTTAGTTGGTGTGTCCAGTACGATGCAGTTAAAGAGACACGATAGTTTTCGTTCGCTTCGAAGTTCATGGTATGCGCGTGGTAATTACCTACTTACTACATTTTGCAGTTATTCATTTAGACAAAACAGATTTGAACTTTGGTATGCCGGAACGCAGATCTACGTATAACAGATTTTCTAATGTCTGGAATTCATGCGTACAGCAGATAAAGTGATGTTTTCAGTCAGTATGACCTGAGTTCTGATGATTAGTGTTGCTAACTGTTTATTGTTTGTTGTTGCCAATTGTTTATTAGTGTTCCTGTGCTTTTAGGCTTTCCAAGATAATTGAGCCATTGTGGTTGTTTCTACCTGTTCCGATACAGCAGTGTGCTTCTTTTATGACACTAGCTAGTACTTGAAGCTATACAGGTGAAATATGTGATTACAGGTGAGTTCAAATGTGGCGAGGTTTATTGTGGTACTTTCATCTTTGTTTGATTAGATAAATCTTTGTCTGACATTATTCTATAAAATGTTTTGGAGAGGTTTAATAGGGTCCTTAGTGGTTCTTGCATTGCCTTAGACTTATCGAAGTATTCGTTTATTCGTTTAACTTCGTTTGAGCAAGTTCTGGCGATAGTGTAAAGCTGAAAAGGTGCTTGAGCAAAGTTTTGCGACATTCGGTTTCGTTTAGTGGAGGAGTCACGAATCTTCTAGTTTTTCTATCAACTAGAGAAAAGTAACTTTGTGGTATTTGTAGCCGTTGTCTCCTGCAAATAATATAAATAGTAGCTGTATTTGGTCGAGGTAAACATTTTCTGTGAGCAGCTTCATGAGCCAATGCGTGAGTGCATTGCACGGCAACAGTTGGCGCAGTTGAATATTGCAATGAATGGATTAGTGTCGCTAGTGTGTGACTTTAGACAGAAGCAGTATTTGGTTGTAAATGTTTTGAATGTCAGGTTAGACCGAGCGAGAGTACCTAAGTTCAAAGTTTTACATACTACCTTGACAAACATGATACAGATGCACTAGTTGGTCTTGTTGGATACTTTCGTTGATAGTACCTCAGAATGTTTAGGTACATGATTGAGTTACCTTGATAGTAAGTCTTACTTGCAGTAACGTAAAGTTTGATAGGTGACAAATACTTACGAGCCAGTGCTTGATATCTTTGATCGACTGTTACTAACGGAGTAGTAAACATAAGTTGATGTAGTTGGCTAGTTATTGCAGTCACAGGTGTGATTGATGTACGTAGCTGGATAGTTTTAAACTGTGTTGTGGACAGTTATGATTCAGTGTTAGTTTTATGTAGGTATGCTGCAGGATTTGCGTGAGCTGTGCTTTTGAGTGGAGGTTGAGCAGTGGGAAGTTTTAAACTGATGGTTCTCCATGCGAAGTTATAGTTTGCGTGGCCTTGCAGTGAACGTCAAACGTACACACTAAGGCCCCCGGTACAAGGGCTTGTATCTTGTGATGAAACATCTGTTTCATGATGGCAGATACTGGTACAGTTAATTAGCGATTAGTTCAACTGGTGTTGCAGCTGAGAAATGTTTGCTTGATAAAGGGAGTGAATTCCTGAGTCGTGGTGTTGCGATTCTTGTGTTTTGGTGTTGCAATTTTGTAACCCACTTTGTTCTGACTCGAATCCTTTCATATTATACTAATGTGTAATTTTGTAATTGAGTTTCCAGGTAATTGCCGTGACAAGCAAACTGGGCGCCTCTGTCATTTGAACGCCGTGACAAGCAAACTGGGTGCCTCTGTCTTGTGGATGGATGTGGTGTAGATGTCATGCGTTGAACTCGAAACACTGTAGTTCAATTCCACTAACGAACTTGTCAGCTAAACGCGGCTGAACCGTAGCTTTTTATCTGTTTTTTGGGCTATTTCGATTCGACTTTACAGTGACGTTTCAGCTGAGCTGAAATCAATCAAACCGTGGGTGGAACTGAATAGAACTTGTTGTGAATTGAGCTCTTGGTACTACGGTCACTTATCTCTGTGACGGTTCCATATGATCCGTAAGATTTTGATAATTAGACTCATTTTGATTTTGGAAAATCCCAACATTGATGCAGTTTCATAGTCAAGTGAACGAAAGTTTCATCCTCTTACTGTAGGTGTTCTTGCAGTTAAATTACCCATATGACAGAGCGTTATAAGTGCTTCCATAGTGAGTAAGAACATTGTTTGCTCTATGCAGTGGGTGATTATTATAGTTTGGAGTACAGTACCTAATTTAGTACGTTTTGATTTACTTTCAGGTAACTTGTGTTTCATTTATCTATGCTACAATCGGAACTGCAGTCCGAGCCAACCCGTTTTTATGCAGATTGTAGTTTTTCGTGCTTTACTCTTCTGTAGTTGTGTTTTATTTATCCGTGCTTCATGTTATGATTTTGTGATGAACTGTTCTTATAGATTGACGTTTAATCGTGCTTTGAATCAAAATAGCCAGTATTATCGTAATGGGATTCCTGAATGAAGTAAGTAACTTACCTTCATTTCAGAGGCTTGAGCGTAGAATGTTCGGTTACTGAACTAGTTATTAGTAGGCACCGATTGTTAGTTACTCATGTTTTCGTGTTAAGACTCTTAAAGTAGTCAATTATTTGTGAATATTACTTTGGTTGAAGGAATGGCTGAGGATTGCCTAGAAGTTGTTTGCTGAAACGATTACGATTTAGGTCGATGTATTATGGTTGGTGATATGGCTGATATTTTCTTAGTGTATTTGGTCATCAATTTCCAGTATACGGGGTATAACCACATCTAGCTGCGAAATTGAGAAACAAACGAAGAAGTTACTTTTTGGCTAACTTATTTACGGCGTCAGTATTCATTCGTGTTCATTTTACCAACTGTAGAATTAGAGTTATGCTGTTCTTTATGACTCGTAGGTGATGTTACATTCTTACATACGCTTGGTGTGGCAGACTAGAGCTAAGCTCTTTACGGTTTCGAGTGTTATGTTTGCAAGTTTTTAGACTGTTAGCTCTGTGTATCGAGACTATTAGATTCCTTGAAATTGATGACGATACGATAAGTTTCAGTTTTGACTGCACATTCACATGGAAGAAAGAAACTGTGAACGCCAGGTGTTATTTGTAATTTTGATATTGGAGATTCAATGAGAAATCTTTTGATGCGTCTCTGTTTATGTTTAATTTTCGAAGCAATAACCAATGTTTCTGGTTTATTAGTTGCCCTAAATTTTGCAATACGATACGATATTGTCGTTCTCTTTAAAAATATGCGGATGAGCTACTAATGATTAAGGTGTTTTACAGTTATCAAACTAGCGACTTCCTGTGTGAAAGACGAGTAAAGTTAAACGCAGAACTATCACGAGAACGACTGCTTGCTGAATCGGGCCGTTTAGTCAACCCGTATTTTGGTGAGGTTTACTATGATGAAATAACGATGCAAAATTTATATGGTTATGTTGTATGGTCCTTACTATTTTGGATTCATCATGAGACTGTAATGTAGTGATTATTCTTTTTCTCTCTTTTCCGAACGTGAACATGGGGATTACATGTGGACAACTACATTTGGGCCCTATATTGAGTAAAATTTAGTGTTGCCCTATGATATTTATTCATTGTGTATTTCTTTGAGCCAGATGCCGCATAGCTTGCCGTTGAGAAACGCATCTGAGTGTGACGTGACCGTATCGGGATGTGTAATAGTAATGAAGGTAAAAGTATTTACTGATAATTAATGAGATTCCTGTGAGGTTTGAGACCCGATTACAACGTGATGACAAATGAATTTTCACGTGCCGATTGATTATCAATGTGCAAACGGGTGTAAACGTGAAACTTAAACAGTGCTAACGTGTCTGTTGTGAAATTTAACGAGTTTATGTGAAAAACATAAACGTGTTATGAAATACGAAGCTAAATGGGCGCTGAGGCTCTGAGGCTTGACCAAAATTAGCGCTGAGGCTATGAGGTCGCATTTTGGCACGAGTGAACAAGTTTGATTAAAATTAGCGCCCGAGGCTATGAGATCAAATGCGTTCACTGTTCTCTTTGCTGTTATAATGTGCTGATGTGTTTTTATGCAGATTCATCTTATAAACGAGTCGCAGGGACGCGCCTGCGTCAGTATGGCCGTATCGGCGCAAGAAACATCCGGCTGATAACGTCACAATCACAACGGCGTAAACAAGCCACACCTGCGAGGCACACCTGTGTCTGACTCAGCGCTCGCCCCACTGCGCGCTGCCTATAAAACCGGGTGACGTGCTCAACGGATTCATTCGCTCGCCGGCGCTCGGAGCGAACACAACGACAAAGATAGAGTTTAATTATTTTGATTCGGTTAAATTCAATAACGTGTTAGTTTGGTTTGTTTCAAAGTTAAGTGATTTTTACTCGGTTACTGTAGGTTGAACTGTTTGTGAATTAGTTTCAGAGATGGATTAATTTGGTTTGTTGTGGTTCTGACTGATTAAAGAGTTTGTCAGTATTAATTTAACATGTTTTTATTAGACCCAGTACCCCTTCTCTTACATATTTATGCTAAAAGTTGTAGCTAATGTAAGGATAAAAAAACCTATCTACAGTACCTAGGTACATAGAACTACAGGATGTTCAAAATTAAACTGTAGGTAAAATCTACAAAATCTTAGTAAGGGTTTTTCTCACTAACTACGTCAGAAGCGAGGTTATCGTAAATTGAGGGGATACCATGATTACCACTAGTGGGTCAACCTTTTCCATGCAATGATTAGCTTATTTGTTACCTAGAAGTTGTTATGTAGCCACGAATACTCTGTAATTTAATCATGAAAGCGCTATACCCTGACACTGAATTCCTTGGAAACATTGATTTATTTATCGTGGTTTTTACTATTGTATGTCTATTTTCGGTTCTTACTAAACGTATACGTAAATGATTAGTAAAGCTCTAGTCAAACAGGTGCGAGCAAAATGAAGCCGGGACCTCGAAACTTAAAATTTTGAGTTACCACTAGGAAGAAATAAGTTGCAAGAAACTTATACTAGTTTATGTACCTAACCAGACCAAAGTATGCTGACTTGATTGTTGAAATGAAATATTTCCTACTAATTCGATGTCGGGCTACGTGGAGAAGCTCAAGTTGTTTTATGACAGTAACTTGAAATTATACTCGTCGAGGTGCTAATTTAGTTATTGTTTCCGTCGCAATAAGGGAGCACAAACACTACCGAGTATCTAATCTACACTCTCTCGAGTGGCTCAACAATGAGTAATGAAATGTTGATTATACCGAGAATAATAATTACACTAAACGTGCTGACAACAGCTAACTGTCACCAAGTAACATGACTGTATAATGTGACTGTCACGTTAGCTGTCGTCGCGCTCGCTTGATCGCGTCGGTTTGATTGTGCTTGATAGTTACCTAAGCATTTATCTTGATCACCTCTGAAAGACGTCACAGTCTGCAAAGGTCAGACTTTTGGAGATAATTCTTATGCAAATACAAAATTTATAAAAATGACGAGGGCCTAGGTTATCTAAGAGAATAACCTGATAACAAAATCTATTGTGCAAATGTTTACTGAATGAAGTTGGTAGGTAGGTATAATATCTCCATCGAAAATACCTTTGTTTATAAAAAAAAACATATTGATAAATGTAACAGAATAAACGATAAACCAAGAGAAAAACATTGGTTTTATTTAACTGAAAACCAACTAGACAATGATTATAAACAACAAAGTATGACATGACAGTTATTGTCAAACTATGGAGTTCGCACCCATACGGTGCGGAGGTCGCATATCACCTCAGTAAACCAGCAGGTTTTTATCTATAGAATACTTACCTCACAAAACACGTCCATTGAGTATGTGACCACAACTATCCTGTTACGTCCGAGTAGGTAAATGGTAATGAATTTGCCCCATCTGATGTTCAGTGGTTACGTTGCTATCACAATCGTATTACCTCACACGATCATCCATCCCACAAACTGCATTGCACTGCGTACTTTATGACCCTGAAACGTTAAGATGACTTTTTGATATTTATTATCAATTCCCCATTCCAGCATCATATCAGTGAAAGCCAAATCCTTCGCGGACCGGGAGATTCGCTACACTCTGAAAGCCCAAGGTCAAGGTGCAGGGACGTTCAACATTGGCCCAACTTCAGGGATAGTCAAGCTGGCTAAGGAGCTGGACTTCGAGGATCTACGGCAACCACATGTGTACTCACTTGTTGTTACTGCTACTGAGGACTCCGGAGGGTTTTCAACTTCTGTAGAGGTGAGTATTTCTCATAGAAAAAAATACCTGTGTTTACAAATGAATAAATGAATTTGAATTTGAATTTGAACTCTTTAGCAAGAAAGTATTTCTTTTCTGTAAACAAGATTATATTTTGTCTTCTTCTTCTCCTTTTATTTAGTGGCTTTTACAAGGAGGATTTGTTTTTGTCTGTCATTGGATTACTCACATATAAAAAAGACAGTCACAAACATTGTTTATCCTATTTCGATGAAAAAAATCCTGCGAGTTCCTAGGCACTGCAAGGTTTTTTATTATGAAAATAAGTTATCGAACAAGTCAGGTTCACCTAATGTTGGGTTGTTCACTTAAAAATCTACCACGTTTTTATAATTTACTATTCATTGATCGAGTGAGCGAAGCGAACGAGATCTTAGTGACAACTTGAACAAAAATGCTTTGTATGTTTGTATGTTAGTTCGTCGAGATCTTTTGAACCGATTATCCGATCTTCACAGAATTTGATAGGTATATGGATATTACTCTTAAGTTTTACTGGTTTGAATAATAAAGTAAATCGGTCAAGGGGTTAGAAAGTTATGAGGTTCCAAGGGAGTAAAAAAAAATAAAGTCGTACCAAAATATCAAGTGGGGTGTCATATGATAGGGCTTTGCGTAGACATTCCAAAACCGTTTTTATTTTGATTCTAGGTGTAATAGTTTTTGATTTGTTGTAAGACTGGTACTTAGCTAGACGGAGATTTCCAAGCGATTTGCAAAGTTTATTGCAACCATTGGTCAATAAAAAATGTTTGGGTTTTATTAAACTCCGTGATCTCGTGATGCTGATCTCAGTTCTGGGCGAACTACTAGTAATCGTTTGTTTTTACAAATTTCCAGTTGACCATCCGGGTGACTGACGTGAATGACAACGCTCCTAAGTTCGAGCTGCCAGACTACCAAGCACACAACGTTGATGAAGACATACCTTTGGGCACCAGCATCCTCAAAGTGAAGGCCATGGACGCTGATTCTGGGAAGAACGCTGAGATTGAATACCTCGTTTCGGGTGAGTTGTACTGCTAACGCCATCTGTTGGGGTAAAGTGTAGTCAAGATCAAGACTCACGTATGTCCTGTTTGGTAGTGAACTTTTATTTGAATACTTTTTTATTTAATTTTCGCGCATATTTTGTTTTCTGTCAGTTTGCGCAGAAAAACTATAGGGGTTGGAAAAATGGTTATAAAATAGTTTTAGAGAACATTAACACGTTCTTTGATATAGGTATCTCGTAGGTAGGTAGGTACATAGGTAATATACTTGTAGGTAAGTACCTACTTACTAATATTATGTGGGTACGTACTAACTATATCATAATTTGTTTCTCAGTGGCCGAAAATGTTATTTGTGAGCCTAGGTCTCAGATAACCAAGAGGTACACTACAACATTCAGTATTAAGATCATTGTATACCTAACCTACTTACTAATATTATGTGGGTACGTACTAACTAAATCATAATTTGTTTCTCAGTGGCCGAAAATGTAGTTTGTGTGCCTAGGTCTTAGATTACCAAGAGGTACAATAAAACATTCAGTATAAAGATCATTGTATACCTACTAATGGAAACCAGGTTCAATATTTTGAGAAATGACTAAAAAGATAGTGAAAGCTCTTATGCTCGTATGCATTCAGCGCCCTTGATATTCTATGGATTAAAGTATTTTTTTTATACTAAATGTTATCATGTTGCGTTTTCAGATGACCACTTCAGCGTGGACTCAAACGGCATCATAACAAACAACAAGCAACTGGATGCCGACAACAACAACGCTTACTATGAATTCTCAGTCACCGCAAAAGATAAGGGAGAACCTGCTAAGACAGGCACAGCTACCGTCCGAGTTTACACCAAAAATAAGAATGACGAAGAACCCAAATTCTCTCAACAAGTGTACACTCCGAATGTCGACGAAAACGCTGGACCGAACACTCTAGTAACTACCGTTGTCGCTTCAGACAAAGACGGAGATAATGTGAGATTCGGCTTCGTCGGTGGAGGCACAAGCTCAGGACAATTCGTTATAGAAGAAATAACCGGCGTCATCCGACTTCACAACAAAGCTATTTCCCTAGACAGAGACAAATACGAACTAAACGTTACCGCTATGGACGATGGAGCTTGCTGCGTCAATGGAGACGCTACTATACACACATCTACAGCAGTCGTCGTTGTATTTATAACAGACGTAAACGACAACAAACCTATTTTCAAAGACTGTCCAACATACTTCCCGAAAGTCGAAGAAGGTGCTCCAAACGGAAGCCCAGTCATAAAAGTACACGCTACAGATGAAGATAAAGGAGTGAACGGTCAAGTGAAATACTCCATAGTACAACAGCCCAATCAGAAAGGCACGAAATTCACGGTTGACGAAGAAACCGGTGAAGTATCAACAAATAAAGTGTTCGATCGAGAAGGTGATGATGGAAAGTTTGTATCGGTGACCGTAAAGGCCACCGATCAAGGAGAGCCTTCTTTAGAAGGTGTATGCTCATTTACCGTTGAAATTACTGATGTGAACGACAACCCACCACTGTTCGACAGACAAGTAAGCACGTGTGTATTAGTCCCAACTGATCTTTGAGCTTTGAGAGCCTGTGTCCTATTTTTGCATGTAGAGATGATAAGAGATTGAATTGAACGATGCAACAGAAAATTACAGAGTAATAAAGATCCGTTGTGGCTAGTTAGTTAGCAGCACATAGTTGCATGAAACCACAGTTGCATGATATTTTAAAAGAAGTTTACACTGACGTATTCTCTTGCAGAAATATGTGGAGAATGTAAAACAAGACGCCAGTATAGGCACGAATATATTGAGAGTGTCTGCATCTGATGAAGATGCAGATAATAATGGAGCTATAGTGTATACGCTTAGCGCTCCTTATAACCCAGCAGATATCGAATACTTTGAGATTCAGCCCGAATCGGGCTGGATCGTACTAAAGAAGCCTCTGGACGTAAGTATTCGCACATTTGTCAAATCACACACATCAACCAAACGATGAGAGATCAGTTTGGGTGTTTACGAGAACCAGTGGCTATTGGGTTTTTGTTTTAACTTTGAAATGCATGCGTCCAGTGGGGTACAATAATGTTGTAACAAATTTACTATTATTTGCGTACCTATGGTTGTTCACCAATGGAGTCGTACTTTCTATGTTTCTAAGAGACTGAAAGAAAGAAGTTTTTCGTGTTTTTATAGTTTCGCCTAAACGAATAGCTAAACTTGTCATAAAAATAACTGTTCCGTTTTTTCAAAACTGGACAGGAACTCTTATAATGGATTGTTAGTAAAATAGTTCCACGTTCACCATTACTCGTAAGCACTCAAAGTGTACCATGACTGACAGGTTCAAAGATTAATGCTAAGAGGGACGAATGAAAGGAAAGGACTTTACTACAAAGTTTGGTGGATGATGGCTACCTACAGGCCTTAGGATTCAATTGGCACTTACTTTAAGTTTTAAATGTAAATAGTTCCAAATTGAGTCGCTGCTGTAAATTGCTGTGGAGAGGAGTGAATCCGTCAATGGCTGGAGGAGTAGTTGTCCATTGAACGGGCGCCGATGGGCTTGTTCTTCTTGCAGCACTATTAGTTTGAGTTGCCGCAGGCGCCCGGCGAGCGCTCCGCACTACTTCGAACTCCACCGCACAATGCTGCCAGAGTGCCACCCAATCGAACTATACTTTGTACTCTTCATAAACATTCCTTGAAGTCTTATAACTATTGG
This sequence comes from Eulithis testata, assembly GCA_947507515.1. Lineage (NCBI taxonomy): Eukaryota > Metazoa > Arthropoda > Insecta > Lepidoptera > Geometridae > Eulithis > Eulithis testata. The sequence goes on from OX382194.1 coordinate 7,382,991, forward strand.
GTATAAGTCTCCTCTTAGACACCACTTTAGCCGGTCGTGACGGCCGGCATGTCTTGCCCGAGGTATTATGCGAGACCCAGTAAAATTACATCCTCAATAAACATATTCAATGAAATATTTTTTTTAACTATTTAAAGTTTTACGCAAATATACAGAGAAACGCGAAAGCTGTTTCAAACAATAGTTTATCAACGAAAATGGCATCTATTGTGAGACCATTATGTAGCTTGATTCATGCTTCAAGAACGAACTTTGCTATCTGAAGTTACATTTATTTTTCGAAATACCCGGCTGAAGTCATTACATTTTTACGGCTCAAGCGATACCTACTGATAGTGAAAACTTATCGGTTACTTTCGTACCAAAACGTGGTTGTTACAAAGTGTGGTTATACGGTGCGGTGCGCTCTCGCCGCAGTGTAAATTGGGGTGTAAAATATTCATTTCCGCAGCACTCTTGCATTGACTATCTTACGATAAATAACTTGTGTATAATACCTTACTACAACAGATAATACTGCTGTAAATACCTCACCGTTGAAACCTACGTTTAGTTCTAAAACATGTACAGTTTCCGTAACAGCACTTTTGTATATTCCGCACTAACTAGTTTCGAGTTTATTTTATTGTATTAACCGACTCAATTAATTTGGAGAGCTTACGCTTTTAAACATACTTTTCAGTATTTAAGTACATGTTTTTTTACTAACCTCTGATTTTGTTTGCGGTGCACCTCAGTCGGTTCGATCCCGGCGGCAAGGGCCCGCTATGTAGACGACTACTCATGTAATATAATCACTTGAATAGTATTATCATGATAATATTGAAATTTTTTACAGGGCGCCACACTATTGATATAACTTGTATAATAATTAGTTTTAAATAGTGATGGTCAGACTGCTCCCAAGGCAGTTTGGCCATCGGGCCAGTTGTGACATATTCCTTCTGTGAAAGGGGCAACGTTCTCAATCCAAACTTGTACAGTACAGCTAACCCGTAACGTCCATCGTTTGTAATATATTCATTTCAATGAGTGTCGTTTCGTTGTAGTAATTCTTACGAGGTCGCAAAACCTACTTACGACAACCTGACCTTTCCGCCATGTCTTGTATGCAGTGCCGCATGCATTTGCCTGCTTTCTGTTCAGTTCTTTGATTTTTTTATTAGTTTAGTGTTAAAACTGTATAAAGTACTTAATAATACCTAATGTACAGTTTATCTTTCCTCATTGTACAGACAAAACCTGTAAAATACGATAAACATTTGTTTCCAATTTATTTACTGCACCACTAATAATGGCTACATGGAATGCTACTGTAAGTACGAGTACGCGCGGAAGGAGACTGCGTGCGAGCGATGACGTGAGTGCCTGTAATATTACCGTAGAACCTTTCTGTACCTACCTACTTTATATCTACTCTTTGTTTCATTTTGCTTATTGAATGCTAGGTGATGGATGGGAGCACAATACTTTTGTACTTACTTACGTACACCTATGTATAACAGCCAATATAAATTATTATAATGAGGAAGCGTAAGAGACAATACTGAATTGTATTTATTTGGTTGAATTATTTTGATTGTTTATTAGCGATGAGTATTTATTGTGTTTATTTGAGTTGTGTTTATGTTTTGTTTCCCCCCGCTCGCTGACCTCTGACCCGTGTATCTGTAGCGGGACAGGTACCGACTGCGCGTGCGCGCCTCCGACAGAGGCGACCCGCCCTCCTCCGCAGACGTGGACGTTGAATTAGACGTGGTAGACAGGAACAATAAGCCCCCCATCTGGGACATGACCACGTATGGCCCCGTTCACATCAAAGAGAATGTCACAGTGGGTACCGTAGTGACCAGTGTGAAAGCAAGGTTGGTATAAGGCGCCGCGGGCTCTCGGGCCCGCCGCACCTCCACTCCTTAACACTACTAACGACGTGGTTTTGTCTGTTTCCGTCGCCTCTTTCCCCCGCTAGCGAGAAACGTACAAGTTGGAGGCTATGGCTCAAGACAAGGGTTTCCCGCCCTTGTCGCGTACCGTGGAGGTCCAGATAGACGTAGTGGATCGCGCGAACAATCCCCCCGTGTGGGATCACACGGTGTACGGCCCGATCTACATTCGAGAGAATTTGCCCGTCGGTGCCAAAGTGGTGTCCGTGAAAGCAAGGTGCGTAGGCGTCAGTACCTCGGGCTCCGCGGGCACCGCACGCAGCCCCGTCACAAGCACGCCGCGTCACGACCCGCGCCGCGTCACGCCTCCGCCGGCACGGGACCTAACCACGTCTTCTCTTTAATTCGTACTAGCTTCGACGAAAATGTATTGCTCTTATTGCTATGCAATTTAGCCTTTATTTTATCGTCGATACGTGTGCGAGAAGCGAAGACGTGTTTTATTTCCATTTCGGCGATGGTGATAGGTATCAATCGCTACTGCTTTAATTTAACGGTTACTACCTACCTAATTATCGTAAGGATAGAGTGTTAGCGATTGATACCCGTGTTTTCCTACACTCACTACCCTAATTAATATCGAAATCTTTCTGGTAAAACTGAAGGTTTATTTTGATGCGATTTGTGTGCTGAGGCGTAGCGGAATTGTCTTTGCGTCGCGGGCGTGATGTATCGTCCGACTCACTTGGTGATTGATTACGACCGTGTCATGAGCATCGTTTCGAACACACGGGATGTCACTGCGTGCATTTAGAAGGGTTCACTGCTTTCGTGGAACGGGAATCACCATAACTCGCTTTACTTGTTCAAAAATATCTATACAGTAGAGTAGTTTACTTGGCATGTTATAGATATTTTTGAGCTGAATATGAAAGGTATTAAAATCCATATTTGAAATCTGTTCATTGTATTGCATGAGGCAGAGTCATCAGTGCATACTGAAATTATTGAACCTTTCATTTGTCTAAAATTTAAATCATTATTTCGGGTAAAGGCATGCTTCGATGTTTAGAGAGTAGTTTTAAATCTTAAATTCTAAAGATTTTTCCATTCGAAAAATTCTGTGCCTGCGATTATTTTTAGTTGGCAAATTTATTATTTACCGTTAAATTTTTCGGGAGCTTTTTACGAAAAAATAATGAAGTAAAACAGGTGAAAAATGTTTCCGTTTGCCGTAAAATGCTTTAGATGTTTTTTATTCAATATAATTTAATTTTATAAATTAAAGAAATTAACCCTTTTTACCGTCACGATATTTTAGAACTACGAGTACGTGTACTTTTATAGTGCAAGGAATTTCAGTAACATAGAAATAAGCGCACTACATGAAAGAATGTGCAACGGGCCACCACATCTAATAATTATTACTGAGTCAGTGACAAAATAGCGAGAACAATTTTTTTTGGCCGTAGATATGAGAACTGGCATTTTGATGATTTCATTTCCACTGCTATAGGTAGGTATTTATTGTAGTTTTCCTCAGAACGTTAAGTATCATTGTTTGGTTTTACAAAAAACTGCCATCGATACTGAACTTGTGCACAAATAGTAATAAAAAAGGGTGTTCCATTTTTTTCAAAACTATATCGCAACACTCGAAATGTTAACCTACAAGATGTGCCTATTAGATATAATAAAATAAGCCGTTTGTCTGTCGTAAACAACAATAAAATAAACATTGAACGGAATTTATCGTACTAGATAAATTCAGCTTGTTTCGCTTTCCACGCAAGAAAGACAAGAAAACAAAAGTTACTCGTGCCTATATTGATTCTCTGTCTGCCACTGACTCAAGTATTGCATTTTATTTCATAGTGCATCCACCACACCGAGTGCCGGCCATCGAAAAGTTTGGTTCACAACTATTTGTCTATCTGTTCGTCCTAAACCACACTTTCTAAACTCACTCACACATTGCAATGTGGAAACAAAACCATTACTAATTCACTGTACTAACGCTATTTTACGAAAACCTACTTTAGCGGCTCGATCACAGTTTTGGTCTAATTGCGTTACGTACGCAGAAAAAATGCTTTAACTTATAATAGGATTTTTTTATTAGGGCATTTTCTGAATTAAAATTTCTCTTGTCTATGGAACACAAGTTCTCATTTTGTTGGTCTGAATACATTTTATCAAGCCTTTCTAATTTTCTATATTTTTTCAGACATTTCATATATTTTATTTCTTGAATTATTAAGCTAGAAGTTACCGAAGCTAGAGTAGAGTAAATGGCTAGTTATAGTTATTGAAAATGCTGAAATTTATAGATTAAGTCTGAAATCCTACCCCAAAGATGTAACGATCCGTAAAAGAATTGTGACCGAGTCGACCTTATCATGTCTTAAATATTGTCTTGAAAGTAGGCATTGTTGTCGTCCCAGTAAAGTTTGCTACTAACTAAAAACCCGCTACTTTCTGTTGTCATGTGCCTATCTTTGTGCGTAGCTTTGGTATTTTATTTTTGGTTGGTGTTTTTCTAATGTATTGTTGTGTTTCAGCTCCGGCATTGAGAATAACCCAACCGTGTTTTATCGACTGATGCCTGGCTCGACGGCTCAAACGAACAAGTTTCACACATTTTATTTGCAACAAAGAGCTGACAACGGATTTACTTGGGCGGATATAAAAGTTAATCATCCTCTAGACTATGAAAGCATAAAGGAATACAATTTGACAATCAGAGTTGAAGTGAGTATTATGTCTGCATTTAGTGGTCTAGTTTCTTTTGTTTTGCGTTTATACAGTATAGCTTTCTCCAGCTGCTCAGTATACACTGAGCATACGCATACCTTAAATACGCATGCCTACTACTATATATACCTATACAGGTATATATACCTACTACTATATATACACTATGCTCTATATATACACTACGCATGCCTACTACTATATATACCTATACAGGTACCTATACAGGTATATATAGTAAAATTTTAAATGTGGATGTATTTGATACAACTACGTTGATTTATCCTACTTAATATTATAAACGCGAAAGTTTGTAAGTATGGATGGATGGATGGATGGATGTTGGTTACTCTTTCACGTAAAAACTACTGATCCGATTTGGATGAAACTTGGAATATATATTGTCCGTGACCTGGATTAACACATAGGCTACTTTTTATGCCGGAAAATCAACGGGATCCAACGGGACACGAACGAAGTCGCGGGGGGCACCTAGTACGTGTATAAATCGACGTAGTTGTATCAAATACATCCACATTTAAAATAAGTAGAAAAATCTCAACTACCCGGAAAGGAAGGTGGATTCTCTAGATTTCTTTGTAACTCTTCTAGGAAACTGATTTACTTACTAAATAAAATGGGAATATATTAAAATAGAAAAGGAACGAAGGGAACTTCAATAAGAGTTGCTTTGCTTTCTTATAATTCTGTCAAAAGGTGAGATTGTAAAGGCAATCGTGTGTAAAGTAAAACATTTGATTTAGACCTTAATGCTAAGTTTCAGTATTTTCTAAATCTTCAGTACTAGAGTTTCATGTGAAAGAGCTTGTCCGGGTAAGTACCTACAAACAGTGATGCTCGCATTACTGCGTTCCCCCTAGAGTGTATGGGTGCCGGTGCAATTACAAGCACATGAGACTTCACACCTTTCGGCCTCATCACTTTATCAGATTTATCTTGGATTTTTCGAGGGTTTAGACCCGGTCTAGCTAGGCTTGGCCTAAAGTTAGGCTTGAGTTAAAACTGAGACGTGATTATGAAAGACTTTCAACGAAGTTTTAGAAAAACACGTGAAATTATTCATTCATTCACTCAAAACTGATCAGTAAATGAAGTCAAAAAAGAATTTTGCGGCAAAACAAGCCAAAACAAGGGGTAGGTAGGTATCTATGGTCAATGACTTTATCAATGTGAATGTCTATGACGAATATATTGTCGAAAAAACAGTACGTAGTATATAATATAAAATAACTTAGAAAAAACAGTCACCAAATTGATTTTCATGACATGTGTGAAGTTAGACCCGAGTTAAACTTGGGGTGGAGTTGGTTCAACGAAAGTCTATAGTTAGACCTCGGTGATGGTACTAAACATGTAACGTAATATGAAAAACCCTAGTTAAGTCCAAAACACTAGTTAGAGACAGGGTTTTTCTATAAATCCAAGATAAATCTGATAACGTGATGAGGCCGTTTATGTCTTAAGAGGTATAGTATTATATAATCTGTGCTTAAGAGTAATGGGCGCAGTGCAATGCATCACAAGGCACGTTATGCATCACAGGGCACATTCTCTGAAGACGTGATACTATTTCTTACTTTTTTTTATTCAGAACAACGGTGCCCAACAACTAGCTTCGGAGGCGACGGTCTATATAATGCTAGAAGATGTCAACGACGAAATCCCACTCTTCACCGAACGGGAACAAGAGACTGTGCTAGAGGGAGAACCCATCGGGACCAAGGTGACGCAGGTCAACGCGATAGACAAGGACGGAACGTTTCCTAACAACCAAGTAAGTAGAATAGATAGTAGTAAGTAGATTTGAAACAGGGCCACGAGTTTTATTTTGTTAATTTGCGAAAAGCGAGTCTCAACTTTTTGTGAAACAAAAACTACTTTTCTCCATACAAAATTTGCGAAAAACTTCTCGCAAATCAACAAATCAAGTAAAATCTCTGCCGAACTGAGCTGGCTTCCTACATTCATGTTTTCCCCGATATTCAAGTTGTTATAGATGACCCGGAATTTTGGCTCTCGGCTGTATTTGAGATCTTAAGAACGGGAAGTGTTTTCCTTTTACAATAATTAGGAACATTTTTTATAAAAAGCTTACAACAAAATATTCATTAGAACAAGGCTAAAGTTAAACAACTGATTATCCTTATATTGAATACCTTTCCTTATTTTTTTCCGAGAAAATTATCTTCGCTAAGTAACTTGTAGCGTAACCTAGATTATTCGCTACAACTGTAATGTACGAGAATCGCTGAGGCTATAAACTAGTGCGTGTCTCTGGGTACTTATTGTTTCGTAGCCTCTTGCTACGCAGTCTACTACTTCGTAGCTTCTTTGCTACGACGACGTCTACGATATGCGTAGCTACTCTACGGGTTTCTTTGATCCACGAACATAGTTTTTTACGTTCCACAGTCAAAGCGTAAGCAAACCTTGACATTTATTTGTCATTAATTAAACAAGGCTCTTCAAACAAAACAATAATTAAATTATTTTAAACAAAATCAAGGATAAAGGTTAGGTATACGTTTTTAGTACATTTTGGTTAACGCTTTAATATGTATTTTTTTCTAGTTAAAAAGATTTCAGCTTCTATGAAATGCAAATAATCCCCTTGATTTTAAAATGACGAAATCAAGGGGATTATGTGACAAAAAGTATCAGTAATCCCCTTGAACGGGACAGTTCAAAGAGGATTATAAGACTAACCCATATTATACAGGTCTTGTTAGTTTTATAGTTCATAAAATAATTCTGCAATGGAAATAAATAAGTAGAATACACGTAGTTCTCTATAATAGTCAGATAGGTAGATTCATAAAACACAGTTGAGGTTCGGTTATGTCACTGCTGGCCGGGCGCCAGAATCGGTGCTTGAAGCTAACCATGACAGATAAGACACAAGGATACGCTTGGTTTTGCGAAGTAGTTTGGATCTCGTAGATTATATTTCAAACTAGACTCCGTTCAAGCACCCTATGTTTGTACAAATATTTAAAGTAGTTTGGTAGAGTGGGTAAACTATTATAGGTCATAAATGGGCATCTTGGAGCTACTTTAAGTTATAAGTTACGTCAGATTTGACATTTTGTGCGTCTGAAAGAGCTTTTAAAAGGCATTGTTTATTTACATGTAAGGCTGAAATACTCAAAAGTCATTTAAATTTGAGCACCACTTACAGTTGCTCTTCCTCTGTTTGATATTACTCATTTGTAAGAGATGGCAATAATTTAAGCGGGACTTAAATTGAGTGGGGTTTGAGTGGCGTTTGAGTATTCGCCCATAAGTGCGATAATCTATCCTGAAAAAATCGAGTTAGGTATGACAAAAAAATATTATTTTAATTATCAATGTTTAATTATCATTCCAAAAGCTCATAGAGATGGAATTTCCATTGGAAAATGCATTAAAAGGGCTTTGTTTGTAAAAAAAAGTGCCTTGTGTTTCAATTGTTCAAAAGATCCAACCTGTTTAAATCAAGTTTATGTATTTTGAAAAACGTATACTTACTTGATGTAAGTCATTATAAGTCATGCTCCAGGTTCCACAGAAAATCGCCCATTCTCCTTTATTTATGTTTTATATCGAAATGTTTTTTCGGTCTATCGTGACCTTTCGAATTTTCATTTTCAGGTAAAACATTGTATGAATACTAAATTAGGAGTCAGTAAAAGTAGCTCACAAAATAGACAAAAACCTAACTCACTTAGGCATATTATAAATTAGATTTCATATTTACTTGACAGTCCTAATTAAATGGTGTTTCACTAAAGAATACGCTCGAAGTGTCTTGAAAATTAAAGACTCTAACATTCGATATTTCAGTTATTATTTTAATCGGCTCTACATTGTTTGAAATACAATAGTGACAATCATTCAAACGTTGAACAATATACTAGCAGAAACACAATTGTCGTGTGTATTCTATTCAGTTGCGATATGTTTTTTCAATAAACCTTAATTCAGATTCCTTTTATTATTTTTAGTAAAATAATTTAGTAGAAATTTGACTACCCATTTTCAGAGAAATATTCAGTGCGTCCTCTGTATTTTGTAGTCAAGGGAAATATAACAGTCGGTATGTTGAAATGTGTTTAAAACAACTGGACCGGTCTGACTCGCATGAGCCAGTGGCCTACTTGGATGACTTAGTTTCTATGGCTTTGAGAAACGCCACCGAGCGAGGCTTACGTGCTAGAGTCATAATTAATCTAAATGCGACGCGATAACGTTCATGTTTGACGCTGTCTTATCGTCAGAAGATATAAGGCAGGAATTAACTTATCACAAAATGAACTTATTTTAGATCTATATTTCATTACATTGACACACATTGATTTAATAACAAAACTTGCCTTGTGAGTTTCGTTTCTTAAAAGATCATGTGGAATATCATATCACTCAGAGCAAGGCAAACACTTGTTTCATAATCACAAGTAATAAACAACTCAGTTATTATTTATGTATGATCACACGCGTACGTGGTGTACACCGAAAATATGTGTTATGCGGAACCATTGGGGCTGCCGTAAAAAGGATAGTCTAAAAGCCGGAAATTATTTTTTAGCATACTTTTAAAAATTCAAATTTTAATATTTTTATGATGTATGCAGTTGTAATGCAGATCACAGTCGGTGAGCTCGATGAAAATAAGCCCTATGTAAGTAGGTATAAGTACTACTTACTACTTTTTCTTTTTATTTCGAGTCGAATAGCAGCAATATTTTTACAGACGTTGAGACCAATAGATGGCTACATCCACATCCACGTCCATGGATGTAGCTATTTAAAACTCTTGAGGAACGGGGATTCAAAAACACATCAGAGACGAAGACGCGCTAAAAAGAGGCTTAGGTATACCCAGCAGTTGAACGTAGACTATTCCAATGTTTCCGTCCAGCTTACCGCAGATACCCGAAGCTGCCTCTCGACTCTCGTGAACCCGTCAGTGAGAGCTCACGCACACATCAATGCGTTTGTAATGAATGACTTGTCGTGTGCACAAAAACTGTGGCTGTGTGTGCTTTTTGCTCTGTGGTAAAAGATTTAAGAGAAACTGTGTCACAATCACAGTGTACTTGGTTTATAGTTTAGCCGTACGCAAATCCAGTATCAGATCGGTTGTTGCAAGCTCGCATTTTGCAATTTACGTGCTTAAAATTTTTGCGAGTTCTGGTTATAAAAATGCAATTTTCAGTGGTAGTGATTGCGCTTCTGCCAGTACCGGTGTATTTTTTAAATAATTAAACACATAGCGATTCATATGGGTAGTATAAATTCATGTGCGCAAAATGTACTCACGTAGGCAATTTATATTTTTATTCAGTAGATTGCGGTTTTTATTAAATAATGGTTGAGTTTAGAACATAACATTAGCAAAGGAGTTGAAATTAGAGGATTTTTTGCCTTTTGCGTGGTATTCAAATGCGCAAGACAAAACTTTACTCTAAGCTTTTGAATTTTGAATGAGAATGCGTGCGTATTTGGCTGAGTGACTGTAAAGGTACGAGTTGGCAGCGGACGACATGAGGCAGCAGCGGACGACGTGTCGCAGCGACACTACTGGTTTCTATGTATTTCTATGAATATGCGTCGCTAGCTTAGTGTCGCGTATAGTATTATATAATCTGTGGTGTCGCTAACTACGAAGGGAATTTCATAGAAATACATAGAAACCAGTAGTGTCGCTGCTACACGTCTTCCGCTGCTGCCTCATGTCGTCCGCTGCCAACTCGTACCTTTATCCTTTCCGAAAGATGTGCTAAGCAGTAGAGATGAAAACGAAGAATAAGGGCAAACACTCATTTTGTGCCCTGTTTTCAATTTCATAAAAACTCATTTCCTAGTGGAAATGACACAAAATTATAAAACCGAACGAGTTTCCATAAAGCTTAGCTTATTTTACCTTGAAGGCTCTCATTAAAAAGGTAAATTTCTAGGCGTTTTAAGTTATTTTAAATGCCATTAAAATTTATTCAGCTTTCCCTAACTTAAAGCGTTTCAAATTTAGCTATTCGCACCGCTAATTAGTCTGGAGCTTATTATTCCCAAGTTACTATTAGGTACTCGTAATAGTGATTGAGAAATGGTATCTACCGTACCAACGAACTGTCGTTTGTAGATTAGGTGCCGAAAGTGCCATTAGTCACTTACTAGTTAGAGAAAATTATTATTAACATATTAATATATTTTCGAATAAAAAAATTATTTGCAACGTCCATTTCTAACGAACTAGTAACTAACTTTTTGTAACTAGTTTTTCTATTTTTTTTAGTTTTAAACGTCCTGTTAATATTGATGAACTCACCTTGAGCTTCATACTAACCCAAAGTTAGTGAGAAAATAGACGACTTCGAGATGGAAAATAGTTAACGGAATTATTTTCCTTTTCAAAGTTCTATTTTCTTAGGCTCACTTACCCTGGGTCATCATCAAAGTTTCTGAGGCACCCAAAATTCTAATTTGCTTAATATATGTATAACAATATCTTTCTACGGTCGTACGTAGGTACATAACATAGGTATAACTACATGATGTGCAGTGCAATAATAATTGGATTTGTCTAACCATTTTCACATATCAATCCAACTAAATAACCTCTTTTACACCTGAGTCTGACCCCATTTAACGCGTCAATGGTACTTGCAACTTTTGAAGTCGCAATGATTTTTAGGAAGCAGTATTTCTAGCTGTATGAAGAAACTAGGGCATTTCCATTTGGTGCTTGGTTTCCATTCACTAAATTCGTTTAGCGGTGAATAATCAAATCTATATTGATTTTTTTCCTTGCATCGACTGTTTCTAAGAGAAACCTGTTTGTAATTACTGTCTGAGTCTCTGTTCCTCTACATGTAAGCCTACCTAGTTACTGATCGCGGCTATCTTCTAAAAATCACTATGTACATAACAATTTCAGATGAGAATATTTTCTTGTTTCACACCTCGTGATTTTCAGTAGTCGTGTTTTAGCTTTAGATAAAGTGTGGAAACTATTAGTACAGGATCCCGCTATACAACGATTTTGACCAAGCTGGTTAATGGATGAAAACTATTTTATTATCAATTAAATATGTCAATAAATATATTGCAAATAGGTTGTCTAAAAAATTTCAGTCCAGAAAATGATTAATTAAAAATTTCACTTTTTAAACCTTGAAAACCGGAATTCAGGACTGACTTTTCTCGCAACTAACCCTATACCACCGTGTTCGTAATGAAATAATCTTTATTTTAATATAACTTTAATTCATTAAGCAGACCGATGCGCGATGCAAGTTACAGTATCGATTGCCTTTTTTATGTTTATACCTGCCTACCCAAGAGTTGTGACGGGAAAAAAACTAGTCACCCTAACGTTTGCATATTCTATGGGCTTCATACTTTCGATTGGTATGGAATTTGTCTATTAACCAAAGCAGTTAACATTTTTTTTTGAAATTTATATTCTGGACTGAAATTTTTTAGACAACCCATTTGCAATATATTTATTGACATATTTAATTGATAAGAAAATAGTTTTCATCCATTAACCAGCTCGGTCAAAATCGTTATATAGCGGATCTTAGGCTACTATTACACATGCTTTAAAATAGCATGCTAAAAAGCATGCTAATTAGCATGCTCCCTATAATCTCAATGTAATAATTAGCATGCTAATTATTAGCAAGGTTTCGATACACATGCTAAATGAGCACAAAGCATGCTAACTAGCATGTGTAACAGTACTTTAAGGCTATATTCTATAGTGTTCATACTTATTCCCGAAACCCACTTGTACTAATAGCGTATGCTATACACAAGTATTGACATAACGTATATTTGATGTAAGTCTAGTTGTTCTATTTGTATTTGATGTAACTGGTTTGTTAGTTCTAACACTTAGTTATTCTAATACCATGCTCCTTAACGTCATTTTGCTATAACGTTTGTTAAACTATAACACTGTTTTTTTATATCGTACAGGTTATCTAACTATTATAATGTATAACTGATATATTACATAACATCAAAATTTATAAGCGTATACTATCTATACTTTTTATTGATTAGGTATTTTCTATAAACTTTCGGGGATTGAACCACTTGGCTAACAGTTCGCTAAAATAGGTTGAGAGGAGCAGTAGCGACGAGCATGGTTTGAATAGTGACCAAACCACGCACGAGCCGAGCGGAGCGTGCCGCGGCAGCGGCCGGCGAGTGCCAGAACAAGTAGGCTGGCAAACGCCGGCCGCTGCCGCATACCTAATTGTACCTAATGCTAATTTGCTATGATTATTATGTATATTATGATTATTTAAATAGATGTAGCTAAAGATTACTTATATTATAGCATTACATGATTAGTGTTATTGAAATGTATGTATGGTAGATTGTATAGCATAATCAATGTATGGCCGATGATTGTTATAATAAAAAAAATTATGTGTAATAAGATTATAATAGCATATGGTTCAGTTATATAAATCACAATAAGTCAATGTAGTTTTATCTTAAAATAAGTGTATATGAATTGAACCATTATAGCAAAATTATGTTATAGGTACTGGAGTTATAGCAAACGCAATTAGTACATGTGGTTTTAGGGAAATACATGGCGCACCATATTCAATACGTGACATATTTCTAGTCCACTCGAGCCTGCTTCTAGAATAGGTACTTGTTCTCCTTTGTAACGTGAAAATTTTCTTTTGTTCTCCCTTTAACTAATAGCAATGTAATCTGACTCGCCTAATTACCTGAGTTTTCACGCTAATTGAGAGTTTCGAAAATAAATGTCCATTTTCAACTTTTAAAGATGGTTAACATTTTTATACGGTTGGTATGGCAGTAGTACAATTTATTAATACAATCAACATAAAAACTATGTTTAACATGAACAAGTCATATTTTAGAGATATTTTATACACGATTATTTATCCGTAACTAGGTTGCAAGTTAGATGTTAGACTTCTATTTTATTATCCAATACGTGAGGCAGAAGGTATTTTGATAAAGACACAGTATTTCCCTTTTAGAACTCGAACTAAAAGTCATCAACTTTGGTTTCTGACAGTACAGTTACTTATTCACCTACTTGCTCCGACGTTGTGTTACACACATGCGTCATGGTTTTCGTAATTCTTTCATCGTCTTCCTGTATCCTCTCGCTCCATTACTCGCTACAAAAGGTATGTACTTGCGCAATTATTTACGTAGCTAAAACCAAAAGTAGAACTTACAGTAGAAGTTCAACTTGAAATCACTGCACTTGTATCGGAGTGAGTGGGGTCTCATATACGGCTGCATAGGTCATAAAAGTAGTATTTTTGAAAGGAAGTAGTTGTAGTAAAATAAGTATGCAAATTCTGTCCAGGGGATAAATAAATGAACTTGGTACCTAACAAAAAAGATTTAGGATTGACACGTTGCTAAGCCAAATTTTTACATGTAAATTTTAAACGAAACCATTATATTCACCTCTCGTGTTCAAATAACCGCGTATATTTTATCGTTTTGACATCATTATATCTCGATTTTTCGTAAAAACGATACGAATCTAATTGGACATGTGTCAGATATGACAGAGTCAGGCCCGGCGCCCGAATAAATTCTGTATTTTGACGACTGACACACGGCACTTCCGTTTAATAATACCGCAACGGGACCTCTAAAATATAATTAACCTTTGAAATGCTGCAGATATTGAAACAATATTCCCCTAACCCCAGTCAGTACCTACCTCATAGTATCATTTCGTGATAGGGGTTATCGAATTGAACGGGAAGGGATGTTTTCAGCATCGTATTATGTAATATCCTTACAGGATTAAGGTAATCCGGACCGTATGAAGCGTTACCATTATCACTACGTCAACATATTTTCAAAAATACCGTCTACATCTCGACAATTGTAGCCGTAACATCGGACCTATAATAAAGCAAACAAAGGGAATGAAATCCCCGGGCACTGATCTTATTTTGTCGGTCCCTTATGAATAAATAGAGCATTTGTTTTGATCGTAGGTGTACTACTATATCGTCGATTCTCCGAGGAACGAGGGAAAAGACTTCTTCGAGATCAGTATGCAGACGGGAGAGATCTTCACGAAGGTGGTGTTTGACAGAGAGAAGCAGGGAGCCTACGCTTTGGAGGTGGAGGCGCGGGACGGAGCACCCTCGGCGCGGCCCAACTCCGACAACCAACCCAACTCAGGTACGTGTCTAATCTACCTCTTACGACTCTATTACTTTACTTATAATTCTATTCCGCGAAATTAAAATGAAACCTGCCAGCAGACATAACAAAAACATGTTATGAGAGCCCTGTCCTAAATAAATAATGAATCATTATAACATTAAATAGCAGGTATTTTTCCAGCAAAATACCCACGTAGCTAAATATTTATTCATTACGGACGGTAAATAACCCTATGTTACGCGATATGCTTGTGTCACGATTACCTTCTCATAACGTATATTTTGTTTTCTGTGGAGTTTCCTCTTCTATATCATAGAATTGGATGTAAAGGATGATGTTACAAAAATCTCGAAGGCATATCATTTGACTTTCATGAAGCTAATTTTCCAATTCTGTAGCGGATTCTCATTTAAAAGGCTTAGAAGAAAGGTATTTAAGATAATGTCAGTCGCTAGGTTTCGTTTCAATTCACGTGCGATGTAAGGTCGGGTCGGAAGGCACCCCGTTCTAGCTAATCACTGCCGCGGCCCGCATTTAAATGTCTTTTTCTCTCTTGTAAATATACCTAATGTCGGAAACTTTGGTAGTTGACCTCCATTCGATGCGGAGCAGGGATCTGTTCACCCTCGTCCGTAAGCACACGTTGACATGGGATCTCATATTTCACAGTTTCTCGTTGCGGTAAATGATCCTATCGGCATGTGCGACACTATAAATTGCCCGTTTTCGTGTAGTTCTCTATTAGGTAAGCAGGTCGGTGCGGGCGTATCGCGTCATCGTAAATCAACCGGCGGAATAATCAGCCTCCCGGACCCTAATCCGGTTAAGCCACTCATCCCTATATCTGTCTCACGTTTACAATGACGTCGAGCAGAGGATCTTAGTGCTTCGCTCTGTACTCAATTTCCTTAGCCTAATTCAATAGAATTTAGCGCTAGAAGGACTGAAGGTGCAGGATATTTCTCGCGTCTTTATCATACTGTTTATTGAAACACTGGATATGTCATGGTCCAGAAATGCTCATCACAATCGTGACTTGAATAAGGGCGTTATGCAGTAGTTCTACCAATAAATGTTTAACGGTATGTGTGTAGGTGACATTATTCCGAAATAAATGGTGGATTCAATGTGAATATTGTGTCTCCTGGCCACGTACCAATTTCAGCATATTGCAGCCGGTGGTGGTGTGGAGACGAGGCGAGCGGTGTGTGTGGCGCCGCGCATACTGATTGCCGAGCGCGCGGTCACGTGCCGCCAGCCTAGCGGTTTTCGATTTCTAGCAAGATTTGCGACAATTAATTACCTACTGAACACACGAACTCGCTTCCTAATTAGGGTTTGAGGTGAACTGATCCGATTATTTCTTTGTTTGCAAAACACCTGTTTCGGATTTAACTTACCTCGGGTTTATTTTTAGAAGAAATATTCAGCAAATGCAATAAAATAAATACCTACCTAACGCAGAATCGTGTATTTAACTGGAAATAGAGCTGACCCAACTATCGATCACGGGCCACCACAATAAAAACAAAAACGGGCTTAGTTTGTTGCATCCCGTATAAAATACAGCGCATGGGCGTAGCTCAAATGAAAGAACTTTTACGTAGATATAATTTAGGTACTGTTCGTTGTTCCGCAGTAGCATTGTAAGAATCTGCCTTGAATTTCTGTATCGGTTTTAATCCATGTAGTATTGATTTACTCATAAGCATTAGTTGTTATTATAGTTGTTATTACGTTATTAGGGTAACGTGAGTGGAATCTACAACGCTCATGTATTGACAATCGCTATTGTACGATCATATGTTCGATATATACACTTACCCTGTTATTGATAAAATTGAAGTAAGCTTGGAATGGTTACACCGTGTTTTGTCTTTTGTATTGACAAGCACATTCAAATTCGATCGAAAGAGACAGCAAGCTTAAATCGAGTTTATTAATAACAGGGTTAGATGTCTTTGTAGTACTAGATGAGTTACCCGCGATCTATAAATGGCATAATAATAGAAAGGCAATTCTTCTCATACTTAGTAGTAAGCCGCAGCGTCGCGGGCGCACGTCATTTAACCTCTGTCCGAGTGTCTATCAATCTCGTTTTAGTAACAGGTCAGGCGTATAACGGCTTTATCTAGTAATATTCTCTAAGTAAAATACTATTTGCGTATTTTCTAGTCCACTGTGGCTGATAAACCACCTATACATAACGCTTCTATTATATAATGCCATTGGATATATTGGGCTTTAGTTCGCTCGGTCGCAGATGCGTCTAATCCTATACTATGTTGGTACGGTCACATAACAAGGTCACCGTGTCATGTCACAGCCCTTAGGTTAAACAGTGCCCAAATTAATCTTGAACAAAGATGCCACAATTTCATCACGGTGCAGAAATAACGACCAAGTTTTCAAAATGTTACCTTACATGGTTTTCATCTGATGTATGACACAATGGTGATTATATTGGTGACTGATTATTTTTCTAAACCATACATAATTAAGGAACAAGAGCACTCACTGCTCACGAAGTGAAAACAATAATAATTATAATTTGGTATTTTGTTCATCGTCTGATCAAAATTTAGTTTTACTAAACATTTGTATTTTGCATCAAAGCTTAGATCAAAGGTTAGTCTAAGAAACTTATTGATATTGAAAACCTATGTTTGGGAAAATTTATTATTCTACTCAGTCCTATCTAATAAGAGTGCTATCAACTTTCGTAAATATATTTTGTTTCAACATAATTTTTTATGTCATGGCTTCATAACTTATTTGCGAAGTCTTCGTTTTGCTGAGGTTTGATTCCTCAGGTCCCATTTGCATTTAAATGTCGAATTATAGTAATTCGTTTCTTTTTAACTCTGATATATTTTGATAAAGGTCAACATATTACCGTTTCATTTTCGTCTCTCTTAGACAAAAACTAAACTATACTTTCACGTCCAAATAAATTGGTTATTTACTACTAACTATGTAACTTATAGTTGTAATATTGCTGTATCTATTCTCAGTGCCTCCTCTAAATTGTAAGTTACGATTATGACGTAAACCGTTTATTTATCTGGTTTCGTTCTCAGCTACTTATCTCTATCTATCCTTATAGGCAGATTTATTCGAGGTTACATAGGAAAATTAGGATGACTCTACAAATAAACTGGCCAAGTGCGAGTCGAACCAATAATAAAAAAAGCTTCTGAAGAAAGATCCACGTGTTTTTTTTGTTACAAGCATGAATGAAATAGAAATGGGAAAAAGATTTTGCTCACATTTCTTAGTAAGAAAAAATCTGTATTAGTTATTCTGTGCGAATTAAGGCCTGAAGAGAAATATATAGGTTCTAAAGTAGAACAGACTACAGACATGGATATGTATGTCAAAACTATTGGGTTTCTTTTAGGACTTCGGAACTCTCAAAAGGAGAACTCTGAATGAAAAATGTCCCAAAACTTTTTAAATTTCCTCTCTCATTACGGATGGTGAATTATTCAAGAATTTTTATAAGGAGGAAGATGGCATCTTTCGAAAATCAATAAGTTTTGTATTTGGGGTTTTTCTGTAAGCCACAGTCACTTGTCATAATGCCTTTTAGAATGTCCTAGAAATAGTAAAATCTAATACCTCATCATCATCATAATAATAATATGGAAAAAAAACCCAAGCAAACCTGCTTTTGTCCGTATGACTTCTAAACAATATAGGGCTTGGTAAATTTCATGTTTTTATTATACCTACCTACTTTTTTCTTTCTATTACTTGAGAATATTTATTTTAACTCCTTTTTTAGGCGATTACTATACTGCGTAATTATCTTCCAAGAATAACTTAGCCAGCTATTGTCTTTGTTCACACCTTGGAAACTGGTAGGTGTAGGTGGAGTGTCTGTTTATTCCTAGACTGTACAAATAAATCTGTCGACATAAATTGT
The DNA here is from genome assembly GCA_947507515.1 of Eulithis testata. NCBI lineage: Eukaryota > Metazoa > Arthropoda > Insecta > Lepidoptera > Geometridae > Eulithis > Eulithis testata. Next base: position 7,401,750 of record OX382194.1, read on the forward strand.
AATCCTGTAACTCGACAGTTGTTCGATTTACGCGAATATTGTTACGTTGAACAAGGCTGGGTCCCGGCCGGGTCGGCATCGGCACGATGTTGCTTTAAGTCGTCTATTTCAAGTATTTCCAATTACTTGGGCTTAGGGAAGCTGTGCGACGTCGCCAAGTGACAAAGCAATATTCTGCCTGGCGACCGGCTGAAACTTCGTGGCCTACATTTAACGGTGCGCCCTCGGGAATTCATGATGAGAGTTCTCCCCAATGCACTCTTGCCGAGTATTACTTTCGCCAACTATTTACTATTTCTCCTCATTAATTTATACTGGTTTGCGAATTTGCGTTATATAATTTTGGTTAATTACAGGTGAATATTCAATTGTTCGTGTACAGCATGCATTAGCGTGATACCCATTTGCAGTAAATCCTCGTTACTTTGCGTTACATCGGAATATTATTATCCATCTACTTTACCGAATTACATAATGATCGGTGGCACATAAAAGTTTACGATCATGAATAATATTGCAAAATAGCACCATATATTTCCGGGTAACAATACAAACAAACCGTTAAAAGAACAATTGTGAAGCGCAGATATTGTAGCGTCGAATAAATCATTTTATTTATGGTATCGGGACGTTACACAGAATTTCCCGCCGTCATTACGACAGGTTTTCACACCCAATCTCTGTAATTCCAAAGATTTCTGTAGGCGGTGCGCGGAAAACAGAATTTTGCTAAATCGACACTCGTCTCCCAACACGCGCGGGTTTATAGGCTCCATATGTTTCAGGAATCACTCTCCTTGCCCGTCATAAAATCTCACATCGCTGTACGTATACGCTCTATTTGAAATTATAATTTAATTTTTATTGCCTATCGGTCTAGTGGTGTTTTTATGGATGTGACGAACTGGCAGGGTGCCCAGTTGGTGTTTCGTGGCGTCCTCCACCTTAAATATGTCTCCCAATAGATATCACTTAATATGATATAGCCCATGCCATATTGGCGATAATACTTGTTGCGTGTACTATCTTAAGACGCATTTCCGTCTTATTTATACACGAGAAAAAATTACAACATTTAATTCCAGAAAGTTACAGAAAAAAAATCTCTAGGTGTATGTTTTAACAGTGAAAAGACAAAATTATTAAAATTACTTAGAGTGGTGCGCGTGGTTGAAATTTTGCAAAGATTTTGTGTAAAGTTCCTAATAGTACGAGATCCGGCTGCAGGATTAGTGCGTTCATCGGTTTTTTGCTGAAAACCGAATTTTAATGTATATTTATAATTAGGAGAATATATATTTATCAAGTTGCCTATCAAAATTTGGCCGGTAGTATTTTTAATTAAATTATTTTTAATTGATTTTTGGGAAAAAATATCGTTTACTTGTTTTTTAAATAAAATAACGTCTACATCACGGCAATTTATATGAAGATTCAAAAAAATCAGGGTTGCCGTTGCGCACTTGGCCGCACCTCTTCGCAGCCAGGTGTAAACAGGTATGATTTCGATACATTTATACGTTCATAACGTTTATTTATTAATTATATATCAAATTAAAGCTAATTTTTTTCTATTTATTATCATATATGGTTGCCTAATTAAATCTACCCGCAAATAAGGGTTGCTGGCTTTTAAAAATTATAAATATTTAAGGTAGAGTGAAAGAGAGTTAGCGCGTAACATCATTTGTCAGACGAGGATAGCGATTGCCGGCTGTGCGACGCTTTTAAGCCATTGCGCATGCGTCGAATGTTAGTGTTCTCAACATATCAGCTGCGGTATTTTTATTCTTACATAAAAACCACGCTGTTTTGGAGTTCGTAATGCACAACGTTTTATATTTACATTGTTGTTCTATTTTTCCATCTAAAAATTATTAAATTAATTAACGTAAAATAAAATTGATAAGGATGAAGTCGTGTTTTCTGTGTAACGAAAAAATCAAGGTACTCGATTTTAATAATGCATCATTCAAAAAGTGCTCGCTAATGTTATATGTTATTCCGATAGTGACGACAATTCTGATATTAGTAGCGATGAAAGTGATAGCTCCGATGATAGTGTAACTGAAAGCTCCGATGATTCAGATTATTAAATAAGAGTTACGGAAATATAAGATACATTAAACAAAAAATTAATTTGCTTAAATATTTAATTAACATGTAACAGACGATTTAATACTTGAATAAAATCTACTAAAATTTTCAAATAGTACTTTCACAATAAATTTTTTTTTTACTTAAGTCACTTTGGTTTTATTTTTGTATTTTTTAAATCAATATTAATTATATTAAATCAATATTAAATATATTTAATCAATATTAATTTTTTTTGTAATTTTTAAATTTGTCATTTTGAAAAGGAAGACATATTTTTTGGAGTATTTATTAAGTCGTCTCTATTACTCCTCGGTGGTTGAGAACACTAACATTCGACGCATGCGCAATGGCTTAAAAGCGTCGCACAGCCGGCAATCGCTATCCTCGTCTGACAAATGATGTTACGCGCTAACTCTCTTTCACTCTACCTTAAATATTTATAATTTTTAAAAGCCAGCAACTCTTATTTGCGGGTAGATTTAATTAGGCAACCATATATGATAATAAATAGAAAAAAAAATAGCTTTAATTTGATATATAATTAATAAATAAACGTTATGAACGTATAAATGTATCGAAATCATACCTGTTTACACCTGGCTGCGAAGAGGTGCGGCCAAGTGCGCAACGGCAACCGTGATTTTTTTGAATCTTCATTTAAATTGCCGTGATTTAGACGTTATTTTATTTAAAAAACAAGTAAACGATATTTTTTCCCAAAAATCAATTAAAAATAATTTAATTAAAAATACTACCGGCCAAATTTTGATAGGCAACTTGATAAATATATATTCTCCTAATTATAAATATACATTAAAATTCGATTTTCAGCAAAAAACCGATGAACGCACTAATCCTGCAGCCGGATCTTAGACTATAATAAGAATACTAATAATAATTAATTTGTAACATCGACGGTTACGATAGAGCCTTTTTGTTACCATTTAGATCTTTATGGACCATTACCGCTGTTTAAATACCGACAAAATTAGAATTCCATTCCATTTATTTTCTTGTAACAGTGTAGGCTGCCAGCTGTCACCGATGAAATCGGCAACGAACTTGCCAATGGCTGTTTCGAAATCCTTTATTACTTTTAAAGTTATCTGCCAGTTACTTGTTCGCGAACACACCACACGTCTCTTTGAAGAACATCGACGTAATATCACTCAGTTTAAATACAATAGTTGAAGGTTACAATGCAACTGTCTGTTATTTTACCGAGCACAATAGATCTGAGGCAAAACAATCGCGCCCGTGAAGTATTTTTCGTATATCTAAGAAATAGCTAAGTATTTGTGACTCCCACATTATTGGAAGGACCGGGTAAGCTCGTCTATTGACGTTCTTTGTTGAGTTTGTATAAATGATATCACTAGGCTATAGTTATAGATGATTATAGTGAGCGAAGAAGCTGGTATCAGGGCCGGGCGTGGCTTCGTGAGTAATGGAACTTTGAGCTCGTACAAGGAGGGTCCACTTATGTCGCCGAAATAGTATGATTGATAATGCCACTTACAAAAACACAGCTCTTTTATATAAACGAGCCTACATATTTTTTACGAAACTTTTTAACTACAGTTGAGAGCAACACTTCATAAAAACTTGAAAATCGAGAAAACCATAAATGTTAAGTGAACTAAATTGTGTTTCATAGACAGTTTAATACTTCATAATCCAATAAAAAAATTCTTTAATTGCATTATTAGCTTGCATAATTTCACTAAGTTTTTATAGATCAACCGGCATTTTTGTTCTCGAGTATAGGTTCACACCTAATTGTGTACGATTCCACGAACACTTTCTATGCTCATAAATTATTTATCGCAAAGGTAAGCCGTTAGTCAAATAATAAATATTATCTAGACTTTTATTAAAGAAACGTTCTTCAAATGATTCACTTAGGGTACGCGTGATAGAGGCCGAAAATAAAATTATTACTTTCTAACTCTCGAATAAATCTTGCTCTCGGTCAAATTTTGCGCTGTATATATCGTATCTTTATGAAGGGAATCCACGTCTCGGTGGGTAAATTAGCTAATGTTTAAAGTTCAAGGTTTAGTTAATTACCAAGCTTGTAAGCGGGTTGAGCCGCTCCGATGAATGGGTGGGTAGGTAATGGCTTGTGAAGAAGGGTACCTAGTACATACTTGCTACATATTGTATGAAACACATCTCGCCCGCGGGACGACTTGCCGACTAATGCACTGTAGCGACAAGTTGAAAGGTACACGCTATTGTACGTTCACAAACTTCTGTCGGTACTCGACGACCTGGAAATAACGACTAAGCTCCGATAGACAGAACTAAATCTAGAGTCGGTCAAAGCTTTTGCAAATCGTGGCCAACGTGGCGTTAATTCGGAGGAAAGTTCAAACATTTATTGAGGTAAGTTATGGAACGAATGGTCATTCGCTAACTGTATAGAAAGTTCTGCATTGTTAATCCGGTAGATGCTAATGCACCCACTCTCTTTGTATTTTGCTAAAAGGATGTAAGATTTTAGATTGGTTGATTTTCTCCTCAGTTGATTTTCTAGTATTATGACCTGATGAGGCCTATTGAAAACGAAACAACACAAGCCTCACTTAATTAATACATTTCCCTTATGAAAATGATGAGGAAATTCGTTCCCAACTCGGTTTGTAAGATTGTTGAGAGTAAAATTTGAATGATGTTTAAATTGTTCATCGTAAAAGTAAATTGAGGGTGGTTGAAGTTTCGTTAATTAATGTAGTCTGCGGAGTCTTAACAAGAATACTAATTACTTGAATTATTGTCCAGCCGCAGCAATTACGGCTCTCAGTACCAAGGATGGACGACATTCAGAATTCAACATATAATATACCGCCCGGAATTACTAGTACCTACCTAACCGGATTCGTACTAAGGCTTTAGCTCCGTACATAAAGCCACCACACCTTAATTTGCGCCATATTCCGAACCGTACGTGAATTAATTCCAATTTAGATATGACTAGGCGCTACTAGGCAAACATGTCTCATGTAAATATTGCTGTTTAATATTAAACGCGTCACCGCTCAATCATTTAATAAACTCTCCCAAATATATAGAATCAAGAAACAGACGCTTCAAACCGTTTTTTATTCGGTCAATCCATTTATGGTAAACGTTGACAACGACCCACAAAAGACGTCTCAGATCCTTCGGGCTCAGTCACTGTCTGAAATAAGATCAAGATTCAACGAATGTTATCTTCAAAGGCGTTCCGAATTAATTTTGAATGGAATGTTTGTGTACGGGGAATTGTCCGTTAATTTTATCCGAAACGTAAAATTTTACAGTCTGCAATCTCTTGAAGATTTAAGTTAATTTTGTTGGGAACTCGGTTCCGCCGTCCGCGGCAGGTGTTAAAATATTGGATACCGTTTTCTGTCTTCAATTTTCCCACTTTACGGCTAGAATTTTCAGCTCACGTACAACTGTAACAAACTACAAGTATACACCTTGATATACAGCTAATGGGCCATTAAAGAATCTTGATCCATTTCTTTGTAAAAAGAATCATCCAATAAAGCGCTAGGACCCAGACTGTTGAAGAATAAACTGCATAACTGACAGATTTTATTAAAACTCATTTCGTAAAAAATATTGCATTTGAATCATGTAGCCTTCTCTGAACAAAGAAAAATCACAAAAGATTATTATTTCTCCATGAGGAAAGTTTTGTGCAATATAAAGGAAGAAATACCACGGTTGCAAAAATAGAAGTCGCAATATTCAATGGCAATCGATGTGGTATTCGGGTCTTGCAGGTGTCTGGGTCAAATTGCCTTCAAATGTGCCCTCAACTGACTTCCGGAAGCGAACCGAGGGAGCTCCCACAGTTTGCAAGTATCGACAATAGTTCCGTACCATACTTGACTGTCTTTTTAAACCGCTCGTTGTGAACGCTTCTTGTAAGCAGGTGTACCAATAAACGCTGTCTCAGCAAGCCATCTTTCCACTCACGTTCTCGGCAAGTCGTAACAGCAAGGCACTTTACTTATATGAAATACCGGCTTTATGGTTACTTATTGCCACGAATATGATCGCCATACGGGGCGTTTATGTATTTTTTCTTGTTTTTCCGGTGTCGACTCGGGTTTTATCGCGTTATTACAATAAATTTATAGATTGTAGTTAGGCGTGTAATGCTCTGTAGTAAATGCGTAGGTAATGTCGCTTCAGATTTTATTGGTTATCGTGGATTGAATTTGCTAAAGAAGGTTGTATCTAGAATTTTCTTAATATATTAATTTCATGTTTGTACTAGGATTTCCGGCCTAACGTATTTTGTAATAAATGAAAAGGTTATTATTGTTCATATTCATTGATGGGTACTTATCCCCCAAAGTGTTCGTAAGCTCCATTTTACACCAACTTTTGTTTTCAAAAGTTGACGGCAAAATATTCTAAAATATATCGTGTTTTATAGGTAAATGCGCGTCCCCAATCCCTAGTTGTCATAGTAAATAGGGGCTTGAGTTTACACTATGTAACGTTGCTCTGTAGTCCGTCTGTGACCGGCTTAGTGCTGAGCGTGACTCGGCGACGCCTCTGATACACTTTAAGCTTCTCCGGCAGTCAAAGCACTTACATAGGTACCTCAACTATAAACTAATCGCGCACAAATTGCTTAGTCATTTGTGATCCGTTTTCAGAACGTATAGAGCATATCGAGTTAGTATAGAGAGATTTTCATACTCGTGTGTTTTAGACAATCAGACTGTGATCCATGCTAATATTCTGAGGCTATAAGAAAAAAATATTAAAAATTTATATATTCTAAAACAAGTTATGCCGCGACAGTCGTCATGGCTACTGAGCCATGACGACTGTCGCGACTGCGGTAGTAGCTCTGCCTTCCGTGCTGTGGGTCGTGGGTTCTATCCCCACCGAGATCAAACATTTCTGTGGCAAAACATAAATGTTTGTTCTGTGTCTGGGTGTTACTATGTATTATAAGTATGTATTTACAAGTTTGGGACTAGAGGGTGTTGTGTGTAATGTCCAAAGATATTTATTTTTTATATTATTAATTGTCTTATAAAGACACCGCCTTACAAGTCTTTTCAAAAAATTACTCATGGCAATTTGATTCTTTAGTTTGGGTTAACACAGGCATTATAATTTTTTTTAAAGTTATAAATTACCCATAGTAAGTTAAATATTTTACAATGTCAGATGTCTCTGCTGCCCCAATTTAGAAAAGCTAAGGTCGTGAATAATCTAACAAGTTATTTTTTCTATCTACCCCAAGTTATGAGTTGAAGCTGACAGGTTCTTCGTTATGCCTTACTCCCACGCCACGAGTGGTGTGGTGCTAAGTCAATGTACTGAAATATCGAATGAAATGTCGGCGGCGTGTGAAAAAGGTCTTGCACTAAATGTATGCGATTAGCTCTTTGGCGATATCGTGTAGGTATCGTGTGGGTAGCAGTGTGAACCTTAGTTCCAGAGCTCTTTTTAAAATAGAACCAAGAGTACTACGATGACACATTAGATACCTCGATATTACTCATTTTAGATATGACAGTAAATAATAATCTAACAGCCCGTCTATTTGCTCAATGACAAACGCAAATTACCTAAGTGGTAATTTACATCGATGTGATAAATCAGTGTGAATCTCTGGAGCTTCGGCGGCGCACGGTTAAGCGAATCAATCATAATAAATTATGCTGTTTGCTGAAATGCTAATATTCATATAGGTACTTGTTACCTGCTCGTAAATAGAGGATTAATAGGGATGTCCTACCTGTTTGAGACATTTGCTTGTCCTTTATTAGGATACAATTCTTCAAAACAAAATTACAATTTAAGTGTTGAGTTTAGTAAAGGTGTGGTGTAAACAAATGAGATTTTCTGTGCAAGATTTAAAGTTAAATTACTGAAAATACTAAAGGATTTAAATGAAACGTGTACACTGTGTACAGGGAATTCAAGTTTCTGACAACGACGAACTGATCGCCAATATAGGAAATCCCCCATGTTATTTTAAATAAACTTTTCTCGTTTTACGCTCTGCTAGCTCAAGGTTTAGATACTTCTTCTAAGTTTGGCTAACGAGTTGGAATTTGATTAGGTGGCTTCAGGTCGGAGTTTTGTCGTACATCGTAGTTTTATCACGGCATTTTAATAAAAAAACACGTAAACACCGAGCGACTGTAAACACGTTAAACGGTTTAGCAAGTTGCAGTATCAACTTTTTTCTCGCGTGTCATCACAAACCGCTCGTTCGTTCGGTTGGGGCAAATGGAAAAAAAGGGTGTAGTTGTGAGCGTTGCACATACAATAGAATAGTTAGGAGTGAGGTCCCTCGAGTCACGACCAATGCGGGAGACAGGTGCCGAGAGCCCCTGCGCGTGACTACACAACAATGACTTGGGGGAAATTATAGAATTGTATTGTCTCATCGTACCCTTGCAGAATGTAAGAGATAGAACGCGCGGCCCATTAGCACAGTTTTTGTAGTGTAAGAATAATTTCGTTTGTGGCTTTTGTTAGACCTCTTCCAACGGCTTTCAATTTGCTTTTATCGCGTACCACTTAATTACGCCTTAAAGAAAAAAAATTGGGCTATAATTTTGTTTTGTTTATAATAAAACAATATTTTTAATGTCCAGTATCTAAGCACGTTAAAACTAAGATTAGCTGTAAAAATATTATGGCAGCATAAACGAAATTACTTTTTTTATTTAAAAAGTGATACCCGCGAGAACTAACCAATTATCTGATAGTAGATGTAGGCAGAATTATACGAAACGAAAAAATTCCAAATATTAAAATTCTGAACAAAATATTACAAGCTAGGGTTATACAGCCATGTGTCCCTAATACTGTATATACGATGGTTCCATGTGGAGCGAGAGTTTTTACAGAATTAGAGGCAAACTCTCCTCTAAATACGAACAAAGGTCAAACGTGCCTCCACGATGTAAAGGATACTTAAATGCTATTAGGGTCAAAATGTTCTGAGCATAGTAATATCTTTTTTCCCAGATACGGTGTTGACCGTTCTTTTTCGTTCGTTATATCTTGATTTTAGCTAGTTATAAGTAAGGTAGGTGAGGTACCTAGATATGTATAACATTAAAATTGCTTAAAAACGATGTGATGTTTCTTTTGAAGTATTTATTTCTCTTTTGTTGATCTCCAAGGAAGACATTGTGTTTCCAGGCCGCAAGTTTCTCACACATAAAGTACGATTCCACTAAGACAGTTCTCACTCACATACCCGTATATTATGCCGAAGAATAGTAGCTACATACAATATATGGTTATGTCTATGTTAAGGCACATCGTTCTCCATTCGTTCCGCGGTGTTAGGCAATTCAACGCAGGGTTTATCTCGAGGTCTCACCGTGTTTATGTGGGACCGCGATTTATTTGCAAAACTTACGCTCAGGTGTATTTACCAACCTTAATTGAAGAGTATCGGATTTTTACGAAGTGATCACGGATTTTCAAGCTGCAACTGATTTTTTCCCTCCTTCGAATCGACTAAATGTTGGTTAGTGTATGTTCGTTTGTTCTTACAGTACTACCATCCAATGAAGAGCGTGGAGCACCCAGTCAGTAATATTTATTTCTTTAACCCAAAAATAAGTATTAAAAAACATTTTACCATTGCCGAAATAAAACATACCAAAATAAAGGCATATTTATAAAGTAAAGCCGTTGAATGACGGAGTCTTCCTTTTGAAGTCAGTTTACCTAAGGAAACGGTTTCCGAATCTAACCTCAAAGATGGCGTAGTGGTCGAAGGTTGGTTGTGTGTAGGTAATAAAGTTATTTATTTATACATAATAAAGTTAACCCTTTTGAACTCGTACAAGATCAGGAAAATGCAAGTAAAATAAATACTTACTAAAAAAGCTGAAGCTAGTTTTTTAACTGGCCGTCTTTAGTGCTTTTACACGATCATATACACCTAAGAACATTTAGGGTAAATAAATAATAGTTATATGTCTAGCCATTTTATCAAAATAATGCGATATACTATACGATGTTGGACCTAAATTTTATAAAAAAGTAGAACATTGTAAGTAGACGGGTTCATGTATTTTTCATTCCGCTAAATATTATAGTTATGTGAAACAGAGTGTACCACGTTACCGTTAGCAGCTTTTCCGGATTTACATGTATTGTAGAGTTGGGAGTTCACATTTGTTATCTCTATAGGATCGTTATCGCTGTTTTGCGTTTTTTTTGTTTTACCTGATTTTCCACAAGTGATACCTACTTGGCGTTAAGGATATATTTCAAAGTTTCGAATTTATCTCATTATCCAGCAGACAGATAGTGGTTATTTCGCAAATGTTAGCTGTTTAAAATACTTTTTTAATAACGTAGTTTGAAAGTGTTTTGCGAAAAGCTAGTCTAATTAAGTCTAGCAAATTTCCCAACTGTTATTTCAAGAAACAAGTGTTCGTGTTCGTACACCGCAGATTTCTTGCTAAGACTTTTCTTATCTACTTACTTAGATAACAATAAAATTGTGTTGTAATTTTGTTCGGTAAGTTGTACAATGTACATTTTGTTACATTATGGATGAGCTTAAAAAAACTGATACACCTACACCCGAAAAAGATACTTCTGGGCCGGGTAAAAATAGAGCAAACTTTTCAGATCGAAACTCATGCTGGTTTAAAAAAGTAGCGAGATTTCCACGGCAGCTGTGAAATATGGGACTCTTTAGCTCCATGAAATATGGAACCTTAATGAGCGCATTATCTCAAACTGATTTCTGTGCGTGACATTTTTTTTCGTACTTCGTTAATGTTAGTACCGCGATGATTTATGTTCATCAAGTTATATTTGTTGGATACTTTTGGAAATGCCGTCCTTATGACTTATTCTGTATGCTTAAATCAAATTAACTTCTAGTATGCCCGAATTCCAGACACAATAGAAAATCTAATTATGTCTCGCGTAGACCTGCGTTCTGGCATACAAAAAAATCCAAATTTTTTCATCAGAAATTCTTTATATTTGAAGAAACCAGTGATAGCAAAACTATCTTAAGCTAAAACCCAAGCAACCAAATGGAAGTATAATCCTAGACCCGCCCCGCTCCAGATGGCCCCTAATGACTGCAGGATAATCGGGATCGCCTAAAGAAAATAACCCCTTTCTGCGCGGAATTACGGCGATTCCAGGGGACTCGCAGCCAATTGACTTTATTCCGTGATTGCTTTTTTTAATGCACTTTAAGTCTTGATATTGCATTCCCTTTTTACATTCTTGAAGCTGAACATTTTTACCAGCTTAAGCGGAATCGCAGGGTCCATTCCCAATGTCGAAAAAAGCTATGATCTTTTTGGTGCGCAAAAGTGGAATGCTTCAAAATTCTTGATTCGGGTTATAGTACCTACCTCGTGTGTCAAAAAAAATCTATGGTAGTAAAACTAATATGAGTGAGTGTAAGGTTTAGAACGCTATTATTGTTTTATTTATAAAAATTAACTTGTAAGAAAAGCCATGCCTTTCTGATGTTCGGTGGATTCTAAATTTATACTGTGGATTCTAATATTATAAGTGGAAAATCTGGTGCACCCTCATTGCGATTTCGAGCAGCATCTTTATGAGATCTGCGTTCTGTCAATGCTGCGCCGTTTGTCTGCTATACATTTTATATTTTTAAAGTTTAAGTTTCCTTGGACCATAGTTCCATATCTAATAAATAATGTTCTTTTATATTGTAAAAAAACTTGGTACGAATCAGAAAGCCTCTGAAAATTTATGTAATAATTTTACTTTTTTGTTGGATTTGAGAGTAATAAGTAGGTAGCTTAGAGGTAGACTAGGATTTGATACTAATCCAATGATCACTGTAATCCCGATCCAAAACTAAAACGCCCTAGATTATGGTCGTAGGAAAATAGGAGGACCATTCCCACAAACTTTCGAGCCCGAAGCAAACGATGTGGCCATAGTTTGAAGATTTATAGAATTTATGTTTAGATGATATTTGAACATGTTATTATATTTTTGTTTTTACTTCTCCTTATATTTAAGGTTTTTTTGGTCATTTGCTAAACTGCTGGTTTCCTCAGGGTTAATATTTTATTTCTCAATGTTATTATCATGTCCTGCCAGTCCATCATTATGATGATGAACTGTCATATGATGATGTAAATAAATCATAAATTATGATTATTTATGATAGATTAGGTAGGTACCTAATTGATTGCTAACATTTTCTAATTTCAACCAAATGTCCTACCTTGCAGCTATTTTATATACATATTTAACATTTTATTTTTGTGTATCAAAAGTTCATTTTAGAGGTAAAATTGCATAAATTAACTGACACTTATTCATTTTAAGAGTTGTTTATTCGTTTTCCTTGAACATTAAATCATCATCAATATATATAACTAGTCAATATATATAAAAGCTGACTCTTGAAGCTGACTTAGAATCAACGCACAGCCTAAACTATAAGTCCTAGAGGTATGAAATTTAGAGGGTAGTATCGTTATATAGTGTAGGGGTGCACTAAGAAAGGAATTTTGAAAAGTCACACTCTAAAGGGTCTATTTAGTACGCGAGCAACGCCACGGGCGACGGTTAGTTATGTCTATTTTTGTATCAATTATGAGCTTTCCCTCATAAAATTCCCGTACCTGGTTTAAAAGATACAGTAACAATGGCATATTAATGTAAATCTGTTCCACTTCCAGTGGAAGCTGAATGTGCGAGAGATATTTAATTAGAAGCATTTTTAAATTAACTTATTAAATCGTCCATAGTTTCCTCTTCTCCTGCTTAAATAGTTATTGACGTTATTTTATAAGTTTTCTATCCCAACTTGAGAAAGGCTGCAAATACAAGCGAAATTTCATTACAAAATTTCGGAACCACCTTATTAGCTAAGGAACTATTTGTGTATGGCAAGTAATAAACAGGAGAGCAGTAATGAGTACATTGCTGTGTTCCGTTTGAGCGGCGAAATAACAAGAAAATTCGAGCATAATGAGTTTTACAGTTTGCCTTAGTTTGTTTGCCTCGTATTGCTAAAATTGAAAAAAGAGGGCTCTTTTTTCCATTTTAGTCTTTGTATTGGTGTTGGTAGTCGAAGTTCAAATCATTAGTAGCGAACAAAAATAAAGCTACGATTTTTTAAAAGTATCCTATTTTTGCCTCAATATACAAATGATACTTACAAAAATCCTCGAAAATTTTATTCCAATATACAAAAGAAGGGGAACGATGTTGAAAGAAGTTGTTTTTACAAAAAAGTATTTTCTTTTCAGGTAAGCTCAAAAACTTGGTCGGCAGCAATAACCAAGGTACGAGTAAAATACACTGTCTAACAATGTTTATGCTATGATAGGTTTTGCCAGACAATATAGGTAATTTCTTAGCAACATCAGTTTTCTATTTCTACAAGATTACACAAATAAGTCCGACCTTGGCTAAGCCTGAGGTGATTCGGATTTCTATCGGTGTAGCCGCTACGGTGGACCGCAGCTTGAGACCGCCTTATCGGACGCCGGGAGACAGCAAATGGCTTTAGAGTCCGAAATTGCAAAGTTTACACTGGCTACGTGACTATAATTTTACATCCAAGTTATCAAGAGAACCAAATCTTTCTTGATAAAATTGTTTTTCATGAAATAATTTAGCATCGACATTTTCCGGCGCAGACAATTATTTAGCGTAGATCCTGCGAAAAAACCCAATTTCTTTGAATCTTAATAGCAACGATCGATCACTGTGCGTACGGGTTGTGTTCCGGCCGTCAGCAACCGAATTTCGCTTACTAGGCTGTAAAAATAAACGACGCCAAACAGGGTCGGGTGACTTGGGCAGGAGTACGTGGCAGGACGAAACGTTAACAGGTCGATTATGCGATGCCATCTAGAGAAGTACCTACTCGCCGGGATCTCTCCGGCCGTCGGTGTCGCCTGCCTAATGACGGGTTACGCATTTAAATAGCCTGTTTCCGCACCAATTGGTATTCGAGTAAAATATTCACATGGAGGTTGTTTCCTGCGTTTTCGGCCGTGCTAGTAATCGGGACCTCCTGTAAAGCTGTTATCTTAATCCCGACTGAAAACGACGTTAAAATTGGCTTTTAATTTTCCGTTTTTAAAACCTCAGGATGCATTATCGAAATAAATTGTATATTCTGAACATAAATTACCTTTCTGTTGGCCGCAAAGCAACCGTTTGCTCTTCGTAGTGTTTTATGTCGATCTTACTTATTCCCATTTCCAATTGTAGTTGAGGTGAATAAGTAAATGTATACCTTTTACGTTGCGCAGTATGTTTGCACTTTGCAAGTCTCTTTTTTTTACTTCCGACTTATAAGAGAATCCACTTAAAACTCGACTTTTTTACAAACAAAGGAAGAACACCAGGCTCATTATACTAAAGCTGGAGCTATATTTTTTAAAATAAATTAACTTGTTCCGCTGCCTTGTCTTGGTGTTGTCTCTCAACACGGTATGAGATATTTGTTACCGTCAAGTGAGGATGTTTAATACGTCTTGTAAGTGGAACAGGCGTGTTGCCAAAATGTTAACAGAAAACGATACTTGTTTTCACAGCAGTAGTAACTCTTGAGAAAAGTGCATTGGGCGTAAACTTTTTACTGCTTTACTGCTCTCAAATATAGCGGTAACTAGTAACAAGTATTAATCATAGTAACAAAACATGTGTAAGTTTTATGAAATAGTTTCCTTTCAATGTGAGTGCTGTGCTGTACATTGCGAATATTATAGAGAAGAATGTTTAGACAAAAAACACTTGTACCCTAACAAATAGATTTTACTATTTTGTCTACTTATTAAACAAATATAGATACAGCCCGCCTGATGGAAAGCGATACAACGTAGGTACCTAGAATATCGATGGTGATTCTATTGTTGTACCCTCAGAATATTTGACTATTTGATAATCTAATGGGCGAATACTCAAACGCCACTCAAACCCCACTCAATTTAAGTTCCGCTTGAATTATTGCCAGCTCTTACAAATCAGTAATGTCAAACAGAGGCAGAACAATTTTAAGTGGTGCTCAAATTTGAATGACTTTTGAGTATTTTCAGCATAAGCCTATCACTTTAAATTTCGTTAAAAATAGACGAGTTTTTCCCCATTGAAGACAGCTTACAGTGGTTTAGTCTTCGGTTTTGATGAGTTTCGGTTCTTTATCGACCTTTTATCAAGATTGCCATAAAACCTCAAGTTGTAGGCTCAATTCCGAAGTGGATCGGCTTAAGTGACTATGACATTATCTATGGAACATAATTAACCGGCTGACTCGACGAACTGAGACCAAGTAAAACTTTAAAGGCTGTGGAATAACTTTAAACATTCAGTTATTGTTCTGAGTTTCTTAGGACCCGCGGCATATTTTGACTCAAGTTGCTCAATTTATTGAATGATAATAATGACTGGTTTGTTTGAAAGATTAAATTCTTTGCATAGCAAGACAATCAAGGATTACTGCCCAGTATAAAGTAAAGTAGACCATTGCTTTCCTTTCTCCAGTTGTTCAGAATTTTACATCGATATTTCAATCCAATTTTCATGAATGTAGCTTGATTGCCAATAGGGTGTTTTACAGTTACTTTTGTCAGAGGTACACAAATTAAACCCACGCTTTCTCATAGGTGAGGTAGTTTGGTTTTATTCTGATTCTGTATGTACTATCAAATGATTAACGCGCATATTCCATATTGGCTTCTGTCAAAGTATTAAAAAGTTAGCATATTAAAACGTCTGGTACACTCGCGCAGAATCACGTTCACTAGTTTGGTTTTAAATATTTCCAGCATATTAAAAACAAAAAAGCGTTTTATCATGTTCATTATAATTTGGAGTGTAGAAGTCTGCGGCGGGCTTCCACTGGCTTCATTGTTTTCGGTAATTTATACTGCGCTTTAGGAAATTAGCGTCCGCAAGCTCAGGTGGAGCAACCTCGCACCATTACCGCGATTTACTCAACAAATCTGCTGTTTTGGCAGGTCATTTGTTGAATTTTAACAGCTCATTAAGTATTTCCATCTACTTCCAGGTGAGTTCAGCAAAATAAAAGTTCACTTTAGCAACACTTCTAAACGAAAAGAGAAACAGAACTACCTTTAAATTTCTTCTCAAGAAAGTGCAGCTAAAAATTGCAAGCTCTGAACCCAGATATGTATTAGGTCTCTTACTGTCCACACACACACCCTCACCCTCACCCATACACACAACCTTCCTTGGCTATGAGATTATTGACAGATTGCTCTGATTGCAAAGAGACAATCTTTTTTTCTATAGTTAATGGCGGTCTATGTGATACCATCCTTCTCTTCCTTATGTCGTGGTTTCAAATCTCGTCGAGTACCAATATTGAACGCTAAATATCGTGATCGAAACGCGTACTAGTCGACCCCGCACGTATTGGCTATGTCTTTCCTGTGGATTAGGCAGGTGGTAAAACCTTATAGGTACCTACATGGGTAAACCTATCCCATCCAAATACGGTCCCAGATAAATAGATGCCTTAACTCGTCAGAACTCGGGTATAAAATGATTCATAATGCGCTGTTTTATATCTAGAATAGGTTCAAAAGACTGTTCACACTACTTAGATTTTGATCTAAAACCACACATAATAAACACGTGGGGCGTTATTAATAAATTCGACGTAAGCGTGGAATAGTTACACCAGTGTTTTATATATTTCCATTTAATTTGAATCTCCTCGTCAATGTAAAAAACAAACTATTCCAAGCTAACATTGGCAGGGCTAGATCGATTGAATGTAAGCGTTCAGTCCAGCTTCGTCAAAAAGAATAAAAAGGCTGATGAGATGATTCCTTCTATATTAATTTGGTGCACAAACAAAGTTGGAGCGTCGATTTCACGTTTACTTTGCTCTTGAAATGAGTTTTAATCCGTCGAAATGGCGGGACTTGTGTAACCATCCTCTGCTATATGAACAATGTATTAATTAATCTGTCTTGCAATGTATATAAACCTTATGTTAATTACTTGATTTCAATTAACAGTGAATGTAAATTACTCGCATGTAAATATTCATGGCATATGAGAGGAAACAACGACGGTTCTCAGAGAAATCTGTGGTGTCATTTCAATGAAATCCCACCATAAATATTCTGTAAAAAACTAGCCAAGTCTCGATGGAGCTGCTTGTTGATCTCTAAAAAGTAATGAAATCTAGACAAAGTCGTGCCAAGTCTAAGGTTCCTTACTGCGATTTCTTTATTATTATAGTTAATTTTGTGTGACTTGGCCGTTGAAGGGTACACAAGGGTACAAAACCAGGAACTATTGCATTATCTGTGGTAATGTTGTCGAGAAACCGCGCCTTGGAATTTTCAGCTTTTGACATTTCGACACCATTAGGTACCACAGATAGTGCAATAGTTCCTAAACTGGTACAAAATGCTTACATTTTGACAGAACGACATGACAAATACCTCGCGGTGCGCATCTTAGGCCCGCTGGTCTTATCCAGAGGTTCTCGAATAGAGGCCTGAAAATGCGGCGAAATGGTCCAGTAAAGGATGGTACGGCAGTGTTTGCTTCGCGCTCGACTTGGCGGGGGCACTGCCGTGCCCCCCGATGTACAGGTTGTCACATGCCAAACGTATGGGGTCATACACTGAGTTTGAATTTAATTTACTTTTTATAGATGATTTTAATTTATGGTAATGAAATAGGTTTACGCCTGATAATCTTCAGTTGTGTAATTGGACATCTAATAGTTATGTCAGACGCTTTTCATGTTCAAATAAATGCTTGAATAAAAGTAAAAAGCCTGTCTAACTCAATTTGGAACGTCCAATTGTGTTTTTTTTTTATTATTTTTATATAATTTGATTTTGGTTCTTACTCGTATCTTACACTATTTTCCACTCGGTAGGTCTCTCTTTCAAAGTTCGCTCACTCTTTAGCATTCCTCTGAAAATTTACAACTCAGCACTTCCCATCCGGCCAACTACCACGACCTCGTTTTTATTGCCCTAGCAATAAAATTAAAAGTAGGTTGTTTCACTTAGAGTGAAAGTGATTTTTATATTTTTGTCTCTTTGGTTTAGATTCAATATTTTGTTCAGCTCGAAAAACAAGCTCTAACCCCTTGTGATGCAGTCTATTAAAATGGAAACTTCGTCGCATTCTCTCTGGAACACATCCGTCCGTCACTATTTCCACGAAGCTGATTGTGCTTCTTGTTTCCTCTTCGCGGTAACGCTGGTAGCCTCCGAGCAGGCCCTGGTGGCCGTTTGTAACGACTTTTAATCGCGACGCGGAAATAGTTATAATAAACGACTATCTGGCACGATGACTATATTATATGGCTATTAATTCTGACGAGTCCCCGGAGATTGGATGAGACCGCGTATTAAATGAAAGATTATAAATGCCAGTTTCAAAAAAATGATGCGGAAGGCACATTCGTTCATTCCAATTAATAAATCGTACGGTCTCTGTTTGGGTGTCTCTAAAGCTGGGATAAATTTAAAACGGCGTTCGGAGAGTACCTACTGGCAACAAATCACGTTTTGGATTCCGATCGGATTTTTCTATCGAATTTCCAGTTCCTTCCCTGCGAGCCGGGCCAGTGAGCAACAGAGTTAGTCTTCTTATCGAGACCGCACAAATTTATTGTGCATTCTCTCTCCAATTATTTGATGCTAGTATATTTATTTCTAACAATTCTGATCGATCATGCCATTCTGTTAGTAATTTGATGGATAACCTATTCAATCTTTTCAATTGTAATAAAGACTTGTTTTTCATATTAATAAATACCACATATCGAAAATATGAAACAAATAATATATCTTGCTGCATCTAACTTTGCATTTATTTATGTTTTAACGATATCAACCCATGACAAAACACAAAATAAGTTGGTAACTCTATTGAAAGCCATCACTTTGAAAGTGTACGATCCGTAAAAGAAGTTTGGTCCCAAGAATGCTATAGACTTTTCCACTAGGTTTAAGCGGATGTTGAATTCTCCCTGTAAACAACATTTAAAATCGATTAAAGTGTTATAATGAAATTTATAATATGTTGTTTAGACTGTAATATAAAGACCGATTCACGTGCAAGACATTTTTGGTATTGTTCCACTCTAGATAGTAGCAGAGTCACAACTAATGCCATAAAAAAGTCTTTACACGACAAGCTATGAAAACAAATTGGCGTCAGAGCAAGTAGAATAGAGGAAGACCGAAGAAGAAGTGGTTGGATTGTGTGAAAGAGGATATGAATGTGGGAGGAGTAGATTCAGAGTTAACGAATGATAGGAGTGAGTGGAAGAAGAAAACATGTTGTGCCGACCCCACCTAGCGTGAGATAAGGGCAGGGAAATGATGATGAGAGATAGACCTCCAAATACAAAGTTTTAAGTACTTGCACATACCTACCTTATTGATTTTACAAGAGTTGGTCAAGTTGAAAGATTCTGTTAGTAACGGCCCTAGAACGAAATGTTGGCACGGCTTGCTAAGAACATAGTTCCACAGTATTTTAGAGCTGTTATTGATTTTGTTACCCACAACAATTTTAGCCTGAAAAAAATATTTTTTTTATTTTTTTTATTAATAGTTCATAATAGTTGTTTATGTATTCCTGATCCCACTGTAAGATGCCACTCATTTGCATATTGGATTCGTTAAGAGTTTTTTTCCTATCTGGTCCACCAGTGAGTTAGCTGATGGCCTCGATGGGAATAGACCTTTGAGTTTTAGGTATATGGTAAAATGAGTAGAAATTATCGATCGTATGAGTAAAATGAATTGTAGGTTGATGTTATAACGTATGTATTACCGCTGTCACTGGACATTCCTTGGGCATATTAAAGTGAAAAATAAGATTGGTTGGATCCTGGGTGTTCTCCAGTTGAAAAGATCCACAATTTTCCGGCTTAGGGCTTTTGCACTGGTTAATTTGTTGCCATTCCAATTTATATGGACCCTTAAAATAAGAGAATAAAAAAAAAGATATTATAACCACCATATAGATCTCAGCATACTTAGCCCTTCATTCAAAAAAACCTCCAGAAACACAAAAATGTTCACAGATTACACAAACATATTGTTTCTTGTCTTTTCGACAATCCACAGAGGTTGTCTGTTATATCATTAGTAAAACATGTTTTGAAAACGTATTAAAATTTTGCACAGTCTTTTAATAACGCGAAGGCCTTTCCCGGTAAAATTTTTCAGCCTAATTGACCTAATAACTTGAGTTATTATATTCCAAAGACAGTTGAAGGAAAGAAAGCTGGCCGGAAGAACCCATTTTCTATTTTCACTTGACGGAATTTGTGTGATGGGCACTTTGAGGAAAATTCTGTAATTCTTCCTTCTTTCGCGAAAAGTTAATCGAGTTACATTTTACTTCTTACTTACGTAGTTATTGGCATCTGAATGATTAAATAAAACCTGGAACAAGACAGATAAGATTATAACAAAAACAAGTTCCATCGTTGAACCACAACCTTGCGCCACGAAAAATAATGTAAAAAAAGCACAAGAAATATTTTGTTTGCATAAATCAATTCCAAATGATAAAATGGCGTCATTAAAAATCTAATTTCCGGTTGCTGTGAATAAATAATATTCGAGGGACAAATAGATTAATGACATTTATTATTGGTGCGGTAAATTACAACGAATTTGAACTATTGTGTTAAAAAATAATGTTTTGACGGAGGCAATGTTTCGACGTTATTTTTGTAGGCGAATTTATCCGTTTTAGTACCTTAATTCCTTACATTACACGAATAATCTATGTGCTCGCTGATATTACCTTTCATTCCACGATAAAAGTAGTAGCTAGCAAGCTCGTATGAGTTTGTGGCTAACTTTGGTGACGGAGTTTTTAGGCCGCCTTAAGTTCGTAGCTTAATGACGGCTTGAGCCGAGACCGATAGTTTAACATGCCCTGCGAAGTTCGGAAAATAGTACTATACAAAGATCTTTATCCGAGTACCTATATCAAACATAAACCACATATCTCAACTGACATGCAACATACAATTGTCTGTGTTTTACTGTAAATGCATTTAAGTACGTTAAAATATATCGTGATCCCTTCCTCAACATTTTAAATTGAATGAATGTTTAACTCAGAAAGGTCGTTACTGGTAAATGGGTTCTGGCAATCATTAGTGCCTTTATTTCAGCAGGCGTGCTGTGTTTCGCGATTCTGTAGGTAGCTAATGCGTTACGACATTATCCTATCCCTCGGTCATTACCAATAATCGTATTTAAATTAATCCAGTTTTTGTTTACGATAGCGATGCTTTCCCTGAAATTATTTATGTACCGAGCTAAAACATTTTGTTAAAATTTTGTATTACAACCTATTTCTGATAAAAGCACTTTTGTCGTATGCAAATCAACACAACACATAACATTTATAATAAAAATATTGATTTTAGAGGCAGCCATGCTCAAGAAAAGAATGTAGGGATGGGAAGTCTGTAGCGTGGCCGTGCTCAAGGCCTATTCTTTCAAGGGAAAATGGTTTTTACTTTGTAATAACGGCGACGGGAAGCAAACAGCAAACATTGACTTGACAGTGAATTACAAATATGAAAGTTCATTATCGTGAGCTTTGGAACAACAAATTCACTGGGATTATTATAACTGTGGGCGTTTTCCTTTGTTGTATCTGGATGTATATTTCGATGTTTAGTTCAACAATACGTAGACATTGAGTGCACTCCGTCCAAAGGCGTAGTCTTCACACAGACCCTCGACCTCGCCGGCTTATGTGGCGACTGAGCTTACTCTAAATTGCAATTAAACAAAGTTGCGCTTTCACCAGTCCGTCAGTACTGTCTGCTATTGTTAAATTCACCGTAAATATAAAACGGATGAATACGTTTGATATTCTCAGAAATCTATATACGTTTTTGAAAAGCGAACCGGCTGCAGATGAGATATTACGTTTTCATGCACAACTCTGGCGCTCAATCTTTGGAATGGCAGCGGAATAAGAATGTTATAACTGTATTAATATATGATACGAGAATTTGATAAGGTTTGTACCTCACGAAGGTAATTTAGTTGGATAGATACGAATCCTGCGTGTGGTACAGGTGTGGGGAGTTTAATAACGTGTTTGATAAAGCCTTGTCCTGGTTGGATGAATGCGTGGATCTCAATACCTTAGTCCTCATCGCGGCGTCGACCGCTGTCTGTGAATATGGCCTATACATAATATTTTCACCGCATCTGCGCTATTTATATGGACAGGGAAAGTGCTGCCAGTTTTACATATTTAGATGCGAAACCATGAATTTAAATAATCCGTGCGCTTCCACGTTTAATAGACGTGTTAGTGGCTTTACAAGCACGCACTAATATACGAGTGGTTCTAAACCGGTGGAAATTAATGCATGCATTTAATTTATACTACCTACTTAATGGTATTTGATCCTGAAAATGATGAGTGAACTGGTTTATAGAATTACATATACCATTTTGTGATTTGTGCTGTATCTGAATGCCAGATTGTAGATTCTTTGAATACTGTGTATACATACATCCAGTTGTGTTTACGGTATCCCTTAGGGACACTTACATAGTGAAAATACCTATCGTTATTCTTTGTGAGAAGAATGAACGGAATTCGTCCTTGTTTCATCGTAAAGGATAAAAGAAAAGTTAATGATGTTTTCTCCTGGGGTCGTTGCCAAAAATATTTATGTTCATAAAAATTCATGCGCGAGTGCGTAAACCCTATTTATTCATAAGTTCATTACTGGAATACACACTGATTTTATATTAATACACTGTTATAGTAAAGATGGGTATAACAACTTTGCATACGGGATTTCTGAACGGGGAATATGAAGTTTCACGTATTCACGTTTCACGTATGTTTAAAGTTTGTTCCACTCCCAGATATTCACGCTGCTGTTGAAATGCTATCCGGCCTTTGTTCATGAACACACCCACGTGGAAAAACCTCGACCTCTCTACTTGCCTACTGTACATTCATCTTGGTTATAAATCAATTATTATGGTATGATTGATTGAATCAGGAATTCACTTCCTGACGTCTTTGTCATTTCAAAAATTAGTGAATACTGTTTTTAAACAATGTTGTAACATTGAAAGGGATATATTTATTATCGTATAATAAATATATCATGCATGCATGCATGCTTCTTATCGGTATAAAAACGTACCAGTTTATCTATTTATCTATGAAAGTTGTTTTAAGAAAGTCACTTGAGTCGCGATCTTTGCACTATAGATTATTCATAAAGAACAGACTCAGAGCGGCCCTGAACGAAAGTAAAGAGTGTGTGATACCCCTGAGAGTCTATGAACCTTGCGGAATCGATGGCTAGAACCGCCCCTATCGATGTTTCAGAGCAAAAGTTGACTGTAAGCTTAGTAAGGCACTTACGGGCACTAAGAGAGCTTGAAGTGTGATGTACGAGGGGAAGTATAGCCACCGACGGTAGCCTGCTTAGAACGCTGCGTTCAGATGATTGATAATATTTCATGTTATATTAAATTAGAACATGGAAACGTTCATTGACGTAATATTGATGGCAAATTGATGATTAGAAACGGATTGGTGGTTTAATTAGTGAAATAATGACTGCTTTATTGAAAACCCGTAAAGCTTATGTTTCGGAGAGTTGTTAATTATTGTCAGTTAGTTACAAGTTCAGGAAGGTTCTGATGCATAATTACCAATCATTGAAAAAATAATTTCGCTGTAAGGCGAATTCGAATTGTGTCTGTCTAATGATGACAATACCCCGCTTAGACATCAGTTCTCAATTTTAGTAATAAAATCAAAGTCGTAAAAACATTTCATTTTGTGCACTGAAACATGCTCACAGAACTTATCACCGAAGATGTTGGAATAATTCCCAATTTCCTTTGACAATCCAAGTACGTAGTACGTACGACATGCGATAATCAATTACGTTTTCAGGAATCCGATGACATGCTTTTTTCTATTTGCTCTACTTTTATTTCAAACCTTTGCTTTCAAAGCTGCATGGAATGTCAATGAAATTTCGAGAAAGAAAGGAGAACAATACTTATTTTTTATTTACCATGCTTTTGAGTATTCTCACTAAGCTTCCTTATTCTATTTTGATTGAGCCATTTGTTTTCGGGATTGGAGTGTCCGTAAAGTGGACCCTTGTGACTTTTTCGTTTTCCTAGGGAATTATGTGGAATGTTTGCAGTACGCACGTGATGAGTGTTGTTGGGGCTGGTATGGCATTAACTTTTTATTTTTATAGTCGCAGACTTGTAGGCGGCGACTGACCTGGATATTTCTATTCTGGTCCATATATTTGGGATACTTAAGTAGACTGAACCATAAAAGCTGGAGTTCAGCTTTAAACTTACTGAAATATTGAGGTAATTTTACGGATTTAATATTGCAGCTGTATTGAAAAGTTTCTATGTTCTCACGATGAAGCTGCGGTATTGGTCTACTCTTATTAATTCCACGAGGAACGGTTTTGATTTGCACGGTCTGACTTTTACCGATCGCAACAACGGCCATGGCAGCGATCTATCGAATGAGTCACGTACTCGTATCTACTATAGAATACAGCTCTAAAATAACACAAAATATCTCTTTGTTGCATATCGGAAACTAAATTTTGCGGTAGAGTGCATAGGGTACCTATATCTATTGTAGATATTCAATAGGAACAGTTCTAAAAGCTCACGGTGGTGAACCGATTAATATTTCAACTGCCAAAGATTTTCCGAAGGCACGTCATTCGTACTCGACTCACTGACTCTGGGTAAATAGGTACACGATTTTGGATCTGTAAAATAATTGTGTAAAGCGTTTCACTTAAATTAATTTGGCTAGATATTTTAATATTGCAATCTATTCACCCGTATTCACCCGCACAATCTAGGTACATTCACAGCCAGATTGGTCATCTGAATTCAGAGTTGGAATTCCAGCGTTTAACCTCTAGCTCCACGGAATAGTTTCCGTTCCTCGGCCGACATTTGTGTTCCTAAGCATCCTGTGAATGCAAAATTCACATACCTATACAATATACATAATGTATACAATACAGGGTGTTTCATCGATACCAATTAGTAGAATAGGTCAGAAGCTATAAGTTGTTTTGAACTATAACTTCAGATAAAATACCAAAATGTGAATTAGATTGAATACACAGACGAGAATTTCTTTTACTCCTGTAGGTATTCAGCAATGGACCTCGGCATCCTGATATAATGTAAGGAGTATGTCCATATTGGTCTTCTAAAACTGCGCTAGCCGAAATGGCTGCTAAATCTTTTATCATCTCATTTCGTCAACGCACTAAAGTGACAGGAGAACATGGCCGCAATTAGTCAAACGAGTTACAGCTGTGGTGGCCTGATTTTTATGCTGATCTATCTATCTGCACTATTATAAAACTGAATAAAAAGCCAAAGACTAAAATTAAAGATATGGATTAACTAAATATGCAGATCGACTAAATAAACGATTTTGATTCCGAAAATCGAGTTTTCCGTTTATTTGTGTTCTCGGATCACGCATTAACTACTGGAACAATTTCAACGAAACTTATACCATTCGGAAGCTCTTTTTCCGGATTATATTCTGGAAACAGGCTATATTTAATTGAAATCAAAGACGTGGATTCTTAGATGCAGCTTGAACTCTAAACCAAAAGTAGCCATTTACTACGAGGTTCATCGTTTGCTGTCGTATCGTATCTGTATTTTGGTGCAAAGTTTCGCACGCGGACGAAGTCGCGGGTATCAGCTAATTGTAGATAAAACCATGATCCCAAGTGGTTTTAACCTCTTCTCATATTCCGTGGTATGTTTTAAATCTACCTATTATAATAACCGAACCGATTCCATGCTCATAGTCTCAATAAAATACTGCTAGTAAGAATATACCCATGACGGTTCAACGCATTATTTATTGTTTTTTGTAGAAGCTTATATATGAATTATCTCGCATGCGTCTCTCGTTCTATAAGTATGGAATAGTCCTCTTCTTCCTGCGACCTTCACTACAATATCATCGGCTCATTGGGCGGAAGATCATCCTTCATTGCGTCCAACTGATCCAACAAACTCATTATTGACCTAAATTAAGTCGTTTCATCAAACGAGCCCCTGAAACTTGTAATTTTATTTGTATTTTTGTCGCAAGAAAACATAACGTCAAGAGTTTTGTCCAAACCTTCAAACTTTCAGTAGAGTTTACGAAGCTTATAAACTTCACTGAACGGAACCTGAATTTTTAATCATTACTTACAGACGCAAGATTTCATCATAGTACAAAACAGTTAGTTTATCGGATGCCTACAAATAAAAAAATATTAAATTTAATAACTACCTATATATTTTTCAATTTTACCTTTAGGTAAAATAATAATAGTTTTGTCACAAAAAAGCTTCATTACGGGTTCTCTACTGGGTTTAAGGTACATTGTTAAACAAATACACATATTCTTTAAAACTAACTTTGATAGAATTCTCAACAAGATCCAGAGATGATATTTTCAACATCTCTCTGTAGAATAAAGAAAATAACTTACTTTTCTTTTGATGTCGTATTTTCCCCTATATTATTTTATGTGGTTTGTCAGACTAGAGAGTAAGTAATTTTACTTTTTATTTACGTGTAAGTACTTTGAGAAATAATGTCTCGAGAAAAATATGAACTCCCAAAGTTACGTGTCGGTCGGTATCGAACTCTCTTCTGCACTGTTCTGTTTCGTAGCTGGTTTGTTTTGTACCACAGCATAGTGATGATATCAAGTTTTCACTTGGATTTGTCACTTTGTACCAATCACGCTTTCCCTTCCGTTTAGAGCTTACTTTATCCGTTCCGTAAATTATGTGAATCATACTGGCTGGCAATGGTCGAAGGGGATCGAAACGGGTACTGTATAGTTCAAGGAACATTTGGGATGCTGTAATAAACGATTGTGCTTTAGCGAAGGCGTCTACTACACTAAATGGTTTTAAAGCGCGCGTTGGTGAAAACTGTAAGCGCAGTAAGCAGCTGAATTCAATAAATAAATAATAATAAATAAAAAATAATAATAAAGGATAATCGAAAGTTTGGTTCGTTGGTTTGGGTTACACTGCGTACCCGCCTTCGTCTAAGCTCAATCTTAGCTTATCGTTATTCGTAGTAGACGCTCAGTTCTGTGAGCGATCCCTCGGCTATCGTCGATTGCAGGCCTCTCATTTACATAATGAATCTGCTTTCGACGTCTGTGGCAGTATGACGCGATTTCATTAATTAGCCATTACCACAATTCAGAGTTTCCATCACGCAATTCACAGTGACTTGGTGGATCCACTTTATATATTTTTTTCATTTAATTCCAGTAGCCTTTGTTTTTTTTTTCAGAACCTTCTTAACTATTCAATTTACTTTATTCAAAGTACAAAAAAATTAGAGCTCTTAAAGCTGTTTTAAAACTCTACGAGAAGACTACTAGCTCATGTAAACTTGCGTAACATAATATTTAAGTGCCGCCAAAATTAACTTTTCCTTCTTCATCAGGGACGTTATTGTATATACGTGTTTATATACTTCATTGTCAATCCATTACTGTAAGGGATTTAAAGCCCGTCTAGCACATTGAAAACGTTCGTCAATCAATCAAATTACAATTTGGTAAACGACCGAATATCCCGAAGGCGATCCGACGATAAACTCACTTTATGAATCCATGAACGAATTAGTGAACTGGATATAATTTCGTTAGTGGAAATAGAAGACCAGATAGTCTATAATGCGGTTACCAAGAGTACCTACGGAATAGTTGAGCTAGAAGCTTACTCGTCTACCTAAAGTGTACGAAGAGCTCGGTCCATGACGAGGGCTCTTCAATTAAAACTGTTCAAGTTTGTTTAAATGGTTGTGTCGACCCATCCGACAGAGTTACAACACAGATTTCACTCTAAATAAACATTCAACCTAATCTACCCGCACATTCCGAGATAAAGTGAAATTGTTTCAATTCTGTGCAATAATACAGTGTAACTTTGTGTTTCTAAGATTTTTATTTTTTTAGGAAACTATTTTTGATCTGCGCACAGTTACGTGATAACAATTGGCAATTAGTTATAGGTATTAAAGTATGGTCGAGACAAGGAGATTATGATTTACCTTCGATCCGACGAAGTTGGAGTCCGTAAGATTCCTTGTCTAACTCCCGATCGAACTTAGTGAGATTAACCCTTGATGTCAGATAGTTTGACTTCATTGTTAAATAGTTTGGCTTTATTGTCAAATTAATTAACTTAACCCATGCTTAAACTTCAGACAAATAAACATGATACAGACGGTTGTAACAATTTAATTAGCTAACGGTCCTTAAAATTATGTACCCGTACCCGCTTTGATTTGATAATTGCCCGATACAACTTATGAGATGATTGTAATCTTATGTTACTACAAGAGGCTGCACGCGACTTTGTCCGTTTGAAGTAAGTTTCCCGTAGAAGGTAGGTACTAATATAATCAACTTATATGATCTTTGTGATTTTACTGAATACATTATTTTTGACTTTAAGGCCCTTCGCACATGGAGCTACTCAAAAAGAACTAGTCACAAACTTAAATTACTAACGAGTTGCCTGAGCGTCACAGCCCATACATGTTCTATGGAGGTTCGCACACGACGCGATTAGTTACTAACTGGTCAGTAACGCGTTAACAACCGATCACGCGCGACGCGTCGTACCGGTCTCCACGCTACTGGTTCCCCGAGTTGCTTTGTTTTTTGTGATAAAAATGAACGAGCAAACATTAAATATTCAATTTGTGAAGGTGTCTTTCAACTTGAGTAGCGTCGTGTGAGAGGTACAGTTTCTAATTGGTTTGTAATTGTAATTACTGATTCGTTCCGTCATTTTTGAGTAGGTCCATGAGCGGAGGGCCTAACTTTCAATTTAAGCTCTCTAACCCAGCGTTGTTAAAAAAACAGTACTTATTTAAGACTCCCAACTCATTTACTCTAAACAAAAATTTATTTCAGCATCTCCCTCCTTAGGCTATAGGTACTACATCTTTAATGACCTCGTAAAAAGATTGCAAACTGTCTGAAGACTACCATTTTACTCGTAACTATATTATTATATAGACTTTGAAATATTTGACTATAATATTTTTTCTATTCACTCATATATTATCCTATTGCTTAAGTATTATCATGATAATATGTTACCTACTCTTACTCTACTTAGAATTCGTAGTCTATTTATGTAATTCTGAAGTAAGCCGCTTAATCGTCCATCGCGTACTTAATGTTTGATCTCCTAAGAGTTGGATAAAGCGTGTAGGGTGTTTGGGAAAGTGAGGGTACCCACAACATTAAATAAAGCAAACAACATAGAAGTGTCATTCGCTGAAGTGATTTTAAACGTTTAAAGTGCCGCTGAACGTAGATCTAGAGTACTATTTTTCTGATTCCTGAATACAAAAAAGTTTCGTATCTACACAATAATTATTAAAATTGCTCGGCCTAGAAATCGCGGGTCTGATCCATGCAAAGGCAGTGTCACGCCTTATTACCCTAAATAATGTTCGCCAAATCACTTCATCATGAATAAACAAGATGCTGGCCTAATACTAAGAAAGTCTCGTTGATAGAGCAAAATAAACTTTTTTAATAAAGGTATGGAGGTTTTGTATTATTATTAGTTTGCTTATTTTTTTTAAAGTGCGTATTAATGGGTTCATTGGTTTACACGTATGACATGTCAAAGATCTAACTCAATTTATGAATTAGCATTGTTTAGAAAGAGCATATTAAATATGATATTGCGAAAGTTTAGACAGTGAAAAACTTTGCAGGGCTTCAATAAAACCGGATAATTTTTTTTCCTTGCAGAACTTTCCACGGAACAAGCGATCTTCGCTATCTTTGCTTTTTGTTTAAGAATACTTAGGACTTCGCTTCTATTAGCGGTGACGCTTTCTAGGGTTAAAAGTTTTGACATCGTGCCAGTTCGCAAAGAATGGAAAGCAATTATTATCCTGCGAGCTAAACTTTAATCGTGTTTTCTTGAAATAAATATACACGGAACTCGCAAACTATCCGTATACAAGTCAAAGTTTTCAAGACAGGTAGCAATGCTTTCCTATATTAATAAAAGCCTTGCACATCCAATACAGTTGACAGGCAAGTGCGACAGAGTAATGCTGATAGTAGAGCAAGATAATAGAAGAATAATAGAATTTGCAAAAAAAGTAATTTAGTCTAGCTATACTAAATTACTTTCTTGCAAAATTCTACATCGATGACTAAAATCGAGTCAACTACTGATTCGATTTCGTCCCCAGATTTTCCGATTGCCCTGTAGTCTTGACTTGATTTATAGCCATTTGCCATGCTCTACAGGTTAATTTAACATAAATTCGATAAAAACGGAGCCTTGGTTTTCGATCAGCCTCGTAACAATTTATATCATTTACCTACTAAAATGCTACGACTATTTCCAATAATTACTTGAATTCGAACTAACAAACCATGAAAACCAATAATACCCTACTAAATAATTTAAATAATTATTACCTGTGTACTGAATTACCGGTATAGATTGTCGGTAATGCAAATTGATTTCATTCAGTCTAATATTATGCTACCAATAATAATTATGTTGTACAATACCTACAAATATTACCAGCTATGAGAATGTTTTGCGTAGAACATAAATATGCAATGTTTGTTCATAGAATGTACCTTTGACGGTATTAGCGCAATGAGTATTCTCTTCGGAAAATCATAATTGCATTCTGCAACTAATTACCACTACGTAGAATTCAAATATTGGCTACACCTTGCCGCATATGGCTGCTAATCCATTGAGATTGTGATTTGATTCTCGTGGCGTGACAAATTATGCATGAACTGTGATAAATATTTGCTCTGGATTTGAGTCTGCTTTCAACAAAAATTGATACCAATGTTTTTCTTGAAGATTTTATTTATCTTAAAAAATCACTCAAACAAGTATTAGGACTTAATGCTAAGAGCATTGTCTACCAGTCTTCCTGGGCGTGCAAAAAGATTGTGTGGCGGTACCAAACTAGCCGTAGAATATATTTTAAATATAATAATTAATATGGTACTCCAGTATATAATATATCTAAATACTGACTATATCTAAATGTACGAGTATCTAATACTAGGTACTGAGAACAAAATAATTAAAAGAAGATTATTGATTTTACGTAGTGTTCTGTCTATACTTCTCTTCTACATCAGGTGTGGCATGAAAACACTTCATCGGTTGAGCAATAAGTCCCACGTATTCAATGGAAAACTGTTCTCACTCAATGTGGTCTAGTTCAGTGTATTTTAAGCATTTATAAAATTGCGAATGCCCTGTACAGTAACACAGTATACAGAAGTTTGACATAGACCCCCGCGCGAACTGGCTCACACATAACTTTTGTTATTGACGAACTTTGAGCAGCGGAAGCTTTGTTTCTGTATTTACGAGTATTGTGTGTACATACTGCGTAAATCATGTTTCTGATTTAATTAACAACTATCGAGAAAGTATATCCTAGTAAATTGGACCTGACGTTGTTTTTATGTAAGTAGGCGCTACATACGTTGTTATTTTGCTGTTTATGTTCGTTACCGAGAGGTTGTGCTAAACACAATGAGAATTGTGAGATATCAAAAATATCCAACCATTTCATTGTTTATTTTTTGTTGCACTAAGTTGATATTTAAAACTTCTTTGTCTTGAAATTTAACTCCTAAAAAGTTCGAGCTGCGCGGCGAACAGAAAATAGCTCTGCTTGCAAGCAGTGTACAATTTTTTTCCATGAAAATATGGTCTCGTCGACAATACGAGATACCGAATGAACGACATAAAGATCACAAGATCACCATCACACAGTATCAGTTTTCCATGTCAGCTTGTCAAGATTGTCACATACGGTGGTAAAATTTCATACATTTTCCCCCTTTTAATAAGCGTGCGTGCCGAGCAGTAGGTACCGTATAAAAGATCGTATCGATCACCTCTGTGATAGACCTCGTTTTCTCACTTGACTCTGAGCAAACAAAGTGAGATAGCAAGAACATATTTCTTCATAATACTTACCTAAATATAAAAAAAATATGGTAAATTTTGTAATATCAAAGTATTACCTAGTATTACTAACGGTATATTTGAAGTTATACTTCTAATGCGACTTCCAACAAGGTTGCGTTAAACGGGAAGCGTTAGTCTCGGTCTCTTTCTATTCACCCGAATAGAAAGAGACAGAGACTAGCGAGAGTGATCACATACGGAGACCCCCACAAAACGCAAAACACTTTGATAGCGCGTTCTAGGATCCGACCAAACTTAGCAGCGCCATCTAGTTCTAATTTAGGCAACATGAGCATAGAACCTTTTCTAACTAAATAAGTACCTACTGCATATTGGTTAAGTACATAAAAATAAATACTAAATTAATTTCACATTAAACACAGAGCGAGAGTGAATGCGTGGCACTCGAAGTATGACTTCTTCCGCGCGGAGGGACTCCACGCACTATTTTTTTAATCAGTTTTTGCACAAAAACTCCTTCTTTAAAAACGGCCTCTTTTGAACACCTTTTTTGCTGTAAAAACAGATCCTTTCGTATGTTTTAGTCTTAAAGTGAGTAGGTACAAAGCCTTTGAACACATTACTTCTTTATTACGATTTCTACAAAAAAAAACGATTATCTTATTTCTTCTGTAAAAATATTACGATATTCTACTAAAGGCTATCTTGCAT
Source organism: Eulithis testata (assembly GCA_947507515.1). NCBI lineage: Eukaryota > Metazoa > Arthropoda > Insecta > Lepidoptera > Geometridae > Eulithis > Eulithis testata. Next base: position 7,434,614 of record OX382194.1, read on the forward strand.
TCGATATAGGTACATACAAATATAAACACGTAAACATTAATAATGCATCATAGGAAAAACAAGCAATCGTAGAACTGAATGAGATAAAAAAGAAAGAGCCAAAGTTAGGAGCTCTGTGTAAAGGAGAGTTCTCGTGAGCTTGCTATTTGAATATTAGGAGGCAACCATTTTTCAACCCGCTGGTGATAATAATGACGCTATTTATCAACGCCTTCAAAGGGTAGGTAATTATTAACGTTGTATTTGGGCGGTCTCGTTTGTTTCTTACAGTTTTTGTGTGTCATATATATTTGGCGCCGTAACAGTTAGGGCATCACGTTTGGCTGCGAGGGAATAGCTCCAAATGATTTATCGTTGCGTTGAATATGCATGTCGCGATGAAAAATGACGAAAAAGCGTGTGAGAATGGGATTGACGGTAGCGAGGTGCTCGGCTTTACCGACGCGCGCAAACTCGCTCAACGCTCCGCTTTACTCGAACCACTCCACGCTCTTTCCAAACCCGTGGACGCGTCACATTGCGGAAGTCGTTAAGAAGATAAATCGAGATCTACACAAGACCTCATAATCTTTTTAAAGTATTTAAGTAAGAGCTCCCCCACTATTTTTCTTTCGTCACATTCAGTTCCGCCACATAATGAAAATTTATTAAATTCGGAGAAGTGGGTCATAGTGAGAAACTTCACTGCATATTAACTGTTTAAGTAAGGATATGCATTATAAAATGGGCAAGTTTCAATACAAGTTTCGCTGAGACAAAATTTATAAAGTGCGAGGCGTTTTCGAGGTGCAGTCTAAAGTTTGGTCCGTAGATATACCTACCTTGTAGTTGGCAAAACAATAGCGGGCAAGTTTTACTTGGGTAGCGAGACGGCCACGCTTCACCGCCCGCGTTCGGTTCCGTACTCCGTACATTAATACTGGCACTGCCAGCGCTACATCGTGCTATGCAAACTCGCATAGTTTTCGCACCAACAACTACAGTACTTTCGTAAATGAGAAATGCATAACCGTTTATCTTATAGCAGTTTCTAAGCACACACGTGTTACCTTATCATGCTTAAGTTGTAATAACGCGCCTACTATGCAAATAAGTGGCTCGATGAATGTTTTTCCCATCGGACCCACCAGTGGGCCAGTCGGTGGGCTCGATGGGAATAGACCCTACGGATGCTGATCATTTAGAAATGGAAAATGCAATCTTATCAACATAATCCTAAAAAGTTAGAATACTCCGGTTTTATCTCGAAACAAAGTATAAAATCACAATATTTTCAACGGAAATCTAACCCTTGCTATAATAACATCCAGTCCCGAAGCAGTAAAACAACATTTTATTTAGTTTTTAACAATCGATCTTGCTATCTCGGAGGAACAAACAAGGATTCCGATGTCTCTTGTTAGCTGTTCGCTCTAGTGGCGAGTCTGTACAACTTAATGCCACAAAATAGATATAGTACCTATACTTCATACTAACGCAAAATACAAGTATACGTCTTCCAACTTGTATAATTTTTTTAGACTCGGAAGTCCGTAGGTATTATTCCTCTGCCGCAGGGGTCGCTAAGGGGATTATTGGACCAAAGTTCCAGGAATCCCCCACGCAGGGGACGCACGCAAGAGAAAACTGGAATGAGCCTTACTTTCGCCATACAACTTAGATTAAAATACGGTTGTAGGTATTGATTTAAAGGGTCTTGGGCAAATTGGATGAAGCCCAGGTCCCACATTTTTTTAAACTAGCAGTGATGGAACTTTAATTATTACAATACGCTTACAATGCCGTTCTTAAAAATGTAACAATGTCATTATAAAGCAGCGGGAATCATTAGTTATTACATATTTTACATTAAAAAATGCGTCTTTTTCAATGTTGTTTATCGTATTTAGAGGTTTTTCCGTCAAAATAATTACTTTATTTTGCGTTTTCGTGACTGCTACTGCATAATAGATGGCTTATTCCCATCGAGCCCACCGGCCGGCCCACTGGTGGGCCGGATGGGAAAAAAAATCCCATCGAGCCCACTCATTTGCATAGTGGGCTCGATAACAAAAGTTATAAATAACAAAACTCATCTGAAAATTAAGTAAATGTATGCAAATCGGGACCTGAAATGCCCCAACGCCTTTTCGTTACTCACCCTGTAGAACGAAAGATGACGGAAACCGACCATTTTGATCGTCCGTATCAGTAGTTTACCATACGGGTAGCGCGGCATATAAAGTAGCTGATGCATGTAATGGACCAGGGTACACGCAGCAGCCTAGAAAATGACCTATATATCAGCTGTGTCACTCTGCTTGTTTCAGAAGATAGCGTTTATACGAGATTTATAGAAACGCTAACATATTGTAAACATTATTACCTACGAAATATTATAAAATACACTTCAATAGTAAAAACCGCTGAAATGCACCAAAGAATTTTTGGTATGTTTTAGGTTACCTTTTATAAATACAACAAAGTTTAGGTACATAGGAATATAATATTTTGCAGTCAAACAGGTACATAATCTAAAATTCCGGACTATCGTGTCTGTCATAAAAATAATCTTCTTCTCTGTCATAAAAATAAACTATTATTGAGAAATCTAGGTTTCGGTGCACGAGCTATCTTTGCATACTGAAATAGCAGATAACAAAAATATTGGCCGGCGCCGGCATGGAGGTTTTCACTGTAGCTAGTTTCAGAACGTTGCTTGAATCATACTTACTTCATCGATACCAACTTCCATGCCGGTTACTATATTTTAAATTAATCATCTTCTGGCCCAAGTCTCTGTGGTTTATGTACTACTACCAAAAGCTATAACCAATGTCCGTAGAGATCAAAAGTTTCTGATAAAACTAATTTATTAAGCTTTATGCAGGCTGAATAAATGATGAGGTTGCGATTTAATTTTAGTCAATAATACATTTATTATTTACTAGCGACCCGCTCCGGCTTCACACGGGTGCAATGCAGTGATGATGATGATGTATTATACATATAAACCTTCCTCTTGAATCACTCTATCTATTAAAAAAAACTGCATCAAAATCCGTTGTGTAGTTTTAAAGATCTAAGCATACATACATACAGACATTAGGACAGACGCGGGAAGCGACTTTGCTTTATTCTATGTAGTGATATAATAACCATTCCCATTATCTTGACTGTACCAGTCAATACCAGTCAACTATAGGTTTTCGAATGGCGTAAATTTCCATCAGCAATAATAGTTGACCATTTAAACCACAGATGCCTTCGGACGGCGTTTTCCGTCACTAATAGTTGACCATTAGGTCATACCAACTTTATAGCTGGAAGTGGCTGCACAAACCTATCAATGATGTCAGGGTATTGCAGATGTGACGTTCTTAGTATTGTAATTTTATTGCATATAGGTTGTAGTCTAGTATATTGGATGGAGAATTGCCAGCTCGTCGTCGCTGACTGATACCAAATAAAATTTATGCTTAGAACGTTTGATTGCTTTGACAACCTTCTTTACACACATTTGTTCTGCTCTTGTCTTTGGTTTTGTGTAGCTTGATTGCACGTTCCAAAGGTACTTGTCTTTGGTTTTGTGTAGCTTGATTGCACGTTCCACTGTTGGAAATAACCTATTTTCTCCGACTCTACATTTTGCTACATGCCTTCAAACAACTGACCGCACGTATAGTGGTTTACCCAGAACTGCGTACTGACCTATTCTATCACAGAGCTGTTGACATAGCAGTAGTTTAGTGCTGTTTATAAGTGCAATCAAACAGCTTTCAATAAACGATGGTATTGTTTTGCCTGTTATTGCGATTCCGTTGCCGAGACACGTCCAGAATAAATTAAACAGCAATTTGGGAGCTTTAATATGGAGTGTTGTTCCCGCTATTGCCATAGTGCGGCGTGGCGATATGAGCGGCATCCGAATGAGTACACAAAGGCGACCGGCCGAGCACACGCAAGAGGCGTAGCTAGTTGTTCAAACATACGATGTAACAATTCCAAAATAAATAATAATTTTCATTAAAGTTAATCCAATTATCAGTGTAATATTAATGAGTAGTTTGAAAATCGTTCTCATAGATTACTCTTGCGATCGTCCGAGATTAGTTAAAAAATATATGACAACGTGACCCATTTAGGCCCTATTGTTTTGAGCTCCTCCTTACGTTCAAAAATGGTAAAACATAGGACTGAGGAGGATGCATAGGACAATTATTGTAGAATGCATAGTCATAATACGAGGTTGCAGTTGTAGCTGACCATGAGCGTTGATTACATACATTTTAGCCGTCTATCACAAGTTTGCATTAATAAAAGTGTCCTTCACTAAGTCATGAAAGATCAATGGTGATCAAAATCATGAAACAACTCGGTCCCACTATAAATACTGATTCCGAAACTGGCGTACTATCCATCGGTAATGCTGCCCACATGATTGCAGCACACCAGCCGCTAGAGACAGCTTCGTTACATGAATATCATCAATTTGTTCCTCTAAATTACCATCGATGGGTCTGGAATAGCAATCGAGTGCGGGAACATTCGTAGCGTAGCATTATTCAAAATAGAAATCAATGAGCTGCCAGTAGCTCCAGTAGGTTCAAAATTATAGATGATATCCTTATACCCTTAGGTTAGGTTGTTATTATGTAATATAAGTATGTATTTAAGACATACATTTAAGTATTCTATCAGCAATTTAGATCCCACTAGGTGCCGCCCGCGACTTCGTTCGCGTCCCGTTGGACCCCGTTGATTTTTCGGGATAAAAAGTAGCCTATGTGTTAATCTAGGTCACGGGCAATATATATTCCAAGTTTCATCCTAATCGGATCAGTAGTTTTTACGTGAAAGAGTAATAAACATGCATCCATCCATCCATCCATCCATCCATCCACCCACACTTAGAAACTTAAAAACTTACGCGTTTATAATATTAGTAGGATAGTACAAGCTTTGCTTAGTTTGGGAGTAGAAAGGGTTGTTTAAAATGTCTATAAATATTGATACGTTTCATTTATATTTTAACACGCACTCTTTCTTAACGCTGCTTGGTGCGCGGCTGTTATCTTGCCATAGAAATCTTTTCTTCTTCTTTGCATCTAATCTTGTTCACACTTCTTTGGATGTTAACTTAAATATCTCTGGATGTTAGTAGATGTACAGAATCTAGAAACGCATTTTACTTAATTTCAAAGTCTACCTACTATTATAGCTATCCAAATTAAAGAGGCATCGTCGTGTAAGTTCATAAATCAGTGTTGTTGCATTAGTTTTTGGACTAGTACCAAGATTGAGTAACTCTTTTATTGCGTTTCTTTGAACATTTGATATGGAAAAGTGCCTAGCGAAATGAGCGAACACATTTAGTTAAGTACATAAAACTTAATGTTATTGCATGACATGCAATATTTCTTAAAACCACATATTATTAGAGCTTAAAAAGTATCTTTTGTGGTCAAAAGGTACTCAAAAAGATACTTAAGTATCACATTTCTGTTTTTAATGTCACATTACGTAATAATATTTACTTGTATAAATGTCTTAATACAAAAATACTGTATAAAACCAGAACTTAATAAAAAATACTAAAACACATTGTGAAAACAAAATATCAAATAAAAAAATTGAAATGTTTCATCCCTCCAGGTTTGTTATAAATGAATTTATCTTTCTCGTGAATTTTACCCTTACGAGCTTCGCTAATCATACCGTGCCGTGCAATTATTTTAATTAGAGCTAGACGGTGTTATCATTACCATTAACTTCGAAAGCCAAAGGTTAGGTATTGAAGATCGTACCGCCATTATACCTACATCAAGGACTAATATTATTTATTCTGTGATAGAGGCGGCGCTCAATTTGTGGTGCCACGGAATAATATAAGTTTAAGTGACATGTGTGCTCCATGTGCTACATTTTCGGCCAGCTTTCAGAAAAAACGGATACAAGCTTATTCTCATTTTATATCAGACCAGTGCCTACGCAACACTATTTACACTTGTCGGGTTTTCGTATTTCGCATATCACAATCGCACTTGCTATTTTTTTAAGTGGTATACCTGAGTATTTGGTACAGCAAACTACGAAAATTAAAAAATTATGCTGGTACAGACCAGCCGAACGAACGCAAGCGAACGATAACAAGCGAAAGCTAGCGAACGTTCTAGCGCGAGCGAGCGAAGGCGTGTTAGTGCTTTTGTTTGTCTTCGGTCGTACTTCGGGCGACATCGGTACATTATGGAGGTAATGAAGACGAGCGATCACGCGGCTCTTATCAGCGAAGCCTTCGCTAGCGGTCGCTTGCTTTCGTTTGTTCAGTCTGTATCCGGGATTACGAACTACGTCGTACGAAGTTAAAACGTATTAGAATCGGAAAGTTACATTCCACCCTCGCACATGATGACGAAACTACCTAATAAGGGTTCTATTTTCTTCATTTGACCACAATTAGGCTTACCTAAGGTTACGTGAGCCTTACCATTTCTGTGTGTTACCTTTCAGTGGTGCTGACTCAGCTAGACCCGTGCCTACATGTAGACTTACAAATTGTCTGTGTTAATATACCTATCCTATACACATTCCTGGTTAACTACGAACGTGTGTGCTTACACAGGGTGAGGGAGGATGCATGGACGACGTTAAATTGAAACACATGTTTGTCAGTAAATTCTAAAATACACCGACTTTCATACTTATATCGTAAATATTTACTTTTTAATCGATATTCGATTGAAATAACTTTTATCAAAATAAATTGTACGGGAATTTCAGTTGGGCTGTTTAGGGCGCATCTAACCTGCTCTTATCGATCTCACGGATCCAAGGAGTCGCGTCCCTGCTTGCACCGAGAATTCACACAGCACTTCAAGGTCCATAGGTTTGAGAGGCTGGTTCTGCAGATTATGGGTCTTCGTCTAGAATGGAAGGTCACTGAAGCCTAGGTACTAGGCACTGTGCGAAAACACAAAAGATGTGCGTGCGCGGCTGTTTAAACAAAACACACAAAACTTTAAACAAAAAAATTATTTAAAAAGTTATAATTTAAATTTAAGGCGAGGTTATCCAAGAAGTTTAGGACGAAGACGTCTAGACGGGCACTGGGCGCGAGCGAGCGAGCAAGGCACGAGCGCCTGAACGGGCTGAACGTATGGATTTTGATAGTTTTCTTTCACAGAGATGAATAATAACTAAATTATAATAAAAAATAAAAAATGTTTACAGTTCCCTGGTAAATAATAAGCCCTATCTTTTGATATAACTTTGACATGATTTCAAGAAGAAACATCGTAGTATGAACCGTTTGAAATATCTATTTAGTGTCATCTTTACGATTTTTTTTATCGAGAAAATTATTATTAGTCACGTTTCTATCTTTACAAAGCTCTAGGATATATGTTCAATTTTAATAAAATATATTTTTTTCGTGCAACTTTTGCTCTTCAGTAGATATACAGTTGTTAAAAAACCTAAAAGTTTCGAATAACCCCGCCTTAAACAAAAAAAAAAGATTAGTAAACAGCCACCGAAAAAAAAATTAGATTTTTTTGTGACTTTATACGATTGGTAATGACCGTCTCTACCAATGTTTTCATTTAATGTCGTACGTACGTCCCCACCCTGTATACATGTATATTCCTACTCGCAAGTCAACGTGGCGCTGTACCGACATACTACATTATGTGGGTATAGTCTGGTCTGATGAATAAATTAAGTATTTACCCAACAGAAAGTTTCATTTAAACTTCCCTGCTACTTAAACACAAGATATAAAGTCTAACCTATTTAAAAAAATTCGAATACACTTTGAATTTCAGTGTAGGACCCAGATTAGCTTATATCCACTTCAATTTCAAGGTTCGTTGACTCGAAAAAACAATTAATGATGGTCGTGATTTGCGGAATACTCTCAGAAACTCCGTTTTATTGTTTTGTTTGGAATCTGTCCAAATAAAAGTTCGAGTGCTTTTTATACTAATAACATATTCCCAATGCGTTTATACTATTTTGGTTTGGATTAGTGAAGCTACTTAGAAGTGTTTGATAACTGTAAAAGTTCGCAGTTGAAACGTGTGTAATTACTCTGTGCGCAGGAGATAGTCGCGGTCCGCAGTGTGCGAGTAAGTAGGAGTACCTAATGAGATTCCATCTTAATTATTTTTCAGTGTTCCTCGTAAATTTTCCTTCCCGGGAGTTGCTGAGCCGTTCCAGAGTAAAAACATCCTTTCCCAGTTTAATTATATCCTTTTTTTACTGCGCTCAATATTCATTCTGATTTTCGACGGGCAGACATTAAAATTCATAACGTAGCTATTACACTCGTCAACATCTGGCGCCGCTTGAACGTTATTATCTGAAACTTTTAAGAGGACCATTAATTAATTTTAGAATAGTTATTATCGCTTGGGAATTGTTACTGTCCGCGCGCACTTTCAAGAATAACCGTAAATTTGAACAAAAATACCTGTTTTCCATAGTGGAACACCTCCGGGTGATTGTCGTGATACACACAATAGAAGATCTATTGCGTAAATGATTGCGTATTATCTGCGTACTGGCATGCTCGTAAAAATATAACAAGATCATAAAATAAATTGAAAAATATCATCATTGTCGTGTTTTTATTTTTATTTCTGTAAGGTTGCAACGCCACACTACTGTTTTTACGATACTTGCTTAACTGAATTCATTGAAATAGCGTTTTATGACTCGGGCACTATCGAGTCCATGTGTGGTTCTCGATAAATTTGCGTTGGCGACGCCCCTATTGCTGTATAGTCGTAAACCGTTTGATGGTGGTCCGAAGACAGATCGTAAATAGTTCCTAGCACATAAGGATGTGGTGCACTTAGCGCACTATATCCTTCTTTGTTTCTAAAAAACAAAGTAATTGATTGTGTCACCTAAAGGGTTTATTTAAACAAAGAGTTAAATTTTGATAGAGGGACAGACATGACAATAAATCCATTTTATCAAGTGATCAGGGTGAAGAAATGGAGCAATTCATATTATTTTGATATATTTTGTAAACTTAGACACTATTCATAGAGTATAAGTGTTAGGTGTAGATAGGTATTCTTAATTATTTTTTAAGTTTATGTTGGTACAGGCAAAACCTTATTAAACTATGCTTTACTGTTTGTTAATAATGTATTCATATCTAATTTGTCAGACTTTACTTAGTAGGCACGGTTAATTTTCGTCTTTGTTGAGCGGTAAACCACAGACTTCAATTAATTTATTCAAAGTCACCGGGTTAACGAATACTCGGGTAAACCACATCTTTTTGTAGACCGACGCTGTTACAAAGACATGTGCTGGAATACCTATCCAATAATTTTATTTTACTACAATTTTTTTTTACTGTTCATTGAACATTATTGTAAACCTTTATTTATTCTTTTACAAGATCAACGCTATATTTAAGATACTTACAGAGTTTCTAACATGACACTAAAACCTTCATGTTAGTGTTGAGTTCTCTATAAAGCGATCATTTTGTAAGAACATCGCACACAACTAAAAAACAAACTAATAATAACAAACCTTCTCAAGTATAAAAAAAATTGCTTTTTTAAACGTTCAAGTGTTTTGATTTGTGGTTATATAAAATTCCGAAACGAGGAAAAGAAAGTTGGGAAAGCCAGATGAGCATGTGCCACTCAGAAACACTGTACCTGTCTCTGTACGAACACTCGACGCTAAATTTAATTTCCTGAAAGCGATCGATCCTAAGAAACTGCACTTGCTCGAGAATTTGGTTCGCAGCTGATCAATGGAGAAAAGTGTCACATTCAATAGGTACTTTTATGCAAACTCTATTTTACACAGAAATGTTAAATGTAAATTGGTCGTGTTATCTTCTATGTCGTGTTGCTGAGCACTGTTTGGAACTACTGAACTGATTGATAATAACTAACAATCTAACCCCTTATTCATATTCAATAACTGTCTTTCAGCTGTTTTAGCGGGGCTTTAAAAATGCTCTGTTATTGTCACTTGCATGACAACGAAAAGAGATGACAACAGATTTAGCAATCATTTTAGTTAGCTCAGCTTTATTATATGAATATACCCCTAAGTTTAAGATTAATAAAATTACGTTGTTAGTTTTTAATATTTGTATAAGGAAGACTAGTGCACAATTTATGCAGTATTAATATAAAAATGCAATAAACAAGTACCTACGGGACTCTGAAGAAGCGAATTGCGACGAACTTGCCCATTTTTTCGCCTCCGCTTCCGCTGAGATCCGCTTTACATTTTTATTTCACTCCTTTCAGTCTAATTTAATATGCGGCCTCGTAGAAGAAATTGCGAGAATATATTTTCGCATTTGTTAACTCTACCTTGAATTAAATCAGATTTCGCTGAAGAATTCGTGTCGAATTGTATAAAAATGATGTTGATTTGCAAAATCCTTACATATACATGCGTTTTGAGTATTAAAGCAAAGATATTTTACACCAACTTTGTTACAAGCTTATACATATACACGTGGTATCTAACCAAACCTATTCTGATCTTCTATAAACATTTTACCTTCCTATATTATTATGGTTTGTGCCCGGGCCAAGCCATATTATTATGCTTAAGGCCTCTTTCTCGGTTTTTCTGAATTTGTTTTGTATAGGTAAAACAGAATGAGATTCATTTAACCTTATGAGCAAAATAAAGAAAAATCAGGTCGTTACTTGGAATTTAGACAAGCGTCTATTGCAAGATTTTTAATTAAAACGACTTTGATCACAGGGTCGGAATGTCTCTTTCGTTGGTGGAACGATTAAAACCGCTGTAAAACAGTCGCCATGTAATCTTTTCGCGTAACTCATCCGCAATTTAATCAATTTTCTTTGATAAATTCGTAAAGAAGCTCTAATAACGCACATAATAATATTTTTAATTACAGTGAGTATACCTATGTAGAAAAATGTTTTAGATATAACTGAATGCTGTTTATCAAAAAAGAATTCTGCCGCTGTTATATAACGTACGAATTGATTTGTAGTGCAAAAGCAGTGTATGTTATGGAAATTGTAGATGAGTGCGTCTTCATTAGGGCAAATATCAATTAGGGTCGCTGTACGTGTCGGCGAGAGATAGCAGGCGCGTGACCTCCCGGCTCTCCGATATTCCACCCTGGCGCGACGCAACTCACTCTGTAACTCGGTAACTCTGATCGGCCGTGGGAACCAAAACTTCAAAACACGAAACGTGCTATTGCCTAAATAGGTGCTTACCTAAGCCCTTCTGTGTAACTCGACCTGTTGTTTGCTTGTTTATTAATTAAGATTAGGTACCATCAGATATTCGCGCCTCAAAACCCTTTTTGGGTCCCTATGCTTTCCCACCGTATTTGTTTCAGAAATAATGTCTAATGGTAATGGTAATTACGTCGTTGGCTCTCCGAATCATTATTCTTTGTTTAGCTCGGCGCCTCCCTTATAAATAGGTATGGGTTGTTTAGCTTGAAATCGGGTCAAATGAAAACCTATCATTCTACCGAACGACTATCCACGACTACCTGCTTTACTCTACGGCTGTATTGGTCCGTCTCTAAAACCAATTTGGTTTCGATGAATAGGGTTTCGTCGAATGCTCGTGGAATATTTTTACCGTCAATGTCCTCAGATCGTTTGAAGTTTGCTAACAACTGTTTCAAAATTTAGTTCATTTATTCAAAAATAATATTACGACTAATATTGCATTTAAAATATTTACAAAATACACAATCAGTTGAGCTATCAACAAACCATTGCAAACGATTTATAGATAGCTCAACCGATCTAAATCAGTATCAATCGAAAGAGTGCCAGTTCACGATACTGCATTAATATTTAGTTATTTTCGTATATTTTAGGAAAAGTACAACTCAAATAAGTTATATTTTTTTTTATATTTAAGATTACATATTTCAAATCATGGTGAAGGCAAGTAATTAACCAAGTAAAAAAAATATGAAACATACGGTACTTGTTTGAAAACCTCGAAACTGACAAGGGTCTTGGCGTAATTAGCCTCTCCAAAATCGTTTTGCGAGATTAATAGGTTTGACTGTTAATGCATATTAACAGAGTTCTTAGCTACAATTAAAATGTATCCTTTCATCTTGATAAGTATCCAAATCATGCTTTGAATAATGAAATTTTCTATACTTATAATTTGCATTCTATACTGATTTAAATTACCTCGTAACGTTTCGTTAAATATTTATGACGGTCCCAAACGTCCAATGATTCTTAATACTTAGGCAAGTTTTATCATATCTTTGTTGTAAGTTTTCTTGGACAAATATATTACAATAGAACGAGTGGCTTACCATTATAACTGACTGATAAAAATGTTGAAATAATTGTTAGGATTGATGAGACAATTTTGAGAAAATTGGAAGATTTCGACAAAAAAATATAAAAATACTAACTTCAATAAGAAAGATTCATCTGAAATGTGATGATTTATCAGAGGGGCAGCAGCGGGGCTGTAGGGCGCGTGCGGCGTCATCGTCGCCGCTTCCTCCCCCCGACATATCTCTTTGATAAATTGCAAAAGAATCTGCGAAAGAGGTAAAATTCTAAAATAAAATAATCTCCAGGCCGGGAGAAGAACACCATTTTGTCTTATGGATGGCGCTCTCAAGTTTACGAATAAAAGTTTGCTTGATGGTTCGAGGAGCTCTCCAAGTAGGTTGTATTACGCTGGCTAATGTTGTTTTGCATGTTACAGCCGTAGTTCGGATGTACTGGATGTTTGTCGCAGTCGTGTGAGGTTGTAGGTCGTCAGAATATTTTTATCGGGAGTGAACGAATCGCGTCTGAATACGTCCGTGCGACAGCTGCCGTTGACGTCTCTGAAGCGCCTATTATGACGGTTCTCCTTTATTTATGATCGAGTTGAGCGGTACTTATTACGACTTCGCCGACGGGACATGTTTCATATGCTGGCCTTGTTCCTGCGTTAACTCCCCTTCTTGACGCTTATTGAGCTATTTGCTCCAAATTGCACGTCCTTCGCATTTCTTTCTTCAGTATTGTACTAATAATAATATGATTACAAATGGCCATGATAGATCGCATTTTCTTTTTTAGTTCGAGTGCTTACTCCTATAGAATTGTTTCGTCTTCAAACGTGCTGACTAATTACATACTCATAACTCGAATAACTCACCAACTTTAGTCGTGAGCATAAATCGTATCTTAATTTCGTTTAGAACTAGCGACTTGTGCAAGTATTCGCGTTGCCATTGTTATTCACAGCATATCTTGAAACTCGTCCTAATATGTGTTTCAGTAAGCCTCGACATATATTTAGTCGTTTTGTCTATCACTTGGCAGGAACTTCTCCAATGTTTTCTCATTCGGTCGCAGCTTCCTAAAAGTTAGCCCATTCCTGTCTCCGCGGCGGATGCCTCAACGAATTACGAACTCGGCACTCAGCCACCGATGCGTGTAAAATGTCTTTACGATCCCCTTAATTCGTGAGATGTGTGTCACTCTACCGCACTCCACGCTTTCGCGTTTTTTAATCAACTAATTGCTAATTGAAAAACTTGGAGTACAAAGGAGGGGAAGTTTGCCGGTTGAGGAAAAACGTCGCGTCCTACTTCAAAGCTAAAAACACTTCTCTAAATGTTTGTCGCTTATGTGTTAAAATAGTGCTGTTGTCATCGCACAAATGAATTAACATTTTTAAAGTTTCAACGATGTACAATTAACAATAACTCTGTAACTTGGCATAGTACAAATAGGTTACGGCATGTTTTTGTTAGAAGGTCTATAATTATTGCCGTTTCATTTTACAGTGGACATTAAATTGTGATTTTGACTGAAAGCTTCAGTTGTTAACATTGTTTCTATGTAAAAATAATACAACGTCGTACAAAGTACATATGTACTAAAAAAACCTATGTACTTACTTACCTGGCTAACCCACTTATAGTTTGCAAAATTCGTGAAAGGAGTCGCAACAAAAAGATTTTGTATAAAAAAATGAAAATAAGACTTCATCAGAATTCTTTCCACACAATTGTTTTTCTCGCTTACAGTACAATTTGTTGAACATATTGTGGAGCAGAACTAACATGAATAGAAGTATAATTATATACATAATTTCCATTAGTATGGAATCAAAAGTTATTTATTTATTTAAAAGTTTCACACAAACAAGTAGTGCTAGGAGGACTTAATGCTAAGAGCATTGTCTACCAGTCTTCCTGTTATAGTCAAATATAAATTACGAGGAACCCTATTTTCAAATCGATAGCGGACCTGACTTGCAATTTATCGGTTTTATTTATGATAGTCAATTATCTATCAGTCTCGGGTAGGTACTTTAGGTTGTCGCTGGGAATATTTACTCCATTAGACAGGCTGGCTGACGACAGGTCTCTAACAAGGTTAGCGCCGTAACTATTTTATCGAAAGTCTTACATAATACGGTTATTCTGCCTTCCTGTAGTTCTATTTACAATGCGGTAGAAGTAGTCAAGTTTGCATATATGCATATAAACAGAAATTGAAGTCTTTGTCTAGCCAGCGGTACACACCGACTGCTTTGTTCCGGACTGTAAAACTTCACTAATTGCTCGTATACGATGCCGCTACCGAAGCAGAAAAATATATAAAAACTTTATTTATTTTCCTACTTCTGTATCTGCTCAATAATGTACTTACTAAATACGGCTTGTATGGTCTTTGTGGTTGCATTCGAGTTACAAATAATCTTTAGATTCTGATAGAGACGATTTTTTTTGTAATTTTTATCCCTCGAATTTGTAAAGTAATGAGATTATTATAAAGTAATGAGATCGACTCTCGCTGTGGCAATATCAGACATACTCGTAGCTAAAGAAAAATAAGACTTGATCTCGCTTATATTAAGTAGGTATCGAAGGTTCCACGTGCCATGTAATATTTAACCATATTGTATAAAATATTAATGTTGAAGTCATAGAAATCTTTAAAGAAAAGGATATTAGCAAAATGGTTTATTCGATCTATATTAAAACTTTGTATAGCTCCACATCGTCTGATCCATATAAATGAATTAACCGTTATAAATATCTATAAATCATTGAAACTAAATCTCTTTTCAGTGTTTGAATAGAATGTAATATTGAAGAGTAATCTCCGTGACATACGAACAGATAAATAAAATGGACATGGCCAAACTAAACTGCTTTTGTCATTTTGGCTTTAAAATACAATAGAACATAATATATATCTCTACATAAATGCACATTGCTTATTTCGTGCTGAAAGTTATCATATCGTAATTCCTCGGAAACTAATAAAATTACTGAAAACTCGGAACATGTTCATCGATGAGTAGATTGAGCATGTGCTTTTCCGTCTAGCTAAAACTGGATAAACTAAGTAATACTGCAGTTTCGTGTACATGTACATGCATGAATATCTTCATACCTTTGTAGTTTGCATCGTTCATATTAAATTACGTTGCTCATAATCTTCCTTTGCCGATATTGAATACATGATTTTACTCTACACAAATTATACCAAGAGCTTTAATGCCAAAGATGATCAAACTGGTTGAAACAGCCTGTGCGCCAAAATGTCGGTCGCATCGCATGAGTCAAGTTCGCGTCCCCAACCCGCACTGAGCTACGAATCCGGCCCATTTCTTTCGAGCTCGTTAACGAAACAATAAATAATGATTTTGACGTCTCCGTTGCTGGCTATTGTTCGGCCATCGTATTTTTCTCCAGCTGGCCCACGGGTCGGTGACGTTAGGTACGTCTCGACGCTTCCGCGGTGCCGATTCTATGCACCTTCCGATCCGTGTTCCGCTTTATAGCTCAATGTACTTGTTACTGCAAGTTTACTGTCTTACCGTATATTGTGTTGAGTTTGTTGATTTTTTGTTGTTACGATACACTCACAGTTCATACAATAGATTTAAATCTTGAGAAACCTTGAGCTCATCGAATGTTGAACGAATACATACGTATTTAAAATTGTCTTTGTAAAATTGTTGTCTCTCGAAACAATTATTGTTATTTCATGCATGGTTTATAACTCTTTTACAGTGAAGGTTAAACATACAAAGGAGCAATAACAAAGCCGTCAATATCGATCATATTATTCTACTAAAGTGACTTGTTGTTTGTGGTATCCGGACTGAATCCGGCCAACCTTTGTTAACCATTTTAATTGCGATTATATACCTGCAAACCAAATCGATTGTACCAATGGATTTTATTGCGTTATTGGGTATTGTATACTAATATTGTAAACGCGAAAGTTTGTAAGGATGGATGGATGGATGGATGGATGTATGTATGTTTGTTACTCTTTCACGCAAAAACTACTAATCCGATTTGGATGAAACTTGGAATATATATTGTCCGTGACCTGGATTAACACATAGGATACTTTTATCCCGTTCCCGGTGAAAAGATGAACATCTAAAAAAAATTATCAGTAAAAACATCAGTCCAGCTGTTAATTTGTTAGAAATGGTATAGCAAAACATAACTGACAAGGAACAACTGACAGCTTGAATAAAACCTTTTTATGTTGGTGGGTACACAACCTGGCCGTAAATAATCAAATTAAGAAAACAATATTTTCATTCCTAAGGTTGAACAAGTCGCACACGTTTCCATACAAACGTGGAAGGGTAACCACTCCACTGTTTGACGTTGACCAACCAAAACTAAGGATTATATCAATTTATCTTGTCATAATCTATTTCTGTATACAGCCCAAACGGTAAAAAAAGTATTCATTTAAAAAATACAAACTTCTTAACTTTCGTATGGAAAGTATTTTTAGCTTGTATTTTTTAAATATATAACGGGTGATTTTTTAAGAGCTTGAGAACTTTTTAAAAAAAAAAAACGCATAAAATTTGCAAAATCTCATCGGTTCTTTATTTGAAACGTTAGATTGGTCCATGACATTTACTTTTTGAAGATAATTTCATTTAAATGTTGACCGCGGCTGCGTCTTAGGTGGTGTTGGACGCAACGTTACGGTGAATGGCGATCGCTATCGTTCGATGCTAACAAACTTTTTGTTGCCAAAAATGGAAGAACTGAACTTTGTTGACATGTGGTTTCAACAAGATGGCGCTACATGCCACACAGCTCGCGATTCTATGGCCATTTTGAGGGAAAACTTCGGAGAACAATTCATCTCAAGAAATGGACTGGTAAGTTGGCCACCAAGATCATGCGATTTGACGCCTTTAGACTATTTTTTGTGGGGCTACGTCAAGTCTAAAGTCTACAGAAATAAGCCAGCAACTATTCCAGCTTTGGAAGACAACATTTCCGAAGAAATTCGGGCTATTCCGGCCGAAATGCTCG
This sequence comes from Eulithis testata, assembly GCA_947507515.1. Classification (NCBI taxonomy): domain Eukaryota; kingdom Metazoa; phylum Arthropoda; class Insecta; order Lepidoptera; family Geometridae; genus Eulithis; species Eulithis testata. The sequence goes on from OX382194.1 coordinate 7,451,925, forward strand.
AAAAAGTTGCCAAAAATTGGACTTTCCGAATGGACCACCTAAGACGCAGCCGCGGTCAACATTTAAATGAAATTATCTTCAAAAAGTAAATGTCATGGACCAATCTAACGTTTCAAATAAAGAACCGATGAGATTTTGCAAATTTTATGCGTTTTTTTTTTTTAAAAGTTCTCAAGCTCTTAAAAAATCACCCGTTATAAAGGTATTTTGCAACACCATCTGCTACATACTTTCCCAATTTCACAGCGAGTTGTTTTTAAATAACTTAAAATAATTCTGGATATATATGTTGAGGGGATTATTTTTTTACAAAGTAATAATATTAAACGTACTTGTTACAGGTAAGCGGCTAGTTGACATGGGTAGTACGAGTGCGTCACAAAATGAAAGATAGTACAGCAGCAGACTAAGTAAGTACTATATTATTAATAAGTGTATAGTGTTTACTCCAAACCATGTTTATAGAATTTATTATTTCCTAAAACGTATCACCGAGTTTAATGACGACGTAACGATTCAGTAGTTGAACTTATGAATATCTAAAATCCAACATCCCTCGGCGTTTCAACAAAACGCATTTCGGCAGTCGAGCAGGTTTTCATACTAACTAATTACTCATCAAACTTTTGTTATTATGAACTATTTTATCTTAATATACTATAGTTTGAGATAGATCTCTCATTTTCAACAGAATGTTAAATATTTAGTGTTATAATAGAACAGTTTAACGTTTTAGTTTCTAAGTACTACTCTGTTGTGTAGGATGGTTCAGTAAGCGCTCAATTTTTTGATATTACAGTCTGAATTTATTTTTGGCAATACCGCTTTTTCGCGTATACCACGGGATGTAACAAAATTTACTCCTAATACGTTCACACAGCGGAGTTTCTTAAGAACCTTTTAAATTGTTACGTGTTCAAGTCGTAAAAAATGATTCATGATACAGAATAACCATAAAAACTCAATAAAGGTGTTAGAGAGAATTGAATACTCTGACCTCATGTCGAGAATCTAATAGAATTCGTTTTTGTATTGTTTTGTGCCTCGGCAAGCACGCTTTATGTAATTTAAATTCTTTTTATATTCAAAACACAGGAAGTACATACAGTCAGTTAATCTGTAAAGAAGTTTTTGTAAAGGTAAATATTTCCGAACACCATTAAAGCTGGAAGTTCAGTTCAAATACGTGTAGGAAAATCCAACTTCGTACACATAACTCAGTTAAAAAGTTAAATGTGATGAGATTTTTTCATGCCCGATGAGTTCATGTGAAATACTGATCGTAAAACGCTGTGTGCGAATCTATGAAATAAGGATAGATTTTGTTTCGACTCAGTGTATGGATGAATCTACGATCCGTTTCATTGTGTGATAGCCAATAGACGCCTCGGGCAGTGGACACAGCATATCGGAGCAAATCATTATACGTTTGAAAGGAGCATCCGACAGCTGCAAAAAGCGCAAAGCTCATTGTTTTCACGATCGAAGAGGAAGCGTCTAGTGCTGACAACCTGCGCCGCTCGCCCCTAATAAAGCATTATTTACCTTGACTAAAGGCTTTTACCGAAACAATATGATAATACTCCGTTCTAATTAATTATTGATAGATCCGAAATAACAGGAGTTACCCATATTCTGGGTAACTCCTGTTATTTCGAAGTACGTATACCTAATGGTTTGTGCGCTTAATAATACAAATTACTGTGTTATATTCTGAAGAAATCTAATACCGAAAATTAGATTGGGGAACAATGGAATAAGTGTTTCGTAATTCAATATTTTATACATGCGGCAGCTTTTAAGATTACCCTTTTGGCATGTTGAAATGTTTACTTACGTCGTACCTAGTCATGGTACGTTGAATTCTCGTGGTTGTTAGGTCTTATGTGTTTCAGTGACACGCCCAGTGAACCACGTATACAATACAGTGAAGGAATGTACTCGTTCGTCAGAATCAGATATGGTTTCAATAGATTATAAATTACTGTTTTGTTCAAAGTTGGTTGTCAAAATTTAGAGTAGCATTGATAAGCCTAACATATGTGATACATGTGTCAGTTTCATGAAGCGTTTGAATCATACTCTATTGGTATAATAAAGTTTGTTATTCGGTTGTTCACAACGCTGCCTTTGTATCCGGCAGACGGCTTCGAGCTTTTATCTCTACATGCATCACTAAGCCTAACGTATAGCGCATTTGTAGCCTTCGAGAGAAGACAAACGTCTCAGATACTTATAGATATAAATAGGTACCTACTAAATAAACGCTTTGAAATCGAATTTTGTTGAGTTCTGAGTATTTATTATTTGGGAGTAAAAGAAAAATATATTAATTGGCAATCTAGTTCCTAGAGTGCAAACTTTGCTTAGTTTTGGACTAGAAAGGCGTTATGTGGAATGTTCATGAATATTTATTTATTTTGGAAAGATACCATTAAGTCCTTTGTTTACTTTCACTTTTTCTCTTAAATAAAAATTGAGAGTCTTCGCTAAATAAACAGAAATGTTTTCGATTCTCAACAATAGTCTCAAACAAATTTTTGGGTTGCATCCAACGCTAACTAAATTTACTGTTTGATCGCAGAAAATACTGAATTTCTGATAGCAACGGTCGTTTATTATTTTGTAGTAGGTACTTATTTGTCATAAAATTGCATGTGTGAACTCTCTGCCATCATCAGTATTTCCTGAAAGATATAACCTAGGAATTTTCAATAAAAGAGTGATATGGATTATAGCTAAGCGTGCTCCACCTTAGGCTGCAGCTACACTTACCACCAGGTGTGCTGGCAGCCAAATGATAAGCTATAGCTCATAAAAAAAAATTACAAAGGAAAATTTCTATTGTTCGCTCTGTCTTATTTGTTACGTCTTATTTATTCACATCACGTGGCCATAATATTCTACTACGAGTATCTTTAAGTGTCTGTCTACTATTCAACCCTCAAGAAGTTTACCCATACATTAAGGGGTACGGTGTTTGTGTATTTACGTATTATAGTTTATTTTATTAAACCTGAGTCCTTGATGTCTAGTTTCATCGTTATTCTTCAGAGTCAACAACAAGAACGATTTAATATTGAATAGACAATAATATACATAACTTAAATAGTGAGGTATTCAAGGGAATATTACGAGATATTAGGCTTAATCTACCTGGTACTAAATTATACATAAATAACAAATATTAATCTTCAGCACATTGTGAGTAGTACGCTCACTAAATCTTTAGGCACAAATAACATTGTTGCTCATGCACTAAGATGCCTAAGTACATTTTTTGGTTCGGGTCAAACTTGCGTGAATTAGTCGTGAAGATGGATGGATAGCACCTAATAAAACTTGTCTGGTAGAGTCTAATAATGATGTATTGCTTTCAAACGCGATAGGTACTTGCTTGGTCGGTTCTCAGAATATTGGATTTTAAAGTTTAGTGTCGTAGATAACAGCACATTTTTTAATTTGATGAAATGTACACTGCGTGTGTTAAATGCGCGTCGCGCAGGTCAGACGGGCGACGGGCGGCAGTGGAACTGTGAACCGCGCCGCGATCGCGCGCATTTGCCGACCGCGAGTTTCGAAACTCGTGCCGATTTTGGATTGCCTGTGATTAGTGACTATTTCGTGACTAACCGAGATCTCAATGAACATTAAAATCGTTTGTTATTGATTGAGGAACTTTACAGTCGAAACGCAATTGTAGTTTATTCTGGTCTTAAGGCTTTTCTGATGTTTTTTTTTGTGATGACTTTATCTCAAACAAGATACAATACACAATGTTTATGCTTTGATGATTGAATTACCTATTAGAAAATATTTGTAACTGTTTCTGATCGTGTGTTTTGTTTTATACTCGCATTTCAGTCATAAAATTTGAAATAATTCCAATGTTACGTTGTTTATTAAGTAATTTATAGGTAATAGTTTTATAGCCTAAAAATATCAAATTATCAATAGTTTATTTTAAAAAATATCAATAATTTTAGTATGAGGTCATTTGCATAGTGGGCTCGATGGGAATTTTTTTTCCATCCGGCCCACCAGTGGGCGGACCGGTGGGCTCGATGGGAATAACCCCTTAATATTAGAACACAAGAGAGCTAAAAATCGGTATTATAAATATTCAAGTAATCTGTGTTCCTATCTAGGTCAAATTTTATCTTAATTGAGTGCTTCGTTTGGTAAGTGCAAGAAACTTTGCAGATTTTCATGTAAATGCAAGCTTTTCCAAGTCCAAACAGGTAACTTTGGTATTACTTTTGACCGAGAGCAGAAAAAACATTTTCAACGTATTTTCAACAAAATAAACATTGTGATATATTATTTTAGGTAAGTAGGTAGGTACTCAAAATAAAAAAATAAAAAACTGATAGCTGTTACAACAATATACGACTTAATGAATGATCTGGCACAGTATTTTTAAGTCCTATCTTCGGAGTCAAAACGACAGTTTTTGCTCTGAACTTCTAAAATATTGATAAAACTGTAAAAAGTTGTGCTAAAGTATTTTTCGTCAAACTGCGGCTAAGTAAGCGTTTCATACTAGGTCCGCTGGGTGTTGTAAAACGAGATTGTAAACGGTACTTTCGAATCTCACATTTTCGAGAAACTAAATTATATTTGATCTTACTTTGTTTAGACGATTTGACGAGAAAATGTTAAGACACTTAAAATAATAGGCTGCTATGGCCCCTAACCATGATTTTATATTAATGTAATTATAAAAAGATTTTATCCTGTATCTCAAAGCGCTAGTGCACAGCTTCAACATTTAGATGTCCGACCCCTTGTTTTTTTTATATTCATGAACATGTCGCACAACGCCCTTTAGTTCACAAACCAAGCAAAGCATTGCATTGCATTTAATCTGAGAGTTTCGGGACTCGGGAAGGCAACTTAGGATGTAGGTTCCGATTAACAGTAATTATGTGACGATCGCTTTGGCCGACCCATAAACTTGGTTGGGAGAGATGGTGGCAGCTCTTACGAACTTACTATTTATCTGGAATGACGCAGGCGCACGCTGCTCGTGGAAGTAATAACCAGTGATAAAGAAAACTGTTGCGAAAAATTAAACTTCAAAGTAAAGTTTACTCGATTGAATCCTCGCCAACAGAATGTTTGAATCTTATGCCAAAACAATATGTGTGAATGTGTGCGTTGGCGAGGGCTCTTAATCGTATTTCTCCTTTACATCATGTAAAGATTTTATGCTGTATTTTTTGATCTAGATTTTACTAAGGTTTCGCCATTATTTAGTTTCTTTGTTCAATCTACCAAGTTGTTTGATTTACTAGTAGGGATTCTCATTAACGAACCCTTTTAACCGAAGTCTTTGATAAGGCAAAGGTTCATGTCTTTTGAGGTTTCCTTCTAAGGTCAAAAGTAGGTATTGTAAAACGATCCCTACAATACATAAGTAAGTATTAGAAATATTGATGTGTATAATAGCACGAATTTTTGAAGCTGGTTGCTATATCATTTGGTCGGCCGGCAGGTATCGTGGAAACCTTTTGTTGTGATATAATAATCTCTTTTTGTTTTGAATTTTTATCTTCCAGCAGTATTTGTTCATCTGATCCCATGTTAGTCATAAAAACAAATTCGTAAACAAGACAAAAACATTCTGATATCCTTAATTAATCTCGAGAATTACCTGTAATAAGAACAGTGATTATGTTTTTGGGCACCTTTGTTAATCCTGCCCGAAAAATTTAATTAATAAAATCTCATGCTTATGTAAGGGTTATTTCGAGTACCTTCCTGGATTCATTAGTAAATATATCCGGGTGGGTTTATACAAAAAATCATCAATATATTTTTCGCTTGTGATAAGTATATTTCAGAAATAATTGCGACTAGAAAGGAAACTTGTATTTGAAGAAGCATTTAATAATTAATTTTGTTATGTAAAGTTTTGTTAGTCTTAGTAATTTTAAAGTTCTATCAATACCTACTCTGGACTTCTTGCAAATAATTGCTCAAAATCTTATGAACAGCTAATTTAAATAAACTCTCGAGAGGAGTTACAATTTCCAAGTTAAATTCTTAGAGGAAACGCCACGAAACGACTGCAAATGGCTGTACAAAGTTGTACAAGTTTGCTCCTTTGTTATACCAATAACCCAAATAACCTGGGTTTTCTGAATCTAGAGAAAATACATTTCTGAGAGTGAATTTGCGAAGTATTCTCATGCGGATCTTGTCGCTGAATTCTTTTACTGTGGCTTAGATAGACATTCCTGAGGTACAGGAGACAAGTTTTGCATGAATTGATTGGTATTGGCTAGGTAGGATTCCACTGTTTTTGATAAAAATCTAGAACAAAGTTTTATTAAAGGAGAACGATTTTGCTTACTTAACCATGTTATAGTTTAATCTAGAACGGGAAACAACAATATTGAAAAATGAATGCAGAAATATCTAAAGAAATTCTATTTCTGAATAAGCGGTCGATGAAAAATATTTCGAAAGACGATAATAATCCATGAGCAAGATTAAGTTACGCTCGTAGCATGCTACGAACTTCGTAGCACGTGCTACGAATGAATTGAATTTGACAAGTAACATGATTTTATCGCTTCTTAGTTTTCTTAGTTGAGCAGTGGTGCTCAACTAGATGCTTATTTCTTGAAACACCAATACAACTGCTACTGTGTGGTATTAGTTACCCATAGGGTTCCCATAGTAAAAGCTTTGCTTAAATTTGAGGTTTGGTGGCAATGTGTCAAATACTTATTTTTTTTCATTACTTTGAGTTTAATACTATCCTCAAAAAAGTAATATAAGTACCTACTTGCTTTGTAATACTTTGCTAGAGTATGTCAGCAAAAAAATTAATATGAATTTATGTGAAAGTTTTCCACGTCTTCATTTATTTCAGCTCAGTCTTTGCTTATGATAAAGCACTTTGCCAAACTATTTGACAGGCTCTCTTATAGTTCCCGAAGGAGTTTTACGTCATCGATATCTGCCATATCATTTTGAACGTTTGCCTTTCAGAAGACGTAGCTATCTTAGTAGCTGCTTATTTTAAATAGAAAAAGAGGTTAAACGTACTGAGTACCTACATTTCAAGTTCTTAGAAAAAACATAATTGATACCTATTTATTATAATGGGTACAAGAAATTATTGAAAATACAGTAATGTCTTAATTATATAACCTTTTTCTATATTTTTCTGAAGGTAAACAATATCAACCAAATTTTGTAAATCTGTCTACCCCTATAGAAAACAGGCGTGTATATGCATATTATGCATAAACTAACCCAATGAAATACAGCTTAATCCCTTTCACCGAGCCAATTCCATATTAAATTGGCTATAGTTGGTGTACCGTTGATTGGTAGTTTGTTTGACTTGCAAACTGATTGATTGGTACGCTTATGAGGTATTGAGGGCGCGTTAACGTTCACTCGAATGGCGAATGACGCGCTAATAGGATCCGGTGGACATTAATAGCTATTTGTCATCCGTCATACTCAAACGTGATTACTTGATTGCACGCGCATTCGCTGACGAGTGTGAAGGTACTCTGTGTCAATCATTTATAGTCGAGACTAAAATTCCTGGTATATACAAACATGAATATCTTGGAAACCAGGAATGTTAGCTTATTGAAATTATGCAACTTCACCCACTGCTGGTTATAGATCTATCTGTGCCACTCTTCACGGTCTTGTGCTAATCTCATCCAGGTCCTGCCCGTGATGTTCGCAACATCGTTTGCCCATCTCGCTGCTGGTCGACCGACGCGACGTTTCTGTTATTATTAATAATTTTTATTTAATAAGGGATTATTAAACTGTCTAAATAATACTTTTTCACCCACTAAGAATAGTACTGTGATAAACAATCTCTGTTGTAGGAATGTGTATATTTAAGCTCGGTAAATAACTGTATTTGTTTCACTGGGTAAACGTGATCGAGTTACTCTACGTTGAACTCATGTTGTAAAATTACAAAATATTGTTGTCAGATTATCAAAGCATGAGTGCATGAATGCATTGAGATGCATTCACTGTTATTCTTTCAAAACTCATACGATGCACTCATTACAAATATTTAGTAGTAGTTTTTAAACAAATATTTATTTTCACATAAAAAAAATTAGTCAATAGATAAAAATACGCTCCAAAAGTTTAATTGCATTTTTGCAGGAGTTGCATAGATCGAGCAAGTCAAAAATATATATAAGCTGATACCCACGACTTCGTACGCGTGCGAAACTTCACACCAAAATATCTGTCAACCAGCATACGATGAACCTCGTGCCAAAGGCGGGTTTTGGTTTAGAGAGGTCAAGCTGTATCTAAGAATCCACGTCTTACATTTCAACAAAATATAGCCTATGTTTCAATCCGTAATAAGGGCTTCTGAATGGTATAAGTTTCATTGAAATTGGTCCAGTAGTTTAGGCGTGATCCGCGAACAAGCAAACAGACAAACTCGATTTTCGGAATCAGAATCGTTTATTTAGTAGATCTGCATTATTTAGTTTATCCATATCTTTAATTTTGGTTTTTGGCTTTTTTACATTACAGTTTTATAATAGTATAGAAAAGTCCAAGACCCAAAGTTTATAAGTTTTGTTGAAAGGCACGTTCTTCAAGAAACGTCGCACATTTTGAAACTAAAGACACGAGCCGATGTATCGATTTGAAAGTAGAAAATTTAAAATAGAGAAAGAAAAATATTTAGTTACGTAATACGTTTTCACCGCCGCGCGCCGCGACGTTACTCGCAGAGCACGTGCCAATCATAATTCGGGAAATGAAAAATAACTGCCGGCACCATCCTTTTATGTCCTGAAAGCTTACCTGGATCGCCTAAAAGCCTCGACGGCTAACATGCACCGGAAAAATACACAAGCTAATTCCTGCATACATTCTGTTGTTTAGTGGTAAAGTCGGTAATGGGGTGGAAACGAGACGCGCAATCGTCTAAGAAGTGCTGCAGGCTTTTCTACGTACAATTTACAAAATGGCTTTTTCAAATTATCTTATTCAATCGGCGATTTTAAAAATCTCATACATTATCCGGCCGTTGTTGATGCGGTTCGGTCCTCGAGGGAAATTCCAATCGTAAAATCTGTAACAATCAATGTTTTACTGTATTACCAATTTTTTTCCTTCGTATGTTTTTAAGCAGGTTTTTCCCCTGCGGGACTATATAATGTTGTATTTACCAATAAACGAACAAACAGCTTAAACGAAAATATAAAAAAAATAACAGTTTTGTGAATGTGTTGCATAACTTTGAGAAATCAAACCTAACAATTTTTATTGCTTATAAATTAAGGGTCTAATAGCCTAAAATAAAAACCTGTAGTTTTTTAATAGGTAATACATAACATGTTTTGTAGTTGAATGATTGTTTCTAAGTATTATAAGAGTTTGTAAACATTGCCAGATTGCCAAATACGTATTTTAAAAGCTTAAATAATAATATAAGTACCTAACTGGACATAATACTAACTGGATATAATTGTACACATAACACTGACGTAAATTTAATCTAAGTCTGTAGTATAAAACAAAGATTTCAGACCTTCAAATATTATACAAAATGGCTCAGCGCGTCGAATAAATTAGCTAGATCAAAAATACTCGTATGTACACTCTTTTGTTTTAAAATAGAACTTCCATATCATTCATCAGACTAATGCACTGCTGAGACTGTACCACTATTACTAATTAAATGTAGCTATGTTTTTGGTGAGTATAATATCAATCAGAGAAAGTAATTACAAACGAAAATTACACGCAGCATTTCCACGACACCGAATAGGTACGTCGAGAAAACTTACGGCCTAATTGAACTCGTTTATTAAGTTTACAATGATGCTAGAAATATAATAATACAAGTTTGGCCGTAAAGTGTAACAGCTGCTTGCTAAGTAATACCTACTTATACTTACCTATTGTATATCACAGGCGTGTCGTGAGAGCTTGGTCATTCATCTGACCTGAATCCTTTTGTATACAAAAAAATAAAATAAATTCCGTTTTATACGTCGGTTTCATATTAAAAAAAACATTTTTATCAAAAAAATCCTCGTTGAACTAATAGAGTAGAAGTGGGATCAATATTTCATTATAATGTGCTGTATTGAGGTCCTTGCGTGAGGGGATTGTAATCTTAGACAACCAATTATTATTGTGTGGTCTTGTTGCACTGATTGTGAAGCTATGATATGGTAGAACATACCCAAAGTATAATTTATATAATTGATGTATAGGTAGGTATGCGTGTACTGTATATTTACATGCCCTATGCTTGACATAGATCACAAATTGCGCGTATCCTTGGGGTTGATGTTTTTCGAAGTAGTTTAGCAGCTGTTGTTTTTAAACTGTGCCCCACCGGCTACAAGAGGTATTGACGAGTTCATGGATAAGGAAAATACTTGGAAAAGTGAGGAACAATAGAACGCTGGCACCATATTCATGGAATGGAAGGACAATGGAAGTTATCTCGAGAAGGGTCGTCCTTCATTGCGTGGACAACGAGACATTGTTGTTTAATATACTGAGCCCTACTTGCGCCTACTTATTAACGCTCATCTTGACAGTGTCTACACCGAATTTCTTCGTTTCAGTGTTCATTTTCTTTAACTATTCTTAGTAGACGTCAGTAAGGCTTAATAAAACAACTTTTACTCGGGGCGTAAGTAGCTTTCCAGACAAAATAGTATACAAAAAACCGACCAAGTACGTGTCGATACGCGCGCTGTGTAGTGGAGCCGTAGTTTTATCTTGGCAGAATACTGAAACACAAAATGGTTTGGACTAATAGAATTTCCAACGTGATGTAAAATTTGAGAAGTAAACTAAAGTTTTAATTTGAGAATGCAGGAATACCGCATAGACGAGTAGAATTGTTGTACGAACGTAAGGTTCTTAGGTTCAACTAAGAAACCCTAATACCTAATAAACTTTTGTTGAATATTTTTCCTTTTTATATTATTTTCGACGCGTCCTATCTAAATACAAATAAAGATTTATGACCCGATAAAATGCTTGATTGTTTTCATCCATCTGATCCTTTGATCACAACAATAGAAGGGGAGGTTTGTCCATTTCACAGTACAATATTTAATTATCCTCCTGGACGAGATGCGAGTTATTTGTTCTGGTTTCATTTAGTAGGGAACTGTCGCAAACTCACTCGCGTCATATTTACTGTTGTGTCGTGCGGATAGGACTGTGACCAACATTAGGATACACACGGCAGAGCTATCGTTACTAATATTTATGCTGGTAAGTAACTTTGTAATAATTATGTGGTACCGTTAGCTGAATGTGGTTCTTGCGAACGTGAAATATGCACCGCGCCTAAGTGGGCGGTAATTAATTACAACCAGGCACTTCTAATTAGTACAACCGGTCTCTCAAGTAGGTACGCCAGTTTATTGTATGGGGATCATGACAGTAAATAAGTTTGCTGGTGCTCACAGACCTTTGTTTATACCGTGCAGATGCAATAATGATATTTATTTAATTGTGTTTCAAATAATTTTCGCCAACTTACTGTTTAGAGTTTTAATTAAAAATAATAACATGACGAGACCAGTGCGGCACGGCGCTGGCGTACAGTTTCGGCGACTTTTGCCATTTTAACAAAGCTCCTCGTATAATGTAGTAATCCTAGTATGCGAGCGCGTATTATGTAGAGCGGTTTAATGGTCTTTTGGGGAAGATTCGTGAAAGTTTACATTTCTTGCAGTTCACCTAATCTGGCCGATAGGCACATAAGAATCTCATAAATCGAGAAGTTGGCAACGCTTATTACACTACGCAGTATTTTATATCTCTATCCAAAATAGTTTTAAACCTTGATTGCGAACTAAAGTGTATTGCGCGCTGAAATAGAACGAAACCTGCGCCGATTATCCTTCTCAGTAGCAAAATATCTTTTTATCTTTGAATTAAACCGGCAAGATCCGTCCTTTGATGTAAACCTAGTTATCTCCAGGAAGGATTTAACTTTCCGAGATTTATCAGCTTCGGTCGCCTCTGTTTGCCAGACTCGCGTCAAAACACGACTCACTGAACTTGTTCGTGAATCTCGTGTTTAAACATGTTATACTTTTCTGTTTGTATATTTTATCAGGCACGCATGGCGACTCGTACTCGCACCCGTGACGTTTTAAAAATGTGTGTGTTATGTAGGTACTTATATGAAAACGCATAATACGCGGAAAGATTTTATTTCGTACTAGCTGACCCGCCCGACAGACGTTGTCCTGTCATTCAAACTCTTACTGTCAAACAACTGACAGTTATTTCAAATGTGACATTAAAAAAGTTTTCATAAAAAAGGTTAAGGGCCGGTTTCATCATACTCTGTTAGTTAAACTAACAGCTTGTTAGCCATTTAACGGACTGTTAAGGTCGTTTTGTGTCTCACCATGCCCTAATCAAGGATTATCTTCATTAACAGACTGTTAAATCTAATCGCTGATCTGACGGGCGTTTAAATAAATAACACATGATTTAGATGTCAAAATGGACGCAGCGTACGATATAATTTTTGAAGAAGAGAATGTTGTTGAAGTAAACAATAATTTGGAGAACGTTTTACGCTGTCCCAGAATTATAAAAACATTTTTGGACGCGATGGTCACTGCATCTGTCTTTTTATTTTCCACAACACTTCAGTGTTGCGAAACAAGTTGTATCAGTATCTCCTTTTCATTTGCCGTGAAATTTAGGGCGCATATTTTCTTATTTTTCAACATGTTGGAAAACAAAATGCAAAAACGAAACCACAAAACCAAAACAAAAATCACGAGAAACTCAAAAGAGCCACCCCGCCACCATATAAACCAGCTAAACAAAAATACATCTGCTTGCGTTCTATTTAAACAGCGTTGAACGTCATTTTACATTATCATTCACATAACGGTTGATTTAGTAATCCTTTGTCAATTTCGTTTCGTGGGACGTAAAATACTTAACAATACTTTAACATTCTTGTTAATTTTGACGCCCGATTACGTAATACTCTGTTAGCAAGACTTTGATGAAACTGGGCTTAAGGAACTTTCACCCCCCCCCCCCCCCCCTTTTCCTATGTCCTTTTTCAGGCTCTAGACTATCTGTGTACCAAATATCATTCAAATCAGTTCAGTAGTTTTGGTGTGAAAGCGAGACAGACAGACAGAGTTACTTTCGCATTTATAATATTAGTAAGGATTATGGATTGTTTTAAAGCTGCTCCGGGGCCGAGCGGCTTGTTTCGAGTTAAAATGTGGAGTACTCGTAAGTTGGCTAGCGGGTACTGCGGTTGTAGGGTATGCTAATTTATTAACCCGGACAGTAGGTTATTAGTATGGAGATTCAGGGAACGGCGTGAAAGCGATTCTCGTAATAATCTTGTTAGCTTGCCTTGACGTATACCAGGTGTGCAAGCATTTCTATTTACTCAGCTATACCTAAATTAAACTTGATTTTGGGGGTGTATTCCGTAAGCTGTTGATTAAAAATAAAATATTATATGAGGAATTTTGTATATATATCTAGTTTGAGTATAACTTTAATACGCAAAACAATGTCCTAATATTCAATGTAGCTAAATATATTTTCAAATCGTTCTTCCAAAAGTTTATCCATTTTTGTAATACGATACGAATATAATACATGAACAACAGGTACTGTATTTCTTATAAAAAATATTCGTGTACGTGTACATTTCCCAGTTCTGTTCGGTTACCTAGTATGCATAACACCCACGTTTCTTGTACTTAGCAACATAATCTAGCCACGGAAGATTAATAAGGTTAATTAGATAAGGAATGGATAAAGTTGAAATTTTCCTACTCGAAAATGTCCTTCGATCTAAATAAGCTAGACCCGATAAGATCCCCTAACTGCTTATACGTATTCTTTTCTTTATAACTCTTCACTAAGTCACTAGCAAGGACTGGTGGGAGTAAGATACAGTTGTCACAAAAATCATCGTCTCTCACTATCGTCATCATTTCCTAAATGGATATATGTTACCGGGTGTTTGGAACGTGTGATGAATACCCAACTCCGGTAGTTAAACAACCGCTTACGTGCACTAGACTTGATTACCTTAGCGCTTTTAGAGAGTTGTACGATGTGCATATGACTCGCATACGACTGCATTCTCCCGGGGAACTCGCTTGCACCAATCTAATTAGCAGACAAAAGCCGAGATATTCATAGCAATGAAACTTGTCGCCACATCCTTGCTGACAAGATTACATAACTTTTACATCCCACACCATCCTGTCTAAACAAGCTCAGCTTGTAGTAACCGCTTACAGAAATTGTCCTCCAAGTTTTTGTATATTATTCGGAAAAGTTCCTTATGAAATAATCACCGAGATTCCGCAGAGATAATATCTTTTTGTTGTTTATTCTAAACAAAAGACTAGAATTGCTTCACAATTTTGCTAAGAATCTTATCTCTACGCTCCCTGAAAAGTCCCGATCGAAAGGAAAATTTACTTTGTGTGTTAATTAAGTATTTTTAATCTAGAATATTATTTCTGTGTTATTGCGTTGCCATTGTTTTAGTAGAAGCTTTTATTAAAAACCGTGTGAATAATAAATGTTTCTTAATGAATTGATCGTTTCACAGAAGTAATGCCGGAACTGAAAAAATCTTCGGTTTATGAACTCTAGCAGCTCGAAATAAGCTTAGAATAGTACACCGTGTTGAGTCTCTTTCCATGGAATTTGAATCTGATGTCAATGCAAAACACAAAATACGGTGTAATTATTCCAACCTTACGTCACAGGATCGTATATAGCTAAAAGAGATTTCTTCGTGTATTTGCCCAGCACAGGTTTTACGCCCCCGGTTGTCGGCTAGTATTAAGCTGTTACTCTGGCCCGTTCCTAAAACAAATTGCACGAATTTGTTCAACTCCGCTAGAGAATGAGTATGCCTTTGTTTTGAGCCTCTACTCTGTTTAGCCATAGTACGCACACACCCGTCGCGTAACAAATCGAACTGTACTATTGTGCGAACGTAGAATTATTACGTCGCATTCATGACTCCCGATCTTGGCATGAAGCTGTTTGCTATGAATCTCTGAAATGTTTCTTAGTATCTATATACTGGCATATATACAAATACATAAATGTGTTTTTATAGACCTAAAATGTTGGTTTCTTTGGTGTTGGATTACCTACGTAGAAAAACAAAAGAAAATCATTTATGATTTCCAGGAAATCTAAACAAAACTTGTACATACAACGTAAAGTGCTAAATTGTTTCATGGCTAGATACCGTTAGAAGAAATAAAGAATTGACGTTATTAATCTACCACGTAAAACATCGTACTTTTGTGATTTATTCACAAAGTAATTTCCGTCTACGTAATACGGCGCCTAATAAGGCTCAAATAAAACAACATCTACCTATTATAGTTCAGGACTAATTTGATTTTGAATTCCAGGGTCGTGTTTATTATCAGCGCCTGAATATTATTATGTAACTGTTAGCAATAACATAACGCTACTACTTAAAGATTCTTTGTATGTAATGTATGAAACCGCAACTTGAGGTACTTACAGAACACGTCAAATAGACTGCTGAAGTTTATGAAAAGCCAAACACAACCCCAGAATATGGCTGTCATCTATTTGGTTTTCATTTCGTTAGAGCGTGTTTGTTTTCTTCGGTCTAGCACTTTGCTATAAGGAAATGGAAGTTGTTTAAATAATAAACTATAAGTGAAAGGCATCACTAGTATATTACTTTGCAAGAATCATACAAAAGCGCTAGGAATCAGGCCGTAGTTTCTTGTCCTTTCTTCTGGGCTCTGGGCGTGAGAAAATGGCACCTAGAATCACCTAGTTTATAAAACTTTTCAAAAACTATCTAACTGAATAATAAAAACGCTCGAAAAACTTAATTTAACATATAAGAGGTTTACGGCTCAATAAAGCAGTAGTGGTGAAATTGGTGAATACGTGAATTATTTTCGTAGAATTCCTTCACGTGAGACCGAGTGGAATTCAATATCGTGAAGACCACATTAAGTTAATCAAGTTACCTAACTCGTAATATTCCTAAGGAGTGCTGGCAAGTGAAAATCTAATATGTCTTTTAGTTTCCATCTGCCGTTTCAAATGTATTTTGTCTTAGCATAATTAATTCCCGTTATACTTAGAATCGTTGCATAACTTTAATCAGTTGTTTTTTATAATTGCTATCTACTTACGGGTAATTTCAAACAGTGACAAAGTCTTCTTCAAACTTGGAATCCTACTAATATTACAAAATTTGGAAGTGTAGATGCTTGAAGATTTGTGTTTTAAACATGCTGCAACTATTGGTCCCATTTGAATGAAATTTGAAATATATATAATTCGTTACCAGGATTTCACGCAGGCACTTATTACCCCAAAATATCAGTAGGATCAAATGGGTCTCGGACGAAGTCGGGGGCAAAAGCTAGTCAGATATATAGCTTATTCAGCGTTTGAGTTTACCCCCTTTACCTGCCACATTGGAAACCAAAACAAATATTATTGGTCGTAAACATATTTATTTTGCAAAAACACGTTTCCCGTTTATAACATAATCGTTTCAGAATAAAGTTATTTATAACTAAATCGCGTTAGTCGAAAAGGATTTGTTAGTTTTGATAAAAGCATGACTTCCAAACTCTGATCCCATCGCATCCCGGAAAGCTTAGTTATCTGAAACTTTGACGAGATGCCCGCCTGTTGTTTTTGATGCTAATATGCTTTCCTAGGGAAACCCAAACCGCTATCGTCTTCGACTTTTGAATGAAGAAGTAAAGCTTTGTGTAATTAAATAAAAAAAATTTTGGACACATAACAATTAAGCTCTATAATTTTCTGGTGATGTACAATAAAGAGTTTTCTATCTAATCTACTCATTATGGAAAACAGTGATTACCGCCTTACAAATGTTCAAATAAACGATAGAGAATAGAAAAGTTATTTTATTGTGTTGAACTAGCGGTATGTTTTTTTTTTCACTTATGGATTCAAATAAAAAACTTAAATAATTAAAACCTTCATTTAGGAGCCTTTTCTAAACCTTTACCTTGTGAGCAGACTAAAATCTGCATCAGCAGTGTAGGCGAAGTGCTAACAATGAACCGACTTGAGAAGTGATATCTGCCTTACTTCATACTTTTCATATAGTAGGTTTTGGAAACTTCCTCAACTTCGTACTTGAGAGCTTAGTTCAAGAGACGTTACATAAAAGAGCTCATGAACTCAGACCTGGATGTCAGCATTCTTTTATTATGATGCATGGATCCGAAGACTAAGTTTCTAGTAATTTATTTTTCCCGTTAGTATTATAACCCGCGTATATTGTACGATATTGGTTGCAACTACACGATGATTGTGTCTGACAATCGGTTTACTGAAGCGCGAATTTGAAATCCAACGGTTTAAACTATTTTTTTTTATTTCTATTGCTGTTGACAAATAAAGTCGTTACAACGTTTTAAAGAGTATTAGAGAATAACCTATAGGTTAGTTTAATATGCATCTATTGGTGAGCAGGTAACAGGAGAGTAGTTTTGTGGACATAAGATTTTTTTTTACATATTATCTACATAAGAATGAATTCAGTCTAAATTGTTACTTTTAACAGATTTTTTTTTCAGAATTATTTTGAGACTTGTACTCTGCAACTATGTCAGTTCAGTTAATGTTTATTTTTGAACCAAAATTGCAAAGATTGAAACTTAAACAAAGATTAAGATACTCTAATTGATCGAGTTCGACATTCCAAAACTGTTTTTATTTTAATTCTAGGTCTAATAGTTTTTGAGTTGTTGTAAAACTTATAAAATTGGATAACCCAGTATAACGTGAGCTACCATTTCTTGGAGTTTCAATGATTTTGTAGTTCAAGTAAGACTGGTACTCAGCTAGACGGCGATTTCGATGCGATTTGCAAAGTTTATTGCAACCATTGGTCAATAAAAATTGTTTGGGTTTTATTAACCTCCGACCATCACGAGATCTCAGTTCGGGGCGAACTACTAGTATTATCATAATCTCACTAGAATATTAGGCACTCCATCTGACAACGCTAATCCCAAATCAAGTACCTATTCTTAGTAAGTAAAACCGTAGTAAGCGTTCTATCCCTAAAGCTCGCAGGATTTTTATTTTAGCTAGAATTTGCGCGTTCCTCCCCACCCAATTTAATGGACAGACGAGAATCGTCCAACGTTCTCTATTTCCCATCTCCTTGGAGCCTTTCCTTTTGTTTACCACCAACGAGTTGGTGGCGACCGCAAAAAACATTAGGTTTTCTAAATTAAATTATCTTGTGCAGTTCTGCGTTAATTATTTAATAAACTTTATAACTATGCAAATGTAGCTTAAACCGATGAATAGAATATATTTATCAAATAAAGTTAAAGAAATATCAAAAACGAAAGCAGCAAACGAGCCATTGCAAGTATTGCAACTCTACATAAATATCTACCTCTGCAGAACTACAGTTGAAATAACTTCACGTTTCGCTAAACGTTTGGCGATGCGCTCATCGTGCCGGCTACGTGGTTTAGTAGTTGTTCGAGTTCGCAAAGAGTTGAATCCCGCAGCCTGCGCACACATCGCGAACTCGCGAACTTTCACCTAGTGACAACAGCTCCGATAACGACCAAGACGCTCACCGCACCTGAACTTATATCATACTTCGCAAATTAAATTCCTCGCTAATCCTTTGAGTTCGAATTCTAAAATATATTTCCCCCGGTTTCAAATTAGATTTAGGATCGGCACTTTGAATGCAATGTTTTAGAATGGAAATACCAGCCAGTGACAAAGAATTTCATTGAATTAAGCAATCTTTTATTGCATTTAAAGTGCCATTATTGACAGGATTGTATTGTATGTATAAAACAGGAATTTAATATTTGTGAATAAACTGGTATTATGTAGAGTCTCTTAGCAAAACCTATTATGCTTTTGTGTGTTTATCTGTGTTGGTTTACTAAATCTACCTACTTTTTTGTGACCCATCATAATAACAAAAGCTTTCTGCGAGATTTGCAAAACCCGAAAGTGGCTATTGTATTGATATCATTTCCTTATTATAAGAATCTGACGTGCACGGTTTAATTGGGGTCAAATATTTTATTATCATTTTGGAATGTTATTTTTTTTTACATGTCATGTATTCTATTCGCAGTTAATTCTAGCAATATAATGCTGTTTCAGTCCGATATCATCCATCAATTAATTATCCCTAATCCAATTTATCAAGCTGCCGATAATAGATTGGATGTAACCCGGCTTTACTCGATTGGTGCGTCAGATAAGGTATATCTATGCAATATTTAGTAGCCATAACCGGGTGCCGTTTAGACCCAGCCACGGAAAGACTATTAATAATCGAGCCATGTACCTTCTCGGGCGATTCGACCCCACCGCAATGCTTACTACGAAAACGGTCGGTTCACTTAACAACCGGGGTTCAAAATAAATGATTTTCAAATATTTTCAATACCAATAAAATCCAAATTCTACGAAAGGATGGTATTTCAATACGGTTTAAAACACAATTATTTACCAAAACAATATCGCTTAATAATGAGCCCGAAGCGAAAGTGAAGCAGTGACATGGAAATAACCGCAGCATTGGCAGCTGACGCTCTTTACTTTACAGCTGATTGATCACATCCTTCCTATGCTTTCGATAACTTTGATGGGTGTCAACTAGCGTGACATTTTGATCGCACAAGTATTTTTAAAAATAAAACTACGTATTGTCTACTGGAGTGTGAACTAGCTATCCTCCATTAGACCAAGCTTTTCTCTAAGACTTTTTATTGATCACATTGCGCATTCTCTTGCCAGGCTCACATTTCCGCTAATGGACCTCCGACATCTTTTGAGATACTATTGTTTTTGTCACACAATTAACGGATGAAAGTGCTACTCTACGCCTTTTGATGCCGTAAATCTTTGATGCAGAATTTCGGAAGTCTGATAAAATGGATTAAAGTAGTTTTCTTGTGCCTAGTTTTTCTTAGATATCTTGATAGTTTTCATTCTTTTTAGAGGTCCTAAAACTTTGAAACAAGTTTAATTTCTTGCAAAAACAACCAGTGAAACCTACAAGCTTTATCGCCTCGTTTGACCCACGAAAAACAAATAAAGGAAAGCATAATGACAGAGCCTAAACAAGATCGTTGCAAATAAGCGTTTGCGG
Source organism: Eulithis testata (assembly GCA_947507515.1). Classification (NCBI taxonomy): domain Eukaryota; kingdom Metazoa; phylum Arthropoda; class Insecta; order Lepidoptera; family Geometridae; genus Eulithis; species Eulithis testata. The sequence continues at coordinate 7,472,122 of OX382194.1, forward strand.
CAACTGAAATAAGAACAGATTCCTTCAGCTCCACTCTTTAATTTTTATGCCGCGAAACCGAATAAATTGCTAGCTTTGTTACCCGAAATCCGGCGTCTAGTTTCCCAAATTGGTTTGACTTCCTTTTCATCTGTAAACAGAGAGGCTTTTATCGCCGGCAAAGATTACTTTATTCGTCGGAAGCTTCGAGATTGAACTTCTTACACGCTGAAACCAATATCCTGGATTCGTACTATAGATTGGAAGTGCAGGGTCTAAAAGGCCGTCTCTCGATCCGATAAACATGATTCTAGTGCGCCGGCAGACCGCTGCTGGCGGCTCGTTCTATATACAACTTAATTAAACATACCATTGCGATGTCAATATTCAATACAGCAGGTATACAATAAGAAGGTTCAAATACAAAAAAAAATATCGGGCAAAATTGTTTCCGAAATATCCCAAATCACGTTTGTCTTCAAACTAGGTTATCCTTTCTTGGTATAAAACTCTGCCTAAATTCGCACCGTAATGAAATGCATTCGATGCTCCCTAGAAAAAGAAGTGCGTATTACGGACGGACTAAGTTCAATCTCTTTTATCGCAGCATTAAAGCGAGGAGAATTGGACGACCGCCTCGCATCTGCGAGTAGCAACTTCTATAGTAAGCGCCCACTCTCCCGTTAAATTATTTTTAAGTTGCTCTCTTTTTTTCATACTGTTTCAGTATATGACACAAAAACAGGTCCTCATTATTTTTACCGTAAGTGATGTTATAAACATCAAAGCACTGGAGCAAACTATTATTTTCTAAGTAAAATGAATCAAGAAATCAAGTTATAACATGGACATTTTTAAACAGTTGCTTAAATTTGATAGAGCTGTAATTTCGCTGATGTTTCATAAACACGGGAACTTTATAAAACAAAACCAACGTCTCAAAGGGACATTTTTCTCTGACGCTAAATTTCCTGAACGTCAAAGACAGGTAGGCGATGAAAGTATATTAGCGATATCGCAGCAAGCGCTCCCTAGAGTTCCATCTAGCTGATAATTTCGATGTACACGTTTTAGGTATCGAAAAAATCGTTTTAAAAATACTCGACGATAATGTGGTACGCCGCGCCGGTGTGAATTCGTAATTACGCGTCGCTCTGCTAAATAAATTGAAAAACCAACGCGTGATAAAAAATGGGAGCCGAAATATCCCCCTCCACGACACTTGAGCCCCGGATGACACTCCGGCAGATAATGTATTTGCGTTTGGTCAGAATGTCATTGTTTTTTGCGAACAATACATTCTTTCAGGAAATAATTATACATTGTCTCATGACAGGATAATTGCTTCATTAATTTAAATGAAATTGGGTAAATTATGGTGCAAATAGTATCAATTTATTGATGTTGTATTTTCAAGAGCAAGGTATTTTTTTTTTGTAGAGACTTGATACAGAAAATACTCAAAAATATTTTAAACGTAATAGCGATATAATACAATTCTTTAATTTATGCGATAGGTCTTTGAAATCAGTTGCTTTACACATTACGAGTAGTATGATTCACTGGGTTTGATCTCTTTTGTAAGTCGGACAACCTACATTACGTTTTCGAATCGCTTTTACCCATACCTTTTTACAAATTATTAGGGCTTGGCCGAAGTTGGATTAAACAACTTTTACTCATTATCCTTCGGTATACAAGTTCGTAAATTATAAAACACTGAGTTTTTATTCACTTCGTTACGAAATTAGTTTTTTTGGACATTGTAGGTATAATTTACACTGATAATAGTAGATTAATAGCCAAGGGCTGTAACTTGTATTGCACCCTCGAAATATCTCGGGCTGCAATTGATGCCTACACCCGAGCTAACTACTCTGCTTTACATCTCGATGTGAGGTAAGTAGAAAAAAACCGGCATTACAAGAATAAAACATTTTATTTGTTTAAATGTATAGTGAAATGAGAACAATTTTCAAATTTTAGGGACAGGTGTTCGATATTTACAGGTGTAACAACACCTGTAAATATCTAACACCTGTCCTCATGTTTTTTTTTTAATTAGCACGTATTTATAAAAAAATCCCAAAAACAAACAATATTTAAGGTTTTCGATTTCTCCGCATTTTTCATCTTTTTTTAAACTTTTTTTTTTTAAGAACGAAATTGAGCTTCGCCGTTCGATATTTAAAATTGATGACTATTATACTCATACGAAGACAAGGCTGAATAGCGAAGCGACCTCTTTTGTCATTGGGCTGAATGCATGATGTCTATTGCCAGTATGATGGTTAGATGTACGCGAACTTTTTGAAAGAGTGAAGAGTTTTTTTTTATTACTCTACTCCCTAGGGCTTTTCTAGCTACATTATTACCCTAGAGCGCTAATTGGTCACCTACAAGCCCCATTTGGGGGTAATAAGGACCTACTTACCGAATATGAGAGATGTAAAGCATATTTACAAAACAAGTTTATGGCGGATGTAAAATATCACGGAACATTATTTTTTGACGTTTATAAAATTACCGAATCAGTCTGTTTTCTTTACTGATTTTCTGCTTCAATATAAACGCAGGTAACTTTTATAATCGACTGACGTCGTCGTCGGGGTTCTACGTGACTTAAATTTCGACTTTGCTTTAGACCATAAAAAAACAAAATTCGCTACACTGTAATGGTTATTACAATTCCACACACGACCCGCGGTATAGACTTGTTTTACACAACAAAGAGCACAATGATCAGTATCAATTTAATCGGAAAATGTAATTATTTGGGGAGAATAGATGGCAGTATACGCACGCTTCAGGTGTCGGAGCCAATGTTTATTGAACAATTTACTAGAGGCTTACTATCTACTTAAGTTCTTAACGATCTAAGTTAGTGATAGATGATGTAAGAAGTTATGCAAACTTATTTATGTGTGAGTAGAGCATCTACAGTAACTAAGTTAGATAAACTTCCTTCTTGGGAAATGCGCTCCGCAAACAGTATTTATAATGCTGGAAATCCATAAAAGTAAGAGATCTTACTCGTAATTTCAGTTTAGAGAAGATTTGGTTATACGGAGCTAACTCGTAAAGTGGCTGAGTCGCCAAGTTCAGCGCCATAATAAACCAACGACTACAGTAATCTTGGCTTGAATAATTTCTTCAACTCTCTATAGATGTTATTTAATTCAACTCAGGTAGCAAATAACAAGACCACTGACTGAACACAGATTGCGTATTTAGCCAAGGTTAACTGCACATTAACCGCATCGAATAGCCATTATGCAGTTCTTAATGTAGTCCTATGTGCACATATCTTAAGTACTTTTAAAAGACTCTACATACGTACTTAACCTTTGGCTAGACGGTAATGCCCAACGGGTAAGCCTGAATTGGTGGTATAATTTTCACTTTGGACACATTTAAGCACCTTGTTGTACCCGATCTTACGGAATCAGTTTTGTGATAAAATTTAGGGTTTTTGTTTTTAATTTTAATTCGACCAGGAAGGCATCTTTTCGGATATATGGCTATAAATGCAATTATTTTATTATTTACATTCAAAACATTTAGCCACCGATTCGTGTAATGCCCGGAAACAGTGGGTACTAAATTATTAATTATTATTACTTCTGTAAATTCAAATTTTTATACAAAGCCTAATTGCCCTTTTTATTATATAACTTCAATTTGCATAATAAATGATCGGACTTTTCTTAATATAATGGAATCACTTAACTAAGTAAGCCAAGATTTCTGTTTTATTTTTCAATAGATTCTATGAGCTTTCATGTCTCTAGAAAACAGCTTTTTATATTAAAAAGAAATAAACAGAAATGTGTCAGCGTGTAAAGGACGACTGGTACCATCTGTAAAGAAGTGAGTGCTAATTTAGCTGAATTGCAAAGGAGACAAATTTACAACGCGAAATTGTATATTTATTAAATCGCACAGTATTTTATTTTAATGGAAAAACTCTAATATCCGTACGCTGTCTAATTTCATGGCTTAACTTTCAGGATTTTCAGTAACACTGCAATTTATTAGTGAGCAGGAGAGTTGTACAACTAGTAACACTGAACAAGCGAGTTGTTCGTTTGTGAAATAAAAGCGATTAACACTAAATACTCTACGAGTAGGAAAATATTGCACACGCTTCACTAAATTGCTTAGTTGGAAACTATCTAAGTTTTTAAAGATTTCATCATGTTTTATAGAAGGAATCATGTTTTGCCGACCCGGTTTTGTGTATGATGAAAATATACCAGTGCCAATACGCTATCTACGTTTTTATTTTAGGCAAAACGGTAAGCCAGAACCAACTACGATAAATTACCCATTGTAGTTTGGCTCCGAATTCAACAAGAACCGTTTTTGTTCAATTCTTCGACTCGTCGTCAATAGAAAATTTATTGCCGCCTCTACCACATTTAAATACGTCCGATTATCAGAACTTAAATGATCAGTCTCCGAGTGGGGAATCTTAATGTCCCCTTTTTATTTTTACCGTGGAGTTAAATGTTTGGTAAAAAATTAAATTGTGCGCGCTTATAAGCTTATGACTAATAAATAAAAGCATATCTAAGTGCAACGAATCCCTCTCGAGAATTATATAAATTCATAAAACAAAAATATTATTAATGTTGCGTGAATTGTCCAAAATTTTTTATTTTATGAAGCAAATGTTCACAGGTTATATTTTCACGTAAAATAATGCACTCAATAACAGCTCTTATGGACACTATAATAGCGCTACAAGTGCGAAGAGTTTGCTCCGTCTACCAACATTAGTTTGCTCTCATTGAACAATTTGCTCAGTTTGGAGCACTATTTTTAGGATCTTATGTGATTTTCAACACCAAAAACAGCTGCAATTTAAGTTTCTACAGTATATTGCAAGATTTATGCTGTCTCTCAAATTGCAACAAACTTGGTCGTGTTTTGCTCCAGGTGCAAAATCCAGGTTCCAGTCTCACAATATGAATTTGCGGTGAGGTACATTATCGTTTGGAAATTTACGGCAGCTTTGCAACTAATACTACGTGGCGCAGTACAACTTTGACACCGTTCATTTGCTAAAACTTTTAATTGATACAACATTTTAGAAGATTTCTCTACTTTATACAGAACAAGAAAGAAACTTCACTCAAAGCGATAGCACAAAGACGGAAAAGATCGGAGAGTTCACAATGAATCGCTTAGAGCCGATTGAAATCGCCGTTTTTGAACCGAAGCAGGTTGAATATTATTTTGGGAGCGAAACGGTAACCGTAATCTATTTCGAACCGGGTCCGGGAACACGAATGACCGAAACGGACGTCAGCGAGTTGACCTCACACGTTTCTTCCATTCTCGTTACTTTTGTGAACAGCCCCCCCATCTATCATTTTGCTCCTGAACTGATGACCTCTCAGCGTTGACGGGTAGGAGAATTCCTTTCACTTAGTTTACCTTTATCTCGTATATAGTTTTGGGAATTTATTCTAACCAGGTGAGTAAAGACGATGGAGATTAGGTCTGATCGTCGAGTATCGGTTTGTACACACACATGTGTGTATACACATAGTACTTAGTGCTTGAATATATTGCCTGGTCAAAATCGAAATGCTTCGATTTACACGCTTAGTTACCTAACTGATTATCTAATTTGAGTTTCGACTTAATTGTCATTTGCCAAAACTTTGCTTATTTGTTGATCTAAATTCTGAGCAGTGTGTACATTTTGCGAAGACAACTTGTATTCCGATATGAATAAAGTTAAAACTGTCGTTGTGATGACCGACATTCAAGACGTAGATAGTCCAATTCGGATTGGTAAACTTAGTGGGGAGTACTTTGTGTAGTTGTACCCTAGTCGAATAAAGTCAGGGTGTTTTTATAGTTCGTAAAATTCTATTAAATGAAACCGATGACGCTTAAATTTAATATGTAATGCAACTTACCATACCATGGAATGTATATACGAGGAGTTATTATGTGTTTACATGCTCGTTAGTTAGTTCTGTAGTTTGCCAAAACACGTACTCGTGGCACGACTTGATCCGACTAAATTGAATTGTAATAAGGTATTGTGACGTGAATTATTATATTGTGACGTGTCTCGAAGCTGAGTTGATATAACTCTGCCTTCTGTGCTCTAGGTTGCGGGTTCGATCTCCTCCACGACCACACATATTTGTGATTGTAAACAATAATATTTTACTATAATACTTTAGTTACAAGCACACCAAGGTGTTGGAGATTTTTAAGTTACTTAGGTGCATGATGTCTTTTCGTTCAAAATATGTCTTCCAAAAAGGTACTTCATTCCATTATTTACGTTTTAAATCACTAATTACAGTCATATTACCCAAAATATTAATAGGCTTCATGTTTTGTAAATTCGTCAACACAAGCGACTCACACTGGGAATAGTAGGTATAGGATAGGGCTATTACCAGAAGTCACCGAAAGATTCAATGCGACTCCCAGTCCAGCATAGATTATGGTAAATCGCAAGAGTAATTAATGTGACTCCTCGAAAGCCAGGGTTGTCTGCAATGATGAAAGCTTTGCGACGTGATTGGTGTATTTAATATTATATGCAAAGCACGCTTAGGGATTATTACAATCAGCTAATTGCATTCTCTTGTTATAACTAGGATTATGACTGACGATCCACTATCGGATATTCATAACATAAAGTGCGGTTTTATGACTGTTCGGTATATAGCTTAAAAAAATTAATATTGGATCTAAAACGTAGACGTAATTCGGAGGGTATTCGAATGGTGGCTTTGAAAAAGAGTTTTGTGATGCTAAACTACAGTGTACGTATCTCTTCACAAAATCTTTCTAGCTTTATACCTCGCGTAGTGTTATTTAAAAACCTATTTCGTTATATACACAATACCGAAAGCAAAAATTGCTGGTCATCTATAAAAACTTGAATATCTTGAAAATCGTGAATGTTCGTTGTGTTTGAACTAATACTCCTTACGTTTATTAAAGTAATCGTTGAATTGCATATTCAACGATTACTTTAATATATATAGAGCTATATAGCATTAATGGTTATCAAGATAAATATTCAAGTTTTTATAGATGACCCGGAACTTTTGGCCCTCGAGCATATTAGTTACAACTTTCATAGAAAGTAGGTAAAGTTGAGTCGGTAAGCAATGTACGCATGAACACTGGGTATACTCGTAATTTCAAATAACCGTGGAACTTACTAATTTCTGCTTGTTATTTTAAATTAAATTTTAACTAATGTTCCATTATAAACCATATTTATATTAAACGGGCAGCGAAAACATTAGATCAGTCGAGTATTGTCTGAGATAACATTGTATAGAAGCCTCTCGAATACACCGAGGGGTTAACTTTGGTTAGTTTTATTTGGTCCCCAATGTACTTACAGTATGTTTTGTGAAACGTAAGTTTTTCTTTATTCATTCAAAAAGTTTCCCTGGCTATTCCGTATTCATGGACCTGTCAATCATAATCTAGTTTTATGGGTATGCCTTAGGAGTGACGTAGATATGCTGTTACTTTACCCTCCGTTCATGTTAAAAGATTCTTTTTTCAAAAGTGTTATTTTCTGTGCGTAACGATCGATTCATAAAATTAGTATCTGATTGTTTTAAACTCTGAACAATAACAGCGTATATATATATATATGCACACCTACGTACAGTACAGTTTAAATAAAAACCTGTTCAACTTGGTTCCTATTTGAAATTTCAAGAGTAGAAGTTAAACGGAAGATAAACACAGCTTCTGACTTTGATACGATTATCTGTGACAGCACAAAGTTCTATGGTGTTCGTATAGGTTGGCATATTGCTCGTACCCCGGTTATATTAGAACTGCTTGTAATTAGAGAGTAATTTGAAATCAGTTGCTAATTTAAGCTAATAAGTTTCAAACACTTGATCCGCATTGTCTTTGGTGTGAGATTTTAAATAGAAATTACGACAACTCGAGTGTCAGGCGAAATTGAATTGGAGGTTTTGTTTGTTAGTAGACATTTATTTTGTGGGTCGCTTGGACTGCCGTGCTTATGATAAAAATTCAGAGAGTTTTGTTCGCTGTTCATAAAAAGTTTTTGAACGGCGTATTTTGCTTCAAACAGAATGCATAGCGTGTGTAGAGCTCGTGAAAAGTTTGGAAACAAAAGGCTTGCGGTGTGATATAATCTGGGGATTGCAGGCTTGCAAGATGCCTATTACCTACTCGTATACCATTCTTTTTTATATAGCTTTGTGCTTTCTCTCCTCAGTCTTGCGATCTCTTAGTTTCTAAATGAAAAACGCTGTACAGTTTTTGCTTTAATATTTCAAACTCTTCATCGTTTCACATTTTCTGTGAAAGCTTCAAATTGTTTTGTCATTAAAAACAACAGCTACTGTTTCAGATGAAAAATTAATTTCTCATCGTAGTATTGTGCCTGTTGTTTCTATGTAGATAGATAAATACCTAAAGTATTATGTATTTCACCCAATTTTCTGGAATAAAAACGGCTCCAACAAAACAACGCTCTCAATAACTTCTTGTGGGCAGCATAATATCTGACCCTAATTCATTCAAACTAGTTTTTGCCCTTTCATTATGGTTAACATTTCGGCGGAAGGTAGAGTTGTAATTGACCGTTTGGGAAGTTGTGTATTTTAGAGTGTACCCCTTGTGTGCCTCGATCCTTGAGTTTGGACTGGATGAGAAATTTGCCAATATTTGGTTTTATCTTCGCGACACAGGCGTGGAGTTACTGCTGGCTTCGTCCCCGCTGCTCGCCCTCCCGTGAACCGTCGCCTTGCCTGTCCCACCGCCGCCGCCACCCGACACGGCTCACCACACAAATCACAACGGCAACCACCCCCTTTTTTAAACGTTTTTTAAAAACGTGATTTATTTTGTGACAGTATTATCCTCACTCCTAATCCTCTTGTGAATTTGTTATTCTGAAACTTTGTTGTGGGGAGTGTTGAAGTAGTCCAAAGCCTTCAGGCGGCTGATCTCTCAAAAGGATATTTATAACCTATTTGGCTGTTGATTGCTCGCTTTGGGCTTTCAGTTTGAGTATTGTTCGAAATGAACAATACCGATTCAGAATTTAATTCAGATCAGTTTCGTTTTAATTATTATTCTGTTTTATTAAAACCAATAGTACGCTTTGTCGATGCCCAGTTATGTCCGAGTTTCGGATTTAATTAGCTATCGATGGCTTCCATGCTTTTTAATTGAACCTTGTTATTTTGTTTTGTGGTTCTGGTTACAGAAGGTGAAATGTTATGGTAGTGTAACGGTCAGAGGAAATTAAAAGCGCTTTAACTGCGCCCTGAATGGTAGTACATATCGCGCGACCTAACTCGCTTTGTTCGAGCTTTTTTCATGATGAACCCTGTATATCCGACGACCCAAGTATGTTTGTATTCCATTCACGAACTTTCCGAATATATTATATGGTAGGTGTAGGTCCATTATATGGAAGAAACTGATTTAAGAGTTCCCATTGAATAGCTTCTAAAAGTCCTCGGATAAAATCTGTACTACACACTTGTATTGGTACATATATTTTGGTTTTTATTCAGAGTTGGTGTTACAGACAGGAAGCTCACACAAAGAAGGCAGGTTCTTGTTCTGTTGATTTATAAGCACCAGCTGTGGCTCTATTAGGTCATTACTGCTGTCATATATTTTCTTTGCGCAATCTTGGGAACGTTATTGCGTGTCCTTTAATTTCACTTGCAATAGTACACTCTATATTTTCATAATATTTAGTTTTATAAAACTGACCTAACATTAAACCTTTTTTCCTTGCTATACTCTTTGTCAAAAAGTTTTTAGTTTCTTATCTTTCTGCTCTTATTGTTTTTATGTTTTGTTCACATTTTTTCTGTATCTATTTCTATTCTACTCGTGAAATCCTTTTATTAGCCTACTGTTTCCATTTTTTTACCTAATCTATGTTATGTGCTGTCGGTTTTCCTATAAATAAATAAATAAATAAAAATACGGATAGATGTATTTATGCTATCGTAGAATATAAAGAACAATATATTTCGGAACTGCTGCCCTAGGTGTCTGTTGAAAAATATGCCGATGTTGCACGATAATTCAGATGAAATGGCACAGAAGGGAAAATATGAAAGTACGAAAACGAAGCACTGTGCTTTGCAATTCACGTATCAGATTTTTGACTGTGATATAAATTCAGGAATATGGCTGCAGATGCACGACCTTTTCGACAGCGCGTGTCATCGGTAGATATGAAAATACCAAGTGCAGTTGATTGTTCTGACTCCGAACCTAGTCTTGTATTATGGAAATCAGATTAGCAGCACTGTCCTCTTTAGGACTCGACCCGACATTAACTGGGAAATTAACTTTGCGAAGATCTGATTGTAGCTCAAGTTAAAAACGAAAATCAGGAAGTTTTTGCCGCATTTTATTTACATAAAGCTATAAACCTTTTTATGTTTGAACTGCATTTTGGAAAATGTACGCAACTGGCTACCGTTATAGGATTTAGGATTATTACGAGTCTTTTGTGTTCACCCAGAGTTTTGAAAGTTAGGATCCCTCAGTTCAACTAGTTTATGACAGATTGTCTTGTCGCTATTTAGTGCTTAAAGTGCATCTGCCTCAGTTTGAAACTAGTTAGTTCCAGCACGTATCTGCTCGTACGCTGACATACGTAGTAGGGACTATAAATGAATATTTAGAGTTTTTTCTAGAACGCCGTCGATCAGCGCGTACAAACAAAAGAACAATTTGCATTTTAACCAACTGATAACTTTGCTAGTACGACGATCGTGCCGTCTAATTTACTCTTGATCTCTGTTGGAGGCAAAATTCTTTTTTCAGGGTTTAAAGATAAAGAAATAGTATTCTTTCTCGTGACGACAATAAGATAAAACTCTTTTTGCCCGAACTTTCTGCGATATTTTTTAGTCAGTGCAAACTGATTGTAGACTGTTTCTTTTTATCTTGAAGTTTATTTATTAACGGTGAAGACAGATCACGTTTGCTAACAGAATCGAATACTTTTCACAACATTAACCATTTTATTTAGGTATTCTACAATTTAAGTTCGCGTACAAATGTAACACAGAAATATTTGTACCAGAAAGAAAACACTGTCTCAGTTTTAGATACTAACACCCGTTTACTTTCCCAAAGATATTACAAACACTGTTTCGAATAAATCACGGAAAAGCTTGCATTTATTCCGAAGCGCAAATTAAAAAAGTTATACCAATTTTGAATGAGTTATTGTGCAATCCAGCTCTCTTTTGAAAAACATTCTCATTATTGAAGCCGTGAAATCATTACCGCGAATATTCAATACCAAAGGTTTGATTGTAATGTGGTAAAATTTTCATTATACCATCAACTGACATTGATAAGAAGCAATGGAAATATACGTGTGGCATTTCGTCAGAGGCAGTGGTGGTTAATGTGATGGCTGATACTGCCAAGGAGTGCTCGGGAGTGATCAATGGCTAACTCTCCAGATCTGAGCATCCTTGCGGCCAGCCTACTCCGGCTTATTATAGGTGAGTATTATCTTTACTGATTTACTTAGCAGATATTTTTAACCAACTTCAAAAAAAGTGGTTCTCAATTCGACTGTATGTTTTTGAAGTGAAAACTTCTTTAGCATCGTTGTGATTTGAAAGTCGATGAAACGAATAAGCGACAGTAAAAAGAGACAGACACATAAATTCATAAGATTTAACGTGGGAGAAAATGAGATGGGAAGCATTATACAGTGTTATATTCGGCGGAATAGAAAGAGACAGAGCGAGAGTGATCACATACGGAGATCCCCACAAAACGAAAAACACTTCGATAGCGCGTTCTAGGATCCGACCAAACTTAGCAGCGCCATCTAGTTCTGATTTAGGCAACATCAGCATAGAACCTTTTCTAACTAAATAAGTACTGCATATTGGTTAAGTACATAAAAATAAATACTAAATTAATTTCACATTAAACACAGAGCGTGAGTGAATACGTGGCAGTCGAAGTACAACTTCTTCTGCGCGGAGCGACTTCACGCACTGGTTTTTTTTAAGGTTTCACTTCTACCACGTGTGAATTGCACACATTTTTTATTTATTTTTATTTGTATGTATAGCGATCATTCCGCTAATTATGAATCGATTTTGATGATTTTTTTTTGTTTGGTAGATATTTCAGATTTGGTCCCATGTCAATTTTATCAAAATCGGTTCATTAGTTTGGCAGTTCGATAAGAATTACTAAAAAACACGTCATCAACGTACACGATATAGCGTATTTTGCTTGCCTGTGACTTTTCAGTGATGTTTACGATAAATAAAACCATTTGAACTATCATCATCATTCTGCTGATTAATCTGTAAGGTAATCAAATTAAAGGCGGTTTTTCTAGTTTGTTAACATATAAATTATATTTATACAAGAGCTGCGGGAAATATTATTAACCCTAAAGTGTGAATAGAGTAATGATTCATCTAAAACCGGTACGAACGTTTTATTCAGAATGTTACATGAGGGTTGCGAATCAGGCCCTGCGTACGACTGACTGCCTCTTGGCAAGAAGAGTGAAAGGGGGCAACGTCTTATAAATGATGTGCGGGGTTCATAATATACTGGGGGACTGGATTGTAGAGCGTCTATATGAAAAAAAAGAAGAGTTCAAAAAGTTGTGTACCTATCAACTTCGTATAAAAGTGGGCTCGTTGGGGATTTTTTTTCCCATCGGCCACACCAGTAGGCCAGCCGGTGGGCTCGATGGGAGTAACCCAAAATTAAGTGTCTCTGTCCACGTAGGTATGATACTTGTATCATTCTAAAAGTTATTTAACAACAATGTATAATTGTTAACCTAGCCATACTGTAAACAGCCGAAGCATCTCTGCTTCGGCTGTTTACTGTATGGCTAGGTTCCCTTGCGTCTACGTACAAGTTTTACTTAGTTTGAGCGAAGACGCAATGCTTAGACTCTACACAAGTTTAGTTGTAAAGTACCTACTAACTAAATAAGTACTTAATTTAACAGTGTCTTTTTTATGATTGCTGTTTCAACCTTTTTATTAAAAATAAACATATTTTTTTGTGCATCAAACCAACGTGGTCATCACTATTATTAAAAAAACCAGTGCGTGGAGTCCCTACGCGCGGAAGAAGTTATACTTCGAGTGCCACGCATTGATTCTCGCTCTGTGTTTAATGTGAAATTAATTTAGTATTTATTTTTATGTACTTAACCAATATGCAGTACTAAATTTTCAAAAAAATTATAATGTCGCTTTGGATTTAAACTTGCTCCCGTTGTCGGTCTGACCGCAGTCCAACGCTATCACTATTCGGCCAACCTCTGCTGCTGATGGTTGAAATTACGGCTATGTCTCTTTTTCTTTTGTTTAACGCTGTCAGTTGGAAGTCGTATAACTTCAAAAAATGCTGAACACTGCCATCTATGAGTTGAGGGTAGAGACAGAGACTATGTCCTCCCGTATAACGCTGTCAGTTGGAGCATCGCATTAGAAATATAACATAAAAAAATAAGGTTTTTAGGTGAGCTGTGGAACCTACCATCTGTTTTTTTCAGTACTGGCACCTGACAAGCTATTACTCTCCTCGTGTCAGGTTTTAAGGTTGTAGAGTCTGAACTCACTAAGTCTGCAGAACTTTAAACATGACAGAAGTTTGAAGGACCACCGTTTGTATTTACCAAACGATTTGACAGCCTAAAGGTAGCTTTTCGAACTAAGCGTCACAGACTCAGCGTCTATAGCGTCACCAACGCCGCGTCACTAACGCCACGACATTGACGCTTTGGTGACTTTAGATACCCACAACAGACGTACAGTCGGTTCACACTTTCACAGCGCGCCGCCCCGACCAGATTAATCTATAAGCAGTCTTATCATAAAACAATAAATCTCAAAATACAGCGACACTGCAAGCGCGGCCGAGCGACTGACGCAGGCGTCTGACAACGCGGTCACCGCGGCACTGTGACGTCACAGACGCCGCGTCAGTGTCGCTGGGCTCGAATGACGATCCCTAGAATTTCATACATTTCCATAGAACATCGATCTGTCGCTCTGTCGCGGCGTCCTTATCGCAGCGCCACTGACGCTGTAGACGCTTAGTTCGAAAGGCTACCTTTAGGTACCACAAAAGAGAGCAAGATAATAAAAATGTTCTAATCTTTCTTTAAGTAGCCTTGTTATACTATTGTAGACTTAGCATCGTCAAACTCAGAGTTATATTTTAAAAATACGTATCCCTTAGGAATTGGTAACAATTTTGTTTTCAGCACCTTTTTGAAAGGATATGTGTTTTCGGACATAAAGTGAGATCACACTTGTTTTATTTTAATCTGAAAGGATAAAACAGATTGAGTTTTGGTAAAGCTTCTAGTACGCTAGTATACTGCTTTCGAACCAAATAATTCGATCATATTGTTATCAGGTATTATAGGCTTCACAGAAATGAATGAACTACGTAATACCTTCAATCATCGTATTTATACACGATTAATTTCGTAGTACATTTGATTTCTATGATTTAGTGAATATTCTCAAGTTATTTCTTCTGTGTTCATTCTATTTATACAATAGTTTAAAAAGCACATTTTAGCAAAATTTTATTTCGGTCCGAACTGTGTTTGTTGAACTATTTATAAAAATGACTTTATGACCAACCATTACGTTTTACTTTTAAATCGCGCGTTGATTACTATCTTATTTGATGACCTGGCGGCAGCGCTACGTTCCCTCCAGATTTACCTTTGAACGCACCCAACTAAAACGTCTACCTTTGAGCGGGCTTGGCCAATCCCAAGATATATAATTCAATTATTACACGCATGTAGCTACTGAACTGGATTAGCAGAGTAACCTAGTTATTGCTCTACATAGGTAAATCTATCTACACCACACATTTACACCAGGAATAGCGTTGATAATCTAATATCTCGTTTATACACGAGATATTAGATTGTCAACCCTATTTCTTTGTAGTTAAAAATAGACATTCATCCTGTTTTTCGTTCATGAATTAAACAAGTTAGTAATAAATCAGCAAAATTTTTTTATTTTAAATGTGCTCTCTAAGAAGAAAGAAGGTTAAAATAAGGTAATCACAAAAGGCATGTTTAAATTGTTTAACCCTAAAAACATTCTGCGAGCAAAACGTGGCTAAGAAAGTGGTTAAACATGAGAGTACTCATGAGTGGATTTCATAAAATGTACATTCTGTTCCTCGTACAAATGAAATTACCCATGGGGCAAAACCAGCCACGCGCTACTTATCTTTTTACGTCAGGCTTACCCACTTATCTCTTTCACATCACGTTTATAAGATTACGCGATAATACGTCTATTTTCGAGCATGCTTTTTAATAAAAAGCGTTGGAAACAAGTGGCACATTTCGCGTGAGACACAGAGCATTCATAATTTTTCCTCTGACCGCGTTTGTTTCAGGAAATATTCTTACTGCATGGAGCTAGTAAGAAATAGGTAAGTACAAAGTAGAATACAAGCAATGGCAGACATCGCCAAGAGTTTCGTTTTGTAGCAATATATTTTTTCAAAATATGCGATATTTCTCCAAACGTTGAATTAAAACACGGTCAGAAAACCAGTATGATATTTTCTGTACCTATTCCATAATGTACGTTTTATCGCATTGTGTACCTACGGTTTTGCTTGATTCGTTTGCCATTTATGTGAATTTAATACTTACACTGAGTAAATAAGCTATTTCATATGAATTAAGCATCTATAATAACATTCTTTCTGTCTTACAAAATATGTAGTTGCAACAAATAAAAAACCGCGTTCCAAGAGCTTCGGTATGTCACTGTCGTAAATAAGAGTCCTAATAGGCGCCTTCTTGTTTATTTATGTACGCGTGCTGCGACTAGTGACACTATAGAGACAGTTGCTCCGCTTCTTTGCTTTTACAAGTTTTAATCTTCCTAATGTGTCTGCTACACGCTTTACAGAATGCTCGCGTCCGTACGGTAGCGGGCGCTAGTTTTATGTTTAAATTGTTCAAGCATTACACTCTTTGTGGTTCAACTGCAATTTTGCTAATTTCCGAGTAAACGTTGTCATCTACACCCGGCGACTCTTTATAACGTTATTACATTAAAGTGCTTTCTTTCTTCATGTTATAATAAGCGTAATTTTCTAAAAAGCGTTCTCATATTATAACAGATTAGTAATCAAGGTTTTAACTATCCCTCGTAGCTGTTTTCAACAAAGCATTGAGGTATATTATTATGCCACTTGAATTCGTACAATTAATACAAAATTACATAAATAAAAAGAAATTGGAAAAATAAATTGGTGGATTGCTTATGCAAACGTTTAAAGTAATAAGGAGGGCTATGCCGGCTGCGAGATATTTCTCCGACTCCATAACTAGACTTATTTGAACCATTTATCTTCAGCTGTAAAACAACAAGCATAAAGCGCAGTCTCCTCATAAAAACTCGCAATTTGGCGTTCTGCAAATTGTGGTCCGGTTTTTAACCTGCTTTTTATTTGTAGTAAAGTTAAAATTAAAGTAAAATAACGAGCGTGGCACAGGCTGGCCTGAACTCAGTTACTCTGGCTTTACTTGATGCACGGTAGTACGGCAGTTTTACAACTGTTACTGTTACCGCTGTGACTAATTCTCTGGCAACAACTCTATTGTTCCGCTGTGCCTTTAGGTGACAAAAACAATCGCACCCCACCTACACCCCCAGTGCGTTACACTTCACTAGATGCTTTTGTTTTCGAGCAATCCACCAGTTTCTACAAATATCTTGCAGCACGAATTACGGATGTTTTCTTCGAGTTTGTTTACACCCAATTGGGCAATAAGGAAAACTATTTTTGTGGTTTTGGCTCAGCGCTAATGTATTGCTCGTGCAATCAAGACGATAGTCATACGTCATTTTACTTGACCCTAGTTGCGAAGATTCGCCCTTTGGCTGTAATTAATAAAAGTTCTAATAAATGGTTTGTAATAAATGGTTTGTATAAGGGCATATTTTACGTAGCCGCCGCTATCAGTTCAAAACTTTTTTAACTTGATAAAGTTTTCTTAAATGAAGAACTGTCAAAAAAATATTCATTTCAGACGTCTCCTACCTAAACTATTTTTATATGCGGCCCAAGCAAAAAAATATAAGTTTTACATAAACTTCTAGTAAGATCAATACGCAGATAGATAAAACTTAATATCTAGTTATGTAAACTCGAGGCTTATGGTCTTTGGAGTTCATAAATAGCAATTGTTGATAACTTTCCAGTCTCCGTTCATATTCAAAATTACCTTTTGAAATCTACACTTAATTATCTTCTCGACATTGAAGTAAAATGCCAAGTTCAGTGACTATAATGTTATTAACTTTCATGATAATGCTGGCAGTAAATGATTGCAACCTTAGTTAGCAGCTGTACTAAAAATTTCATATAATAATGGAAAGATAAATAGAATTAAAATTTTCTACTTGTAAGCAACAGATAGAAATAAACTTTGATTTAAGAGTAAGATTTAAGTAGCCCTCATCTAAATAAAAAAAAAACTATCTGAAAGAAATACAAAATCACGGCATAACCGTATAGCACAGTAATGTAAGACGTGATTTCCAACATACGATCGTACAAGTCGCATAATTTGGCTGTTAGCCCTTGCCCAGAGAAACCCAAATAAATCACATTTAGGAACATTACATAGAAGTATACTTGACATTGCCGCCCTTCGGAGTACATTGCCGGAATAGCTATAAAGGAACACTAAATCGATAGGTAGCAATCAAAACGATGAACAATCAAATGTTTAGCATTCGTTGAACGTTCTTAGCTGAGCTAATATACTATAAAGGCAAGCGTCCACAGGCCCGCATCGCAGGCATCGGACGCATCGCACGCAACGGATTTTAGTTTGCCTTGTATAAAAACTCATACAACTGCGTCCACTGATCCGCACCGTACGGACGAGTTTCTATACAAGGCAAACTAAAATACGTTGCGTGCGATGCGTCCGATGCGTGCGATGCGGGCCTGTGAACGCTAGCCATTATTGGTAGGTGTTCGCATAGGCGTCGTATTTATCGTCTAGAAGAAACCAATTGAAACAGATTGCAATTAAGTTACGCTATCGCTATACAGTTTCTAAGGTATGAGTTTTAGCTCCCGTAATGTAACAGTATATTTTTAACTAGCTGATACCTGCGACTTCGTGTGCGAAACTTTCTACCAAAATATCTGTCACCAGCATACATTGAACCTCGTGCCAAAGGCGGCTTTTGGTTTAGAGAGGTCAAGCTGTATCTAAGAATCCACGTCTTTGATTTCAATAAAATATAGCCTTAGTTTCAATCCCAAAAAAGGGCTTCTGAATGGTATAAGTTTTATTGAAATTGGTTTAGTAGTTTAGGCGTGATCCGCGAACAAAAAGACAAAATCAATTTTTGGAATGAGAATCGTTTATTTAGTACATCTGCATATTTAGTTTATCCATATTTCCAGTTTTTGACTTTTTTACAGTTTTAAAATAGTATAGATTGAATCAATTTAATAATCAGTAAATTTATATTCCATCACCTCAGAATAGACTGGTTGTTTTAATAAAAAACGTTCATATCATCCACAGTACATCGGTTACCTTAATAAATAAAAACTGGGGCTTGAATATCTCGAATCGTATTATTCTAATGCCAAGACCGTTTTCTACTAATGAAAGGAATATAATAAAAGTCGTAAAAGAATTTCGGGAGCAATTTTTCAAGTGGAATATTTAACTCCGTATTTCGGCGATCTCTAACTGTTCGTTTTATTTCCTTAGTTTAGGATGGTTTTGAAACTGGGTGAATTGTGGATGATGGGTTGAATGCTATTTTTGAATGTTTTTTGTACGTGGATTGTAAAATAATCTAGTGGTGAATATTGATTTTCTGTACGCCCATTAACGTGAAACGACCTACGGAAGATCTAAAATGAAAAAACAGGTATCTAAGTATTATAAAATGAAAGCAATAGTAGTAAATCAAGCATCAAGTAAAGCAAATTAATACAAGTAAATTTTTTGCAAAAAATTTAAAACCTCCAACCATGAAAATCTTCCTAGATCCACCTCATCATAATTGCTGGTCATCATTAAACCTTGTAATATGGATTCCGGTTCATCAAATCTGAATATTGTCACCCTGAGATGAACTAAAGGTTTCCTACTGCTATTATGCCAGAAATTCCTCAAAACTGGTTTTCAGAGCTGATGAATATCCGGTTAACATATTGAAACTCTACTTTTAGCTACGAGGGCACAGACATACACAAACAGATAAACATACACCGCTGTCAATCTTATAACACTCCTTCTGTTTTCCGGTCGGGGGTTAAAAAGCATTCTCATTTCAGCGGAGG
Organism: Eulithis testata; assembly: GCA_947507515.1. Taxonomy (NCBI): domain Eukaryota; kingdom Metazoa; phylum Arthropoda; class Insecta; order Lepidoptera; family Geometridae; genus Eulithis; species Eulithis testata. The sequence goes on from OX382194.1 coordinate 7,491,496, forward strand.
TATAAAACAAAGACACGACGTAAGCTAAACAACGCTATATATATATATTACAACCCTAATTAGGCAGATTTATACATCAATAGCTACACTACAAATATTATATCCAAACTCTACCTATCTAAATATTACACCGGCTTGCGACAGAATTATGCAAAATTACAAACACGTAATTACAAACTTCTTAGCTACGTTTTAAAAAATAATAATTGAAAGATTTAGGCGGCACACGTTAAGATGGCGCTCGACGCCGGGTCAAGGGCCATGACGTGCTCTCGAGTTCTCGACCTCACCACGTCGCGGCTTTTATTTCTCCAAATCCTAGACCCGCGTTCATTACGACACGAACATTGCTGCCATATGGGGTACTGCATTAGGGAAATTCAAATAAGGAAACAACGCTCAACAACGCTCTTGGTTTAGGATAAAAAAATGGTAGATTTTTACGTGATTAGCTGTATAAGTAAAAAAATACACGAGTTTATCTTTTCTAATTTTGTTCAATATTTAAATCTAATCTTCTAAATATATAAAACTCTTTTGAAGCTGACTGACAATCAACGCAAAGCCTAAACTATAAGTCCTAGAAGTGTGAAATTTGGAGGGTAGTGTAGGGGTGCACTAAGAAAAGAATTTTAAAAAGTCGCACCCTAAAGGATCTAAAATTAAGATCAAAGATTTTAACCAAATAATGCGTGTGCTGCTACCACGTGAGCAAAGCCGCGGGCGACTGCTAGTCAGTCTATAACTAATTTCTAAACAAAATTGTATTACATTTTTGGTTAAAGTTATATGACTTGAAAAATTCAATGTGTAACAAAATCTTTCGATATCAATCAACTAAAGCAGTTTCGGAATAAGGTTTCTCAATAATTGTTCAATTATTCGAGATGGCAAACATCGTGATAATCGAGATTGATTTTATATATAGATAACTATGTTGCCAAGCTCTGAATAGATCTGAAACAATCTGCCCGTGTTCACATCTATTAAGATAAGTATCAGATAAGTAAAGTTATATGCGTATCGTCAAAACTGCTTTTCGTCATTACATTAGCATAGTAATCGTACAATATTATTAGACTACAAAACTAGCTTATATATGTATAAAAAATACCTCAGGTTACTCTAAACTATACGATAATATTATAGTACGAAAGTCGTTCATCTGATTAGTCTGCAGATAAACTGCTAACCCAACTTCTATATTGCTTTTATCATCTTGGAGTACAGGTACACACCTTTGCCGTGACGAAATAAACAAAATCCAAAAAGACACAAGTAAAACAATAACTCCGAATAGGTGTCTAAGTTTAGTCCATCTAAATAACATACATGTATGATCTCCGATATTATATCTATCTTAGGTATTGTCATCGGATCTAATGCGATCAACGGAGCGAAGAAGTTCAGCATATCCAATGTCTTTGAGCTGGCCTAGATAAATACGAAGCTAGATGGTACAATTTGTACACCTGTGAGAATATTAAGCAGGCATCTATAACTAGAAAGGAGAATCGAGACGGCATAGCTAGATCAGCACAATTTCTGGGGTTATACAAAGGGTACGAGAGAGGACTAGCGGAGTGGGTGTAATTTGGGCCCTTTGTGAGCTCCGACCACAGCCCCAAGAGAGCTAGCAGACCATTCCGTACAAACTTCACATGCAGCGAATCGCAAATCGTACATTCGTAATCTCTCGTAATTGTTTATCCACTCATACATACTCACAAGCACTTACAGTAACTGTAATTCAAATAACTTGTATGAAACTTTTTTCTATAAATTCAATAACATCTTCAATTCTATTTTTACATCCAAGTCGATTATGGTCTATGGCAGTTCTAAATTCAGTGAGTGGGCAACAGCGGGTATTCATAAAAGCAGGCAAACATTGTACGATCTTTATAGTGAAAAACAATATAACTTCAGTGAAGAGTTCAAAGAAAAAGTTAGAAAATACTCGAAAATTTTCAAAAAAGTCTGTCGTATTGCTAAATCCCAATATATAAGCTCAAAAATCAAAATTAGTCAAGACAAAATCAAAGCAACTTGGAAAGTAATTAATAGTGAGACCGGAAGAGTCAAAACACATAACAATGTATTCAATCTAAATGTTAACGACACAATCATTAACCAAGATGATGATGTGGCCAAAGCATTTGAAACATTTTTTACCGACATTCCAGTCTCTACTACAAAGTCTTTGAACTCTTCGCACATAATCGCAGAGTCACTACTTAAAGAAAATGTACCTGAATTCAAAACATTGTTTAATTTCGATTATGTGCAACCAAATGACATTGTCAAAGCTTTTAAAATGATAAATGTAAAAAAAACCACGGACCTCTGGGGCATTTCTGTTGCCGTTGTAAAATCCGTAATTGATCTTATCGCACCAGATCTAGCTTTTATATTCAACCAATGCATTGACTGTGGTGAGTTCCCTGACTTAATGAAACATAGTAAAATAACACCTTTATTTAAATCAGGTAGTCATTCTGACCCTACTAACTTTCGACCGATATCAGTGCTACCTACATTCAGTAAAATCTTTGAAAAACTTATGCTTAATCAACTGCAAAGACATTTTGAACTAAACAACTTACTAGACAATAAACAATTCGGTTTTACAAAAGGTCGCTCAACCACCGACGCGGGTGTTGAGTTAATATCACATATTTTTGAAAATTGGGAACAGTCACATGACGCCTTAGGCATTTTTTGTGACCTATCTAAGGCGTTTGATTGTGTGCACCATGAAACGTTAGTCAGGAAACTAAACCACTATGGTGTGAAAGGGATTGCTCTTGAACTTCTTAATTCTTACTTAAGTAACAGAATTCAAAGAGTTGATGTTAATGGAAAACGTTCTCCGGGGTCAGTGGTAAAAATGGGTGTACCACAAGGATCAATACTAGGACCGTTCTTGTTTTTAATTTACATTAACGATCTACCACGAGTGGTTAGAAACGATCATGAGATTGTACTGTTTGCAGATGACACTTCACTTGTATTTAAAGTGAAACGACGACAAACTAATTATGACGATGTAAATAATGCAATCTCTAAGGTTGTAAACTGGTTTAATGTAAACAATTTATTACTAAACGAAAAGAAAACTAAATGTATTCGGTTTATTCTACCAAACGTCAAACAAATAAATGCCAATGTAAAAATCAAAGAAGATAATATAGATCTCGTGGACACCACAGTATTTTTAGGCATAACTCTAGATAATAAACTTCAATGGGGCCCACACATAGATAAATTGTCGAAGAGACTTAGTTCTGCAGCATATGCAGTCAAGAAGATCCGCTTCCTTACAGATGTGGAAACCGCAAGACTAGTCTATTTCAGCTACTTTCATAGCATTATGTCGTACGGCATTTTGTTGTGGGGGAGTGCTGCAGACATAAACACCATATTTGTGTTGCAGAAGAGGGCTATTCGTGCAGTTTATAACATGGGTCCCAGAGAATCACTAAGAAATAAGTTTAAGGAAATAAATATAATGACAGTACCTTGCCAGTACATCTATGAAAACTTATTGTATGTTCAAAAAAATATCAATCTATTCAACAAAAAAAGTGATAATCATAATGTTAACACTAGAAATAAAGACAAACTCGCTGTTCCCACCACTAGGCTCACAAAAATTAGTAAATCTTTCAAAGGGCAATGTGTACGCTTCTTTAACAAAATCCCAAGTGATGTGTCTCAGTTGTCGATTGGCAAGTTCAAAAACGTAATAAAACAGAGACTTCTTTTAAAAGCATACTATAAAATATCTGATTATTTAGAAGACAAACAAGCTTGGGACGAACTAGCTCCAACTCATCCAATAAAAAAAATATGTAATCATACCTAATCATACAAAACGTAATGACGATTCAAAGTGATCAGTGAGATTTTATTGAATAAAAGATTTTTGACTTTGACTTTGCTAGAATTCCTCAATCGAAACTGTTTGATTTATCAGATGTTTTAAATAAATAATATGAAGAAACGAGTCTGTAAAGACTGTGGCTATCTAAGATGTTAAGTTTTGGCTTTCTAAATCACGTCCACCTCGAAATTTTTAGTCATTATGAGACGCCGCGCGCTGTGCTCTTATTATTTTGATCTACTAAAAATTGCGTCTTCAAAACCCATAAATTTTGACTTTGCCTGCTATCTTTTCTATTCTATCTGTATAAACTAGACCGTAGTAGAAGCAATGCGTGCTCATGTGCCCTTAGATTGCAATTCTGCATACTATTTACGAAACGCTATCGACATGTAAGGTAGATATAGTTCATGGAATGCCCTCTAGAATACTCGCAGTTCTAATAACAATTCAGCTTTGGATATTGGAACAAAGAGACACCGGCTGGTAATAAAATAAAATTGATGGATTTAAATAAATCACAAAAATGAGCCCTAAAATTATGTCAATGTATTTAATTCTGATTTCGATTTTTTTTTTATAACATAATAGCATTCGTAGCAGCTTTATTCCATCGCTTTTATATTTTATCACCTTTTGATTCGCTCTCAGAGACAAACACCTGGCTCTGCAAGATAGTTTCGTATGCTATGAATAATTTACAAACTACTATATTTATCTTCTTACTTAGTTTAGAATTCCTCACCTTACTTTGCATAGGTATTACCTCACCAAGAACACAGAAAACTTATGCAGACTTTGAAATTTCCAGCTTAAATGCTCAATAATTTTTAGAAGATATGAAAATTCATGGCCCTTGTTAGTGTTATTACACCTATAAGATTTCCCATGTCGCTGGATTATCAAGTCACGCTACAGGGATTCGCTCTCAAGTTTACGTTCCCCGGTCCATTTCAGTACTGAAACAACGCTCTCAGAATCACAAACAAAGTAATCTGACAGTTCGAGAGGTGAATAGCTGCGGAAAGTGGTGTGCGTTCTGAATTAATTAGCAAATCTGGGCGCAAGATGGAACCGCAGTGGTCGTCGTCCGGCGCACTGCGGTCGGCTCGCTTGCTCGTCCATCTGTCCGGACCAAGCTCTCGTGCACACCGTAATCCGATTATCATTTGTCTGTTTCTGACACAGAAAATAACTTTAATTGGCGGTCCGAGCCCGCTTTCCCTTTGTACGCTGCATTTACCTCAACCCGCTGATTTTTTTTTACCACCAAAGGTAACGTGGCCTTTTTAACTTACAATCCAATTTTCTGTGTTTATGGAACAATATAAAAAATTAAGATATACCTACATTGGACATGGCATGACATTAAACACAGCGCCCTCGAGCTCCGAATTCAACCAGTTACCTAAATGGACAACGCATTATACAAAAGTTTGGTTTCTACTAACATGAATTCGATAGGAATATAATACTTAGATATTGACAAATAATTTTCTCATGAAAAAAATATATACGAAGAACGACACACAAATACTGGACGATGAAACTTGTTTACCTATTATTCAGTCTCATAGCGCCACAAAATATAACCCACATCTGTATAAGTGGAATAATAAACATGAAAAATAAACTAAAGTATCGTAGCATGCATTTTCCCTTCGTTTTGTTATTATTATGAAGCTTTTAGTAGGCGTGGTGTATTTGTATTCACCCTGTTTGTTTACCGAGTTTCTTACCAAAAATGTATGGCGAACGGAAACAGGATATTGAATGACTGGGTGTACCTTCTTTCCGCGTCGATAGTAATTCGTTTTTTCCGCATCTTCTCATTTCCTTAAGCTAAAATGACTATCGTTTATGCGTAGTTTTGTAGTTAATGTTTTTGTTTTTACGACCTTTTTACTCATAATAATAATTAAGAACTTTTTAGTTTCTTGAGACAGAAGTTGTGTTTTGGTTTCTCTCAGAGCGCCATCTAGCCAGTGGTGGGTGAATAGAGTATTTTTTTAACTTTCAGCTGCAGATGGCGCCACTGTAAACCTTTTAAAACCCCTCGATAGATGGCATCTCAAGCTCACTGTTTTGGGCCCCGAACGTAATTATGCGCTTGTGCAACCCCTCACTAGATGGCTCTTTGTCCGACATAACACAAAACTTATTGCAGAAATTAAGAAGAGATGGCGCTGTTTATTTTGTAACAATGCCATCTCCCGAAGGGTTGAAAGGAAAGACATCCCGTTTGCAGTTTTTGTCCCGCAGACGACAGCACTTAGTGTCTGTTTTGAGTCAGTATGTAGAGATGGCGCTGTTACATATTCGAAAATAACGCCATCTCGCGAAGGGTAGTAAAATGATTTACAAGTTTTGGCAATCTGTTAAAATTCATAGAACCTTCACATTTTCAATTTAGTTTTAACATTCTATAGTGTTATTCTGTCTGCTTATGGCATACCTAGATGGCAGCACTTCGTGTTTAGAGTTCTACTACGCGATAAAAACATATTACTATGTCATTCATTAATTGTTGTAAGAAACTAATTCTTGATGTTCTGAACCCACAGAGAGAAGTATAAAGTAGAGATATGAAAGTCGTTATTTGATCGACTGACTGATCAATACCCCTTTAGGTCCTAATATAACTCTAGTTCACTCTATGGTGGTGACATTTAGAGGGTATGAAGTTCAGTCTAGGTAGTTGGGGGCTAATGGTTGCAAAAAATAATATCCGAAATTTTGTTATTTCCAAGAAGAAAGCATTAACCTTTTACGTACTTAGTTTGAATAAAATACAAAATACTTGCCAAGTTTTGTTGCACGATTTCCTGAATAATCATTACCGGGTCCCGAGATTAAACTGAAGCGTGAATTGTCAGCTGGAACCTTGATTAAACTTTTCCAAGTCGGAAAACAAGTTTCCAAAACTTGCTCAATAACTTATCCTTAATTAGATTGCTAACAAAATGAAACGTTGCTCTTTATCTTAAACATTCTTTCTTGATTATCATTGCCACTATCTGACTCTAAAAATAGCCTTTATGTAACTAATACAAAAAAAACCTGTGCGTCCCTAAGCGCGGAAGAAGTTATACTTCGAGTTCCACGCATTCACTCTCGCTCTGTGTTTAATGTGAAATTAATTAAGTATTTATTTTTATGTACTTAACCAATATGCAGTACGAAATTTTCACGTCAAAATAAAAAGTAAAAAGTTGCATGAACACTGCCATCAAAAATAACAATGCCATTGAGAAAACCACCGTCAGGGTATTTTCCCTTCCTTGTTGGGAAGAGGATCAAGTAAGTCAATTTAGATGACTTGAAAAGGTCGAGATCCATCTTTCAGCCTACCCTATCTTCTATGCTGTTGACAAAATTGACCCCTAAGATATCGTCCTTGAAGTATCTATCAACGGATTCCAATTACGTCAGCAGTTTTTTTATTATAAAACCTTTCACCTTTAATTCACCCGCCCCTGAATTTGCACAAATCTTTTCCCAGTGTGGCCCCAAGCTCCCAAGAACAAAACACAGATATTCTCTAAAATATGTTTTATGAAAACATAATTTAGAGAATATTTGTTTACATAGTGTAGAAGATTATTTTATATTGAAAATACAGATAAGAAACAATACGCTAATATTTCATATTCCCTTATTCCTCGGTTTCTCGTAATTATTTCGTAACATTTGCATGTTCATGTTGACAAGACGGCATAAATACCCTGTATCGAATTATTTATTAAGGGTGAGTCATCAATTACTGTCTTTGTTTCAGGTAAGCGGACCTTACTTCGACTCCTATCGTCGGCTCCGATCAGATAAGTAAAAGAAAAATATCCGTACTTACGTGAATAAGATGGAACTGGTATAAATGGGGGCAGCCGCGCGATATATTGCCGGAAGTTTACGAGAACTTAGTTTTCGTGATCTCTTTTGTAACTGAAAATAATGGAGCGTGACGAGACTTTTACCTGGCTTTTTAAGGCTCCGTGCGTGGTATGGAAAGAAGGATTGGCTACGTTTAACGCTTTTTCTAAACGTTTTCTCTTTCAACTTTACACATTAAGCTCAACTGTATACCTGGGACGTAGTAAGTGTTAGATTGTTTGCTGAGTACCTTCTTTCTACTAGTTTTTCCTCTTCAAAAGATTTATAATAGGCAATTACGTTTTTACACGTTTGACTATTATCTAACTCTCAGAAAAACCTGAAAAGAATCTTGATTTTAGCTTGTACAACCAAAATGAGTGATATACTTTAACTATTTATGCTCATTTCAACAATGAGATACGAACCGTAAATGGCGTAAAAGAAATAAATGACTGAATAAACTAGGTGCGTAAAAGAAATGAATGAATATGAGTAGCGCAATTTCATAAACATCTTCAAGGTAATTCCAAGACTGTAATTCACTTTTTTGGAACTTGAAAAATAAGGCTGTATAAAATACGCGTGTTAGTTAGAGAAATGTCAGTTACAATTACATACAGTTTTGTAGTTAGTTTCAAATGGTCAACAAGGACACATAAAAAGCGCATTGAGGCTTGAGCATTCACCAATAAACAAAATGTGTATCACGGATTGTGTTTATGTATGTTTATACAACCATATGGAGCTTTCGAAGCTCAGCTGAGTGGAATATTCGATTTTGGGTTGTGAGTACAAGGCTTACTCACACGAGTAACGGGATAAAACAAAGGATCTACTATGTGACACGATCGAAGGTTCCTTTTGGCGTTTTGTGTTACACTGCGCGGCGACGCAGTCAATCAGCAAAGGCCGCACGCAATGCACAAAGCGGCCGCGCAGTGTAGCTCAAACGTATTATCGATTATAATTTTTCGTAGTAGACGCCCAAGGGGATCAGCATTGTATCTGATGATAGCATCACTAGCCAATCAATCACGATGATACATAACGTTGATTTACTCGTAAAAAACTAATAAATACTCTTTCTTACATTTGTTCCTATAGTTCTGATCAGTTCAGACGACCTTACTAAATTGATAAAGTAAAAACTGAAAACATAATAGTTTCACCTTGTTAATTGTTAGTAAAAGCTTTCAATCAGTAACTGCCACGAGCATGAGATTGCCATGTAAAGCCTTATTGACGTGAGAGGTAATTTGCAGTACAACCATTCAACACTATTGTATACACTGCAAATATGCCTTGTTGAATAAGTAATTAAACAACGGTTAGCCAGGTGAAAATACTTTTAGCATTAAATTCAACTATGTTTAGAATACCTTTAGTACTAAGTTCACTTACGTGCGATACAGATACTTAATTTCTATTGGATAGAAATTAAGATCTATTTATTTTGAAACGACCATGGTGAAGTAGGTAAACATAGCAAAAAGTTTACATTATAAAGGATACCAGACCCCTTAAGATTCACGTTTATGTGTCCATGGGATTGAAGACAAAGATTACCTTTGATTTATCGCACTAAGAAACTCATTGTTTATTGTGTTTCATTGTGAATTTCACCCGTAGATGTACATAGGTAAAATATCTAACAAATACACACACACAGAGTTTTGTTATAAAGCAGCCAATCAAGACAAAATCCATCTTGTTTTCTGTGATTATTGTGTAAGCCGTAAACTTGTTTGTTGCCACTTGCCACTCTAGTATTGCATTTTATTTTGTTCAGTAAAATATTCGCCGTTATTATTTCTCTCAGCCATTGCATTGCGTCACAAAAGGAATAACTTTTTCGGTATTCGGATAGACGAGATGGAATTACACTTCTCACTCGCTCTCACTCATTCATTAGAGTTCCGTAGTTCAACAGAGAATCCTTCAAAGTCGTCCAGTTTGTCGCATTTTGTGAGCTTGTACCAGGTTGTTTCGTCGTTTCATTTTTGTAGCTTTGGCATCCATTTTTCGTGTTTAAAGTAAAGGAAAGGAAGAAATACTGTATAACAACAACCGCTCTGTGGTTTTTCCGCAATCGGGTAATTTACACCGTTTTATTAATGATTATTATTACGGAATTCTACATTATTTATACGTAGTCTGACATACTCTTGGCTGTTTATTTATTTTATTTTTGACACGGCGTCGTCGTCTCGCCTAATCCCCACGCGTTTCTTTTCTCTGCAAATAATATCAATGTTTTACATTTTTTGCAAGAGGTTTTTCTTTGTCAGACACCAACCTGAACTTGGAGAATGAGAAATGAGTTAAAGTCACGCTTTCAAAACAAACCTTAGGGCGTTTGCAAAGCTTTTTTTTTTTACTTTGGACTCCTAGTAAGTATGGACCCGCTTAGCTCTTCCAACCAATTTTTGCGATGAATATATCGTGAACACTTCTCGTAATATCCTTTCAGATATTATGTCACTATTGTGTGAAAACTAGGTCACGTAAACAAGTTTTTTGCTAAACCTACTCCACCTGAGCTCCATTGTCCAATTCCACATCGGAGACAAGATTTAGGTAGGTCTATAAATAGTCGATCAATTGGTATATTTGAGTAACCAACAAAAAATACTCGTATCATAAATATTTATGTCTCCATGTCAATTTATTTTTGTTGTATAGTGTTTTCAGTTATGTTCCAATGGCATCGGGAAAGCTTAATAATTTCTGTACTTCTGCCAAACTTTTTCGAAAAAAATAACTGCCTAATTTTTTTAGGTTTCCGTATTCTCCAGTTGCTTTGTACTAATAATATTTTGTAATACTTTTGTAAAAACGATATATCGCCCACCGATCATTTATCAATTTGAATCTCGTCCACTGAAAGAACCGAGCCAGCAATAAATTTTGCTCGTCAATACACTGTTGTTAGCGTGTCATACATTGGCGGACGACGATTGTGCGGCCGGATGCCGGTGCCATTTCCGTGTCCATTGCGCCATTCACCTGCCCCTCTCACTCGTTATCGAACTACTGTAATTATTCGGACATTGAACACTACCGACGTCTACAAAAATGATAGTCAATTCACAAATGAAATTGTGTCATTGCAATTTCTATGCACGTTAAAGATCCTCTTGGCTCTAATGATACTTATAAAGTTGTAAGTGTCTATTATTACGTCAATCCATACTTCCATACTAATATTATTGTCTACGCTGATTTAATGAAGGGGAAGCGGGAGGGTGCTAAGCGCAGCCAAAGCGCTCAAAATCATGCCTTAACCTATAGGATGGTTTTCCAAGAATTCGTCAAAAAAGTGTATTGAAAAATTTATCCACAAAATTATTGCTAGAGCTCTAAAAGTATCTTTTCGAATGGACCAATATACATAGTAGTACAAATTCTATTTGTACGTATGTATGCTTCACATTATTAAAACGCTGTGTTCCATCCAATATTTCTTTTATCGAAGTTCGTCCATTGCATGCCATTCACGTATCCGCGCCGCTCGTTATAGAACTACTGACTCTGGGTAATTGTTGTCCAGACTCTAACCCTCTGCGGACTAGCCTAGGGTTGCTTTGTTCAATCGTTTCTGATGTCCTGCAAGGAGTCCTTTAAGACTACTGGTTAGAACTCTTCACATCGTTCAGACTGACACAGAATTGTCGCTGTTGTTTTATAGAGTTATATGAACTAAATGGAAACTGTTTCAATTCATTAACTCTGTCTTTATTAGCCGTCTGTGAGCTGATCTGATTACGAAGACGTCAGTAAGATTAGAGTCCTCGATGATTTGTTGTAGATAAGTTCCTAGTAAGAGGTATTTGGGATCATTTTGATTATGGCTACCTACTATCTTCTTTCATTATCACTAAAAATGCCACGATATTCTCATAAACCTTAGTAGACAGCCGTCGATCGATATTCTAAGGACTATATTTTCTATTGTTTCAAACTTTTGAATAGGTATTATGAAAAAAAAGGATTCAAAGAAAATCTTCAGCTAATTAAATTACACTGTGAATATAAATCATTTGTTAGCAATGTTGCTAAGAAAGAACAAAAAAATCCAAGCAATACCTTCTAATACCTATAAATACCTACCCATTCTCCTTTTGATCCAGTTTACACAATTTTACCAGGTTTTCTTTCAAGCAGCTCTCATCTTACCCTCTCAACGGTCACGTTTTCAAATTGAAAGCGTAACGTTGAACAAAACAGTCATTATAAAGCTTCGTTCGATACAATACACAATACAAGTCTTCGTTCCACTCACCTATTGTGATCTTGCCTTGCTGAGCAATATAAACCTATTTATCAGAACCGAATGTATTTGCAACACGAATGTCTGCAACATTTTGTGCGACGACGCTATAGTTAAAAATGAGTTTTGGCTTTGTGTGAGAATTGTGGTTGGAATAATTATTTTTTGCGGAGCTCCGGGCGGCGTCGTCCGTGTTCCCATTTATCTGCAGCTAAATGCTCGCATTCAACTGTCCGTTTTGGCGCGTATTTAGTTTTAGGGCAGACGATGCATTCAGAGATTGTGACTAAATAACATGTGGATTTATGCAGTACAGTGGCGCCGAACTCACTTGCCGACCTCAATACTTTACCAACTTTACCACGTACTGCTATTGCCATACACAAAACATAAATGGAGATACACTTGTAAAAGAGAGTAAGTAAGTATAGCAATTAATTTATTCTACTTGAAATCAAGTGCAATTTAAAAACACACAAGCCACGTTGGTTTTATGATAAAGCACATGTGTCTAAATTAAATTAAAAAATAAAACGAATTATTCTGGCAGTCTTTATGTACTGTAAATAAAAGTGAACGTTAAAATACCGTAAAATTTTGAGCAATAATAACTCTTCAGCTTTGTAGGGGAGGGCGCTATTGAGTCTGCTGTTACCTGTAAAAATTTGGAAACATGCGGCCACAATCATTTTGGAGTACCTCCCTAAGCTTTCTCTTACTGTCGTGCACTTTTCATCCCTGTAGTGCTAAATGTTTTAGGCCGCAAGGGTGTTTTATTTTTACCTACGGAACGAAGGGACATTTGGAGATTGCGTGCTCACTGTTGTATTTTGGTGAAACACTTAGAAAAATCTTAGCTTCTCAAAACCCAGTTGTTTCGTGAATGTTTTATAATTATGTTGTTTTTCTACCGGAAGTTTTTTTTTACCGAAAATGTTATTGCGAATGATTACTCATATCCAATGAAGAATTTATCCATTTCTTACTAACGCACGTATCGATTAACAAAAATAGTAACAAAAATAAGTTTTACCTACTTCTCGTAGAACTGTCTTCTCGTCTTCGTTTTCTTTGCAAACTCTGCTCAACTCTGTTTATTCAGTTAAGTTTTCACTACACTGTAATCGATGAAGAATTGACCGAAAGTTTTAGCTAGTGGGTTGCGTAATCCTTTATTTGCTTGTTTGTTTCAAATCTTGAGAAACTTATTGACGGACTGCGTCGCCGAATTTGTTGAAAACTGTCTAAGATTGGTATTACAATAAAATATTACGATGGCAGTTGGTAATCTCAGGCAGACAGTAGACTGAACGGTATAGTATTAATGATCTGTGACTGAAGTAATGCTTTCAGTGCTATAAGTATTTAATGTAGGTTCTAGATCTAGAGTATATTGAGGTCAATTGAATTGGATCTTCGTTCTACATTTAAGATATTGTACGATATTGATATATTTATCAATATGCTTTTTAATCATATTTTATTTGTAATAGGTCAGTAAGTGCATTGTCAGATGCAGATGAGCCGACCGACGACGTCAATAGATGTGTCAATAACACGCCAACACTGTCACGCGAGCCGAGCTGAATGAAAACGTTTGTGTATAATTTTGAACCCGCAGTCCCTTATTATGTGGTGCATAAATCAAGCGCTAATAATGCACCAAATAGGTGGATGCGGAAAACCTCCAATTTAACGTCTGGCAACGTATTGCAGTTAATTAACAAAATATTCTCGTATATCAGCGCTATTTTCATAGCTTAAATTAATGTAAATTACGTTCGACAAACTCAATGTTTCAATTCATCATCTGAAATTTCCGATTAAAGTAAACCCTATCTCCTTCAGTCTTTAGGGATCCTTCAGTCGCTCAGGTTTCTTATCGCCGCGGGATACAAAACTACCATTTTACCAGATGGTTATAAGTACCTAACTGTCGCGTCGATCCGATGGGCCGCGTTGTTTGAACTTTTGAACTGTCTATAGTTGACCTACTGCCTTCAGATATAAGTTTATACCCAAAGAACAGGGAGTTAACCCTTTTAAGAAACAATGTAACAATACACAGCAGAACGATAAATAGTAAGTACCAATGTTGTTTCCTTCTAAAGAGATCTTATAAAAACTCAACACTAACGGCAAGCGGAGCTAGTTGGTGTAGCTAGTAAACATTGAATTTAATGGTCAAGCTACAACGGTACGGCTACGTGCATTTCTAGCGAGCCGTGGCCTGTGCTTCGGCACTCACCTTTCTCGCATAATTACCAACGAGCATTGTGCGAGAGGCCGGCACTCTACGTGGCCAGTTTACCTCGAATTGGTGAAAAGTACTGAACCGTATAGAGAATATACAGCAACATTCGACGGCATCGAATGTGTGGTCAAAACAAACGCTATGAAGCGTCACCCGCATAACAAAACCAGCTTATTCCGCGGCATTATATTGTGGTCTGTCATGTACAGTGGGATTTGAGCATTTCATTTTGAACCCTCTTCTTGAAAAGCTAACATTATGCAAAGCAAACAGTAAGGATTTAACATTTCCATCATTAACATGTTTCGGTTTTCATTAGGAGCTCCGGTTATGTATTTATTATTATTCAAACATTCACAAAGTACATTTTTGCGGTTTAAAAATATATTTTAGGGAAAATAATATATTGTTTTCTTAAATTATATACCTACGTAAGTATCACTTTAGTATTTCATCACATAGGCTGGTCTTTTCCTCTGTTAGATAAGTATGCAAAGCTTTTGAAGTGGTAAGCCGTTTAAAGTCAGATTTTGAGATGCATTCAATAGGGTTTACCGCAGGGTAATTAATCGGTTCGATATCTTTATTTAGAAATGTCATAACAATCGCCCGAATCGAATAGATTTGGAATCCGTATCGATTGCTACCCGCGGAGTTTACGCGCGTCTGGGCTGTTTCAGATAACACCAGTTGTCACTTGTTTATGATGCTCAATAGCTGTCTCTTATTTACGCTTTTTCTCATGCAAATCGGTAAATAACGCAATATTTGTGACTTTGATCCTTGCTGCTGCTCATACAAAGTAGGTTGTTTATTTTCTTTAGTCCCGAAATTCTAAGTCGCAGCTGACGTGATAAACATTTAAGTGATCTTAGCTGATAAAGTGTGTAGGTGGGTAATATGTATGTTGTGAAAGTCAAACAGTTCCTACAAACATCATAAATAGAGGATTGGTAGTTAGTAAGATTGAGACTATATTCACATAATACACATCTATCTACGAGTGTTACTCTAATTTACAGTAGGTAGTAAGAGGCAGATCTAAATTGGCACATGCATAGTCTCGTTGTGCTTAAGCAATTAGCATATTGAGTATTCGGTAATTAGCATTCTATACAACAAGATATTCAAAGTGCTTCTGATTTTTATAAAATATCTTACTCTCTAATTCATATATATTAATCTTCTTATCAAATGCTATTCAAGCTAAAATAAGGTTATTAAAAACAAACGTTCTATATATACGTATTTAAACTTATATAGCTTTCTTGCCAAGATTATCTTTTGTAATTTAACTTCTAAACTGACTAGTACCGACTTGTCTATGCAAACCCAGGTTGTTCATTTAGGAAACTCAAATACAACTTAGTTGCGTTGACTTTCCTGCGAGTGACTTTATCTACCTTCTGTACGGCGTGCTCAAGTTTTGTCGAGATACTTCTTGTTTGATACGAGCGTTTTTAACGCTATCCCAAGGTAGATCCAGCTGTGTGTAGCAAATAAACTCGCTGCGTCTATCTAAATTGCAATATTTTTATCTCCTATTTTATTTCTTTAGAAAATTTATATTTTCTTTTTAAAAACGATTTATATTTAACTAAATGTTATTGCGATGCTAACAAACTCCTTCTTTTTTATTTCTTTATTCTTGTTTCAGTTCACGTGAACATTAATCAATCCGAATTTAACCCTTTGATAACTAAATGTTTTATTTTTACGAGAACAGAAAATAAAAAGTTAAAAGAAGCTAGTAATGTATTCGAAGCAGTAGGGTACAAGCATGGCTACGAATTCAGAAAAAATGGCTATATCGTTATATTCCAGAAATCCCCACTAAGAAATCCCTACCAGTGGTGATCCGGTAGAAGCTTAGAGTTTTTGGCACCGCAATGATGTCCTAGTTTGGGAATAAGACACTCTGTCTTGGTCCATCAGAATACTACTGAAACCTCTATACTACTCTACAGTTTTCGGTACCTAAACTGGCAAAATAAGTTATTTATCAAATTAGGTATTTTTAAATTTAAATGAATAGATTTTTCTTTAGCGAGTTTCATTCAATACTTTCAATGCTATAACTTTTTTCTGTCACTTCGAGATACAGCGTCCATTTGCCGCGATCATTTTTCCAAAGGGAATTTCTTGTTCTTTAATTTCTATAAAACGAAAGCAGAAGTTTAAACTTAATACTAATATAACTGAGAATTTATAAGAACCTTCAGAGCCATGGACATCTATCTTAGCCCCACTCGTTTGGGACGTATAAAAGTTTTTATGTTTCTATCAGAAACTATTGCCGTCATTTGTGCCTTCTTGAATGGCTTTATGGCTATTTATCGAGTAGGGATGGGCTACACTAGTCGATAAGTAGTTCGATTGAGCGCTAAAGTGATAGTATGACTACTCGTTGTTCAAATGTTTCGAACTTTTCGCTACTAGCTGCCGTGACTATAAATAACAAATATCTTGGCCTTCGACTACAGTATCTGTATCCAGTTTAATGCAACAGGAAGTGAGCGTTGTGTGGAGTTTGTCATCTAAATCTCATCACCAACCTAACTTTGCTGATTACAAAGTTACAGTGCGTCCGTTCCTAGATCTCTACTAGTAGAACTTTGTTAGTTCGCCGCTAAAAGATTTGTAACTGTGTTCTCATTGCTAGAGTGCTGAATCAAATCATTCGTTGTGGTTTCAACTTTAACCAACATTATTGAGAAATATATTTTGCAGGAACAACTCTACAATGAAACTTTGGTATCAGCGGCAGTTCCAAAACATATTTTTGAACTTTTCGAAAAACAACCAACAGAACAGTCATCAATAACGCGAATATCGTTGTTGAAAACAACGAACGTTAAGTCACAAATTCGCACTCGTAGCTCCCATAAACAGTGAAAAGAAAATAAATTGTGTATCGCGCAAAAGTGTGAATTATATCATCTGCTCATCCAATTGCAATGTTGTCGGGGTGATGCTGTTAGTGTAGCACTTGCCCCGCAATATCGAGCTTCTCGACGAAACATTGCAATTTTCCTGTTCAAACATTTTACTCTCGTGTTGTGCCGTTGTAATCAAGTTAAAACTCTGTCCTGACGTTTATTTTACGACATATTGTTTTGTGTTACAGTTAGAAATTGTTTTAGTATTAGTTTTATGTGTATGTTAATTCCTTTCGAAGTAAAATACGTATTCCATGTATTAATTACTGAGGATAAGTCGATTGGCAACTGATACGAAACGAAATACCCGTTGGTGCTCTGAAGTCTCAATTGAAAAGAATTTCTTTAAAACAGATTTGTACCTAATAGCAATGTATGACACGTCTCCGTATGCGAAGGAATCGGATGAGAAACAGCGCCAAAGACCTATTACCATTCCGGGTACGGTAGGTCGTTTTAGACATCCAGATGAACTAGACCAGGACTGAATATTAAAAAGCCTTTTTCGTATCCTCTCTATGATTGCATCTTGGGAAAAGTTCGATTTGAGGAGCGTCTCAATTTCCCGGCAGCTGAGAGCAATTTCCTCGCGTTTGTCGCTATGTTTCGCGCATCTACAGGCGCCCTCGACACGCGCAATGGCCATTATACACTATGCATTCTTCTTTGCTTTTAAATTCGCTTGTACTTGAGTTTAAACATGTTCAATTGATAGCATTTTATATTCAGTCATTTTTATTTACAACCTAGAATAGACAAAAACCACACGTCGGTAAAGCATACGTCAGAATGACATACATGATGCTATCTGCGTACATACAGAACGCTGTAGGAGCACTTTGCATACCAATAGCCGGATTATGCTCTTTAATTTTTTTCGTGAAACTACATCATCGCTGTCGCTTTGTGCTGTCGTTCACTGTTTATTTAAAAGGCTTTATAAGTACCAGGATGCCTTACAGGATAATGTGATCTTATATCGCAGCTGAGTGATCTCGGTACTTAGGTCCAAATAATGATTCAGCGAATGAGAGGAGGAGACCATCTCGAGAAGTCGGTCACTCGAGCACGTCTGTCGCTAAGCTCGAATTCAAAGCACGGTCGAGCTTTCGTGTATTTGTTACATTTCGATGCCTCGACGGAGCATGGCTGCATTTATTTACTCGAGAACTATTTGCAAGATGGTTCTAGATGTATCAAACCACACTTTATGAGGGAACAAATTGTGTGAGATAAATGTAAATGCTCCAGTTCATTTTAGTCTTTGTCTGACTTGTAGCTTTAGTGTGAGTTTGTTTTATTGGACGTATTATTTTAGGTTGTAGCAAGACATGTACCGCATGTGAAATGTTTCAACGTAGATTGTTGTACAAAACACATTTAAAATAAACTTGAGATGGGTGATGTTGTACTTGCAGACGTTATCTCACTTTCTCAGCGGAGCGCGGTAAGATGAGTAGCATGCTGCTATAGAGAGGTCATAAACCATGAGTAGCAGAATAGGTCGATCGCTTTTATGAAGATTGCTTTCGAAGGAAAACTTCCTTCTATATATGTGGGTTAGTAATAGATTGCAATCCGTGGTGGAATCAGCTTAGGTAGACGTTATTCTTACCTGTCAGGATTATAACGATTTCTTTTTTAAATACAATGAACACTGACCTTAAACATAAATAGAAGTCAAAGAGTATATAGCGAACACTAATCACATACAATGTTAGTGTAAGACCAGAAAATTCCCCTTTAAGTGCTTTCAAACCTAATTTATAACTAGTAATGCTCCAGAAGCGGCCAATAAAACGGAAATAAGAAAGATAACCGCAATAAAAAACATATGAACCATAATCCTTCTTTTTATTGAGCCTTCTATGGTGAAAAATAATACGCAGGAATAATAGCGGACATTAATAGAATTTAAAAAGCATGATAATAGTTTTTTTATAAACAATACATTTTGTGAAATGTATTTGAGTACTGGTTTCTCGTCTTATTTTGAATAAGCTTGGAATTCATAGAAACACTGCTAATGCCTGGCTTTTTCAGCTGTAGCTTTGTGCAACTGTTGACGTTCTTTCAGAGTGAACTAAAAAGAGCAAAAATGGAGAGAGAAGAGGCTGTGGCGCCGACAATTAATGTGTCGGAAAGTAGCACTAGACAATGCTGTAAAAAATGCAAAAACTCCCGAAAGTTTTCGGCGTTTATAATGAAAATGGACTTTCCATTTTTTTCGAGAAGTGAAAATATTCTGAGAGTTTTTCATGTCTATATGGAAATACTGTAAAAATTAGACAGTTCTCAAGTTACAATGAAAATAATACAACGTAACGGTGTATCATTCGTAATTCAGTTTCATCATTTCATAATTACAAATGACTCTGACTCATCATTTGAAATATATTTCATAAGTGCTAGAAAATAAGTTAGATACTAGCTTTTATTCCGGTAAATAGCCCAAAATGAATATGAAAGAACAGTACAAATAGACAGTGAAACAAAATTTAATTATTTTACATTTAACGCTAGTCTAGCAGTTTAAGCTTATAATAACATTGGAGGTAAGGCATTATTATATTCAAACTTTAATACAAAGCGTGTTGCGTCACAAACATCTGCTAACTTAATACCAGCTAAAAGCTAAAATAATCGCGATATTCAAAACTCGCTAAAATCGTTATCTAGTATAACGTCACGCTCGTAAAAACTAAGCGACAAAATGTAAAGAAAATTGCTTGAAAGAGCGACAGCTGGCGGCTGGCTGGCATAGTTTTCTTGAAAAACGGAGTGATTATTATACGATGTGGTATCTGAAATTACGTTGTTATTGTTGTTGTTGTCAGCCTGCCGTGCCCCACTGCTGGGCAAAGGCCTCCCCTCGAGTTTTCCTGAGTGCAAGGTCCATCGCTAAGATTTTCCACTGATCTAGGAAATGAACTGTGCCTTGATCACGAATAAATGTGACAATCGCAAACGTATCGTAACGCTAGCGTATCCGAGATACACTGCGCGGTGACACTACAACGGTTGGCCGTCGAGCGGCGTTAACGCGCAATATAACTCGAATACGTTAGCGCGGCGACTGTCAGATTTTTTCGTGATAGAGGTACTGAACGTGAAATAACGCAACTATAATCAATAATCTTGACTGTCAAAATTACGGACACACTACCAAATATCTTGACACACAGCGAAAGTTTACATAGCACTTTTTGAAATATATTTTTATTCGCAAGTTTTAAGTTATCGAGGCTAGAGAATTCGTCAGAAAATCTATTGTTTAGTGATGAATGAAACTATATTAGTTCATTTTCGTTGGTTTAAAATATTTATTAGACACAAGTTAGTTTACCTACAAGGAAATGAGAATTACATCAGTAGGTAGGTATGCTTATACAAACAAGGTAACTAGAATTTAGAAACTAATTATACAATAATTTTTCGTTAAGCCTAAAATTATACAAAAATTGTACAGGAGCTTTTAAGCCTTAAATTGATGGGTGTTAGATCTCTTTTGGTTTACGTAAGTTGGGTTACACGATGCTCATTATTACTTTCATTAACATTGATTAATACGTCTCTATTACTCTTAATGAGACGCAGACTGCGCACATTTGCCTCTCCACTGCTTTAGACACAGTATTACAAGGAAGGCTCGGTATCTCTCTTTTTCTTTCCATATCTTTTATCATTTCTCTTTTAACTTTTATTTACTTTATAAACAGTTGTTGCAATCGAATGCTATACCACTGAGAAGGTTAGGAAGGATCCAATTGCACCTAGAATCACCACAAGCATAGTATATTTATTTATTTTATTAATAATAATCGTTTTTAAGCACATAGAGGTGCTTATTATTATTATAAGACGACTAAAATGATTCTTGTGATTTAACTGAATAAAAAACCTTTGACTTTGATCTTATTCCTGAAAATTAGAACACTAAATGCAATGCGACACTGATCTCACGTATCACGGCATTCGCGACAGACACGCACACGTTAGAAGTTGAACACAAACCGTTAGGGTATTGCCCAAAAGCTCTTTGCTGAAAGTAACTTATTTTATTTTACTTTGCCTGGCTTCTATCGCCATGATGAAGTTAACTGATATTTCTATCCTTGCTTACAATGAATAATGTTAGAAAGAATAACAGTATTTTAGATCAATGTAATTAGGGAGTATTTTTATGTTTTCGTTGTTCTGGCCTTAAAGTTAAAGTATTTAATAAAATCACAAGGATAATTTAGAATTGTGTTTATTGTTGATTCTAAGTGCCAGTTTACGAGCCTAGAAGAACGGGCAAGAAACTTACGGGCCGGTTTTTACATTTCTTACGGAGTTAACTAGCTACTCTACACCAAGCTGTGTCTGTGTCTTCTATCGCTGGATACATCTATCAGAGGTTCTCCAGAACATAGCTCATTCTACATCACACACTAATGGCTGAGCCGAACTGCTTCGAAATTATTCGCCAGCTTGGCTTCTAATCGATTAGATTTGTAACGTAACACTGTTAGTTTGTGAACTCTGTTATGAAATCAGCTTGAAGTTTTGGTTTCAAAAGGGTAGATTTCACTTGGGGAAAAATAATCCACCGCATATTTACTTATTTTATAACGTGTATAATATTTAGATGGTATAGCACATTACAAGGTATTATTTGGTCCGTTTAAATAGCAGCTCTTTGGTATTCTGTGGCTATGACGTAATAAATGAAATTGATATATATCATTTCAAGTTTCAAACCGTGTGTATGGGCGTCATTCAAAATTGAACAAGCCAAGCTTGTCACAAAATTGGAAGGTGTGTGATAAACAATCTATTAATTATCTTGTTGTTATATTTCCAGTGTTGTGTCGTAATATCTGAAGGTAATGACGAAAACCGTCTGCCAACTTTGTACTGAAAGTCACAAGGCCACCGTCCGAATAATTTAAACCGCTGTTAGCTAAAATGTTACTTTTTCAGTTGACTCAATCCTAATACGGTTCAATGTAGCTTGAATAACTTACAGAAAGACTTAACGACGTCTTTGTCAGCAGAAATAAAGCAAAAAATGTATATCAAAGCTCCAAAGGGATCTTTTTCTAAAGAAAAACCAGTAGAACCAGGTTGCTTGCCATTATAAATATTGATCAATGATTTCAATGTAATCTTGAAATGTTATGTTATCACCGAAAACAGCTTCATTGAAAATCATTGCCTAAGGGACTGAAAACGGGTCAAGTTTGTCAGAAACTTCCTATTCCCTGGAGCTATAAGTTTATAATTTTCTGTAGATTATATTTGAGATACTATAAACATTCATTAGTTAAACACATTTATAAAGCAATTTATTTAAAAGAATCTCATGGGGCTGAGTTTATTTTAAGAACTAGCTGATACCCGCGACTTCGTACGCGTGCGAAATTTTCCACCAAAATATCTGTCACCAACATACTATGAACCTCGTATCAAAGGCTGCTTTTGGCTTAGAGAGGCCAAGCTGTATCTATGAATCCACGTCTTTGATTTCAATAAAATAGGCTATGTTTCAATCCGGAAAAAGGGTTTCTGAATGGTATAAGTTTCACTGAAATTGGTCGAGTAGTTAAGGCGTGATCCGCGAACAAACAAACAGACAAACAGATAAACAGACAAACTCGATTTTCGGAATCAGAGTCGTAGAAGATGAAATCATAAGTACTTTTGTTCTTTTTATACAATGAGTTGCCGTTGGCTGCTGAGATAGTTACCTACTGTGAGATAATTTTAAGATTCCCGATGTCCACTCCAGTTAATCCTCCCGTGTTCAGGAAAATATAAAATATTACGGTGCTAAGTGGGAAGACGGGAAGATTAACGATGTGCGGTTTGCTCAGACGTATACCTAAACACGTCCTTGACGTTTTGGAATGAGGAACTGCTTATCCGTTTTATGGTGTCATGTGATAAAACTTTGGTCACTTCTTGGATGGGTGACCGCTAATGGCATTTATATCTGAGCGCTTTCGTAGTTCGGAGAATCGACAGTCGGTCGAGACTCTAGTAAAAACTGGGGTGAGGCGTGCTACTAGCTCAGAAAAATAAAACCCCATCCCCATATCGATAGGCGTCATGGCTCAGTCGGTAGTAGCTCTGCCTTCCGTGCTGTGGGTCGTGGGTTCGATCCCCACCGAGAACAAACATTTGTGTTGGCAAAACATAGATGTTTGTTTTGTGACTGGGTGTTACTATGTATTAAAAGTATGTATTTACAAAAAAAAATGTATTTAAGTATTCTATCAGCCATCTAGTTCCCATGGTACAAGCTTTGCTTAGTATGGGACTAGAAGGCGTTGTGATAAAAAAATGTCCGTGTCCGTGATTCCCTATTTTGAGACGCTATACTTACTACTTACCTATAAATGAAGCTAGTTCTATCTATCTTGTCTTAAAAACGTAGCGTTGTTTATCTCGGCATTCTCAGCCATAGAAATCAGTAAAGTATAATGAACATAGGTATACCTATGTTCATTACACTTTACTGATTATAAGATAGTATACTATCTTATAATTAAAAAAAAAATTATACTCCAAATCTGTGTAGGATTTTCATGGCCGTGATATTCTAAGAAAATCTGTTTTCGATATCTTAATTGAAATATCTACTTATTATTCTCTGAAAATCAATATCGGGAATAATCTAAATTAAAATAGATGTAAACATTAAAATGTTGGCTAGAGAGATCTAGTTTATCTAGATCTTTCTTGAATATACTTTATAGAGAGCCTTTTGAAGTTTATTCTACATTCTTTTGTGTGAAATAGGTAAAACAGTCCAAAAAAAATCTTATCTCGTTCGTCTCATATACCTACCTACTATAATAGTGTATAGTTTTACAAATTATCTGCATCGATTCGTGGATTATTCTAACTTTTCTTTAACAATGAGATGAAAAATACTGACCCGTCTAATGATATCTTTGACCGACAACAGCGGCTAGTTTAGCCCATTTTGGTGTAATATTTTATCTGTCACCAGCACAACATACTTGATTATACTAGGGGTCGCAATTACATTATTGCGTTGGGATTGTTGTGGGCATTTGTGGGTAGATGACATCTTGAAAGTCGCGGGCCGTAGATGAGATTATAATGATGATATTTATGGTTATTTGATCGAATTGAATCCTTACATTGTATGACAAGAATAACGTTGTTCCGGACAATGTGTAAACTTGTGCCACGACTACAGACGCGGGAACAGGTTCGTGCTTTTATTGTTACTATGTAAGTACCATAAGGTAATCTATCTATACTATTATAAAACTGTAAAAAAGCCAAAAACTAAAATTAAAGATATGGGAAAACTAAATATGCAGTTCTACTAAATAAACGATTCTGATTTCAAAAATCGAGTTTGTCTGTTTGTTTGTTCGCGGATCACGCCTAAACTACTGGACCAATTTCAATGAAACTTATATCATTCAGAAGCCCTTTTTCCGGATTGAAACATAGGCTATATTTTATTGAAATGAAAGACGTGGATTCATAGATACAGCTTGACTTCTCTAAACCAAAATCCGCCTTTGGCACGAGGTTCATCATAATATGCTGGTCGACATATATTTGGGTGGGAATTTTCGCACGCGTACAAAGTCGCGGGTATCAGCTAGTAAGGTAAATAAATTAGTTCGCTGGTATGGAGAGTCGTTATGCCATCACATTGTGTTACGTCATCGTGAAGATGTCAAATGAATTCTATGAAGTTCTATTAGTGAATTCAACTGCGTCACAAATTCACAATCAATGCGACTCGACAGCGCTATGAGGTTTTACCAAGCAGTTCTGCTTCAGATTAGTTCAACCCACTGACTGCCGCTGAAGAGAAAATCATTAGGCATCGATGCATATTAGTTCAAATTTCCTATCTGTTAGTTTGAGCTTAAGTTAGTAAATGTTTCATCCAATCTCGCGATTGCCTGCAAGATATAGAATACGTTTAATTTATTTTGTGCATAATGTTATACATGAGACAGACATGTTTAGATTTCTCGAGTAATCCCTACGATCATAAAACTAAATGCGCAGTTAAGTAGACTCTTTCGCTTAGAAGTTTCTACATTTCTATACAAATTTATTTTCAAGAAAGCTACTTGAGCTTTTTAGTTTAAAGCCTTTGAAAGTGTTTTTGAATTTTACAATAATTAAGTTTCTCGTGTAAAAACCCGTTTTACTTCTTGAAAAAAAAGGTATTTTAGAATAATAATTGAATTCTTACAACCCCAACAAATCATGGTGGTATCTCATGAATTTGCAGAGGAAATTGGAATAGCGAAATGTCAGGCGAGACGTTACCGTACCTTAAGTAACCCTGATATCCAGTCTTTACAGAGGAAATTAATGAACGAGTGTTCTCAGAGAACCATATCGTTTGATCTTGTCAAATGAGTGCGGTAGTCACGTGTACGAGTATATTACTTGAGCTTAAGAGAGCCACTTGGATATGTGTTACTCGGTAACTCAAATTATCTCAACGTTTTATTACGTTATCCGACTAAAGTCCTCGTAATCTGTTTCTAAGTTAAGGCTTAAATCAAGTTTTATAGGTGCTAAAATCGAAATTACCGTTTTAGGTTGACGGAGATATGTAAATTCAGCGTGGTGAACAATATCGTCTGTTACGTTTGTTATACAATAATGTGCTTAGTTTGATGAATTGTTAGGTAAGTAGTCTTGAATAGGTTTGCAATCTGTTTTTGAGCTATTTACCTTATTTGATGCATTTGCATTCGTAGTTATTCGAAATAAAGTGGAGGAAGTGGTAAAACAATTTGATACGTTTTTGTAGTTTTCATTTTTAGTCCCTATTATTCTTCACTGTCCGCACGTCACACGTCACGATATGTTAGCTCCTCAGTATTATTCATCAAAGACAGTCTCCGCAACTTAGCGACCATTATCATAGCATTCGTCGCTTCTTAGAAAACCTAAGTTTTACCTGCGTGCCTGTAGTTTCGTGTTCCGAAGCAAATATATGTATAGGAAGCAAATATTTGTTTTGGGCAGCGGTGAATATATACTCGTGAGAACTCTGCCAGCAGCGGCCGAATGCGGATTATGTTATTAGAAGAAGGAATATGCGAGAACATGCATCTTTATTTAGGCGTTTCGTTATAACTTTCTACTCGGATGCCGTAAGCTTTTGTTATAATAATTAAATCACTAGTGGTGTAGTTGTAGCAAGCTGACATTCAAGGTGTGGCTGTAAGTTCAAAAAAACTCATATACGGGAAATATAGCAAGGACATTGAAGCAAGAATTTAGAAGTGTCACTTTCTGAACAAAAAATACTCATTTTAACACAGAGTGACGATTAAATATAGGAGAGAAACTAAAGAATTTGACAATCGATTAAAAATTATTTTAATCTACGATACCGATAGTGTAGTTAAAAATGCACTACTTACGATATTCATATATTCAAGTATTTAGTACCAGTCAATGAAAAGCAAGAACGTTCTACAGTAAATAAATAGAAAAAACATAGCTATGGATGCCTGAAGACGTTGTTTCTAGAACCTGATTTCTAAATCTATAGAAATAGAGCGCATTTTCAATTGCTAAAGGTATAAATAAAACATTGAATGAAACTAACCAACCAGTTGAAACTGAAACCGCATTAATTAGTAATTAGAGGCTAAACGGTGGCTTTCAACTCGTATAACGATTGATAAATCTGCTAATTAATACCGATTATTTCGCTAATCGTAGTTAAAGTGTATTATAATTCAGTTGTAAATCAATTTCTTTTTTATACTGAGCATGGAATTTTGCGTTTAAATACATAATGGTTACTACTATAATCATGTTCTTAAGTCAGAATTCAAAATCTAATAGAATTTGAAGTGGGCTGATACTATCTCATCTGACTTAACAAATTCCAACGCAGTTTAACTCGCTGATACGCAGAGTCAGGCCATGCGGAAATATTGCTGGAACAGGAAGGGTTGACACAATCAACTACTCAGTGGAATTAAATAAGGCTAAGCTTTTACCTACAAGACAACAGAGACGCGACGTTGACGGTTAAGGTTTTAACCTCCATGCAAACAATTCCGGTCTTATCTTTCCTGTAGCGCGCGATCCGTCTTAGCCTTCTCAATTTTAAGTTTTAATTACTATGCCTCTAACTTTGAAAGTTTTTTCTCATAACATAAAAGCTCTTTGTACTATCTATAGCGAATGAAACCACTACTTCGACTAAAGAAGCCAAGCAGCTCGTCACTTTTGTTTATCTTTTATCAACAATCAAGCTGACAAAGGACGCTATTTTCTCTTGAAAAGGTGGCGAAGTCGCGAAGTGGTATCCGGTTAAAGTTAGACTATCTATAGAGCAATATGTCTGCGCAGTCGAGGCAGCACCATTAGTCGCGTAGAATAAGTTTTCATCGGAAACTCCGGGTGTTATTTCACTGTGGCCGATACGAGGCAATCCAATTTTGTGACTGCGACCTAAAATCCCGTATAGTGCTATGCAAGAGCATTCCATTCGCTGGTGGCACAGCGAACACGTCCGACCGGTATTGTATACAGACCGTTCTTGTTTGACACGACACTGTCACACATCCCACATTACCTACCAAATGCAAAATGCCTTGCCTTGAGTTGGTATTTCAGTCGGCTGCTGAATACTGCTGCTGCAGATACAATGTGTGAAGAGCATTGCCAACTTTAGAGTGACTTTAGTAAACAGCTTACGTGAGTAGAAATAATAGTTTGTGTAGGTAGATGTTTTGGCAAAGTTATGCAAACTATGCTTACTTTCGGAAAGTATTCAGTGCTGTGATCTTGTAAACATTGAAAAAGTTAAAAACGGATGACTTTTATATTTTAATAATCTCTTTACAATGACAAAATTTAAGTTATACGAGTACCAAATAGTAACAGGTCCAATTTTAACCTCTAATATGTCTGAATTCTCTACACAATACAAAATCTGTTGTGTCGCGTAGATTTGAGTTTCGGCATACCAAAGGTTAATCAGGCACTTACTTTATCTTATCTATCAGGTACTATAATATTCGTTCAAAAGTATGGCTCCTTGTCCATTAGTGGTAGGTATATAAATGAAGGGTCAGATAAGGAAGTCTATTAAAGCATGATACGTTAAAAATCAGTTCACGTCGTCGGTGTGGCTGCAGGCCGAGGGTTGTATCGGCGGGATTCCACCATTGATCACGTTTTATGTGTGACAAATAGTCTCGAGTTAGACGAAATTGCTTTCCGATCCACTCTGACAAATAATGTCGGCCACTGACGCGTGACCTTACTCGTTTCGGAGACGATCACAATTTGCCTACACCCCGATTCTGGATTCGAGCAAGGATATCAGTTTGTGTATGCGAATGGCGGATGTGTCCGTTCCCTTATTATTTGCCAAACCCTCCAACTACTTAAAAAACTAGAGCGGAAAATATTTTTTCATATCCGCGACTAAACTTTTGAGATATGGTAAAAGTTTTTGTGGTTCAAACTTTTAGTCCGTGATTTTCTGTTAAATTCTGAGATTCAGATACATCGTGCCTAACTAAATTTTAAATAATCCACTCAATCTGACTATAGTTACACCTTAAGCATATGAATAAGGTACACAGAGGTTGGCTGGTTGTTTCACGTATCAAAATAGTGTCTGAAAAAAATTGCTTTCAGAATTGGAAAAGATCCAAAGCTAAAGCAATATCCGAAAAGCTACGTAGTTCACCTTTAAATTAGATAGGCTGTAGCAGGCTAGGTAGAATAGTACAATGCGGTCGCTAGGCTGTTCGCGAATAACACAGGGTGCGTCGTCTCTGTTCCATTGTACTCCAAGCCTGCCGGGATAATATGCGAATCTTTTATTCAAGTGCCTTGGCCCCAAACGTCACAAAAAAATAACAAAACGGACTCAAAACATTCATTGTCCCGCCCTCAATAGGATTTTGACGGATCTAAAAGATCTCAAACATGAGACGAAAACATTTTTAAAATGGCGAGAGTACGCTGGGTTTAATTTAAATAAACCCTTCAAGTTTCACCCTACCTAGTAAGAGCAGAGACTACTTTGTGTCTTATTTATACCATCAACAATAGGTACGGCTACACTACAAGCTGTTAATACATTACAGTGAATTGTTTTTGTTGTCCTGATCAACATTTATTGCCTTATTGGTATGCGGGACTAAATCTAAAAAGGTTCGGGAGACATTCAATAAAATTTGATACGTTTTAAATAAAAGAACAGTAGGTATTATTTTGCGTGTTACTGTGAGAAACTATAGGTAATGTAAGTGTGATAAACACTGTACTAAAGTGATTAAATGAATAACATTTATTAAACCATTTTTTTTTTGACGTTCGTGAACGTGACCTTTGATAAAAGAAACAACTTCAATGATCTTGATTATCTTATTTTATCTAAGACCGTTGTCTGGATATCACGGTATATTAAATATTTTCTTGAATTTAATGCAACGGTCCATAAACATGAAATATTTCTTGTCGTTATGACCATTGCGGATAAGTCTTCGCCGAGTTATTTACATTTAAATGTAAATAACTCGGCGAATAACTCGATGAAAATTCCAGACGTGTTTCTTTATTTAAATAAAGAAACACGTCTGGAATTTTCATTACCCTACATATTTTATTACAGAGCCTATTTTATGGTGCTTCTTGTACCTTCTCCACCGTAATATTATAACAACGAAATTCCATGAATTCGATACCCTTAGCTGGGTCATGTATTCGTTACGAAAAATAATAATTATTTATTTCAATATTCGAAAATCTTTGTTCCTGTTGTTTTGTCTTGTGTATGTTTGGGGAAGATTTATAAAACAAAACCCATAATATACGAGTCAGGGTTTATTTCGGACTTATAAAACTTATTGAAGAAACAGTAGTAGTATTTATTGTTCCTCCTGAATTGCAAAACTATATTTTATTTTAACACTAAAAGGGTGGATGGCGGATAGAAACTAAAATGCGTCATGCTATGTTGAATGTATGTATAGATGGCTCTAGTTTGATGAGCCGTGTTCCATATCTTACTTTTTCAACTGCGGTTTAACGAAGGATTCTTCTTTACTTTTGAGTTTTTGAACCTTCATTATACAGTGCAAATGCGAACCAAATATATACTTCAGGGAATGTCCTTGTCTTTAAAGACACAAACATTATTGTTTTTACACACTTCAATTGTAAAATCTTAGCAAAAAAAACACAAATAAAAAAAATGCTACTTGATTGCAGAGTTTTTATATCGGCCATTGCTAGCGTCGATGAGCTTAATATATTCATTGTGCTTACAATATCATGAGTAAGCGAAAGGGTTCTCTCATCTACGGTAATTTATTATGTGGTTATGTGAACATGCGATTTCATATAACATCTTACCCTTCTTCAAAAAATTAACTGGGAAAATCATCAATCATAGCAAGCATTATCTCGTGTGCGATATGAACCGCACAACCGTGCGATATAGCACACTCATCTATTATTATAATTTACTATGTGTATGTTAGACAGTATAATTTACGCACAATAACATTGTTCTAAGACATGTAGCGACTGTAGCAACTCCGTCTACGACATTAGTTACAGAGCAGGCAGTTACATGAACCGTAATTATCTAAGGTTATACATTATTTTACATGATACACTCAAATTTCGCGTCATTTATAATAGTTTGAATACCTTAGAAACCATGAATGCTAGCTAGCAAAAGTACTAGACTAAAAATAGTTTTTGAATAAAAGACAAGTTATATGTATTCATGGGGTTTGAGGCGAGAGACCTACCCCTAATGCACTCGTGTCCTCGTATGCAAATAATACATATTATAACAGGTTGCTTTTGTGGGATTTAGTAGCAATTTGGCGAGGAGCGCTAAGCGTAGATTGTAGATTGATGCCTTGTATCGAAGCCCGACGTCGCATTCTGTACGAGACGCAGTATTCTATGTGCTATTGTCAATTTATACCTAAGTACCTACATCGTTCTCACCAACAAGCATCTGAACTCAATAGAGCCTTTGTTATGTATTCGCCTACGCAAAGGGCTAAGTCGTTGTGTGTAGGTATACTGTACTCTTTGAACAGTTCTTTACAGCTAGGTTATTATTATGACAAGACCATCAAAATGGATAAGTCAAGTAAATCGGAAAGAATCGCACAACTATTTTATAACTTTACATTTCAAAGCAAAACATTTGCATTTTAAATCTTGATATTTTGAAACTGAGCTTCACACGGACTGATGTACAAAAAGGTTTCTGTCTATTAGTTCTACCTACAAAGTCGAATAAAAAAGAAAAAGACGACATGTACTGTATAAATGTACATGGAATCTTAGGAATATTCTTCTGAATGATTCATGAAAAGGAGTCAACGTGGATTTTGTAACTAATATGGTTTTCCCATATATATTATACCTACTATGCTATCAATAGGTGTTTTTATTTTCATATTTAAACCCTACTTCAACCCATAAAAAATTTATAGCAAGCAAATATTTTCAAGATTCATCGCGATACAATTTTGCTAGAGTTGATTGTTTCTTTTAAGAGTTGAAAGGCCACAAAAAGGTTAATTACAAAGGCTTATTAAACCGTAGGATCCTATTATAAGGGTTCGTTTGCCGACGATTGCAATGTAGCGTAGTGAGCGTCTCCCTGGCTCTAGAGGGTTATTCTGCAAAACGATGAAGGAAGATTCGTATTGATATTTTGAGTTACATTGTGCGGCAATACGGTTAAAACTTTGAGAAAACACTTAAGCGCACAAGGCGGCCGCGCAGTGGAACTTACACAGTCAAGAGAAAAAATTCCAAGTCATCTATAAAAACTTGAATATCGTGGAAACCATCAATGCGGATTTTTTTCACTAGAGAATACTTTTGCGTAGTAGACCGCGCGGTTACAAGGTACAAGTATGTGTGAAATTATTATTCATAGCACATCTCCGCAATTATCTGGTATATTACAATAGCAAGCCAATGTTAATATTGACTCTGCCTAAATATTGCGAAATGAATTGGAATGGAATACATTTATTATGCTCGTGTAGTTCACACAGTTGTAAATATGGTGTGATTTCAAAAAGTCTAAGTTCCTTGTGACGCAATTACAGCGATTATAATAAAACAAAGTGAGGCGTGCATTTTTTGTTAGTGAGTGAAGGTGTGTTGCGTATGTGTGAGGATGGATGTAGAATTTTTATTTTTAATGTATTTAATGGTAAAAAACATATTTAAAACTAAAATAATCATTTTGGAAGTATGTACCTATCATGTTTAATGAATTCCGATCACCTCTCAAAGTTTTGTAATAAATAAACTTATGTGGTGAATAAAACTTATCGCTGATTTGACCGTCGTAAACCCACAAATCTAATAAGTTTGGAAAGCTTGTCAAATAAAATTCAACGCGGGGCGGGACAATGAGCAGACAGGATTGACGGATTTCATTACTTTATGTAACAATAGTGGAACACCCACTAAAACATGGCCTCTTTGTTGTAACATAATTGTATGTTTTCGGTTAAACCTTTCTCATTTGTACTCAAACTCTCATTTTAAGTATAATTGTCAAATTTCGTGGATTATCTTCTGAAAATAAAACATTGATCACAAAACTAAGGTAGAAACAAATTATACCTATGCCCAGCAGCGGGCTGAATAGATAAAAAGAATAAATAAAAGAGTTCCGTTTTCCCAAAACTGGACCGGAACGTAAAAAAAATACTATCAATAAAAGAACAAAAATTAAAATAATAATTTACTTTAATTTTCGTTGACACTATCATTACATGAAGTAAGAATTAAACCATTCACATCAACCAATAATTAACACGTACACTAACGTTAACGTAATAGGTACTTGTAGCCAAAACACCGCAAAATGAAATGGTTTGCGAAAATCATGCTGCGAACGTGTGTTCAAATGCATAGATACAGGCTAGGCAGGAGTAGAAGTATAACTTACTAGCTGATACCCGCGACTACGTACGCGTGCGGAACTTCCACCAAATTATCTGTCAACCAGCTTACGATGAACCTCGTAGCAAATTACTGCTTTGGTTTAGGGAGTTCAAGCTGTATCGAAGAATCCACATCTTTGATTTTAATAAAATATAGCCTATGTTTCAATCCGGAAAAAACGCTTCCGAATGGTATAAGTTTCGTTGAAATTGGTCCAGTAGTTTGTGGTCCGCAAACAAATAAACAGACAAAATCGATTTTCGGAATCAGAATCGTTTATTTAGTAGATCTGCATATTTAGTTTATCCATATATTTAATTTTAGTTTTTGGCTTTTTTACATTTCTATAAAAGTATAGATTGAGCTTTTACACATTTTATATTATGAATAAGCTCTACGATGAACTTCGTTCTAAAATTTTAGTGACGCAGTATTTTTTCTCATACCTCACTTCACTTTGTGGTCGTGGGAATGAAATGTGATCTTAATGAATGATGAATGAATGAAATGATGAACGATAACAATACACCGTGAAACGTTGCCGACCTAGACAATTTCATGTTTTTTTAATCGCAAAGTTTTTAAACATTTTTCCTTCATTTTAAATTGTTGTTCCATAACAAAGGAAACTCTTGAACTCTATTTATGGAAAAAAAATACTGTTATGATAACTGACAATGCGAGGGAGTACAAAAGTCTATAAACACCGACTATTCCTTCTCACTGTTTGAAAATCATTTTATTTTTAAACTGAGAACAAGCTTTATGCTTAGCTGTTGTCATGACAGTTGAGAAGAGGACGGAGAAAATATACTATAGCCTAGTATAGTATTATAAGATCTGTGATATAGCCTACAATCAGATAATATTATGAAAGTACTTAAATATTTTAATCATAATACATAATTGAGTAATAACGTATGGAAAAGTCACATTATCATGAGAGAGGTTACCAATCCATTATGTAGTAAGTACAGTCAGCATTCAAAGACGATTTTTTCAAAATTTCAAAGTATTTAGTACCAAAAAGGGTTCAATCATAATTTATCGTCATACTACTTTTAATATGGGCAGGTAGATTTTTTATTACTTGATCTTAGTTTAACTTGAGCCACTGCGAGGCCCATTCTTCTTACTGTTTTCTACTTCTCTATCCTTCGACCATAGTTCCAAAAAGAAACAAAAAGTTGCTAGTTATGTTATAAAACATTTTTGATCCTTTCTCTCATCATCTTTTCCTTAGGACGTTGACTGTACTCCGAATTACCGCGGCTTTTGTTACGACAAACTGCTTTTATCAGATATATATCAGAGCTTTCTCAAAGAGGCTTCGGTAAACAGAGCGGTATTTCCTTAGACCGGTCTGAATACGTTCGATCGGTTATAGCTGGTTCCGCTGACCAATATTTACTACTTTAATATAACTCCACTCACTTTTATTACGGCTCCTGTATATAAAATTGGCTCTTATACACTCAAATACGTAGAGGTAAGAGTGATTCGTTGCTTTTGCGTTTCGAATCTTGGGTTTCTGCTTTTTTCTTCTGTTATGCAGTTGGCGGTAACCAGTTGCGAGTTAGACGTTACGTGTGAGTAGTTTTGTTACGGGATAAAACCATTATTATTAAAATGATTTCCTTCTACTCGTATATATATGTTAATTAGCTGTCGCCCGCGGCTTTGTCGCGTGCAAAAAAAAATAAGATGTTGGCCGATTCTCAGACCTACTCAATATGCCCACAAAATTTCATGAGAATCGGTCAAGCCGTTTCGGAGGAGTAAGGGAACGAACATTGTGACACGAGAATTTTATATATAAGATATACTAGTAGGATAAATTAAAATACATAATAAAATAATAAATAAATATCCTTAGACATTTCACACAACGCTCCCTAATCCCAAACTAAGCAGAGCTTGTACTATGGGAACTGGATTGCTGATAGAATACATACCTATTATACATATATTAACACCCAGACACAGAACAAACATCTATGTTTGCCACACACAAGTGTTTGTTCTTAGTATGGATCGATCCCACGACCCACAGCACGGAAGGCAGAGCTCATACCAATTGAGTTGTGACATGTGACGCCGCTGTCGGAAATCGTTCGGTAATTATACCAGAATTCTAATCCTATCGAAAAGAGAATATTTTCTCAGAGTATTGTGGTTATAGTTATTACTAGGTAGAGTCGTAAGCCTCGCATCCTAAAGGACAAGGCAATCTAAGTGATGATGATATACGAGTGTTGAATAAAGATAGATACCATGGATTCAGGGTTTTATTCACAAAACTAAAGATTTATGTTTATTTTGCTAATGTACAAGTTCATGGTAAATGTTCAAGGGGATTAGGTACTCCTTATATAAAAAGTTATTCATGTAAAGTTATTTTCCAGTAAGCTTATGTACCTACTTGTAAGCACTCAACTCCTGAGTGGAATCTTCACAGAACATAAAATTACTTACGAACATTTGAAGTAGCACGCGCGATGCAAGGATTTTCTCAAGGGCTAATTAAGTACTTTGTTGAGCTTTGCTTCTTAACAATTAAATATAAGCAAAGTATTAATTTACAAGCGTTCGCATTTTCAACGAATTGGCTTGTGGAATACTTGTGAACAATTATGTCTGGCACAAAGAAATGAGAGCTGAATAATACTGTAGTCGAATAAATTAAAAGATAGTACAAATATTATTTTCCAACGCTCTTTGAACTCCCAAACGCTCGGTGCTAATAAAATGGTTTAGTTTTTTTTGCAAAGATATATTCTTCCCTTTATGCCATCGTGTATTCGAAGCCCAATTGAACAATAACTCATATCAAGTTTTGTTTGTATAGCTAAAAGCTAGCGCCGTCAGTTCTTTGCTCAAGACCATGGTAAACTTTTATTATTCTAGTAAACTGTCCTTTGATCACAACAATCTCTTTTTACAAACTTGTTCATGTTCTCGCTCTCGTAAACGAGGTGTCTGCGCCCACACCACTAAACCACAAGACTATGGGTATTTTATGTAGGACAAAAAGTCGGCAGACAGCCAGTTCCTGCCCTATTAACAAACTAGTAACTCCCCACTTGGCTCGATCTTTTATTTTTTGTTTTTCTTATTGTAAGCATCAAACGAAATATCCACCGGATACTAAACTAAACCTTTGCCACCAGTCCGTGGCTTTTGAGACATTCTTAGAATATTTTACGGTATTCCACAAAGAAGCAATGCTTGCATTTCAACAACATGAAAATACAAAAACCGTAGTACGTCTCTTAACGAACTTTGCACAAAGAACCGCCGTTCAACCTTTTCATTTCTTTGTAGTTCAGTTTAATGTGATAAGCATTTTTACAAAAGCCTTGTGCTTTTAGGCGTGGTTTTAAGTACATTGCTGGAAACAGCTTAGAGCAGTGCCTTGATCACGAATAAACATATTGTAACGCTATCGTATCCGCAATACACTGCTCGGTGGCGCTGTAACGTTAAGCAGTCGAGCTGCCGTTGGCGAGCATTATGATTCGAATTCGTTATGTTTACGTAACGCGGTGACTGTCAGATTTGTTCGTGATCACCCCTCAGGGCACACTTTCCTCGCCATACAGCGGCAATCTGAGCCAATATATAAATGCTTATATTTGCTTGCAACGAATATGTTAAATACTCGTTGCAACAACTACTACTGGCTATTTCGACGTTTGCAAATACAATTACACATACAACACCTAGAAGCTTGATGGTAAAGAGTGTTTGGGTGGTTGATATATCTTTTGAACTGCAGCAGAACTAGTTTCTAGAACTCACCCACGTAAAAACAAAAATATAGAACATCTTGTTTTCACTGCATTACCGGTGTTTCGTAGTACAGTCACATTTTGAACCAAAGCCGTGCGTTTGTTGAATATTTTATGTTGTTGTGTAGGAGTTTTGGTTGGTGGTGCCTTCTGTGTCAATCGTATTAATTTATGAGCTATTCAAACCCTCTTGAAACTCCTTACTCATAAAATCCAGTACAAAATACTTCATCGATATTAAACTGGCTAAAATTGCAAATGGCTAAAAATGGTTTGAGCTATTATTTATACTTTAGGCCTACATCACTATTTTATGGACGTTGTTGAGCTATTTTATACTTTAACGTTGGATAAAATACTATGCTAATTCTAAACGAAAGCATTATGAAGGTACCAATTTTAAAACTAGTCATTTCACTACTTCGCTAGTCCATGACTGCCATAGGGCGCCGGGTGGCAAAGTTGTGGACTCTAACATTATATTTAATTTGAGCCACAATTAATGAAAACAATTTCATTTCGGACTCGGCTATGTTTAGAGTTTACTCTCAAAGCTTGTTGGTTGTTGTCTTTGCGTTTGCGAAAATTGTTGACCCTGTTAATTAATCGTTTAGTATGCAGACAAAGGCGCTTTGTACTTTAATACTATTGACTTGAGGAGTACTTTGTAGAGAACAATGAATTCAGTATATCATATTCGGTAGAGTAGTCGCAGTGACATAATGTATGTGGCATGGCATCTCGCACGGGCGCCGCGAGGCCGCCGGGTGGCTATGAAGTGGGGAAAAGCTCCACGCCTGTGTTTATAGCACACGGCAATTTGCTCCTGCCTTAATGGAAGTTGGCGGAACTCGTTTCGTGATTAATAGCAATCTTATCAGATTCAAACACTACATTGGACGGGCGGATCTTAGCAGGCTTATAGCGTAAGACACAGAGCGATGCGAAATAGTTACAGCGAGATTCGCTAGATTACTTATCAACATGAATCCATCACAATTATTCAAATAACGTTATCATCACCTTATAGCCTTCTATTTTTTCATCGTCTACTTCTGCCTATAACAATGCATTACTTGACAGAGCGTTCACTTTTAAAGTGTTAATCATTTATCATCATATATCATTCCGGGACATATTGTGTTAAAACTTGAATATCTTGGAAACCATTAGTGCTAGATTAGTAAAATTATACAAGCTAAAATAGCAATCAATTACTTTTATTTAATTAAGCAGCATTATTCTGTTTATCAAACACAATCTATTTCACTAAGCTAGTATTCTTGGTTTCTAAAATATTCAAGTTTTTATAGATGACTCGAAATTTTTGTTATTGACTGTATTACGTTTTATCACAATATACGTTTAGCTAGATAAATTATTTATTGTTAGTACTTAGTGTTATAAATAATAATTAAACCACTTCATTACCACGTTGATTTTCACTAGAAACCTCAAATGCGGATTCGAGTGAAGGGACGCAAGGAATTTCCGAAATTCAACTCCCTAAGAAGTAACAGTATAGAGTTCTGTAGTAATTAAATAACTTCGCACTTAAATAGGTATGATGGATTAAAATTCGTGTATTTCTTGAGAAATACGTACCATTTTCTAATGTAATTTATAAGTGATCCCTTAAGATTAATAAAAACGAAGTCACGTTTGTAATTAATGTTTCGCTAAGAAGAACTTATATTAAAGCTTAGATGTTGGTAATTCAAAGGTAAGCAATCATAGTTTGTTACCAAACGAAATAGCAGTGCCTGTTTTATCCTATCCTTATACCAATTTGTCGTTGTATCTTGAATCTTATTCTGTACTTTGTAATAGTGCCTTTACCGTAATAGAACCGTATGTTACGTAGTCTACGTGCAGCCTTGTACCATCTTTAATCACAATCAACCCTGTCTGAATCACTTACAGCAATCAGTTTGTCTGTTAGTGGGTCACCACATCCGTCTGTGACGTGCGGTGCGTGGAATAAATTGCGTACTGCGTCTTACCGCACTGTGTGCTATAGGCTGCAGGCGTACTTATAGATAAACCTAGGCTCTTAATAAAATCTATTGAAGTAGAACTGATCAGCTTTTAGAAAACAATGAATCAATACGCTCGAGTAATAAGAAATCCGGGTCATCTATAAAAACTTAGTGAAATTATACCCGCTTATAATGCAATTAAAAAATGACTGCGTATTATTTAACTAGGGATTATTGAACTGTCTATCAAACACAATTTATTGCACTAACTAGCATTCATGGTTTCCACGAAATTTAAGTTTTTATAGGTGACACAACATTTTGCTTTCGACTGGATTTTAATATGAGGGTATATAGAATCATTAAATCTTATTCATATTGGTAAGTGAAGGTTCCGCTAGTTAAAACGGTTAATAACTTTATTGCCAAAGAATAAACTATTTAACACTTATATTGGCAAAACCGTGACATAGCTAGGCTACCGAACAGCAACAAAACTAAATAAACGAAGAAGACAATGACAGAGTATTTTATGGAGCCGCTATAAAACGAAGAGAGTTATTAAAAAATGTAAACTTTATAACCAGGCCTTTAGTCGCTGGCCGCCAAGTGTACGTGCAGCCTTAATACACGCGAAAGCAATGATTCCGGGTCACTTAAAGAATGTTAAAAATCTCGGAAACTAAAAATGATAGGTTAATGCAATAAATTGTATTTAATAGACAATGTAATACTCCTTAAATGAAGGTATTAAAACTTCTTAGTTATTGTAAAGTTATATCTTAAAAAAATCAAATTTGAAAAAGGGCCACTTTCGAAGATGGAACTACGAAATTACAGCATTTGGTTTTGCTTTTGTTTGTAATCTGTCATTTATGTGGGTATATAAACCATGTTGATAGTGCTCTATATTCATTATTCAAGCTGAAATTATGTCGCTTACGCCTGAAGAATGCACCAGAATACTTACAATGCTGGAAACCGGCCGGAGTCAGCGCGATACAGCCAGGACTGTCGGTGTGTCGCTGTCAACAGTACAAAGAGTTCTCCGACGTTACGAAGAAACTGGTTCTAACCTACGCAGACCAGGAACGGGCAGAACCAGGTGTACCACAGCACGAGAAGACCGATACTTGGTGAACACCATGCTTCGAAATCGCTTTCTCACAGGAACTGAACTCACAAATCAGTTTCGACGCCTCGGAGGAAGTAACCCAAGTGCATGGACAGTAAGACGTCGGCTTGCTGAATCTAACTTAAAACCCCTTAGACCTGCAAACGGCCCTAAACTTGAGCGTGGGCATCGTATTTCAAGACTAAGATATGCCCAGAGCCACGTAAATTGGAGTATTGAAGATTGGTCAAAAGTTATGTTCTCCGACGAATCAAAATTTATGCTCTACAAGCACGATGGAAGACACAGAGTGTATCGAAGACCAGGGGAAAGATTCAAGCAAGCATGCATCGAAGAAAAAGTAGCCTACGGTGGTGGGTCTGTACTTGTGTGGGCCGGAATTTCTTCTGAAAGTCGCACAGAGCTGGTGATCATAGAAAACGGCTCTTTAACTAGCGTAAGATATGTGGAAGAAATCCTCAATGATCATGTTGGTCCATTTATGGTCAATTTAGGTGAGGATGCTATATTTATGCATGACAATGCCCGACCTCATACAGGTAGGATTGTGAATGACTACCTTCAAGAGATGAACATTACTCGTATGGAGTGGCCAGCGCGCAGCCCGGATATCAACCCGATCGAGCATGCTTGGGACGAGCTAGGCAGATGCGTAAAACAACGAAACCCTCCCCCAATCACGCTTCGTGAGCTCAAAATTGCTCTCACAGAGGAATGGGAGAATATTCCCCAAAATCGTATAAGGAACTTGGTGTACAGCATGCCAAACCGCGTAAACGCAGTAATGGAAGCACGAGGAGGCAATACGAAGTTTTAAAATTCAAGAAAATCGTAATAAAGTTCAAAAATTTCATGTTTCCTATTTTTGTTTTAAGGAGAGATCAGCAGTTTTTTTCTTTATGTAATTTTGTGTTAATAAAATGTATGCGGTGACTCATATTTTTTTACTTTCATTTAAGGAGTATTACATTGTCTATTAAATACAATTTATTGCATTAACCTATCATTTTTAGTTTCCGAGATTTTTAACATTCTTTAAGTGACCCGGAATCATTGCTCTCGAGTGTAGTTAGACCAAAGTGCAAATTAATTACACAGAGCTGTTACTATCCAATACATTACATGATTAATTGATTATTTTGTTGGATCTCTTGATTAAAGTCTCAGATTTAATGGAAGCTACCGACAGTAAAATGTTTACGGGGCTTTATAAATTGATTATAAAATTTCCATTAAAATTGATTGTTTTTTTACAGTTTTCTACTATTTATGTAACACATTGAGTCCGAAAGAGGTTCAAGTTCAAAATAATTTATTCAGTAAAATCCCGAGGGTCACTTTGAAAGGACTTACATACTGAGTCTAGGCGAGAAGGCTCGCTACTAATCGTTATCGCCATAACCAGACTAATAGCTATAGATCCCTTGCCCCAAAGCTCTGGGTGAAGCTCTTTCCAAACCGAAATCCTGAAAACAAGCCTCCCCCAAACCAAAATCCAGAATCCGCCACTGGACTACACAATACTACGCGCCATATTGTTTATCATAAATGCAGCGTAATGAAGTACGAATGAGTGTGCAGTGTGTGTGCAAGAAATATTAACAGCTTACTTGATAATATAAAGTTGGCAAAAAAACTAGTTTATTCTGAAACTAGCTGATACCCGCGATTACGTACGCGTGCGAAACGCGGAACTTTCGACCAAAATATCTGTCAACCAGCATACGATGAACCTCGTAGCAAATGGCTGCTTTTGGTTTAGAGAGTTAAAGCTGTATCTAAGAATCCACGTCTTTCATTTCAATAAAATATAGCCTATGTTTCAATCCGGAAAAAGGGCTTTCAAATGGTATAAGTTTCGTTGAAATTGGTCCAGTAGTTTATCCGTGATCCGCGAACAAACAAACAGACAAACAGATAAACTCTATTTTCGGAATCAGAATCGTTTATTTAGTAGATCTGCATATTTAGTTTATCCATATCATTAATTTTAGTTTTTGGCTTTTTTACAGTTTTATAATAGTATAGATAGATAGAAAGAGGCTTTTCAGTTTTATTGAACTGAAAAAGAAGTGAAAGTATTTATGAGTCTGTGCCATGTTGACGGAAAGTTAAACATGAACTTTCACTTCAAAAATATAATTTAAAAAAAATAGTTGTTTAGTATGTAATAAAATTTCAATATAGCTTGTCTCAATGTTGTTTTGGGTTGATCTGGTTGGATCTTCAAAAGCATGCTTTTTATATTTTCTTTATTTTCCTATAAGTAAGATATAGTTTATTTCAGGAAAAAAAATCTTACAATTCATGTTAGTTCTCTATAACCGAATACATCAATTCTGTCGTCATGACGTGCTATGCATATATGCACAACATTGAATAATGATTACGGATCAATGTTTTTTTCAATCAGATGGCTACGCATTGATAAATTAGTAATTCAACCACGTAAACCCATTCGAAGCTAACACACTTTTAATTCCCTTTTATAAATACAGTGGAATTTTAGAAATTATCAATTAAACAGTCCAAATAAGTACTTGCCTATTAATTTTGCGTGCTAATGTATGGGGTTTCGCGAGCTCCGAGTGGGGTAATCGTTGGGGCGGGCACAGCGGTGGCATTGCCAGTTCAACTTGGGCGCCTCAACGACCGCCCGTCTCGCGCACCGCTTCACAACCCTGGCCATAATAATCAGAACCAATGCAACACGAACGTGGATGGAATGTGATATGTGACGCATTAAAATGAATTATCGCCCTATTAGTGTATTAAAAGCTGTGTGTGTTTGTGATAATAACAATCGTTGACACTTGCGCCATGCGGTGAGCGCCTTTGGTGCAACTCGGATATGGTGGACCCGCTGAAAATATTTTGGGTGTTGACTAATAGCACTTATTTAGGTATGGTGTATACCTTCATCACATAAGCATGTAGAATCACTCAGTAAATCTCCACACATTCATGTAAATAGAAATACATAAAATATAACAAAGACAAAAATACTAAGAACGAGAAAACACAAGCTTGTGTTTTTCTTTGATGATGCTTACACGACTGAAAAGTTTTAATTAAAACACTTGAAACACAGCTCAAGCAAACTCTTAATACGTAAATGTAGCTCAAGCAAACTCTTAATACGTAAATGTTTTGCTTGTTAACAAGTCTTTGGTACTACTTGTTTTGAAACTACTGGGAAACTAGGTGCTACAAAATTCTGATCTCTCGCTGTGATAATAGCACTACAATTATTAGCATTCTCTCGGCTATTGTCATAATTTTCATCTGCTTGTGGCAAGTTGTTTTCCATTAGACTCAGCTACACGTTCTACGTGTTCAAAACTTATGTAGGTGACTGATAGCACAGTGTATAACTATGTTGTTTTCACAAGCTATTGCTACTGTGATAATGATGCGGATTGGCCCAGCTCATATGAAATTAGGTATTCTTCGTTCCTTCTTACTGTAATGCCGCTGTTGTAAAATAATTGTCAAATAAAACCCACGAAACGGCTCGGGTTAATCTTATTTACTATGCTATATCAAACTATTGCTCCGAGATCCGCTTTACGACTGATTTTAGGTCCCGTTCCACATTTGGTAGCACCTTACTCTGAATACTAACACTCTAGATTCTCTAGAATATTATAATCTTATTCCTATAGGAATTGAATAATAATTTTTGATCATCAAAGACAAAGACGTCTTTTCGGCAAAATAAAACAAAAAGAATGGAAAAAACGAAGCTAACTTTTTATGAAAGACAATCTCAGCTGGGCATAGATTAATATTTATGTTTACTTATATTTATATTAAATCTGAATTGAAAAAGAAAGGAGTTATAGCCCTTATTTTAAAAAATCTTGAGCACTGGAGTTTTTAAAGGTCATCCTAATTGGTTCCGTAATAAACAAACATTCAAACTCAGATTTAAAATTGCATTACTTGTCCCATCAATTGGTGTTAATAAATAATTCATGGTAGTACCTTTGTATCGATACCATGTCGCAAGTGAACAGCAAAATTACATGTCGTCAATTTTCAATATTTTACATCTGCATTTTCGAATGCAAGTGCTTCGTGAAATAAATGAGACTGGAGTATTTTATGAATATGTATTAACATTAAGAATGGATTAAATACTTATAGCTGTTCGACATTATCGCGAAACGTTTTCAAAAAGCATTGAGTCAATAAGCCTTTGTCGGCATTCCGCTCTGCATCCACCCTGCCAGCTTTATTATACGGTTTATTAACGCCAAGCTCCACAATCTTCTGCTTACGGCACAATGCAA
Source organism: Eulithis testata (assembly GCA_947507515.1). Lineage (NCBI taxonomy): Eukaryota > Metazoa > Arthropoda > Insecta > Lepidoptera > Geometridae > Eulithis > Eulithis testata. Next base: position 7,535,896 of record OX382194.1, read on the forward strand.
TAAAAAAAATGCCAAGATTTATTTTGAAAATTATTAGAATAAAGCTACGCTCCACGTTTTTTTATTTGAAGGAAAAAGCCCCAACGTAATTTAAATGATCACGCCCAAAAATATGTGGGCTGTGCCAAGTAACTTTTTAAGTGTAAATGTGGTTTGGATTTGCTACTGAGGAGCTGACGTGACAAGGGTTTAGGGGAGCATTAATTAGCTTAATATTCATTACTAAGTTACAAAATTAACTTTCAGTTTCTTAAACTTTGAAAAAAATTTACGTAACTAACTGTTCTCTATAAGATCCTATGGTTTACAATATGAAAAGTCTTAAAAAAATAAAATTAGATTTTTTTGTAATCCTATTTGTTATTATTGAAAAAAAAAACAACTGTGTATAACTTTGCGTAAACCTAAACTAGGAAATATACATAAACTTCCCTCTACGGGAAATCCTGTTAGAGACAACTTTATCGAAACTTTCGGACATGTTAATAGCGCAACGTACATGCTTGTTAACTTCAAACTTCAGACACGCAAACTTTAATATTATACAAGTACATGCATCTCAATCTACAGGTAGGTATACAAACAACAATGTATTTACGCACCGACTTGTCGGGGAGGCGGTATTAATGTGGCTTAAAACAAGTTTAATTAAATCTTTCGAAAACTTTGACAAGAACCTCCCAGGTTTACAAAGATTAGATTAAAATTACAAAGTACGTCTTGTGATATACCTACACGACGGTAGGAAGGTAATCAGAAAATGAGAACGTTAGAAACTAAAGAGTTGGGTGCACGTTTCCAGGATACTGTTTCAATTTGGCAATGACCCTCTAAGATTTCATTTATGGCGCAGACTCTAGGAAAAGGTTTCTATTTCAAAATTTAATTTGCTCCGAACATTGCTCAAACCGGAATCAATTATGAACCTACTAAACTTTCCTCTAGCGTTTTATATCTATTTATTCTAGTCACGAATTGCACAAGTTTGCAGGTATACGAGCCAAAATAGGTAACTATGTAAGTGCATGAAGGAAAAATTCAATTTTAGCAAGTGGCTTATCATTGGATAGCATTGAGATTTACTGACTAGAAAACTGCTGGATTGAAGGCACCTGCGTCCTAGAGGCGACAGCAATGAATAGGCTTCAGATGGGACTGTAACTCAATCGTTGCGAAACAGTTTATGTGCAGGCGAGTGTACGCAAATGTAATCGCAATCGCAACACAATCGACCGATTCAGGCGAACCCACTTTTATACTAATGCGTCCCATTCAAAACGACCGCGTTTTACTCTTTACTAACGAGGGTGTTTTATTTGTAAAGTACCTGCCTATTTCAACTTAAACGCTTCTAAAATGTCACTTAAGCCAGACTACGCAGCGGGATAATGTTATCATTTTCAACCATTGCGTCCTCATTTTAATGCGGTTCCATGATTGTTTTTTAGAAATGCATATTTGATGTAAAAACCTTAAATGCTCTTGTTACTGAACCGTTTACTATCCCGCGGCCGTATTAGCTGATTTTCTTTTGGATAATCGGCATTAGGTATACTTATAACATTAGGTGTACATATATTATAGGTCACAATATTTACCGTAAATATATGTACCTAGTCAGTCTATTTTGTAGAATCAGAGATTTTGTTTTATTGCCAGCCAGAACTACTTGTTGTTGTATATAAATCAACTTTTATATAATTCACGTCATGCGATCTACACTCAGTTTTTAGAAGATTTTCTACCTTTGCTTAAATCTTAAACTGACTTCAGGAAACCATGTGATAAATTCTTTTCCTCAAACAAATCATGTACTCCATAGGTACCTACCTAAACTCTGGGATTTCACGTATCAAGTTCTTATAGTAAATCGTAAGAATGCAACCCTCCAGGTGGCACACAGACATTTGAAATTAGTTTTCTTTCAGCCGAGTTCAATGTGCCCTTAGATAGATACGCACGTCACCATAAAACGTGTGAGAATATTGCCAATAACCCGATATTGCGTTCAGTTACATACCACACTTATCATCACGGACAATGTTACCCTACAAATATTTCAAGCACTGCATACATTTTATCTATCTCCCCATCTTTTTCTGACATTTTTATTATGTTTACATTGAATATTGATCTAACTTTAAGGTATTATTTTTGGTATTAATACTTAGCACACCTAAATAAATATCTATTATGTTTTCCTACGCCATCTCGTTTTATAGACTAGATGTGTATAAAAGTAGCGAGTGATAAAAGTAAATTGCGCTCTGGGTAATCCTATTATCATCGCTGTAAATTATCACAATAGGCTCCCTCGCAATTAATTCGTATAAATGCTCTAATAACTGCAATATAGTGAATCATCATTATGAAAACGTGTCAAGAGGCCGTCGGAAGCACACGCCCTACACTCCCGAGACTTTTTTACTGCCGTCCGCTCACACGGTGTGAAGGCTTCTCTGTTATCATTTTATTTAACTGAAAAGCAAATCGTTTACCATTATTAGCCTCGGTGTATCATCTGCGTAGCTAACACTCGTATGTTCTGATTTCTCTCATATACTCGTACGTGTAATTAAAGTTAGTAGTTTCCATGAGCTTGGAGGGCTGCGTTAAACCCACGTTTGCGGGGTCCAGTGGGACAAATTGTTCTTCCACCCGCAAATAAATTTGGTCTATAAACAGATTGAAACAATTGTACTGTGCAGTGTACGTACATTAATATAAATGGTTTCTCATACCGACTGCGATCGATATAGTCTCCTTTTCTCAGGTGTGATCGTCGATCTTGAATTATGTATTTATCGAAAGGGCCACAACGATCCTTTGCACGTCAACAATAAATTGAAGACACCGACATCCATAACTGTTTGGGCGAAGACATCAATTCGCACCGCCAAAAATTTCGCCCGTGGGACTAGTTAAGGCGATCGGCGGCGGTCTGAAACAGTCTCACTTTTTTATCTGAATCGTCAGGAGAATACAAGTGTAATAACAAATATTATTACACCGTTTTATTTGTGGAATTGTTTGCTAGTTATTTCATATTTTTCAATATCTTTATCCCTGCATGGATGAAAAAGGTAGATCAGAAAAATAAATATTCCTAGCTTTTGTTCTTATCCTTCGCTCCTCATCTGAATATTATTTGATTGCGTCTTGTCTCTAAGGTACATTGGGGGAAATTGTTTTTTCAAGAAAGAAATGCCACATCTTTGATTTGGAGGACTGGTTCTCTGGATTCCGCTTTTCGCCTTCACATAACTTCCTCTAACTTGCCTTATTTTTAAAAAGTTATATTGAGCGGAATTAAAAACATTTAGGTTTTATCGTACTTTTTTCGTCTTGAAGAAAATTTAAAAATACCATCGTTCGTAAAATACGCAATTTTTTTACCTTTTTTGTTGGTAAATCTAAATAGAAACCCGTGTCACAACGATGTTGGGTCGGGAGTGTTGGGACCGTGTGTGTGATATGCTCCAGTATCGCAGTACGTCGATAAATGACCGCGATCATACATACGACCTCCTCAGGGAAATCAATATGCGACTTCTAATACTCTCCATTATCTCTCTATATTCAATCCTTTAACGTTGATACTAACCGTAACATATACCTCTAATCTTATTTTATTCAGCTTATTTACTTAACTTTGTGACAAAGTAAGTTGAAGATTTTTTTTAAAGATTTCTGTTATCTTGTTAGGAACTTGTGACCGCTGCTGCTGGTAACATTGCGTTTACAAAGTTTAACTTAGTTCTAATAGTGTATAAGGACAGACAAACTGCCTGGGCACACCTCGTCAATCAATCCAATTAAGGAATTTTACACTGGGCCATTAAAACTTTGCTGACCCGTTTCGGAAGTTGTAAAGCGTTCAATGTGCGTTCGAGAGCTTTGATAAATAGCTCCCCAACACCTTTAAACGAAATAAAAATGTATATCTATCTGCCTATTCCCAGTACTCACTAACTGTATTATTATCCTGTTTGAGAGAATACTACTGCTGCTTGAACTTTTTTATGCAACATATTAAAAATCTTTTTAATTTATGTCAAATCTTTTGAAATATCCGATTCATACAATACATAATCTTCAAAAACATGAGGTTGGTGCAGTACAGCATTGAAGATTATGTATTGTAATACATAATCTTCAATGCTGTACTGCACCAACCTCATGTTTTATTATATTCAAAACCATTATTGCGATGCACACTGTTTAACTTAAAAGGCGGTCCGTCGAATATCAAGCAAATCCAGTATTCTGAATTTTTTACATCGAAAAAATAATTTAATCAAAGTAAAAAATGCAAATCGATATCCATAAAAAAGGGATGCTTCGAAAAATAGCTTGAACACCATCCAACCATTATTCGTCCGAGCTAAATTCATTTACATACTATACAATAATCAATTTGAAAAACAAAATTCTGAAATAACCAACAATTTCATCGCTGTGAAAATAAAATAACGAATCGATATAAAACTACATCGAAGCTAACGATACTTTCTCAACAATCTCCGACTTTATGTTCGTTCAGTCAATAAAGTTTAGTGGGTAAATACATTTCGGTCGGATGAACTGAACACAGGTATGAACGCTGAAGCTAAGAATACAAACACAATCGAATATATTATCTGTTGGTTTCCACTCGTTGCGATAACGTTGGACTCAGTAGTTAACCTTACGCAATTTTCCTAGTGATCAATTGATCACTTTAGATTAATTCCTACTGGCCGATGTCTTACTGGTATGCCAACAGCTCGCACGGAAATGTTGACGAAGGTACGTGCGCACACTATTGTACTTGTCTTATCTATAGATGCCTCGGAGAATTCCTGGTGACGAAACGAGCTGTCACGAATGGTATTCCCGCGTATGAAATAAAAGAATGCATATGCATATGTATGTAGGTAGTTTGTTTTATGAATACGCGTTGGTATCCATAATATGGAGTATGGAGGCTCAAGTTTTTTGTATAATTATGGTGTTGTGTGTTGTCTCTGTTTAATGGGTCTTTTAAATGCACTGCTGATACTGAATGAGCCATTCAACTGAATTAAAAATCCTGACCGTATAAAAAAATAGTGCGTGAAGTCCCTCCGCGCGGAAGAAGTTATACTTCGAGTGCCGTTTGCGTTTTGTGGGGGTCTCCGTATGTGATCACTCTCGCTCTGTCTCTTTCTATTCTCCCTCCCCAGGAGCGTTAAACGTTTAACGCGTTAAACGCTTTCTCTTCCTATTCCTCCTTTGTTTAATGTTTAACGCTTTTGGAAGTCGCATTAGAAGTATAACTTCAAAAACAATGTCTTCAGTAATTACGAATATCCAATCCAATACGAAAAATCTATACAATTTATATGTTTTTTATGTTTTGTGAGATTTATCGCAAACTCAAGTTGAATAACGCTTATTTTTTCAATCATCCGCTGTAAGAGAACAATCTCCATTTATCTAGTGAAGTAATTCGAGATCTGATAAGACGATCTGAAGACGTTACATTTTTACGGATTCTAGTGAGGCGCGAAGTCACTGTCTCAGACAAACCGATTTATCGCCAAGACGGATTGCAATGTATGAGATATATTGCCATTCAAGGTTGTAAAATGGGTAAGCTCCTGAAAATGATATCATCATCAATATATTTAAAACTCTTTTGAAGCTGACTGATAATCAACGCACAGCCTTAACCATGTCCTAGAGGTATGGAATTTGGAAGGTCCTAATGTAGAAGTATCCAAATGTAGTGTAGGGGTGCACTAAGAAAGGATTTTTGAAAAGTCACACTCTAAAGAGAACGCGAGCAACGCCGCGGGCGACGGCTAGTACTTTATATTAGAATAAGTTATAAAGTTCATTGCTATAATTCATTATTTACATAACTTAAGACTGAAGGTTCTGTACTTATTTACTGTCTGAATCTGCCAATAAACAGCGTAAAACGCAAATAAACTATAAATAACTTTTAGTAGCGACCCTTGACTGTAATTCTAAAGATTTGGTAATAAAACTTAATTTAAACTATGCTTTCACAAAATAAAAGTAGAAAACTCTGATCTAACAATGCGCAATTCAATTCAAACTTGAAACTCGAGTGAGTCTGTAGACAACGTCCAAAAAATAGGATAGACTCTAGAGATAAAACATTTTTCTTCAATTGGATGAATAATCCATGTCAGCCATTGTCAGCGGAATCTGGAAAAGTAATGCTAAGTTGGATGACCCTACAGATTAGCATACATTAGTGATTCGGCTGTCCCCAAGTGTTCAAGCAAGGTGATGAATGTTCGGAGGAAATACGCCTAAAATAACACCGTGTTAGCATTACAGTTTCTTTTAGCTCTATTTTCTGCTCTTTGAGACTTAACTTAGCCTCTGAAATCAAAGCAGCTCTATTAACTGATCACAGTAATAGTTGGTAATAGCTCTGCCTTCCGTGCTGTGGGTGGGTTCGATCCCCACCGAAAACAAACACTTGTGTGGCAAACATGTTTGTTCTTTGTGTGATACTATGTATTACAAGTACGAGTATGTATTAAAAAAAAAGTATTTAAGTAATTCTATCAGTAATCCACTTCCCATAGTACAAGCTTTGCTTAGTTGGGAACTTGAAGGCTTTGTGTGAAATGCCCATGAATAATTATTTTATTTATCTGATGGATCAATTCAGACTCGTAACAAATGAGTTTTTTTCTAGATTCGTTCGTCATTCCTCATCACACTAACCCACTTAAAGCCACAACTAGAGAAATGACTACAAGTTCGGCATTGACGAGCACAACCTTTCAAATCAATCATAGTGAGATCCAAAATCCTCTCCATCCAAAGTTTGTCTGGAAGAGATCGCTATCGAGCGATAAGGCCGCCCATTTTACATATCATACAACCTGTTTTGTTTTATATCATAGGAATATGTTTCGGTGTTATTTATTTACAATAAACCGATTTCATTCATTCATTCAAGTTGTCGCATCGAGTTGCACGTTACCGCTTTTCCTTGTCTATGTAAGAAACGTTATTCTGGGCTCTCGAGTGCCACCTTCTGTTGGGGTCGGCGCCGACGCGAAGGCACGTCCCACCACTCTGCACCTCTTGATAAAGAATTCCATTATCAAGCCTCAGCGTTATGATGTCCTGATAATTTTAGACCACTCTCCTTTGATAAAACATAGACCTCAAACGCACTAGCGGTTAACCGCGCGTTTCCAGTTTAATATGCAACTTCTTGTCAACCGCTTGTGATTGTACGCAGCGGTTGCTTATTAAACTGGAAACGCGCGCGGTTAGCCGCCCACGCGGTTAACCGATAGTGCGTTTTAGGCCTTAAGACTTCAAATGAACTGAGCCACTAACCGAAGAATATTAGTATGCATGAAGTATTAGGCTGTCTGTTATTACAAGCGCTTATTTGATAGATAATGGATATAAAAAATCCAATAGATGTCTGATTTATTAAAACATTTTTTTTCAGTTAGGTATTTATAAAATAAGGAATGTTTTAATATTTAATTTAGTTGGAAATCAGGTTTGGCATTTCCAAGTGCTTGGTCTCGCAAATACCTTTCTGTTTTGTTTGCCTACCCTCCTGTCAGATCCTTTGAAGTTATCAAAGAAATAAAGTTTGTATTAGACTGCTAAAACTTTTAGGCATCGGCTACAAAATCGTGGTAAGCGGGCGCTTACGCGGACACAGCTTAGGACTCTTGAACACTTTAGCTAACCGAACAATCGTAAGCTGCCCGTATTATGGTACGAGTATACAACTGACCATACCTAATAAAATGAGACTCAATATACAATTTGGTCTTGGCGCGTTATTTTATGTTGCAATCCGCGTCCTCTTCTTCTTTCTTGCGTGACAACAAAGCTAAACTACGTTTGATTAGAAGTTTACTACTTTTGCCTGTGCTTTTACCGCAACTCCGCGTCCTCTACCGCGCCCGCATCGGTGTATGACCGAGCATTAGAAATTATAAATATTTACTGAAATCTAAATATTTACCTTCAAACATTGTTCTTTGACGGTAAAGGGGGTTCGAACTTGGCTTGGATTTTCTTATTGGTCCATATCAATGAAGAAACAGCTTGTGAACTGCTCAAAATAAAGCTGCGATTTATTCGAAAACTTTGGACGCGATCTAAAAACTTCGTAAGTACAGAAATTAATAATAAATACTACGTTATATTGCTAAGGAATTATGAAGGCAGCAGAGACTTTCCGACTGGCACAATGCCGCCTTGGGTAGCGTGATAGATTGGACGCGTTTAATCAGCTCTGCGTTTTACCGACTGAGTAGATAGAGATAGACATTTATTAACGGCTATAACCACTAAACATTTCTCAGATTTTCTAATAGACTCTGCTCCGTGGAATATCTGGTTGCGTTGGCAGTCAGTGATTTACGAAAATATGGGCGTTGATTTGAAGTATCGATTACACTTCACGATTACCAGAGGAAACAACTTGTTAGTAGCTCATTACTGAGCTGTTTTATTGCTGTGTAAGGGGAATACTAATGCTGCATGTGATTGGTTAAATAGACACGTACATAGTCTGGCAGAGTAACAATGTTACCTAACTTAGTATATGACCTCGAATAAGATATCCTGAACTTTGAAGTGAAATGCTCGGCTTTTCTTTAGCCCCTTAGTGCTAGGAGTATTAGTTTATACAATAAATTGATAAATTCTTGCTGACTTACGAATTGTTTACCCTTTTCTCTCAAATATCCTAATCAGATACTAGTTTCATTCTACACGTGTTTAATCTGTGATTATAAAGATTATCGGTTTAGAAAAAAGCATTGAATGATGCTTTTTTCTAAACCGATAATCTTTATAATGATTTTGAAAGCGTTCAGTATGCATCGAATCGCATTGGCTTTTTTCTTGTGACTTTTTGTTATCACGTTTACCCTACAGATTTATACCAAAATACATCAGATCCTCGAATCCGGGCTAGTTGGTGTTTGTATATTCTATGGGTGACCTTTTTCAAGCTGTCCCAATGTGTGAATAGCGCAGCACGTTTGTCTGCAATCTGTATTTACTTCACACATTTACTTCACAAAATAAACTCTCGATGTCTTATTTTATTTCAACTTGAATTAAGTGTTTGGCTCAAAAGCTGTTTTTATATTGCCATAGCGTTTACCTACTCTTCTAATCCCTATGTTGATCGTTGATGTTATTGTCGATGGTATATTTAGTTACGAGTGCGGAATGTTGGGTTTGGTTTATTCACGCCTTGATAGTAAAGTTTGCTAACGAAATTGTCCCAAAGTTTGAGACGGCCGCCCCTCGCGTGTTTGTCAAAAAGTCACCCTCGGTGTTGTAATAGCGCTTCTAACATCGTCTGATTAGTTTTTGTAGTCCGAATTCACTTGGCTTCCAGAAAATAAACCCAAATTCTCTAGAAGCATTTAATATGCGATCATGCGACGTCACAAATCGCTGCGTCATCTTGTACCCAGCTCTGGTAAATTCGCCAATCTCCGTCTCTTAACGATACCGGATATCCGGTTGACGTCTCTTCCTTACTTGCACAATGATAATAATATATTAAGGCTATGTTCGCGTATTCTGGTTATACCAATCCACGAAAGTGATTCTATCGTTGTCGGTGCGGAACAGAATCTATAAATAAACATATTTCCCTTAGCAACCACCACGAAGGAAAAGTTTTAGTGGCAATTGAGTGAGTAGTTAAATTATTGAGAACGGTTCCGGTCGTTACTGTTTTCAACGTCCTTGTTGTCAACAAGAATACAAATTGAGTGAAAGTTTTGAGAGGCAATATTTGTCATTTCAATAACAAAGTTCTGAGAAATTTGGTTTGTCGTAGTATCGTCGAATGATTGCATTGGTGGCCAGAGGGACTACGGAATAGATCGGATCACCGAAGAGTGGTTTTGTACTAAATACCGTTCAGTTTACCTCCTCCCTTGAAGGATAAAGTAGTTTACCGGGACGAGCTTAAAAGTACCCGTATGTTTAATAAAGCCACCGGACATTCCGGCAGCAGTGCCCTAATTTATCATTGTTAGGGGGTACCTCAAACGAAAGCAATTTCCATCTAGAATTCTTTTTTCTCTCGATAAGGCTCCCTCGGAGGACTCGGAATAAAGCTCATTTGGTATCCTCCAATTAGGGCGCCGCTAGAAAAGCTTTTTTGAAAATCCAGCCGCGTAAGACAAACTAATTTTTATAAAGATACGCTTTGAACTTTTGTGGAGATTTTTACGTTTGATCTTTTTATGCTGTAAAACTACTGTGAAATATACAATAGCTGGTTTTGATATTTTTGATAGTTCTGTGTATATTCGTAACCAAACATATATAACGTTTAGGTCTAGTAATTGTAAAACACTGAAGCTAACATACATTTCTTTTGATACAGCGTTAAACGAGATTCAATAAAACTTGACGAATTACGTGTTTTCTTAGGAAGGTTCTGTGTTTTTATCTACAACAGGCTTTTATTGGCGTAAAAGAGTTTTAATATCGTAGTATATTTTAAGTAACAATTTAAAACAGTCTTATGACTGTCCACGCTTGCCACCATTGATTACTTTGCTTCATGCAAATTATGCATAATTATTTAATTTATAAAAGTTACTTCTAAAAGGATTTTACCCATTTTACAGTAACATAATAAGCGGTTGATTTTAAAAGCTTTTTTGTGTTGGCTTGGCACTTGGCACCCTACAATGTGTTTCAGTACAACTGAGTCATGGTATGTTTAAGCTGTTTTTAATGATACCAGATGCTATATATTTGCTTTGTAATATAAATTAATATGCTAACTTTAATATGCGTTTTACTTATTCCTTTGGTATTATCTTCATAGTAGAAAATGTATACCTACTCAAATTTTAAACGAGGAGAATCTCACATAACGTTAAAAACTTTTTCTATCAAACTTATGATTTTCACCCCGGGCTTGTGTGCATAACTTGTCAGGTACGAGCAGCTTTTGTGATGAGCATAAAGCGCTACTCATAAAAACTGAGTTAATTTACTTTTCAAAAACGGCTTGTTAGTTTCTGAATACTCGACTCGGCAGTTTCTTTGTGGCAACATAATCCTGTCTGCTGCCAAGTAACGTACCTAATTGTAACTCTGTTCCGAACTGAAAAACAGCGTTCTCAACGTTTATTATACAAGCTTTTCTTATTCTTTGCCTTATTTTTGCTAATATTTGTGTAGTTGGATTAGTTAATTGAAAGTTCGTAGTACATCAGGCAGTTACTACCTATCGTTTAGGTATCTAAAATCTATTTAAAACAAGAAACTGATGAGGTACTGTCACCGATCGTTCTATCTTAAACATTGTAGGTAGCCATTAGTTTAGTTCTATAATACTTACCCCTAATAAAAACAATCTTGCATAAAACGTAAGATTTTTTTAAGAAAGACTATGAAAACTAGTTTCAAATTTGTCGTGGGCCATTTTAAGCAGTAATTTAAAAAAGGTAGGTGCTGTCTTCCCGCACTAAGTATATGGGTTTTATAACGTGGGTTTTTACATGGTCTTATATTCTACTACGGATACCAGTTCCTTCAAATATCATTTAGTTAGATTGTTCAGCGTATGGTACTACCGCAAACAAAATAAAATCAAAAGTATAAAAAAATATGCAATCGGAAAATTCCATGATATTTCAAAACTCATCACTTGAATGTAGCTCAAAAAGTACTTGTTAGGAGCGACAGTTTGAAAACTATTTGAGAAGATAACCAATAACCTGTCATATTTCCTGCTCTGACCCAATTCCATTATTTGCAGTGACAAAGTTCATCCGCATTGGCATTGCCGACAAGAATGACAACCCGCCGTACTTCGACAAGGAGCTGTATGAGGCGGAAGTCGACGAAAATGAAGATATACAACACACAGTCCTCACTGTCACCGCCAAAGACCACGACGAATGTGAGTACTTTAGTATACATATTTAGATTATAAAGTTGTGAAAAATAGGAACAGAAGGATTTCGCTAAAATATGGCGTAATGCAACACTGTTTCTGCACTATGACAGAATAGTACTGAGTAATATGCAGGTGAAATGAATTATGGGCCGGCAAGAAAATTGGACATACGCCATGTTTTTTTTGGCGAGAGCTTAGTGATTATCACGTCACGGACGGTCGTCGACTATCGCGTTTAAATTTAACTATATCTACTTTTTTCTTACTGTGCTGTTAGTGTCGTCGCAACATAAATAATAGCGACGCAACCACAAAGACTGCTCACCGTTAAACCACAGCACGATGGACAGCTCAGATTAACAAAGTTTATTCTCACAAATAGACCACGACTACGAACATCATTTTTTGAATAAACCACTCAGCTTAAATCAGCTCACCGTTTGAATTTTGACCTACTTATAATCCTGTGCAAAACTGGTTTGTACATTATAAAGTACAAACAAACAACAGCTGTCGTCGAATTTGACGTATTGCGTAGTAAACGCCGCCTGTTGAGAATTGCCGATAAAATACAACTTGTTTGCACTCCTCATAAAAGTTAGATGAAAAAGTGCGTAAGAGTTCGTACGAATGTTTGTCATGAACTGCACCAATTAAACGACTGTGTCAAACTACTTCTCAAAAGCTTCCAAGTACTTTGGAGCTTGTAGTTTTTCCATCCGAATTTTCTATAGAGGTCAGTGCAGTTTCACGTTCTAGACAAAGTAAACATGTAGTATCATAAATGTGCAGAGATACGATCGTCGAACTCGAAGGTTGTAAACAACATGTTATGTCAGTTTGATCTTTTAGTAGAAATGGTGGATGTGAATAGAGTTTTTTTGTGATTTTTTCCGTAAGATTAAAACAGTGTCGTTTTATACTAAATCAACGATTGCAACCGATAAAAAAACAAATACATAAGCTGCTATCGGATTTCACTCTATAGAAAGTACACGAAAGAGAATGATCCTTATTTGTCGGATTGAAGTCTATCACTTTACCAAATCGGTTGGAACGGAAATGCGTTTTCCAAACATCTAACGCATTTGATTTTACTCGACGTATATTCTCCCCACGTTCGTGGAGTATTTCCAATTCAACGTATTCGGTTTTTGTATTACAAACTGCAGTATTATTAACACATTCTGAATCCAAACTACTCCAAAAAGGTAACCAGCGCTGCTCGGTAATTGGATTGAGACTTACGTGTTCTAATCTGGCCTATCTAAAGTACACATCGAAGTTTTGGGACGTGCCGAAATACGTTACTACATAGTTTTGCGGTTTCAGTTTTTCAACCGTACCTGTGGTAAAAATAGGAATGAAGGAGATATCTGGTATTCCTAAAAATTATTTAGGTTTATGTTTTCATAGTTTACCAATCTACCACCTATAGTATGTCTTGCTAGCATTTTTCGAAATTTTATATTTATAGACCGCTAAATGCGTAAGACCCCTAGTGTGGACGTTTTACGTATACTCCAAGTACTCATAAATTATATTTTTGTATGAACAATCAGTTACATAAAGGCCCGCTAGGGGCGCTGCTCAAATCAATCAATCTCTACAAAATTATAGTTTACGTGAATTTTATAGTATAAGTCATACGTCCACACTAGGCATGCTCGCTCAACACAAACAGTCAAACTAACCTGTCTTAAGTTGTGCTTTGTGAATATTGGTAGAGCAGCGATGTCATCGAGTTGCTAGCAAGCAAGTTTGGCACACCACGGTGAAGAAAGTTCCACATGGAAAGTGTGCAAAGCCGCACATTCAAGCATGTTGCTTACTAAGTGCCGCCGCATACGTTTGATCGATGAGTTCTGTCCCCACGATACGTTATATCGGAGAATTTTCCATTCGCTTCGTTGGCACTCTTGATATTTCCCCGCTCCCGACCTGGCCCTATTACGCTCCAACCTTTTCATAATGACGTTAGAGTCGCAAATTTTCTCAGTCTTGTTAATATAATTAACTTAAGACCGGTATAATACTTTAAATTGTCTTACTCTGTAAAGCGTCCGACGATTTGACATGATGAAGAAAATCTGAGGTGAGAGACGCTCTCCGCAGTCACTGTCTATATTATTTTTACAGTAGTGTTCTATACAAAGAACAGTAAAGAAATAGAAAGTATAATAAAATGTTCTTTTACTGGATCGTAAATCTTTGAAAGGTGAACAGTGGTCGGTGTCCAGTCGTTTGTTTTCGACATGAGGCAGGTCTCAATAATGGAATTGATTTATTGCGGTGGAAAGAAATTTATATAAAAATACGGTTACTTTTGGCATGAACAGCACATTGGTTTTATTTAAACTTAAAAAGGTATGGCCGAGCTTTGTGTTTCGATACATTAACTTTCACGTTCGATATCTAGCAGCCGCTGCGAGCGTAATTGATGAGTAAGCTAGAACTACCTCTAGCAAGAAGAGTTGTGAATTCCATTCTGCTCTCTTGTAGTCTGACTTACCATAAAGAACACTCAAGCATACTCAGTTCAACAAATTTTTCAGTCGGTTCTTTATTATGAAGCGAGTTTTTTTATAAATGCTATCGCTCGAAGCTCGTACGAATAAATTATAGCGAACTCTATTTTAGAACTAATTTTAGGGGCCTTATGACAGACTAATATAGTTAAACAGTTGAATCAAAGTCTAGCTCTGTCACTGTTTAACATTATTGTTGGTAGGTGACAGCAATAATTTAAACAGCTGAATAGAGTTATGCAGCGATCGTAAGTAAGGGGGTAGATGTTTAACTCTTATTCAAATACACAAACTTTTTGTACACATAACTAGATAAACATGTATAAATTAATTTATGTTCCACTCCTTATATGGTAGTTGGGAGCGCTGCTTATCCACTAATTTGTAACGTACAGTTTAGTCTTGTATTACGGCCAGACTCAAGCATAAGTTTAAGCCACAAACTGAGCAATTACTGAGGATAAACGGTGCTGGAGCCGCTTCAACCATTCGTCAATAAAGTTATACTAAACTGTTCAACAATAACTGTAATCGATTTTCTTCAAACATTATAAATATCCTTAGATCTTGTAATCTAAAAATTTTATAAATCTTGACCGATGAATACTCAGCAGTCAATATAAATAAAACCGTATATTAATTCCAAGTATTTTTAAGTTCATTATGATTCACTGAATTACGAAGGCAAAGAATGGTAAAGCTCTGCATACAAATACAAAGCTAAGCTGACTCAGAATGAAGTCAAACAGAATACATAATGCTGAAATAAAACGAAAATCCTTTTATGGTGTTTTGAACGCACTTTTAAAACTGACTACATAAAATGGTAATGAACTAAGTTTGTTTGTGAAAGTCACTGGCCAACACTAGGTCTCAGTGGAAGCTTAGCTTCAAATGTAGCCGGAAGGCATGGCCTAATGTGTGTTACAAAGCGTGAAGATGTGGTGTGGTAAAAGCCACTATCTACCATATGAATCAACAACTGATCTTCATCAACTGAAAAATACTAGCGAATCTATAAACAATTAACGGTTGTAGATAGGACATTAGGACAATTTCTATCAACTAAATTTAATTTGAACTATAGTCAAAATATCAGCAACTGCATTATGATGACGTAAGCGCTACATTCTGTAAAATGCCGGTACGACTACCAGTACTACGTCACATGCCACTTACCGACGCCCCATAGTTTCGCTGCATTGCTACTTATTAAAAACTCCCCGACAAAAACGTCTTCAACAGATGTCGCTGTGACGTCCCGACCCAATCCAGCTTTAAACTGACTCCGTTTCTCTTGCAAAATTTAATCTCGTAACATGCTGTGTAAGAACACGTCCGAGCTTCGATTTTGTTGAAATCCAACAACAGCGCGTAATGCATTTTCTTGTGACACAGCAAAATATTTCTGAAATATCTTAACTTCCTAATTTACTGTATGACATACGGCGTCCAGCCTAGCCTATACGACTAGTTTTTTTGTTTTATACAAACGCACATACACCCTTAGGCTAGTGTGCCTATGTCAATTAACAGACACTAATAGAGTAACAAATATTGTATACTTCTTTGTGAGTCAAGACTTTCATGTTGTCGTCGGTAAGTGAGTAGCCTCGGCAGTTTTATTTGCTGTCAACATTCAACTCCTCCCAGGTGGTCGTTCACAGCTGAAAGAAAATCTGGTGCCACTTATCTATGGAAGTAGATCCGATGTAACTTTTCATGTTTTTACACAACAATCGCATTGAATTTAGATAAAAAAAGTTTGTTTTGTGTCACAATAAGATACATATCCATTAACAAATATTTACCATTAAAACAAAGTATTAAATAATAGGAACATATTGTATACCTACAAAATTGCAAGTTGGCATAGGCTTAAACTTTTACATACAGTAGGTATTGTCAAAGTAGAACTTATTTTGAATTCTCTTAGGTCAGCATTGTGCCTAATTTAATAGTAAAATCAGGTGTATAGTGTTTTCTAAAATCCGCCTAGCTTTTGCAAAACTACAAATTGTTCGTGAGTTTCATTGTTTCTGCGTTGTCTAACTGCTTCGTATCACTAACAGGTATGTATTCAAACAGAATATTAGAATTTACTGCTTTTATAGGTCTGGAAATACTGGAAAATGTCTAAATTTCTGACTGAAATAGTGTCTACTCTGTTTCAAACTTTAAAAAAAAAACAATACCTATAGTAATTGAAAAATCTTTAATTTAGGTATAATTGATAAATTCCACTAGATATATTTATTATTTTTACTCATATTATTTGGAATTATTTATCTCAGTAGTTACATTGATATTTAAACATATATATCTTAGTATATTCCTTATTCTTAGTAATTTACCTTAACTACCACCAATGATAAATAGAAATGTAATATATTATGTAGTTTGAATTTTACGTAACTATAATAAAAACGATAAACTAGAAAATTATGAATCGTAAAAATCCCTGAAGTAATTTTGAACCCCACCACAACTGTGTCAGTCAAGCCGATTACGTAAATTGTTCTCAATAAATCGCTTGCTATTTGCAGGCATATTATAATTTAAACTTTTGGTCTGACGTCAATTGGTCGTAACCGAAATCGTTTGGATGCTTTTCGTCAATAGCGGGGTGTAAGCAACAGATGCCTCCGAATAATCAGCTAATACCACCGCACAGTGCCAATGATCCGCGCCATTTACCACAAGTCTGCCTGTAAGTGCCTGTCTAGAATGAAACAGATCCCATGAGACCGTCTCACAGCCGTTAGCTTTGAGAATTAAAATTGCGCTCTGCGTTGCGCAAGCAAAATTGTAGTGATGTTTAATTTCAGTCTTATTTTGGTTTCAATTATGATCAGATAAAATAAACTGTATTCTACATCGTCCGTGGATTGAGGTTATTTATAGAAAATATTTGGTTTACTACTCTGTTCTGTAGTACACTAAAGCGACAAACGAATCCAAAATAATTTTCAATGGAAAATAAGTTCAGCCTTCCACAAACACAAAATTTTGTTTATCTTTTGTAGGAATATCGAGGGTATCAAAACCAAATTAACTTTTCATTCCGTATAAATCCATTCATATTTGAAAAGGGAGTTTGAATTTTATGCCGATTTCATCTAATTCCGATTGCCTTTATTTGTCTTTTAAAATGATTGACTCACTGCTTAGTGTTTATTACGGTCCTTTTGTGCTTACATTCAACATCTAAAATATCTAAATTATGAAAGAAAATTTTTATTTTCTCATATTGGACGATAAAAGAGTGCACGGTAGATCTCTACTATAAGCCTAGTTCATTGAGTTTACAGTTCTAGGATTTTTTTTGGTGCTTGTTTTTTGAATTGAATACTCTTATCTTTATCACTTACCACGTGAGTTTTAAAGCCGTTTTATGATAGAAGTTTAAGCCTTTTTATGGTTTACACACAAGACATAAGGACGTTTTACGAACCTACAAACTGTAGCACACATTGAAGTTTCCTGCTGGAGGTGCTTAGGCTTGGCTCATAACCTACCGCTTACAACATAATCAACCTAAGGTTACGTTACGATACTGTTTAGAATCGTACGTTGTAAAATTTATAGGCAATCTGGTTTTGCTTGTAGAAATTCGCATGTAATGGAGTATAAAATTTACACGTGAACTAGAAATCCATAGACAATAATAAAACAGGTTATAAATTTTACTCTTTAGGGAATGAATTTATACTAAACGATTGAATGCTGATACAAAATACGGTTTATATTTTGTATGAAATAAAATAAAATTAATGGCGAAAATTTTTGCTCTGGAGGGAATGACTATATACGTCATACGTACCGTGCGTCGAAGATACAGACGAAAGAAGACCTTATCGTTTTGCTAAAAACTATTTGTTTTCTATTATGAACACAAAGTAAAATATAATTTCAGGTTTTTTAAACGTATTTTAACACTTTTACCTATTTAAATTTTAGTCTTACTTTTTAACTAGGTAAAGTCTAGTTTAGACTCATAAAGGATCAAAAGATCTTACCTAGTTAAAAGAGCTATAAATCATTTGTTTTAATTCGACTGGTAGCAAAGCTAGCTTGCCTTAGCTTCTTAAGATGCTACAGACTTAATAATTATGGCTCAGAGCGTTTTGGGTTCCATCGTAAGGTCAGCATAATTTAGTTAACACTCGTAAGCTATGTATTACCACAGATCATATAATACTGGTATTACAAAATAAATACTGTGGTTTTTAAAATATGAAAAAGTCGTCTTTCAAATTAATATTCCAGACAGAAATGCACTTCCTTTATAAAAAAAATGTATGTGAAAGTCTGGTAAACTTAAACGTTTTACCATGAAACCATAAAAACCATGGAATGGTTCCAGCAAACATGCACAGTACAGAAGTTTCGGGACGCGACTTCTTATCGTACTTGTATATTTACTTATTTCTTAAGCTCTATGCCAAAATAACTATCAGCATTTTCGTATACATAGTCCAGTTTCTAAGCCACAAACTAGCTTCTGGCACATAACCACTGAAATTTGAAAGAAAAATAACAAGTTTTTGTGTGGAAAAGAGTGTTACGCAAAATATACACTTGAACTTTGTAAGTAGGGTATATAATGTGAGTCATGTGTGGCGTTCCGCCCGAACCCTTTTAATGGATGATATAAAACCAACGTCAACGCGCTACAACAGAATAAATTAAGGAAACCCACTGAAATACTTGATAAATTGCGACGCATCTCCTTGTGTTTAAATTGCTCTTAGAGCGTTATTAACGCGTTAATTATATAGCGTATCATACGCTTAATTACGTCATACATTTAAGCTGGAACCCCTCAGGATGAAAAACAGGCAAACTTTCGTTACTTATCTTTACAACAATGTAGGGCAAATGCTAGTTTGCGCCTCAGCTATCAACAAGGAAACAGCGAGAAACCACAAGCACACAACTTTCAATGGTAGCTTTTAGCTAGTTTGTCAGTTCTGCGACCAGACAATTTAGAGTTTATATTAATCAGCTCGCTTGTAAGATGCATGCGCGCCGGTCAATGGATATTCAGGTCAATTTTGCTTCGAGCATCACTCGTCTGGAGTGGTTGTCCTCGATTTGCGTCCATCGGTCCGCTTGAGCCGGCCATCACGTCATGCTGAGTGATTGTGTGGCTAATTTGCCATGACGCGAGCGATCGGTACCTTCCAGACCTTCATTGCTAGATAAGGACGGTCAAGTCTGTTAGCCGCAAATAATGGAGTCCGACGTCGGTCAATTCCACGACAATGAGTTTGAGTCAACTTTCCGGCAACAGCCGTGAAACCCCAATTCCGGTACTCTCTATCGGACACAAAGATTACGTCTCTCACAAACAAAATTTTTCGCTTTTATTGTAGTTTTTGTGGGATGCTTAATTTATTTATACCATAACGTTCTGCAATATTCGACTTCTCCACTTTTCCGTAAAATTAATAGATTACTTAATCAAATATTACAGTCATTGAATCTATAATTATTTTTTCATTTCACGTTTCTCGACTTACTACGTTTTGGAGATCTCTACTTAAGTATTTTCATCATGTTTTGAGAATATGATTGATTGGGTTTCCTTCCATAAAATGTTTTATTCTGAGCAAAACGGAGAAAACGAAAAAGACACGGTTGAGGTCTTAGACGGCCTAAAAGCTTTATCTTGTAACTCACAAAAAAACAATCAATTATGGTTTTCTTTGAGCTTTGAGTGTGTCGTAGTTTACCTACCAGCTATATAAATGCACAGTAAAATATTAATTAATTCTGAATCGTATTACTCTTGGAATGAAGTCGATTTAAAAAGACTGATGTATATTTTCTCGAATAAAAGCGTCTCTCACTCAGCCAAAGTGAGGTGATTCCGGGAAACCCGCAAAAAGTAAGTTCTACCTGTAATGAGTACGGCCACATTGGTTTCGCCGAGCCCCGGCTGTCCTAACTTTAGTTGGTACTTTATTTCTTGGGTATCCCATATTTTTGACCGACTTCACAAAGGGGGTTCTCAATTTGGTTCTTTTCTTTTAATGTTTTTTTTACCTCAGAACTTCTTTAGTGTTTTCTATATACATTTGAGAAGATAAACGACCTAGATTAAAGCGTAGTTCCATTCTGATCGTTTTAATTGTAGCTTTGGTATATGTTCACTACATTTCATGACTTGCTTTGCACTCAGCTTTGTATATTAAATTCAAATATTTGTTTATGACAATCGTAGCCTTCAAACATCTACGGTTGGTGGCATGGAACTGGCTATGTTCACCTAGTTGGAACAATGATTTTCCAAATCATTGAGCTGTTAAGACAATTCAGAGTGATCCTTGTTTTTTTGCTGAGTTTTTTTTTACTTTGCTGCTATATTTTGAAAAAAAAACGAACCTAATCAGCTTGCACAAGATTTCTAATGAAGTACTGATATTTTTTTAAGTAAATAATACACCATAAAACATAGTAACACCCAAACATATAACGGCTGTAATATCTCTATCAAAAGCTTTTGTTTGCTCAAAACTTGCGAAGATCAAACTAGCTGCGTACTCTTAGCGAACTCATGCTCACTCATCACTCTCATCAAACAAAAGTGTAATCCTACTTAGTATGTCCTGATTTATTCTCCCCGGAACAACAAAAAGCGGATTTCTACTCGTATACAAATGTTGATCAAACAAACTTTTTATAGACACGTAGTAAAACAGAATGGGACACGTAAATAAATCAACATTCCTACTTTGTCCACTTCATTTAGAAGGGTTTTACATTGATTCAATCAATCGTAGATTTATCGCTTTGATTAAAAGCTAGTTCAGTATAAATAAATAGTCGTATTTACAAGAATTCTCAAAGGCTAGCTCAAGAGATATTTTTAAAACATGTCTGTACTCTATTGGAATTAAATAATGTTGGTGGCGTAAAAGGAAATGGCTGAAGTAATTTCACCGGTCCTCGATAAATTTTATTTTTTTCTTGTTACTCAAAGGTACACATGAAGGTTAATTTAATTCAAAAGACTACCGACTCGGTTGATGCTACGATATCGCTACGAAGCTACGACGGTGCTACGCTGCTACGAACTCACTACGCTTCTCGTAGACGCAACTCTCATTGTATTTTTATTCCTTAGCAATTTCAAACTTCGAGCTAGCTACCTGCGAATCAGTTTGTACTAAAATCTCCATATTTAACCGCGCTGAAATCGGAAATGTTCAGTATTTTCTTTTAGCTCGAGAAAAAGAAAATATTTTATAATGATTAAAAATGGCACGAATAATGCCTGCGAACGTTCGCGTTCTATAGTAAAATACTGAGATGTTTTTAATGCTAATAGCACATCCCTCTTCGTCACTCACTGCTCTTATTGTCACACCATTATTTTTCTCAGCATTATTCTTGACGTGTTTACTGACGCGGTACACGTCGAGAACGCTCCTCACTTGATGAGTTACACTGAGGAAGGCAATATATCAACATAATAAGTGAGTGTAACAAAGTAGAATGGTTTGGGTCATTGTCTTGAAAAACATGCTATACCGGAGGGGTTGATTCGAGGGTCGTGTTATGTGCTTAGGAGCGCATGAAATTAAATAAAAAATATTATGACGTAGTTTTCCGCACGTTTGATCTGTGTTCCGTGACCCTAAAGGTGCGGGTTCTTCGACTTTAGACTGTAAAGTTTATGCAGGGTGTCCCAGAACTAGTAAGTTATGCTTGAACAAAGTGATTCAGAAAATGAAAATTAAGGACAAGAAATAAAATTACAAATAATTTGTTTTCT
This sequence comes from Eulithis testata, assembly GCA_947507515.1. Classification (NCBI taxonomy): domain Eukaryota; kingdom Metazoa; phylum Arthropoda; class Insecta; order Lepidoptera; family Geometridae; genus Eulithis; species Eulithis testata. Next base: position 7,558,139 of record OX382194.1, read on the forward strand.
TGCATTATGTTATATATTTTTTAAATAAAATTTACATCCCTAATTTTTCAACGTGCACGTTCTCTACTTACATAAAACTTACTTAAAATATGCAATTTGAAGAGATGTAGAACAAACTTTGCTGCACATTTTTTCAATGTAAACCATTGAAGTCATAAAAGTCGTAGAACATTTTATTGTTCACGTAAGTGTCGAGAATCTTTCACCTTCGGGATAACATATTAGTTCTGGGACACCCAGTTTAACCTGCAAATGTTTGATTCTGATGTTTATTACCGTACTCAAAGTTATAACTATAACTAGCTGATACCCGCGACTTCGTACGCGTGCGAAACTTTCCACCAAAATATCTGTCAACCAGCTTACGATGAACTTCGTAGCAAAAGGCTGCTTTTGGTTTAGAGATTCCAAGCTGTATCTAAAAATCCACGTCTTTATTTCAATGAAATATAGCCGAATGTTTCAATCCGGAAAAAGGGCTTCCGAATGGTATAAGTTTCGTTGAAATTGGTCCAGTAGTTAAGGCGTGATCCGCGAACAAACAAACAGACAAACTCGATTTTCGGAATCAGAATCGTTTATTTAGTAGATCTGCATATTTAGTTCAGTTTTTGGCTTTTTTACAGTTTTATAATAGTGTAGGTAGATGTCGGATTATGTTATTACAGTTCAATCGATTGATTATTTATGAATTTACATATAAACCAGACTAAATTAAACTGACACTGTTTATTTTGGTTTTGCTCTTTAACCTAACGAAGTAGAATGTTCACATTAATCTCTAATCCGGATTATCCCTGGCAGCCATGCTGGAGACAAATAAGTTATAGAATAGCCGTCTTTTGCGGTAGATGTTTTGGGACCGTTTAATTCTACTCGCTAAGTGAACTCGTACGTACTGTGGGTAATCGATTCCGTGGTACAACTGCTTTTGAAATATGAAAGTAAGTCTACCTATAACCTCAGGTTCTGACTGAAAACCAGCGCAGCTTTGCTTCTGCAGAGCTGCATGGACCTTTTTGGCTCATTTCAGCGCTGGTCAACACCCACAAACATACAACTACCTAGTAGCGTTAATATTACGTATTCTGTGTTATTCTGTTCTATTTTTATTTTATTTTATTTTCTAATTAATTATGTATTGTTTTCTTATTGTGTAATTATTTTACTGTGTTGTAGGTACCTGTGTTGTGTTGTGTGCCAAATAAATATTTCTCTATCTCTCCAAGATAGAGAGATAGAGATAGAGAAATATTTATTTGCTAGCTAATTGTACGCCGAGGAAGTAACTTTATTTTGTGAACTATGGATAAAGTAAGTACTATCCTGTTGTACAACTGGTTGTACTTTGGAACGAAGCAGTTACGCGCCAGATGTTTGGTGGTTTTTGATGTCTGATAATTCTAGTTTAGTATTATGTATTTTTATCTTTCTATTTCCTTTGAACTAACATTATAATATGTAATATTGTAATTGTGTATTATGTCCAAGAATATTTATTTATTTATTATTTATTCATTTAGCAAGTTATTACAATACATATTTAAATCACAATATTTTCTCGAAAGTAATCTAGGTTGTTAATAATGCCTTCCTTGGTATGGTTTTATTTCACGGAATTAATCATTTCTGATTGTTTTGTTTATATGATTTTTTTAGTTATTAAACTTTAGGAACTTATAATTAATTTCAGCTGTGTTATTTTTAAACGCACACGTAAACTAACCAAATATTATTACAGTGTTTGATCTGTAATAATATCTATGTTATTATACTCCATGTTATTACTACGCTAATCAAATTAGTACGATACTCCGCATATACAAACACAAATCGTAATATTAATTTCATTTAAAACGTTTAATTATCAGATTCTGCAATATTGCATTTGAATCCGTTGTCCATCCAGCTGGCAGCTATTCTTTGGCAATAAAAAATTAGTTATTCAGGTCATCTACTCCCAGGACAGTAAGACTGTAAGTTACGTAATAAGATCTCGATATCGCGCCGCCTTTACCAAGCAGCCAGGACCCGCCTGACGCTGTTTGTTGCGATAATTAGCCGCGTCAATATGCATTGTGCGCTCTATCTTACTATTCGAATGTATCCCGCGGGCAAAGTTTGTGGTATGCTCGTTAGAAACGCCGGATAGAGTTTTATTAATGTCCAAAATGATAACGACATGTAGCGGTCGCGCCCGACAGGATTATCGCGGTCGGCTGAATTAATAACTCTCGCTTTACTGCCGAGCCGCTCCTAACAATACGTATTCCAAATCCTTATTTTAAATTTTCAGAGGTTTATGTGTGCTCTGAATTATATATTTCATTTAGAACTCATTTCCGCGACTGCAAAATTGACACAATTTTCGCTGTTACGTAATACATTTATAAACATAAACACGAAAAGCTTGTTCCTGTCCTGTCTCGCAGCTTTTATTGCGTTTCGGATAAATAATCGCTACATAGGGTAAAGAAATACGTGGAAGCGTTAACATTTATGACACACCCGAGTGTAGTTGAATTATTAATAGCGTGTCAGTAATACATACGGCTGGTGGTGAAATGGGAATGTAAAAAGCACATTGTCTCGTGATTACGAGTTTACGTCACTCCATCACTCCTTCGGTGGAAGATTTATGTTGTTGCAATAAAATCTCCTCGTTTGAATAAACATCTACCCTGCCAGACTGTGTGACAAATTGTTGGAGTTCGCCGCCAAAAGTCGAGACGAACATTAGCTGGAATCATTCTTTTTAACGACTGCGCTTGACTTGTATAATTATTCACGTGAACTTGGTTCTGCGGCTTTTGCCGATAGACGAAAAAGTTATTAGAAGATATACAAAACGGTAGTAAAGATCATACTGCTAGAAAGTTGTTGCCCAGCCTGTATTTGAGGCTAAGTTTAGTTCACACACCCCGAAGCTTGCAACGTATGAGCACCTGTGATTCGGTCGCACGTGCGAATTTGAGCAGCGACAACGCACGTCGCGATACGTATTAGACGTTTAAAAGGCAACCTTATGAATTCCATGGTAAGACCTATATTATTGAGAGTTACAGCGCGAATTTTATTACGTCTCTGTAATGTAATAAATCAATGGCTTTTAACGTCTTTTGGCGCCGACGCCTTTTGTTTTTCCGCATTTATAGTTTCGTAATTTTATAGGTTACTTATTTACTCAAGAGTAAAAGTATGTGTAAAACTTCAAACATACCAGCAAGATTTAGTGGCAGCAAAAAGCTGGTGAAATTAAAAAAAAACACGATTACGACTTAGTTGCTCTGCTGCGCTTTATCAAACATGCAAAAATAAACAATTAAAAAAAAAACAACTGGAATTTAAAAAAATATAAAAAGCATTGCCCCCGATTCTGTTGTTGCCTTTTTCTAAACTGACCTAATTTGAAGCCGTCATTGTCGTTTCGGTTTATAGGAAAGGGATGGCGATTCAATGTCTAGTAAATATAGTAAATCCATTATACACTTTTAACTAAGTCTTTTTGGACTACGAAGGCTACAAAACACGAATCGGTAAATAGAACGTAAAAAGTGTACAGATTTAGCTAAGCAAACCAATTTCTCTTATCGCTGACCATTCGTAGGTAGAAGTAACAAAAAAGTAATTAAAACGAACATCGGCATGTGTAGAGGCGTAATGAATTGAGGACCAATAGCCTTCTGCCGGAGGCGTCGGAAGAAAAAACAACTTTAATGAAAAAAACTGCGCTTTCCTTTGGATTACATTGAAATCTCATCGTCTAGTGTTGTTGGATAGACGATAAAGTAATTATCAACGGTTTACTTGAAACTTTTCAGTGAAAGAGATTAATCTTGTGGAAAATTTTAGTTATCAATTCTTTGAATGGCATTTTCTTTCTAAATTAGTTATTTAGGCGGTCATCTATACATGTGTACAGTTCCCGGTCATTAATTATCTTTCAATTATCGAGCAGGATAGATTACACATGATTACGAGCAGGGTAATCGATCAGATTATGATCCGACTTAATACTATTGCTTGTATAATTGATTCAGCTTGTCCATTTCCTGCCGCTATCCCACAGGGCTAATCCAACCGGTCCGTGCTACCTGAATTGAAAACTTTTCCAGTACCGACACCAAATTTAATTACAACAATTAATTAGAAAAAGTTTTCTGCATGGCTATTTACATTTACGCGTAGGGGTTTGAAAAATTAAGGTCGAAACAAATTATGCTAGCGAGGCAAATGTTTTTTTCGCCGGTTTCGGTTACTCCCAGTAAAGAAGTTTGAAATTCCGATACCAATGCGACTACAAAGGTTGATAAAAAAATTCAAATTAAGAAAAAGGAAAAAGCGTGTTCGCTCTCGGCATTTCTAAACAAGCCTCGCTCGCTTCCGAGTTCCTTACCTTCTCATTATGTGTAATGTTTGAACTACGCAGTTGAAACCTTTGAATCCAGTCACAATACTATTCGTATTCAGGCACTTTTCAGGGTTCGGTGTATCAAAGAGATAAACTGACTAAAACTGAGGACGTGTGATGTGATGACTGTGACAGCTGTTCAAAGGAAACAGATCCGAACAATGATTGGTAGGCTGAAAGCTTCTTTGTGGAGCTCAATCTTTGTTCAGTCAGCGGTTAGGTCAGTTAGATGAACTGTTTCAGCATTTCACTATGGCCAGTTTGTGATTACACTAACAATACTAACCAACACATTCCTTAGCTGCTTTTCCCAGCTACCTACGCTTAAAATGTGTTCTATCAAAGAATTTTATATATAAAACTAATTTTATAAGTTACTCTACTAAACATCACTATGTAATTACTGTAATTATACATATGTATGTATGTGTATCTATAATTAAACAAAATTAAATGAACCATTAACAGATACAGTTAAACAGAACTGCATACCATTTGCCACACAGCTTGCAACCGCAAAAACTATGTGCCAAGCGCTACTGTCACCTCGTGTAATGAATGAACTAGCGCAAACATTAAGCAACTACGGATACCTTGGTGGAAGTAGTGAGGCGTGAGGCGAAGGAATGTCTGGTACGCTGTTGCGGCACGTGAGAGCAGCCAGCGACATGCTCGCTGACGATGCTCGTTCGCTTAATCTTCCGCCGCGCACACTCAGCATTCCAGCCGACCTACGCCGACACTTGCCATAGTTGCCTCAATTAAGACGCTGCGAGCCCAACCCTCCGTAATAATTTTATGACCGCATCAAACGCAGAAAATAAACCCCAATTTTTGGCAAGCAACGCTTACTTCTAAATTGTTATTACTTACGAAAGCACTGATGCAGCTGTATTTAGGTAAAATGGAGTAATGCCAACTTTCAATAAAAGTACAACTTTTATGAGTATCTAGGTCTGAAGTGAGCTGAGCCACTCTAAAGTGTGCGCTGAATACACCGAAAAGCGGAAATATATCTTTTTACGAGTGTTGTTGTTTCTTTTGTGACGGAGCTTTCTAGAGGTATCCATTCAGTTTGGGTAAACGTGAGAGTAATATAGGCTATAATTTGACGTGCCTAATCCTAATACCATCAACCGCGTATCAGTATCTTGCAGTAGCAGTATAAAGGGCTCAGAGCCGGCAAGGGATGTTAATTTTGCGACCGGATTATTCATACGAGTAGTTAGTCGGGCAAGACGAGATCCCCAAATAATTTAATGCTCCATTATACCCTGAACGTGCTTCTAAAACCTTTAAACTTTTTAAAAACTTGTACGTTACTGTAAACTAGAGCACGATGTAGGTTAAAATAATATGATAAAGTTGCAGATCTCTTAAAATAGACATCGTGCAGTGTGAATGCCAGCAACACATTATTGTAGAATATTGTTCAAGCCAAGTGAGGCTTTGAACTTAAAAGCAACCAAATCAAATATTATCTTATATTTGAAACAATCTTTACATTGCACGTGGAATGTTTACAGAATTCAGAGTACAGGTCTACATCGAGCTCACGAGGTTTATGGCATAGTGTGTCTAACAAGAGAAGTGAAGTTAAACCAGTAATTAAATAAATTACACATCATGTTTACAATGTGCATTGCATAACTATACGCTGATATTTCTAAAAATGGTTCCATAAATTAAAAGCTTATCTTAAAGACTTTAACGATATGTTTTAAAAAATTGTATCATGACATCACTATAATTTCCATGTATCGGTAATTTAAATTGGTATAAAGTTTTTAATTGGAATTTTAAACTATCTGTGTGAAGGCCACTTTTTGATTTCAATAATGTCCATCTGCCTGTATCTGAATTTCAATCAAATTTTTCACGGGATTATTTTTCTGAATACGTTGTTCACGTCGTAGATGATGCATATAAGGTACACCAATATAGGTATATTTTATTGGTTTTTATCGAAGAATGTGAACATAACCAATTATGTGGGTATGTAAGTTTGCTAAAATCTGTGCGATAATTTTATATTGTCTTCAAGGCAAGAGTGAATAAGTGTCTTCTAGACCATCTTGCTCCATCGTCAGCTTCACCGTCGCTTACCATCAGATGAGATTGAAGTTAAAAGATGGTTCTATCATATGAAAAAAAAACATCGTTCTACAGTCATTCCGTGTTCATAGTTCGAACGTTTAGATGGTGAAGGTTTGGTAACGACTGGATATTGATGAAACTAGAAATAAATAGAAATATAACTAAAATAGTTATAGAAATGTAAAATGTCGAGCAGCCAGATGGGTCGACCATATTGTCCAAGCTGCAAGGCGAATATGGATGAGAATACCAACGTTATTATTGACAAACGAACGGAGGCCTTTACTCAGCAGTGGGGAAAGTCGGGGCTGCAGATGATGATGAGAAATAAATACAGTTCGTGATCTGGGATGGATGAAACATTATCCAAGAACGTAGAAAGCGAAGTCATAGGCAGAATCTTGTATTTAGATTAACTAAACCCAATCATTTTAATGTATCGTTTAATTTCTCGCATCAATTACTTAATAGATATTAGATACGTCCGTGATGTTCAAGTAATCGGTGTTAATGTAATGCGTGATCGCGTAGAGGGCCAGACCGGTCCGAGGCCACTCGGATGTTATGCCGAAACGAGCGGACCCAGCCATGCATATTCATGTACCCGATCCGGAGGCGCAAATTCATTTGCATTCCGAATAATCCCGATCTAGGAATGACCTCTGTCGTAAACGATGCGAAATGTCGCTGTTGTGGCCACATCAAGCCATCCCTGTATCGTATGCGCGCCGACGTGTTCCAGGTTGAAAACTTTAAACTTTTTGGGTGTAGAGAAACTTTATTTGAATTAATTAACATAAGAGTTCACAGCGTTTGTTGGTTGCAAATGTAAGTTAATAAAATTAATACTGAACGTATTTAACAAAAAAAACATCTAGCTTTTTAACATGTAAAACACACTTTACGACTTCATGTTACTACCACAGTAAGACTTATTTCACAATTGTATTTACACAAATAAACAGTTGTAATGTCTGCGGCATGACGTAGTGGTATGCAAGATCCGGACCAGCTTCGCAGCAATATCCCCCTTAGATTCTTTTCCGTGAAGCGTGGACTCGTTCAATGTCTAAGTGTTGGCAATGAAACGTAACATGAGAGTCATGCCGAGTTAGCGTTTGTCGGATTTAATTTTATATTCATCCTGGTTCGATTCGTTTACTTTACTACCTACGTTGTTATAAACAACAAAGCAAGCAAGCAAGTTCGAGTTGAGATGAGTTAGTGGGCAACTTGATGATGAAGTTTATATGCCGCCTTAAGGCGTCCAACACAACAGTAACAATATCATTTTGAAAAATAAATGGGTGCGTTTTAACGTATCCTTTTTGTGAAGTGTAGCAAAATGAAAGAAATGCTCATATTTTTGTATTCGAAAACTGAAACGAAAACACTGGACTTAAAATAAAACTTTCTTTGGGCCATTACTGTCGGACGCCGATAGTATTGATCATTATCATAAAATTTACCGCCGCAATTTGTGGCAAATTATTTCATATAAAAAATCCTGAGAGTTTGTGTGCCTGAGCCACGCGCACGGTCGTACGGGTGCGAGTAAATCACGGAACACTACGGTACGTGTGAGATTACGAATTGCAATTTGCACTTCACTGCTTTAACTTGTTCTCTCCTGTTGTTTTACAGAACAATAACAGTTTTCATTTAGAGTTGTAACGAACTTTTCTCGTAGAGATTAGTTCTTTGCATGTACTCATTGGAGAATAGCTAAAAAACGCGCGCAGTTTTTATTTCGTGTTAAGATGCTTGCTATTTTATTTTGTATTATTGGGTGAAATAAACGAATAAAAACTTTTGCATGTTTTTTCATTAATCCCTGAACAGAAAGAGGAGGGAGCAATCATAACTTGTTACTCTTGTTACAGTTGTTTCTTTTGTTTGTTTGATTTATTTTGTTCGGTTGGTAGAGTACCTATCTGCAGCAGATGTTGCGAAGCGCCGTCGCTACCACGTGCTACTTACTGTTGCCACTATTGTCTAGTGCACAACGTGTGATTGCATAGTTTGCACGCCACACCCCGCATATTTGTTTCCATCTCACATTCAGGCCAGTTGCACACAATATATCCGACGCGGTAATGTCCACAAACTTTTCCACTTCGTTGTGTTATTTATGATACCTTCTTTAAATTTCATATTCTAAGCGACGGTGACCAATTTATCTTTTTTATGGACCCCATTTGAAATTATCATAGTAATGAGTTACTTTGCGTTTCATGCAAATAATGTAATTTTATTAGCGACGTTGATGGTGATTTGAAAGGTTATGACTTAGGGTTCATATTGATCTCTTAAAGCTAAGCTTGCTAAAATGGCTGCTAAATTTTTTGTCATCTCAATTGTCTGTCATGCAAGTGACAATGACAGAGGATTTTTAAAGCCGCGCTAAAATGACAGGAGTATATGAATAAAGGGGTTTGTTTATGGTAATTTAGATTTACCAGTGCACTGCAATGCTGCTATCAAGATCTGACGTCATAACACCATATGACATGATGTGTAATATATGATTACTTCGTTACATTTGCAGAAATATCTGTACTTGCTACAGAATGATGTGACAGATACGAGAGTGTGTTTTGCCATTATATCAAAACAACAATGTGTCATCAATTACGATAACAAAGTCTGCAACAGTATATTAATAGATGGACATTTTTGTAGAACTTTTAGCGTCGAGTCCCGACGCTTGGCAAGTTCTTCGAGAAACGCTGCGTTGGCATCGAATGTACTTCGACAGAAACTAATTAAAAGCGAACATCGAGCAATCTGGGGAACTTGTACGAAACCCAATACTATTACAAGGGACATAAGACAATGCATTACTTTGAATTGAGTATTTGTATTAAATATATTGACAGAACATCAACACATTAATATACTGACAGAATGGTGGCCTAGGGGACACAAGAGAGGCCTTGGCAGACCAACGGCCAGATGGGTAGATGATATAGTTGCCGTACAGGGGAAGACCTGGATGCAAAAAGCCCAAAATAGACACGAGTGGCGTCTAAGGGGGGAGGCTTATGCCCAGCAGTGGGTTACTACACGCTGCCTATGATAATGATGATGAATAATATATTATTATGTTACCTACTAGAAGTCTTCACTGCTTTATCTGACTTGAGATATCGCAAAAAGATTTCTTCATTAGGTACTTTGTTAATTAATTAAATCACGTTATGTGTGAAACTTATGTGCTCGGCCTATTTAAATATAAAATATCCTTACAATAAAACAACAAAAATGTTGAATACTTAGAGACAAAAAACTAATACCTAAGGAAAAACATAAAGGCACATCCATATACACTCCATAAATCATTATTCTCAGTTAGAAAGGCCACATGTAAATGTCATGTAAACATATAGACATACCTGGGAAGTTTCACCTATTTCAAGGAAGCTTTTTTATAGGAAAGTAAATAAATCATTACAAAGTGGCAAAAAAGCACCTACTTAATCCTGACTTCATACAAAATACACCAAAATACAGAAAAAAATACAAAAAAAGCAAATATTTGGCCTGCCACAGGAATCGAAGCTGTATCAGAATAGTTGCTCATTGCGTCAAAAAGGTTATAGAAATGATATAAAAATAACATATCAATTATATAAAATAAAATCTTGTATGCTGAAAGAATTCCGCAGCTCTTTTCCACTCAACCACAGAATAAAATTAAGTGCACTCAAGATAAATATAACCCGACGTAAGGGTGATCAAGAAATAACAAAAAACACGATGCACGAACGAATTTAAATATACTCACATTCAAACGTAGTTAATTAACGTGTACATAAACCGTGAAATTTGCTCGTAATTAGTCTGAGTTCTCATTATTCACTATACCTTCTTCGTTTTGCGGTTATTTACACCCACGGTTTCAAATAAAATCCTTTTGACTTTCATGTCAAACAGGAAAAACACATATAGTATCCAACCACACCCACACAGCCAAGTCACGTTGAGACGCATCCATCTTTCAATTTTTAGAAGGTTAATGATTATAAGCTTTCTATTTTACAAGGCGTCTGTAGGTATTTTCGTGAGCTAAGATTTTAGAAAAAATAACTGTTGCGAAGATTTTCAATAATGTATTTCAATATAATTTTTCGGGGCCGGTAAAAGGTACAGCAGGTACACTCTCTTTTGACTCAAAGCGAAACCAAATTCTGCTAAGTAATAGGCGCTACCGTTTCAGGCATTGCTTTAGTTAGAGAATCTATGTATAGTGTGTACTGCGAACCGGCAACCAAAGGAATAGCAACATTCACTGCAGGATTAAAGTAGTACGCAGTCTCACAAGTTACTATGAACTGTGTGTTCTAAGCCTACTATGCCATGTGCGTGCTTCTGTAAGATATTCCGAACACATTTCAAAGAAACGTACTTACAAGTGCGGTTCACCGTTCAGCCGACCTCTTAACATAATTCAGGTACCTAACTCCTTTCATACAACCTTTCTTATATTTTGCTCGCTATCCCCAATGCATGAGCTATTTTGATATTATAAGTTGAATAATTTTGGTGCCTATGTAAATTCGATGCTTATATTTTACGAGTCAAACTAACGTAAGCTCTCTAAGAACTTGAACGTATATAGGTATTTTGAATGAAACCTACACCAAGAAAATACAAAGAATTTTAGTAATATTGTAAACGAAAAGGCTTCTTAAGCCTTGGCTTGGTATTACCTAGCTAGCACATTGCTTCTTTTATCCGGATGCTACGCAATCGAAGTCGTGGGTGAAAGCTAGTTTTTGTATTATATCCAAAGCTCAGGAATATGAAATCCAATGCCTTTACAGCGCAAACAGTCGTGGATTCGAATCCCACTCTTTCAATAACTTGGTATTATAGACAAACATTACAAATGTTTATCTATGTATTACATTAGTAAAGAAAGATAAAGATGGTAGAAAAAATGACGATATTTTTGCTGCAACCACATTTTCAAGTGCTTGAACAGCCAAATCCAGCTTTCTTACAAAATTAAGTTTACTTGGAAATAACTTTCCTTGAGGCTTTTGACATATTCTGTTTTATTTGGATGTAGTTCTTTCACCTTAATCTTGTATCTTATGTGCGACTTTGCCCGTCTTGGCTTTCAAAAACAAAAACGCCTCAGCGCTAAACAATGGCACCAATTTATAAAATAAATAATTACCATAAAAACATTATTTCTGTGTCGCAGCCCGTTTCTTTAATTAGTCTTCGTATAAAAAAAGATTCGCCTAATTAGAAAAGTTTCCTTAATTAAAGCTCTTTCATGGCGTCATTAGAAGCGTGTACATACGATATTATACACTATTTATCATGCCGCCACAGATAAAATATTATAATCTATTAACTGTAAAATCACCTGGTCATATTTCTCAGTCGAAATAGCGCATTATAATGCATATTTGATGTACGGTTTTACGGTTTGGGAATTCGATGTTGGAATCCCAGATAATTCGTGTACGAAGGCCGGGCGATTGTTTCCGGATTGAGATTCAATGCAGATACGCGCTAAACTGGCGGCCGCGCTTACGTTGCCACGCGTTGTTCACGCCAACAATTTATAACCGCATAAATTCGGACAGGCCCTCTCTAAAAGGAGGATATTTTGTAAGTCTCGCTTACATAATCCCACCGGTGCGATAAAAACTTACGAAAATACGGGACTACAGTTTTCTCAGAAAAGAAAAATGCGACCACTTAATTTCAGATGATGTGAGATAGAGGTGAGCGTGTCACATGTGCCTAAAGGTTAAATGTAAATATTTTTTTAGAAAAAAATGTTAGAACAAACTCCTTTTCTAATGTTACAGTTTGCACACCTAATAATAATAATAGGCCTTTACATCTATTGAAGATGATTTATACAGCGGGACACTGTAGTGCCTGGGACAATGTTTTAGATGGAGTAGGCTTGCCCAGCACCTATACCATCCTATCACCTAGGTAATGCATTATGCGTACTAAACAAAACGTGAGTATGCTCACTCCACAGATGCGGTGTAGAATTGTTAGCATTTTTATTTATTAGGATTCATAAAAAACAATTCTTTCGTGTGTAAATATCATTTTTTATGTGTTTCACCGCTATATTATATAGGTATTAAAGTCGTGACCACGTCGTGATTTAAAATTAATAAATCTCACCAACTCTTAAACTAATTTATAAAAGTACTTAATACTAGTACTTAGTTCTTAATTTCAAACGTGCTTTCGTTGGTATATGCATTATTCAATTTTGGCTAAAAAAGCGTACGCATGCCTAATAAGTACCTACATCAAATAATAATAATAGGCAAGCTATACATACTATGCTAATAATTTGGATTTGCATCTATAGCATCAAAATATCTCTTTTTTATGTAAATACTTTGATGAGAATGGCCATCTTGAGTTCAGACTTTACGGCGATTAGAGATAATCCACTTTATTTTGCAGCTCTTTGTCTGTTGAAAGTATTCAAGACTAAATATTCCCAAGCAAACTTATTTATGTGTCCATTATTTGTGCGCTTCTATACCAACACAATGAAAATAATGCATAAGGCACTTTGTAATGTTGTTTACCGACATTTGCAAGGGAATGTGCTAACAGTTGGATTGTTTATACCGGGGAGTGGTAATAATGTGAATATTAAACGAATATTACTGTTTGTGCACATGCCTTAACACTTCCACGGTCGTGAATTATTCAATGGCGAGCGGCACTCACCTCCGTTGATGTAAGCTGAAAGGCAATTGTTTACTTCGCCGTGTGTTTAATTTGAATAAAAATACAACAACTTTGTCACCCTTTAGATGGCTCACATTATACTCTGACTACATTATCCTAGAGCTCTAGCAGCCTTGACATTTGAGATAAACCTTTGATGAAAATCAGTCTTAATGCCGAATATACTATAACTCCGGCCCGAGATTAAACTACCCCTTACAAATTATAAAATTAAAATCAAGAATCCCAGTTTAAACTTTTCGTATTCCACTAAGTCATAACATCAAGTTGGGCATTAAAGTGACCTTACCGGTCAGGATCCTAATAAGCGGGGAGTATATGGTCGGAGGCTGGAGTAATGTGTCGCAGTGGGGATTTTCATCACATTAGATCGTCCGAAAGTTAAATGGAGTCACGTCGACAATGCGTAGCGCTAGCGAGCCCGATAAGGCGGCATCGAGCGAGCCCGGCGCCAGACGCACCGGTCCCGACTAACAGCCCACTCATATTTAAACTTTTACAATGGCATATCCCCAGATCCTACATAAATCACGCTAACCTTCCTTCACACGTCTCGCCTGAATTTTAAAAGCTCCCTGCACGATCGCGCTCACTTAGCCGCCACTGGTTTTGAATTCATCTGATTTATACTCAATTCTGATATCGATCATCTGCGTCTCGTTTTATACAAATTAATGCGAAATACTTTTTTGTTAAATTGAATGGTTTATGTAATTTATCTAATACATTTGATGCGTGTTCGTTCATTACCTATATAAATTGTGACTTAAGATAACGAACTGAAAATACATTTTAAATTGGATAATGTATGTAGGTATGTAAGTTTGTGTATTTAGGTCTCAATAAGTATGTCAGTCCTTCAAAGTCTGCTGAGGCGAGTAATTAGAGCGTTATAAATATTCGGAGGGTTAGAACGCTCCCACCCTCGAGTGTTTATGCCATAAGGAATAATGAAGGAACGAGTACTAATCTCGCGTCTTAGTAAAGTGCCCCTACGTCGTTTTAAAATGTAAATAGCGGTTGTACACGAAGCAGGCATATTTTGCAAAGTGGGACGGAGTAAATTACAAGACTGTTCCCAGCGACGAACTCGGCTCAGCGGTATTAGAGGACTATTAAAACTCCCTCGTTAAGATATACGGTGATTTACATGAGCTTCCCGGGCTCGGCACACGCAATATAAGTCTTATTTACTGGTTTGTAGTGGTTGCTTCCGAAAAAGTATTTTTATGATACAAACATAACAATGGTTGATGAATCTTATTTTCACTTGGGGCTGGTATCATTTTCGCAAAAAGCCTCGAGCAAGGCTTACTATTAATGAAAAGAAATGGTGGTTTTTATTGGATTAGATGTCAACCATTATTTTGTTTAATTTTGGATCCGGTTACCGTAAATCACTTTGAAATATTATGTAAATATATTATGTTCTCTTATGAGCGTGTCTTTGTAGTGGTCAAGGGAGCTCATACATAATGCAAGAGGTGGGGGAAGTTTTCTCTGATCAGGCGATAACTCTACCCTTGTTTACGCAGGACTTACTAATCCTGTCTTGCGAATTTTAACAAGAATTGAGTGATTTTCGGGTCCCGCAGGAATTCATCAATGACTGCTCTGCGAGAAAAATTACTTTAGTAAAGGTGAGCGAAGTTTTTTAATCAAATTAATGAATATTAATACCAGTATTTCTTCAGACTTCATAGTTGGTTTGCCAATTTAGCGAATCCCTCAAGCTCACTTATAGAGCATTTTTTTACTGGTCATAATTCGTAGATAATCTCTTGTATATATTTTTTTATTTTACCAAAGTGACACATGATTTCTTTTAGCAATTCAATGAGTCCAAAAATCCAATAAAATTCTGTTTGATAGTTACAAAGAAAAAACGTTATTGTGACATTGTTTGGGTTTGGTTTGGCACTCTGCTTTGTCAAAAAGATTGATCCTTAAACCCATAAAAGGGTTCTAAGTTGTACCTACTTCAATAACGTCTTTGAAGAACAAGATATCTACCTAAAGAATAGGTACCTAATAGCAGGTTAACTAACTGTGCCGACTACAAACGTCCGCTCTACGTCTGAAATGAGCTCGGGACAATATTTTATTATCTGTTGGATTGAGATAAATCATGATAAATGATGGTACCTAAAACCCAGATTCCAAGTTCTGAGCCAGGTTCTATCCGTTCGCCAATATCGAGGTACTTTCATACAAGTTTACTTTGAGTTTTTGTTCCGGATATACAGAAAGATTCGTTTTGAAATGGAGAAAAATGCCTCGTTTTCTGCATTCATTTCTCGCCTAATTAAATACGAGCAACTGACATGAAACATTTTATTGTAAATCCGAAGCGGGGAGGTTTTGAGGACATGTCGGTGCGCTTATGAAAAATGCTGAGCATTACGCCGGTTTTGTAAGAGGCTGATCTGTGAAGTCACGTCGACGGTTTTATGGTCACTGCTGAAAGTAGGCAGTTGTATAGAGGCATAGTAAGTGGTGACATTTTGTGGGGTTATGTCGTCGATGAAACTAGTAGTCTTTCTGTGTGCTCTCCCTACTTTAAAAGCGTTAAGTGTTTCACTGGGATTTTTATCTTGATGTAGGAAGGAAACACAACTCTACTTAATCCCCAGACACAATCGATATCCCCTCACAACGTTGCCCTTCACGTTTCAGAAGGATGTGTGCGTACATTATTTATTTGAATACTTAGTCAAATTCTTTAGTGCCGTGGTAGATTCGAATCCCCGACCGATGGGTAAAACAAATCTTATCTAGTCTAGGCCATTGCACTATTTAACATATCGAGCCCCAGTTAACTATGCATTCTTACCAGAAATCATTTGTACTATTTGTTATAAATAATCATCCTAATACCTAAGCTATGTCAACTCTCATATGCTTCCAAACTTCACACAAATTGTCTCTGCGTGAATAACAAACATCTTCAGTTTCGCGTTTGTAATATTAAGTATGATTGCAATTACGACTAATAAATGTATAATAGGATATTATACAGCCGTAATAAAATATACGGGAATAATATCTTGATAAGATTAGTGAAAGCTGATATAAGCCCATAGACTAAATTATTGTCTTCGTATTTCCGTAACTGGGAAACTTGTAGAATTTATATGAATTAGTATAAATATATGTTTACTGTCATGAATCTGGCCATCGTATCTTAGTACAAACACCTAAATCAGAAAAATCAGGAAATCATATATTTCACTGTTCTCGTAATTCCGTTTCCAAAATATGTAGACTTCAGAAAGCGAGTCAATAATATATGCAATTTCAATGTCTTGAGGGGTCGTGTATACGATTACTGATCGTACTCTCTGAAGTTCTGTTTTCGAGTGTCCTCAGTCGATAAATTGGGGCAGGCTGGATCGAGGTTGAACAGCTCATTGCCTGTGACATTTGATGGGCTCACTTCTGCTAAACTCACCTTAGGCTCTTCTTTCTGCAATTTCCGTCCTCGAAACGACATCCCTGGTCCTGATGCCTCCTGAGTCGCTGAGCCCAACGTGGAAACACAACGGAAATCCCTACGTTTTACTTTTTTAAAACCCTTCTTATCTCGAAACATAACACAGTACGTATTGCGTTTTGATACAGGAAAATAGTAATTTAAAAGAATAGTAGATAAGATGGCAGGCAATTGTCGCGTTTGTGCGTACCTACTAACTAGGTCGATTGGGAAATTGACTTCCTTTATCGCAATCATTTATCTCGTATAAATATAAAATAAAATGTTCGCTGGTTTTTCGGTAACTTTGAATTGAATAAAGAACACGATCCAGACTCTCGAACAATGCAAATTAGTAACTGAGAAATGATCACTAGAAAGTTAGTTTATTTGTTAGAATAATAACATAGTCTTCAAAAACAAATTAATATTATGCTCTGGTCAATATACCTGCTCGTAAAGTTACAACATTCTGTCTATTTCTGACATGAATGACTTGTATTCTCCAATAATATTAGCATAAATTGAACTTGGCTTTACGAGGATTCGGTGATTAAATGTTAGCTAAGTTCGACCATGCCGAAATGAAAATATAGGGAGTTACTATAGCAACATAATAACTTCAATCGTTTTCAAATTACATATTCCAAAGTTTTGCGATGAAATGGTTTTAATTGTCAAAAAAAAGAATAGTATTTATTATCCTGTGGGAATAACACTTACCACGAATGTTAACCGTTCAAGTTTTCGGACAGTAATACTGAAAATTTTCCAGCAATATTCTACATAATTTTGTAAACAGTAACAGGGTTTAAAGCACTTTTGGGTTTTGTCCATCTGTTTATTTGGTTTTAATTTCGCTGTACGCTTGTATGAACAACTTTGTAGAAAGAGCTGAGCCGTTTGAGAACTCTACCGGTTCATATTAGTCCAGTCCTGAGTGCGGTTGGTGATTTACCGCGACCCGCTGCCACCCTGCTTTATTGAATACTACGTTCAATGAAAGAAAAATCGTAAAGTTTGACATTCTTACTGGTAAATTTATTACTTATACACACCGTCTTTTAAAAAGGCAACTTGTTAAAGTGCTGAGTTGATGATTTTATTTTGTTTGTGTTTCCTTGGTAAGAACAACAAGTTTGTTAAGCAACAGCGAATTTTACTAAATTTAATTGCGTCTACTTTCGCATATTTTTTTTTTAAAAACAAACTGGTTTCTTTATAAAATACGATCAGAATAGGATTGTGATAATAGAGTCTGTTCTGCGGTACCCATTAGCACGTTCATCAATTTATCTCGATACTCGCCTTGTGTTCTCGATTATCGATGCAAAGCAACGGAGCTTTGGTTTTACGGTTTCATGCCAGGTGCACACAAGTACCCGGACGCAGTAGGTAGAAACTCCATGTGAGTTGTAGTCAACATTATGCGATCTAATAGGGTAGTTCTCGTTCCACACGCACCGAAACGATATGGACACTAACCGTGGACGTGCTTCGAGTGTGTATGTCCGAATATCGGGCCTACCGAATACCTTGGATTGTTGGTCACATGGACTGCGTTTATTTTCACTTATAAATTATGTTCAGGTCAATTTAGCTGTTTCGCTTAGGGAGAGATTTATTTATTAAAAAAATATTCTACATTTAGCTGATGTTTTTAGAGCGATATTTCATAATTGAGAATAATCCAGTAATACCAGACGCGTAAACAATATTTTATTTCAAAATATCAAGAGCTTTTAAGAATTTAGGAAACCGTTTACTGAAAGTAATGAACAAGTGATTTGATTTTATTTTAATGAGGAATACTTTTTATTTTTACTCGTATTTTAAATAAAAACCATTACTTATATTCCGTCGTTTATCATTAAAAAATGCTTACACATTCAGTAATTTCTTTATAGTATATCTTTTTTTTTAAATCATAATAATATTAATCATTTCATATTGGTGGTATTCTATGCTTCTTTTCTCTGCGGCTACGCTTTTGTAGTAACCATACCATAAGCTCATTCCGCTTGCTTATTTATAGGCCAATTGTTCTAAGTTGCAGCATGCGTTTACTATAGTCGCTTCGAACGATAAGACTCCGTATACGACGTATATTTTGTAGTTATGAGCCTCTCTACGCATGCACCCAAAACCATTTGATATAAGCGGTACATTGGTTTATTATATGCGTAAGTTATATGAAAAAAAAGCTTCTCAAAGTATCGTTCGTAACATCAATTTTGGGAACCGCTTATGTTAGGTAGTGGTTAGGTATTGTTAGTTAAAAATTTAAATGGAAAAAGAGTGCTTCTTGTCCAATCATCTAAAAAAAAGATTAATTATAAAAGTCTATATTATTTACCTACTCTAAATATAAGTAATGAAATCGGTATTTCTTTAGGTCATTGTTGTCTTTTTTATAACTAATAGAAATGTCAGGACTCTGGCAAACCGAAAACGATAATTCGTACAGACCCTTAAAGACAGTAATAAAATGAAGGTCCTTTAAGATAAAACCATTTTACTTGATTTAGGGTCTATGTAAGGGAAGCTGAACGTGTCTCTACCTTCAGTTTTTGGGAACTTTCTTTTACACTCCTAATTATTTGGATCTAAGTAATGTTAAATTATAAATGGATATAAAATCCAGTTTCAAACGAAAACTGTGCTCTGTGATAGATGTAATTACGTGTATCATACGTACCTAGGCACCTAGTGAGGTTGTAGGTAAATAATGTTGTATGCTTATTATGAAAATGTAAATTAGGTTCACTTTCAAAGCGTTTGCGTTGCAAAAGTATTTCGAGTTATGTACCTACTTGTACATAACTCGAAATAAATGTTCTGTTAAGTTAGTGTTTACATAAAGTGTTTCAAAAACTCACTATAGTCAAATCAGGATAACCAATTTTTTTTTCTCTTTAAAAAAAATAATGCGGGAAAGGCTTCGCAATTGATTTATCACCATGTACACAGATAGACATGGTACTTCTCTATACACTGACTTGCGAGATTTTTACAATGTCGTTGGTCCATCAGGTGGAGGGCCATTTTTCACTTTATCTTTTGAGGACCTTTATTCCCAACCTATATTCAAATAACATTCTTCGAAATATTGTGGGTTCACTTACTACAACGGAGTCTAGCCCAGATGCCAATATAAAATGCGAATGCTAGGTGGCTCGAAGCTCTAGAATCTTTTCTATTACCTATCTAATCAAATATATACTGTTATACTGGATACTGAGTCGCATGATATAAAATATGAATTTTCTTTGAACATTAGCACAAATCGTTGCACAAAGTAAAAATCGTTATGTATTTCGAAAAAGTCAATGGTTTTTAGACTATTTTTAATAGAAAATACCAATGTTACTTTTATTATTTACCTGCTATAAAAATATTTTAAAAAAAATGTTTATGTAAAAAGAATTTTACGCGAAGCAACCAAAGTAGTTACCTACTCGACGTCGCGCGATAATATTTAGTGTGTTACTAACACTAAGAGTATTATATAATCTGTGCTAAGGGCAAAGAACGAACGACACTTTTCATTTACGTTTCCACTCAATTTGGGAGAGTATCCATGCGTACTAAAGAAAAAGCTGTGATATTTTATTCTGTCACTGAGCGCTGAACTGTGAAGTTTCAACTTTATTAAAAGTTTGATTCATATCTCGTATATTATTATACTACGTGTTTCGCTAACGGTGCGTGAACCGACCTAAATAGAAACGGGCTTTTATTGCATCCTTATGTTTTATTAGTTTGTTTACTATTCCTATAAAAAAAGGATATGAAAAAGTTTTATTTATAGTTTTAATTTTACGCGATCAAAACCAAATATTGAAACTTTTTACCTTACAGTTTATTTCTACACAGTATGAGTATTTTAATTAAGGGAAATTGTTGTACTTCTAACAGTTACAACAGGAATGGATTGTGCACGATGTGTTTTTAAAAATCTAAGTATTTCTTAGCAAAATTGTGTACCTGCAAATATATATTTCAATGTAAAATATATCCTTACGTACAAAATACCATGTTGAAATTCAAAGTCATAATACAGGTTGTTTATTTTGTTGCAGCGTCGCGTATTCGATACGAGATCACGAGCGGGAACATAGGTGGTGCATTCGCTGTCAAAAACATGACAGGCGCCATCTACGTGGCGGGAGCACTCGACTATGAAACTAGAAAAAGGGTAAGTTTCACTTCACTCAGCTTGACTTCTCTTTTCATCGTAAACATAATGATTTTGAACTCGCATAAAATGTTAGGCAACAGATACAAAATCAAAATTATCTAAATCTTTTCTGCCTTGTGTAAAATTTCCAATATTACAAATCAGTGGAGTATTTTCTTGATTGAAGTAAAACAGGCCCGTTTTCTTTAAATATTAATGAAAAGGTGGTAATCTTGAAACCCATCGAAAGGTTTACTGAAACGTAAAGGTTTCGAAGTAGATAGCAATTCATTATTCATTGTAAGGATCATTCAAAAGTAAAAGCACCTTTTATGTTATTTATCTAATATTCGCGAGTTTTAGTTTATTATCAAGATAAAGCTAGTAGTGTCAAGAACTTATTGAGACAAAATAAATAGGTATTCTCTAACTTACGGTTAGCTGTCGTATCGAGTCGCATCGTATGAGCCGATTCTGGCGTTGAGATTTGATAGTGTCTTCTTTACAAAACGGAATATATTACCTAGCTTTTTTGTTAAAACGACACCGAACTTTATAAAATGGCACAACATTATGAGCTAAAAATGGTTCGTTCGCGAACTTAAATGATATGAAAGTATTGGCCGATTAATAAAGCCTACTATAATATTTTTTTACAAAAATTACAAAACTGTTTGCAAAGTAGGTACCTTATACAGAATGTATCTTATACGCCCTGTATTCCAAAAACAACAACCAGATCAACTCGTTTTTCAAACATAACGTAGCACTTTTTAATTGGAGTAATAAATAAACGGTTTTGATGATACGTAAAGCTAATATTTTTACAAAAGCTACATTGGCTTGGACCTCAAAAAGACGGTACAATTTAAACTATGTCGTAATACTCTCAAATAATACAAGACGTGTACCTAAGTGGATAGTACTTAACTAAAGCACAACTACTTTTGCAAACAAAATTTAAAGTTGTGTAAGTATATGCTAATGGTTTTTTGGGAGCTCAACGTAACCCAAACGCCTTTCAAGGATAAAAGATAAGGCAAAGTTTTTAAATACTGCCCCATTCGTTTTGCGTGATTAAACAGGGAAATTAATTAACGTTTGAGCATAATTTTTGTATAAAAATCGGCGCTACACGGCAAAACAGTGTTTTACTTTCTTTTGCCCGTTCTAGTTTTGTTTTATAGGCGGCGCGTTAGTGTGCCCGCTACCGTCGGCCCTCTTTGTCCCAGCTTGGTACAACTTTCGCACAACTTTACGAGATAAATAATTTTATCTTTATTATCCATTTAAGCGAGGCGTATTTTTTCGCCGGATGTACAACAGTTTGCAAACTTTAACAATTCGCGCTACTACTTTCATCACGATATTGTGTTACTTTTATAATTCAAACAAGATAAACATTTTGTTACTTAGAGGAGGATGTACAAGGAAAGTAGTTAAGCCTCGTCAGAAAATTGAATTTATCGGTTTTTTAATATTTATATAAGTCGTCAATATTGTTTTCGAATACAGTGAGTAAATTCGTTTACTGTAACAGTTTTGGGACTCATTTCGACAAATCTAGTTAGCGTATTTGGTGTAAAAGCAATGCCACTGTAACTAGTCCGTTAGCGCTACTAAATCTGGGCGTTGGGATTTCATTGGCTTTTAGCCGCCAGCCGACTCGGCACACTCACCTGTGCCAAGTTCGCTTTGTTGTTTTCTCATTTGTCTATAGTAATATAGGTATGTAATTGTTCAGGGACACAATTATATAGTCAAATATTAGCAGTTACTTTGCTGAATGTTTACTTCACGGTCGTAGCGCTAAATGAAAATTGCTAAACTCAAAACTTGTATAATATGCGTGGGATGACTTTAGGAACAAACATTTCCCTACCGGGTGAGGAAATTACTGAGCGACACTGACAGATGACACCAATAACTCCCTCGGCTCGCGAACTCGCACTGTATATCAAAGCAAAGTGTGGACCTACAACATTTAGTGACCATTTTTACGTTCGCACAACCCATACATACCCGTTACTTTATGTAAACGATCCACATTAAAACTTTATCACGACAATAAATTGTATCTTTGAATCTGCAAAGATCCTTACAATCTTTAATATCCGCGACCATTTTTTCTCCTTTATCACGACACGGTAACCCCAATGAAGTTAATTAGAGTCAGCCTTAAATTATACTTCGTCCTATTTCTTGTTAAACTTTCTGAATTTGTTCATTTTGTAATTACAAAAAGGCTCGTTTTTGTTTCGATAAGACGTTCCATAAAGAATACAATTAGGCACGTCATATTTCGGTCTCGTGGGAAATTACTTCTCTAGTTTCTTATCGAAAGAGAAATATAATATTTGTCTGAAATAAATATTGATTGCGTATCCTCTGGGCGGCAGTACGAGTTGAAGCTCGCGGCGTCTGACAACCTGAAGGAGAACTACACAACCGTGGTGATCCACGTGAAGGATGTCAACGACAACCCTCCTGTGTTCGAGCGGCCCACCTACCGCACGCAGATCACTGAGGAGGACGACCGCAATCTACCCAAACGCGTGCTACAGGTCCGGCTCGATCTGCCTCCGGTCGCATTCGATTCCTACTGAGCAAACAATGTCTATCAAACAGTTCAAAAAGAATCGAATAGTGACGTGCATTCACAAATTGAATTTCGTAGATTTTCCTTTTTTGCATGGCATGGGTTTTCAAATATTTTTTTCGCTATATTGCCGTTTGGTTGCTAGTGTCCTTTGTTTTTTTTTTCTTTTTATTGCAACAGTAGCTTGTTTATGGCGACGGGTCTGCAGTTCCTGAATTGCCATCGAGGTTTTTATGACAAGTGTTACTCTTTTCAGGTTCACACGCTATATTTTTTGTTTTACTATTATGAATGGGCTCAATATAATTTTATGTTTTATTTAACATACCTTCATCACCTAAATACGAGTAGAATCTTTGCTTACTTCAATTATTATAAAAAGGTATAGGAAGATGATGATGATTTATGGCCAAGTTAATTGATACTTAATCAAGAATTTCTCACAGGGTATTTACTAGGTACTTATTGAATTCTACGGTTTCACCAAAATCATTGAGCGAAATAGAAATCGTCGAGGAAACATCAGTCGAAGCTCAGAGCTGGAGCGAGCAAAGTTCAGTGGGTCGCGTAATACCTCCCGTCGTCGCCACGATAATGTTCTTTAAACAACCTTCCTGCGGTTTTAATATTTATTTACTCCACCACCGAGGCCTAAGTATTTTTTGACATAATCTTATTGCAAACTCGACTTTTCCAATTTTTATAACGATAATACCACAAACTTTGGTAGCTGGGTGAGAGTTTGCGAAGCGGCCGCGTTTCAAATTTGTACTTTTCAATTATTTCGGCGAACCCAAAAACAAAGTTGTTTTATTCGTGTGGCATAAATTAACTTTTACTTTTGGATTAATCTACAGTCTCTTTGGCGGAACATTTTCTATGATGTCTTTGGTATTGCAAAAACAAACACACAATAACACAACAGCGCAACAAACGTTGCCGGTGAAATAATTCACTGCATATCATTTTTATCGGTATGAAATACTACAAAATACCCAGAGCTCTCGTTAAAGTGGCTACTGTGAACACGTAGCGAGTTATCTGCAGCAAAAATGTACTGCGAAAACCGATCAATCAGTGATTAATATTGTACACAGTTATGATGTAATTTTCTATTAAAAAAAAATACTACTTTTCTCTCCATTCCCGTGGAATAGACGGGCTTAGACTTAGAGGACATAGTCGAACAGACCAATTTTACTTTTGTTTTGTTTTACCAAAATCATTTTAAGTTCCGTAGTTTTAGACTGCGTGTGTGCATGAGCATGTGTGCTTATTATGCGTGTGCGCAGTATGACCTGACGCTGGTGGCCTCTGATGGACGCAACGAGAACTCAACCCGGGTGGTGGTCCGAGTGCTGGATGTCAACGACCTCCCTCCGAAGTTCAGCAACAGCGCCTACGTCACACAAGCATTGGAAGAAACGGGACCCTTTCCCCACTCCCTTATACAGGTTTTTTGTTTATATTTTGGTTCTCCTAACTCCTCTTACTTTCTGTTTTCCTGGTAATGGTTTCTATGTAGCGTGGGTTCTATTTATTCTGAGATAGGTTATAGTATTAGTAAAATTCTAACAATCATTATTTTTCTACAAAAGGTTTATATCTGATAATATCTGAAATATAACATTTCGAAACAAAAAGTTGGCAAGTAGCAAAACTAAATAAACTTTGGTTATCAGAAATAGCACAAAACTCAGTGAAAAATAGAATAATTAGAGATTAATTTAGATTTTAATTCTAACAAATAATAAACGAGAGTCATAAACTGACATTTTACAGTTCTTATATTAAATTGCTACAAATTCCAACCCGACTTTCTATGATTTGACTGTAAAATTTTTATTTGTTCAATTTGCATTAATTAGACCAGTTAGGATAGAAGTGAGAATTGAGAGCGCTTTTGTGAACAAAACAGGCTGTTACCGGCATGAAAATTAAGTCACACTTCTTTCTCATTTCTAATACATTGATTGGTACGAGACATACGAGACGAACGCACACTATTAGCACATTTTAAAACCTATACAGTATTATAATGATCTGTGCCTATACACTCCTATAAGTTCATGTGCAAGGGTGCAATAAGCCTAGTGAAAATCTGAATGAGAAAGCTGATGCCCGCTTTCTTTGTGATTGTTGTAACGTAATGCCCGATCATAAAGCTCTTCTGCCATAAATTCTACCTCACTTAATGGTTCAGTGCGGGGCGAGATAGTGTGATTTGTTAATAGGTCTGCATCTACCGAATGGAGCTTTGTATTTCACATTGTATCTGTGATCTTTCTTCAAATAGAGTTGGAAAAGAAATAATACAGTATTGCAAAAATAATAATGCAGAATTAATAAAAAATCATTACTGGGAATTGAACCTACAACCTACCGCGCAGAAGGCAGAACTACTACCAACTGAGCTATAGAGAATGAGATTTCAACTTTGTTCTTCAGGTTACGTTTTAAGTAGATTCCAGGCACAATAGGGTTTCTATTGTTCCCAACTTCTAAGAGCAACAGTAGATTTTCAAAGATGTTTCATTTTCTATAAAAAAAATCTTTATTTCTGTATTTCTCTGTGTTCCAATATTGGAAAATAAAATGGATAATTATTTTGTGCTTTTTTAGAGTTCCGTACCCAAAGGTTCTAACGAATTGGTATGGCTAAATAGCTATCTTAGCATTTCATGATTATGCTGACCCTCAGATAAAGCTCCGTCTGTACTGTATTTAGAATTGTCCACAACAAAGAGTTTTTTTACTGAACCTCGTGAGTCTGACTCACACTTTTTTTCACACACTTTTTACGGTTTTATTTATTATTTTGACTTCCGTTTGTATTCCCGTTCCATTTATTTATCGATGGCTCTCTTTATAAACGTGTAGTGTAGACTAACATAGTTTTAAAAAAGTTTCAAATGGCTTTTTCCGGTTCTGCGGTAGGTAACCTGGTAAGTACTTACGGAATGATTTTAGTTTAATTTTAGTAGTGCATGGCATTTATTATGTAAGCATTAGTTTGAAAGCTAGTTTGGCTATTGATTTTTGGCTGTAGTTTTTTTGTGGTTTAGTTTTAGGAATTCCTTCTTATGTGCACCATTAGATAAAACAACTTATGTACATCAGGTTTCTTGAATTAATTTTCAAAATGTCAATTATAAATTAGGAATAAATATTTGTAATTTGGCACAAGCAAACAGAGATGTATGTATACTCCAGCAGTGGGTAGTCAGGCTGAGGATAATGTCGATGACTTCGAATTTGTTGGTACGAAACTCGGTTTTTGTGAATTATGATTTTTCCAGTATAATAAAGGTATTATGACATTTGGCACGTTCAGCTGAAATTTTATGAGCGCACGTAGGTACCTAACAATATTCCTCATTTATTGTAGAACGACGTCAGCGTTACATGATATTTGGCGAAGCTCGTTCATCACGGGATCCATCCCGTGTCGCTGTAGTGACAACCTTTTTATAATTTTAGAGAGATTTGCAAATGATCTATGTAATTACACAAACGTCGACCCTCTTCATTTCTGTCGTTCTGACCGTCGCGTAATTGGACATGGCCGTCTCTTAGCAAATCGTTTATTTTGTCACTCAAAATTTCGGTTTAGACAATAGTTGTCGTTTATCACAAATCGATTTTGTTACTCAGTTTTCGAATAGTCATGAAAGTCAGGTTTTCCTTGTCCGAAAATCTTAAAGGAGGAAAGTTTTGGATACTTCCGGGGATCGACGCTGTAGCCCGATGCCGATGCAAACAATTTCGGGTGTCGTTCCCGGGATTCATAAACTTACAAAACTTCCGACATGACCACGTTATTATATAAAGCAACGAGAATCTCATAGAGTTGAACTTTACTATTTAAATGTAGGTTCCAGCATATTTTAGGCAAATATTGAATAGAGACTACCAAGTTTAAATTATAATCATAATATCGAATAACTTTATACAAGGTAAATTAAGTTAATGTTTGACGTAGGTTGAACAGTATTTTCTCTGCAAACTTAAATTTGGTTTGTAGAATATGTTTGTGTTCGAGTAATTAATAGTGTTGGTTTTGAGCTCCAGAGTCCGCAATGTCCACTCATTGTAATACTAAACTCTATTTCCTGCTAGCCATTCCTGTGTTCTATTATTTATGAAGCAATTTCACGAAGATTATGAAGATACACGAAAACCAAGTTTCCGTACACAATAAACTGGAATATGTCGAAAATCTTTATCTAGTAATATTTATTTAGCTTACAGAAAAGTGTCCAATCTGTTACCTTTTAGCCAGTTACGCCCTAATTGACTAAGTATCTTTTTGTGTAATTATTCTTACAATATTTTTCTGATATAGGTCACAGCTACGGACGGTGATAAAGATAGACAGCAGAACATTGTTTATTTCCTAACTGGCCAAGGGATTGATCCTGACAACCCAGCAAATAGCAAGTTCGATATCAATCGCACCACGGGAGAAATTTTCGTGCTCAAAGTGAGTAGTTATTGGAAAAGTTTAATTATTATTAGTTCCGTTTGCGGAGGTTTGAAACTTTACTGTTATAAAATCAGCAAGTTTTAACAATATGGGTTGCTTGTACTCGTGACTAGGATAGTGGTCAGTGGGATACTGCGTGCTCGGCATGCAAAATGCAATCACACATTTATTGCGTTCTATCGGTCTCATAAACCTGAACGCGAGTATTTTCCGTAACGAGAAAACTAGAATAACCACTGAATGCTAATTACCTGTTTTTGAAAATGCAGCATGGTTTCAGTGTGGAATGTGACAGCTACTTTAACTTACTTTAACCTATTTTCGTAGAAGTATATTTTGGTAAAAACGGTAGAGTTTATTTCACACAAATCTTCCTTATGGATGTTGTTACAGCTATTTATTTTTTTGCAAACATTTGTAAGGTATGACATGATACTTCAGGTTGCAAATGGTCGCGAAAAAATAAATGTATGAAATAGAAGTCATATCGTGGAAAGCAATCTTCATAAACCTGTTTTATTATTATTCTTTCAAAAATATTTAATGCGTTATGTTATTGCAGCCTTTGGACCGTGACCAACCTAATGGAAGGCCACAGTGGCGGTTCACAGTGTTCGCTCAAGACGAAGGAGGGGAGGGTCTCGTAGGATATGCAGATGTTCAAGTTAATCTTAAAGACATCAATGATAATGCTCCCATTTTCCCTCAAGGAGTGTACTTCGGGAACGTTACTGAAAACGGCACGGCTGGCATGGTTGTTATGACGATGACCGCAATCGACTATGACGACCCCGCCGAAAGTAATAATGCAAAACTTTGGTATTCTATAGAGAAAAACGTAATTGAGGAAGAAACGGGATCCCCTATATTTGAAATAGAACCGGAAACAGGGGTAATCAAGACGGCAGTTTGTTGTTTGGATCGCGAACGAACACCTGATTATTCAATACAAATAGTAGCGTCTGATGGCGGAGGGTTGAAGGGGACAGGCACGGCGTCTATACGGGTGAAGGACATAAACGATATGCCCCCACAGTTCACTAAAGATGAATGGTTTACTGAAGTAGACGAAACAGATGGTACTAATTTACCAGAGATGCCTATTCTTACAGTCACCGTTCATGATGAAGATGAAACAAATAAATTTCAATACAAAGTTATTGAGAATAGTGGATATGGTGCTGATAAGTTTACTATGGTTAGAAATAATGACGGTACGGGGTCTTTAAAAATTGTACAGCCTTTAGACTATGAAGACCAATTACAAAGTAATGGCTTCAGATTTAGGATACAAGTTAATGATAAAGGGGAAGATAATGACAATGACAAATACCATGTAGCATACTCATGGGTAGTTGTGAAACTGAGAGATATAAATGACAATAAACCACAGTTCGATAGAGCTAATATAGAAGTATCTGTTTACGAAAACGCAGAAGTTGGAAAAAGTTTAGAGACGTTCAAAGCAACTGATCCTGATCAAGGTGGAAAGAGTAAAGTCTCGTATGCCATTGACAGATCCTCAGACCGAAAACGACAGTTTTCAATAAATCAAGAGGGAACTGTTAGTATACAAAGGTCTTTAGACAGAGAGGACACTCCTCGGCACCAAGTCAAAATATTGGCTATTGATGACGGAGTACCTCCTAGAACTGCAACAGCAACGCTAACAGTTATAGTGCAGGATATCAATGATAATGCACCGACATTCCTCAAAGACTACAGACCAGTTTTAACTGAGCATATTACTCCTAAGAAAGTTGCTGAAATTTTAGCCACCGACGATGATGATAGGTCAAAAAGCAATGGACCACCGTTCCAATTTAGATTAGACCCCGGTGCAGATGACATTATCAGAGCATCTTTCAAAGTTGAACAAGACCAAAAAGGTGCTAACGGTGATGGAATGGCTATCGTTTCGTCTCTGCGCTCATTTGATAGAGAGCAACAGAAAGAATATCTTATTCCTAT
Organism: Eulithis testata; assembly: GCA_947507515.1. Taxonomy (NCBI): domain Eukaryota; kingdom Metazoa; phylum Arthropoda; class Insecta; order Lepidoptera; family Geometridae; genus Eulithis; species Eulithis testata. Next base: position 7,588,105 of record OX382194.1, read on the forward strand.
TATTATCAAAGACCACGGCAATCCAGCTATGACTGGCACAAGTACCCTAACAGTGGTTATTGGAGATGTTAATGACAACAAAATGCAACCAGGATCCAAAGAAATTCTTGTATATTCTCATCAATTCTTACAAGGTCAAGGATCTGAAGGGCAACATACTGAAATTGGACGTGTCTATGTTTACGATCTTGACGACTGGGATCTACCAGACAAGAAATTCTTTTGGGAAAGTACAGAACACCCAAACTTCACTTTAGAAGAAGAGACTGGTATGATTCTTATGCGACACAAAACAAAAGAAGGCCGATATCATTTGAAATTTAAAGTGTACGATCGCAAGCACACGCAAACAGATGTGCCTGCCAATGTCACAGTTTACGTGAAAGAAATATCACATGAAGCTATCATAAATTCTGGTTCCATTCGCATATCTGGAATATCAGATGAAGATTTCATAAGAGTGTGGAACTACAAGACGTTAAGTGTTTCAAGGAGTAAATTGGACATCTTCAAGGACAAACTAGCAGATTTGCTGAACACTGAACGGGAGAATATTGACATTTTTAGCGTTCAACTGAGAAAGAAGCACCCACCTGTAACTGACATCCGATTCTCAGCACATGGTGCCCATTACTACAAACCAATCCGATTAAATGGCATCGTTCTCATGCATAGAGAAGAAATTGAGAGAGCCGTTGGCATAAACATAACTATGGTCGGAATCGACGAATGTTTGTATGAAAATCAAATGTGTGAAGGATCTTGCACGAATACTCTTGACATCAGTAACGTTCCGTACATGGTTAACGCCAATAAAACAGCTTTAGTCGGCGTACGAGTAGAAGTACTCGCTGAATGCACGTGTGGTGCAAGGAACTTTACCCAAGCGGAGACATGTCGTAACTCCCCCTGTTACAATGGTGGAAGGTGCATTGAAGGAAAATATGGCCTCACATGCTCGTGCCCACCAGGATACACTGGACCAAGGTGTCAACAAACTTCGAGGAGCTTTAGAGGGACAGGCTGGGCGTGGTATCCTGCTCTGGAAATGTGCGATACTTCTCATTTAAGTTTCGAGTTTATCACAAGAAAATCCGAAGGAGTCCTACTTTACAACGGACCGATTGTACCACCAGAGCCAGAAGAAATAATGGTATCAGATTTTATCTCAGTGGAATTAGAACGAGGAAATCCGCGGTTATTGATAGACTTTGGTTCGGGAACATTAGAACTCAGAGTAAAAACCAAAAAGTCCTTAGATGATGGAGAATGGCACAGAATAGACATATTCTGGAATACAGAGAGTGTAAGGATGATTGTTGATTACTGCAGATCTGCTGACATTCAGGAAATGGAAGACGGTACTCCTCCTGAGTTTGATGACTCTACCTGTCAAGCAACTGGAACTATTCCTCCGTTCAATGAATATTTAAATGTCAACGCACCACTTCAAATTGGTGGATTGTATATCGAACATTTCGACCCGACGCACTATCACTGGCAGTATATGCCTATAGGCAAAGGATTCGATGGATGCATTCGAAACTTAATTCACAATAGTAAACTGTACGACTTGGCTCATCCAGGCTTATCAAGAAACTCGGTCGCCGGTTGCCCGCAAACGGAAGAGATTTGCAATCAAGCCGATACCACTTCAAGATGTTGGGAACATGGAACCTGCGTAGGAAGTTTTTCGGAAGCGAGATGTCAATGCCTGCCAGGTTGGACAGGACCGTCGTGTAATTTACCGACGACCCCAACTAGTTTCCGGCCCCAGAGTTACGTGAAGTTTGCATTAAGTTTTGAACCTGACAGGTTTAGCACACAAATTCAATTGAGATTCAGGACGCGGGAGCCTCACGGCGAACTTTTCAGAGTAAGTGACCAGCACAATCGGGAATACGGAATACTCGAAGTGAAAGATGCCCGTCTTCATTTCCGATTCAATCTCAATTCGCTAAGGACTGAGGAGCGTGACGTGTGGCTTAATTCGGTTGCGGTTGACGACGGTCAATGGCACATCGCGCGTGTCAGCCGGTACGGAAGCGCCGCGACATTAGAAATAGACGGAGGTGAAGGTCGGCGATACAACGAGACATTTACATTTGAGGGTCACCAGTGGTTGTTAGTGGATAAACAGGAAGGAGTTTACGCTGGAGGCAAGGCAGAGTACACTGGTGTACGTACGTTCGAGGTTTACGCAGACTTTCAGAAGGGTTGCTTGGATGATATTAGGCTGGAGGGCAAGCACCTGCCGCTGCCGCCGGCAATGAACGGCACGCAGTGGGGACAGGCGACTATGGCCCGGAACTTGGATCGGAACTGTCCCTCCAACAGCCCCTGCATCAACGTTCACTGCACTGAGCCCTTCGTGTGCGTCGACCTGTGGAACGAATATGAATGCACGTGAGTACCTGTACCTTATACATTGTACTAACTATCTGTCTCGATCCCGAGTAGGTATTCAACTGAGTCGTATTGCATTGTGTTTTTCAATTACATTTGCGTGTAATTTCGCCGGCAAACTACCCTCTCGAACGAGACGGAGTAAACAAATTGACAGCAGAAATACGTTTTTCTTATCTCTGCGAGCGGACTCTGCCTTGCTCTCTTATATACTTTACCCTTAATTTTCCCACTGTATAACGTTTCTTTTAAGATATGGTCCGCACTGAGTTACGTATTTATTTGCCCCGTATGTATAATCTTTATACTTACTATAATATGTTTATGTATACCTATAAATTATCAAAATATTAATAACCAGCTTACTCCCACTTGACAATAACAATAACATCAGAATATTAAAGAAGTCGTTATGTCTCCGTCGATTTAAACACAAACTTCCCAGTGGGAGTGCGGCTGGGAGCTTTTTTAACAATAAACAGGGTGTAAAAATACCACTCCTGAAGGCTTGAACTGTTAAACAGTCCTTTGTTGCTAGATATGTTGTGTTTAAAAATGTAACCGATCGAAAAGCACGGTCTAAAGAGTCGTTCAAGTTTTCGGAAGTAGGTTTTTGCCACCTTGTATGTCTAACAACCACAATAACCTTATATATTCCTGCTTATAAGATGTATTAATATGCCTTGGAATGGTGCTCAGTTGCGGTGAGGGTTTGGTACTGTCGCCGGACGGCAAGGGTTGCGTAGACAAGAACGAGTGTCTCTACTTTCCGTGCCGCAACGGGGGCTCGTGCGTGAACCGCGAGCCAGGATACCGCTGTCTCTGTCCCGAGGGCTTCTGGGGGGAGAACTGCGAGCTGGTGCAGGAAGGCCGCACGCTGAAGCTCAGCATGGGCGCATTGGCCGCGATACTCGTCTGCCTCCTCATTATCATGAGTGAGCACACTAGCTAGACAGTAGCACTCTCACCCGCGCACTCTCACACCATCCGTATCTATCTATCGCATTCATCATCTTTATCAACATCGCCCTCATTTCGACTAGCGGATGCACAATTACCCGCAATGCATTGCATTAGCAATGCGGTCAGACGAATGCGTGCAAACATGCCAATTACATGTCACGTGACCTAGATTATTGAAAGCTCTATTTTTGTACCGAATGCAACCACATTCGGTTTTATTAATTTTCTGCTTGCCAGTCAGAACAGCGGCACACATTTTTCGTTCATTAGATCGTAACTTTTTCACTTTTAGTAATATCTAACACGTGTTGATAAAGGTGTGTTCTCACTATATGTGTAGTTAGTTGTCTATAGTGCATGCTTTACGGGGCTCAGTGCGCGCCGTGTGTTACGGTGAGGTATAGCGCGCATTGTATAGGTGTCCCGGAGGGTCAACTCGAGGCGGCGGGACTTGCGTCAACATCAACGAGTGCTTGGCATACCCTTGCCTGAATGGAGGGACCTGCGTAGACCGGGAACCGGCTAGAAGATACGACTGCATTTGCGCCTTCGGGTACACCGGCCACGACTGCGAACTGGAGCTCCTAGCGTCGGGCATCATCACTCCATCTCGGGATTTCATTATCGCTATCATTGTTTGTTTGTTCATGCTTCTAGGTGAGCACCGTCATTCATTTGTTTCGTATGCATGCATTTTACTCGTCTGCTTACAAAAAGAATAGACTGCAGTGCCTTGATCACGAATAAATATGACAATCGCAAACGTATCGTAACGTTAGCGTATCCGAGATACACTGCGCGGTGACACTACAACGGTTGGCAGTCGAGCTGGCATTGACGCGCAATATAACTCGAATACGTTAATACGGCGACTGTCAGATTGGTTCGTGGTAGAGATACAGTTCATTCGAAACTCGTTTGTACTGTGATTTTAGCGATCAATAGATTTATTTTCTGAGGTTGTCTGCAGTGATTTCTTTTGTAAGCAAATGGTAATGGACTGGTAGGTGCTCAGATACCTATTTACAGAGCATTGATTTAAATGGTAAACTTTAGCTATGTTGAGAGTTTCATCGTAACATTTTACCGACATTTTGTGATCATAATAGCGCCTTTCGAAATACTAAAGGTAGTTTAGAAAACATTCCATTGGTTCGTGTATTATTGTTAGAAACTAATAATTCTGTTGTTAATCATGTTTCTGTTTGTTTATTACTAATACTGATTAATACCATTTTTGTTTCATCAAAAGTATCTAAACTGTTTCCATTAATCAATTACCAAAGGTTTATTAGTAATAGTAATTAAATATAAATTATCACTAAATACCCAACAATAAATAAAATATCAACATAGCGAATCATTACACTATTCACCCGAAATTGTTATTTTATCGCTATTGTACGCATAGAAAGGCAGTACAATGAAATAGCTATACCTCTGCCGCGTACAATACGTACATAATACCTCCATTATGTTCTAAAATCAGTCCCTTCCTTTATTGAATGCGTACGCACTAACGGAAATTGAAATGACTGAAACAATCCCGTTCAAATAATACCACGAACGGTCCTTGTTAAAATTGAGGATATTTCTGTGAAATATTGGATATTCAAGATTAATTAATTACGGGGTAAAAGTACTTATAACAAATATATGTTTAATTTTATTATACGCTGCTATATCTACCTAAATAGATAATACCTAGTATCTGATGTAAATATATCCCTTCTTCTAAGAAGAATCTCAATTTAAAACAGTCCGTGTACTGTAAATTAGTACATTTAAAGTTTATTTTAATTACATTTTAAGTATGTACATTTTGCTTTTAATTGTAATACCTGCTCAGGAAAATGCTGCGAATGTATCTCTAGTCATCTTCCTTGATTGTTTCGAAGATACCACACGAGAGAATCGCAAAATCTTAGCAGCAATTTTTGTATCTTTTGTAATAGCTGTACAATGGACTGTGTCAGTTATTGTAGAGTTTTCACAGCATTTTCTAAGAAATGTAACTTCAATAAAGCAAATAGTATTTCTGCAGATACTAGGTTATGTTGGCTCAACGCTTCACCACAAATTTAGTGAGATAAACGTTAACGAGTAAAGAGCGGTTTTGCGGCGAGTGTCGGAACGCTTAGCACAGAAATGAGTGCTTTTAAATATTAATTATCAGCTTAGTTATTTGACGCAAGATATGATAATGGCTAAATATTTTTTTCAATTTATTTAATAGCAAAAACCGGCTAAGTGCGAGTCTGACTCAGCAGGGTTCCTTGGTACAAAAATGAGATTTTTTTTATTACCAGATACTCATTGTTTTGTGTAGTGTAGGGAATACATTGGCGTATCGCACACACACAAAACAACACGCCCTAATACAATGTGGACCCCGACTTTACACGTAGGTACCTAACACGAAAATGCCAACTGAATAAACAATAGCTCTGTGCGAAACAGACAGACGGACTTAGTAATAAGGTCCCGTTGTCACCCTTTGGACGTCTTCCAAAACTATAATTTGAAATAGTTGTCTGACTTCAACAGTCCAACTAATCGCCAGAAACTAATTGGATGTCGAATACTAATAAAATAACTTGCAACAAAATTATGGTATAATGACCTGGCGATTTCCTGTGTGATTTATCTTACAAAATAATGTAATTAGTTTTTTTAATTGAACTTGGCGGGGCTTCTGCAAAGAGAGTATCTGAGACGGAAATACTTCTGTCAGATCATACGTTATTAGCAAAAGTTCACAGCTATGCTACTCTGTTGGCTCTACATTTTGAATGACGCTCTTTGTGCAACAGTGTACTAGCCACAAGTATTACTAACTTCAACTTTTCAAATACTTATGAACACCTGTGTCGACTTTTCATTTATAACACGCCATTACCCACAAACTTAAGAAGTACAACAAAAATTCAACTACTTACCTACCCGGTAAATATTTTGTAAGCTAATTTTGAAACGAATTAAAATAATAACAAAGCTTACTTGGTATTGTTTTCTTTGTGCGATGTTTAGGTAGGTCTTTGTTAACATCAACATTATTAAAACTTTTTCATTTTAATTGAAAAATTCAATTAAGTAGGTATTTATTTTTTGTATTACAGGTTTCAGTCATTTCAATTACAGCTCAGCTATTCGCTATTTTTGTTTTTGTTTTGTACATACTTATGGTTACAAAAATCGAGATCTAACTTTAGCCAATTTTTTCAGTTTTGGTACTGGTGTTCGTGGTTTATAACCGGCGTCGTGAAGCTCACATCAAGTATCCAGGGCCTGATGACGATGTTCGTGAGAATATCATCAATTATGATGACGAAGGTGGTGGGGAGGATGATATGACGGCGTTTGATATCACCCCGCTGCAGATACCTATAGGTGGACCTTTACCCGATCATGCGCCCACGAAGTTACCATGTAAGTTTGAATCTTAGCAATATAGGTTGAATACCCATATTCGCTTAACAGATTCAGAGTACCTAGCTCTTATGGTATTCGTACCATCGGTTCACGAATACCAATCGATGTATCTTGTACGTATTTGTTCATGTAACATTTTGATAATGCACGCCGCAGCTGGTATTTTTTTTTTCAAATATTGGTCCCTTTCCAGCTCAGTAATTTCTAGTTCATTTTACTAAGTTTCACAGGCTTTATATATAATTTATTGGTACAAACTTAAGTACTTACTTATCTCGAATCTTCTTGAAATCAGTGATGTTATTTGAGATATCATTATCAAAGTTGGCAACACAGAAACAGACGACAGTTCATCAATCAGTGTTTAATGACAAACGCGGATATTTGATCACTTAAATCTCGTAGGTACACAAAGACAGTTCTGCTAATGGCGAAAACCAATATTGAGAATATCATTGTAGCGAACATTGAAGTACCTAGTAGTATACGTACATAGTATATCAATGGTAGCGAATAGGTATTTTCCCTATCAACAGAAACCTGAGAGTTCTGAAAGTTTCAAGACTCATGTTTGATTCTTCTAACAATATTGAAGATTCTTTATTATTGTAACTTGCGAAGAAATAAATTCCTAATAATGTCTTGAAATTATGAAAAGAAGGGTTTGGGACCGCGGAAATTCACGCTTAGCTTTGCCAACAGCCTCGCGAAAATATTTCTCACAAAAAATGTTTAGATCTAACGTAAGTAAGAAGATGATTATTCCCGGGTGAGGCTTTACGAAAGGTCATGGAGCTCTTTGAATCTGATTGGATCCTTTATACCCCTCGGTTTATTATTTATTCTTGCTCCTAATGACTATGGCCTAATTAGAGGGTACAGATATCGCTAGCTAAAAGTACCTGGCTATGCTATAAAAATAAATATTAATGTTACTTCGGTATCACCTATTTTTATTTTAGTAAAAAGGTTTTTTAGTTATGGTCCTAACAGAATATAAAGAAGATACTTTGTTCACTCAGATCCGTTGATGGGAGTCGGTTTAGGCGTGGGGCCGATGGGTGTGACCGTGGGCGTACCTCCAGGCGTAGGAGTTCCTATTCCTGGTGAAACCAACGTGGGAATGTTTATTGAGGAGCACAAGCGGAGGGCTGACAGCGATCCCAACGCGCCTCCTTTTGATGACCTGCGCAACTACGCGTATGAAGGTGGCGGCAGCACTGCTGGATCTCTCTCGTCACTGGCTTCGGGTAAGGACTTGTAGAAAAGCAAAATCTATGAACTCTATCTTTGTTTTAGAAGTAAGGTCTAAACCGGTTCCAGTAAGCAACAATTTGGGTGTTATATTCTAGATGACCTCCAAACATTAAAAAATATGTAATTCAAAGGTGATGCTGCCAAACAAAATGCAAAGAAAATCTAAAATGTATATGACATTTCCACGGAGCGGTATGCTTACCATGTATGAGTCGAAAAATTGGACCGCCTGAAGACGTCAAATGTGAATAATTCATAGCGTCCTAATGCAATGTGTTCGCGACAGGTACCGACGACGAAGTGCAGGAGTACGACTACCTGGGCGCCTGGGGACCGCGGTTCGACAAACTGGCAGATCTCTACGGACCAGAACAAGACGAACAACTGTAGACCCTACGGCATACAATCTCGCAAACCTTATAGTCAATTGTACCCACTAACCACTCTCCACGGCGTTTCACCTCACACCAGCAACCCGCAATGGGAGCTTCATCTGTAAATAAAGCGAGCCATTCAGGCACGATCGACTCGCGAACTTATCACTTATCAATTTTATACGATTTTATTTCTAATGATATTATAGCTTAAGAACTCCTTTACTATAAATTGCGACGTTTTTATAAAACTAAACGTACATATTCACCAAATATTTGATATAAGTTTTACTCCAGTTAGCCATATTATGAGTCAGTATTTTATTGGAAGTTACGGAGATAGCAGATTTCTCTCGGAGGGCCAGACGTGAATGTGAACCGTGGGTGTTTGTAGATAGTGTGCTATAAATGTGAATAATTTATACGAGTATTTTGTAAGTCCACAGCTTTACGTGATATCACTTAGTATGATGGCCCCTCCGCGTGAAATCACTGTAGTTTATAATCGAGTAGGTAAGTATGTTATATTTTATGATACTGTACGTCTATAGATACTTAAATTGTCCATTTGGACATCGAGTTGATACCTAATGCTCATTCAAAATTAAACATCGGGGTTGTAAATACAGTAATAAACTTAAACGACTTCCCCAGATTTTAATTAAATTTAACTATTGACATTACTTAATATTAGTGAGTAAGTAAAATGTACAGTAACCGGTGTTCCTCTCCTAATGTCTCCGTGTAGAGCTAGTTAAATATAATACCTATTCGGGAATGACTTCTATTACTGTAACAGTAGATATCTAATTATAGTCATGAAGTTTCAGTTAGTGCGATTGTGTGTGTGAATGCGAGTATTTATGTGCGAGTAGTCGATGTGCGTGAGCAGTCGGCGCGGACGCGAGAGGGAGATGAAGCAAGGGGGTATGGGAGAGAGGGGAAGCGAGCACGTTGGATCGCGAATGCGCGCCGAATGCTCGCGCGGCCTCGGCGCATGTATGAATGGGACTGTGCCAATTTCTTAGCATTATGGACGCAGCTAACGGCGGTAGATCTTAAGTGTTTGCACTTTATTTATTCGTATGTTTACATTTATAAATTTAGTCGCACCTAGGAAAATATCAATAACTTATTAAGAGTGTTGTGCTAGACTATTTCTATCGATTTCAAAGTGAGATGGTCCGTGGCACATGTAGAGTCATTAATTTATAAATTAATTATTAAGAATATAAAAATAGTAAAATTAAACTAGTTAAAAAGTTTCTCCGACTGTCTCACTTCGTCATCGAACAACGATCAGTGTAAATTTTAGAATAATATGTACTGAATTGCGTTAAAATGACTGATTTTATTATATGTTTGAATGCCTAAGATTTTGTAGACTCTGTTAATATATTTCGGATGACTTACCTCGTATAAGTTCACCCTCTAGTTTGCACCAATGACAAATAATAAATTATTCAAATATCTGCATCAATAAAGCAATTCTCGTTAAATATAAGTAAAACATTCATTGTTAATATTATTTGATATCATTACACTGCCAGTGTCATACATATAGACGAATAATAATTATAGTGATTTGGGTCCGATTTTATATTTCTGTCTTTTACAATAATCTCGTATATTGTAAGTTTTTGAACTGTTTTTATATGCAATTTTTCGGTTTTCCACGCGCGTCAATGCGCACAAACTTTGTCTTTCCGAAGCTCTGCGTCTCTCATAAACCTTACTACGTATTTTGCTGTTATTTTTATACCAACTTAAGTTTACGATTTATAACTCCACTTTTTACCATGTAGGTAAATGACAGATAGCTAAATTAACTGTGGTTATTTGTAATGGCTTCATTTGACGCTTGATGCACGATGACAGTGCACCGCATTGTAAAATCATGAACAGCACTACTATACATATACATTAATATATATATACAGCTTTCAGTGAAAAAAAAGAGACGATACTAAAAAATTCGAGCACCCTTACCGCAAAGCTCAATGGTAATGTAATTCACAAACTTTAATCATTATATTTTACAACCCAAGCATTGAATACCCAAATCCTTTAAAACTGAAATAGGGGAACGATTGATTTAAAGTTATACAAATTGTATACATATTTACGAATGTTGTCAAAATGGTGTAAAAATGTAAAAAAGTTTTTGATTTCCATTACCATTCTGCTTCGCGGTGCACCCGTTTGAAAACAAAAATTGGGAATCCGAAGCGGCACGCAACAGCTGTCATGTCATCGCTCCCTACGAGCTGAGAATTGATCAGTCTGACATGAATGCGGGCTGTATCAATCGAACCATTCGCGCTAGCATCGCCAACTGTTTAGCATTCCAATTTACTGATGAAATTGCCTCGTGAAAGCACCGATTAAGCTCGAATTCATCACATAATCTGAAGTACCTACAATACCAGTGTAAATACTGGTTTTAGTTCATTTGAATACAAGCCTAGAAGCTACTACTTATTCATGGTTTGTTTTATGTTAAGTTGGTTCGTTTCGCTCGACCGCGAAAGTCAAATCATTTGCAATTTTAATATTCTGCGTTTCGCAAGTAACATGACTGGTAAAGTTGTACGCCAGTCGTAAACCATTTTCTACGACTCCGTCTACAAACTTTGAATTATACGGTCAGGGCCGGGTTGCATATAAAGTACAAGTTAAGGGTATGGGTGAATTAAACAAAACAATAATTGGAACGTTCTAAGAACTCCTAGTTTATTGCAATCCGGCCCAATCTTAAAGTTTCCAGTAATAAAAACTACAAGTTATTTCAATTTTGCGATCAACTGAACGGACCACATTATAAGCTTCCAACTACACCTTACACTAATCTAGACAGCAGAGCACAGACCCCAGTACAAAAAAGCGATGCAGAATCGCAACAGCGCGCCCCTGTTGCAACTTAGGTACGTAATATTATTTTAGACATTACTTAATTCGATTATACCTTTACATAGTTATGTTTTGTTTTCAACTGTGATTATTTAGTTGTACAACTCTGGTGATTACATAAAAGAATGAATAAAATATGAAAATGTATAGCTTGTTTTATTTTTAGACTAAACTTACACTCTTTATCGAATTTTTGTAACCCCTAAACATATTTCAAAACATTGCAGGTACCCATGCATTGAGAACTTACGAGTGAATTCGTAGAAATTACCTTTAATTTTATATCTTGAGTAGGATGTACGGTCTAAAAGGTTATTTATTTTTACAACGAACCCCTCCAAAGAAAACAACTCTGAAAAAGGCAGCTATCGATAGTGGCAAATATAATATTCATTATTTTCTTAAATTCTTTTTACAAAAGAAATCAATAGTTAGAGTTTTTTAAAAAAAGAGCTCAGAATAATATTGCAACCTCTTTTGGTAATCTGAGCCAAATATCTAACATACCTAGACGTACTATAAGAAGGTTCTTAGAATCGGTTTTTGTTTATCGATTTACTGAATATATATTATTTGCAGTATAAGCAATGAAACCTACTACGAGTAGACCCAAACGGTCGCTGAGCTAATACCAAGTAATCTAAATTGAAAACCGTGAGCTGGCCGGCTAACATTTGATATTTGATGAGTCTCGTGTTTCTAGTGTCCCAATATAGGTACAGTCAGATAAAACATTTCACAAAAAAATATGAAAGGAAATCATATTTTTTTGTGAAATGTTACCTACGGGCCTACGGTACAAGATTTCATAAAAATGTATCCTGTTGAGCTCTAAGTAACGCTCTAAGTTATGTAAGTAACTAGCAAATTTTATGAAATATTATTGTGGAACACACTGGAGAACCGTTAATTATATTTTTGAAAATTTTAATTTTTTACTTTTTACTGTTGTTGATTGTACCTACTCAAGATTATGACCGAGCAAGGCCTGAGTCACCAAAGGTTTGGATACTTATTCCCAAAGGAGATTTTTTGTAGTTTAATTCTATGTTCAATTAAACTCACCTATACGTATAGTATTATATAATCTGTGCCTATACCGAGAAAAAATCAATTTTCCTAAGTCGTAGGTAGGTAGGTACTTATTGGGATATCTCGACAGTATATAAGTAGGTACTTAGACCAATTTAGGTTCGTTACGCTCTAGCGGTTGCCCGCCTAGGCGGTTCGTTTGAGCGGCCAGCCCGCGGTTGCATATTAAACTGCTGGAAATGCGGCTAGCCGCGCGGTTAGCCGCCGCCGTGGTTAACCGCTAGTGCGTTTGTGGCCTTAGTTACTAAAAGGCAGCTTGAGAAAACTAAAACTAAAAAACTAAAAAAATACTATTATCTCACTGCAAGGACGAATTAGTGTGTTACCTAATTCGTCCAAGTCTAACTGAGAATGGATATGGGGACGTACCAGCTCGTCGTCGCATTACCTACCACTACAGATGCATCCGACCGTTGCGTACGAAGTGCAGGTGCGGGTTCAATTTCCAACGTACTGGTTTAAGTATTGTGTATTTTTGGGTTTCGTGAAGTTTCGTGCTGGCTTATCTTGGATGAATTAGTGTGTTAATTCGTCGAAGTGGCTTAATACCTTACTTATTTCAGTTTACGAACTATAATTATTCGAAGTTTCATCAAGATCTATTCAGCCATTACCACGTTATTCAGTCACAAATACCTATAATCTTATCTTTGATGCTAATTGAACATGGTCGATCTTATCTAAATTGAAAATCAAATCAAGGTCTCAAACTATTACGAACGGTACCTACTACGAATATAACAGATACCTACCGCCTTATTTATTCCATGGTACAGTCGGTATCAGAAGTAGATCACTATTTGAAAACTAATTTTTTACTATACTTATTACTTTATACTTTACTTATACTTGACTACTAGAAAATTTTTTTCAGAATTGGCTCTATACTTAACTAATATCATTTTTCGTCATACTATGACAGTACTTAATAACTTCTATAAGAATTTATTTTTTTAATTATACTCAGTTGGTGATATGTGGGCGACCATCTCCACACCTTGGGTCCTTGACGGTCGGCGATATCGGGGTCGGCCAAAAAAGCGTTGGTGCGACGAACTAGACGCCTTCGAAAGAGGATGGTGGCAGGAAGCTCGGGACAGAGAGCATTGGAAGTCTTTGGGGGAGACCTTTGCCCAGCAGTGGGACGAAATAGGTTAAATAAAAAAAAATACTGGAAAAAGACAATGAAAACTTACTAGTTTTCAATCTACGTTTTAAGTAATTCTTAAAACTTTGTCTTACATCATGACACGCAGGTATGAAGCCGACTGTTCTTACCTAACATGTTTCGTGTCGTTACTCCTAGGTGACATGTTTCGTGATTCGGAGTGCTAGTCTTCAAGAAGCTTAAATAAATCAGGACATCAGCAATTTTTGCCGACGGCATAAGCTACGAGAATTCTTATTAAATTGCAAAGTACCCTTTCACATGCGTACGGTAGCCGTCTACACGGCATAATTTACACATTACCGAAAAAATGATTCATCTTGACAGGCTTACTGTTCCTGTGTAATGTTAGTATGTGTGCAAATACGTTGGAAAGAAAACAAGGTTTTATTGGGAACTGTGCGGGTAAGACGCAGCCGTGTGCATGAAAAAGGCACTCTCAAATTCAAGTATATACTGCAAAGCTACAAGGATAAACTAGCCGGCAGGAAACCTATTTGGAACTTGGAAGTTCACCACGTAAAGTCAGCCCTCATCTTTAGAAATGGTTTAGATACAGCTCGTTGAACATTTTACATCATGAGTTTTTACTTTTATATATTTTTTTCGACGATATCTCTAGGAATATTCATCAATATTATGTGTAGGAAGACAATCGTATCGAATAAACAGTTTTATTTCAATCCTTTTTCCGTATTTACTATTTTGTTTTGATATAAATCACCTTTAGAAGTAGGTAATTTTTAGTGATTAAATTTTTGACCCGGGGCGCGATCGGTGTCTAATTCTAATTCGTCGTGGGGGAATAAGATCTGCACTGACGTCCCGCGTTGGGGTGTATTGTGCATTGTCCCCCTGCTGACCTCACCCCAACCAGCCCAACTCCTTGAAGTAACGGTGAAGGACTTTGGGTTGATGACAGCAATGTTCCAGCATCCCCGGTGGTGTTGTGGATGCCAAGGAGTGAGACCCGATCAGCTCCTGCAGTCCCGTTTTGGATCTGGCTTCAGCTGTGGCAGAGCAATGTAGCAAGACATGCTCTACTGTTTCTTTTTCCTGAAGACAGCCACGATAGAGGTCGCTGTCTGTCGCTCCGATCTTGAGGAGATGGTAGTTCAGATCACAGTGGCGCGATCGGTGTGCTGCCTTGCATAAGCCTAGCAGGTTTTCATATCATAGGTATTCTGTGACTAAATAGTGACATTAGAGCATCTCAGCGCGTTTTTTGCCGTCAAAAGCTTCTTGTTTTCGTAGGTATATCTGTATCCACGTCACTTGACATTATGCTGGGCAGCGAAAGCAGTTCAGAGCTTGCGATATGAGGGCCGGTCACAAACAGTGGTAGCACCTGCGTAGCTACCGCTACGAGTTAACCTGCTACACTGTAGCAGGTTAACTCGTAGCTGCTTCCGAGGGTTTAATGGTGTAGCAGCTACACCATTAACCCTCGGAAGAAATGTAACCAAACCAACTTGACATTTTACAATCCCTAAAGAATAGAAAACGCGAGTGAGTTATTATAGTATTATATAATCTGTGGTTATGTGAAGTCACGTTTAAAGATGGATTTATCAAACATTCTGATTAGGTACATAGTTTTATATTCTCTAAAACCAAAGTATGAAGTACTAAATTATTATTCTGTGCACTTGTATTTCTCATAAATAAGTGAGTTGTATTCTTTTTTGAGAAATAAATGTCTGAAACCGTAGGTCAGATGCGGTGGCGCTGTACCTACCTACATTAGATGAACAAAATGTAGTGCCTTAAAAATTGGAAACTGCAATAAAAACTTTTCATGAATATTGGTAGCAGGTAGGTCCAAAAAGTACCTACTTTAACCCATTTTTTATCGAGCAAGGGATAATACTCATCGTCGTAAGTTATAGGGCCTAATGAGATAGTTAGGTGCCTAAGTATACCCGGGTTCACACCCTTTAACCGCAGAGAGAGGATAGGCTTGAAATGACCTGCCGCCCCATTTGATGGAAACATGTCGGTACTTTAATATGCAAAAGTCCGGTTTTTATGTTGCCCCAATGTAAATCGGTTATTTGACTGGGTAATTAAAAGATAAGAGATTTTTGCGATCACATATCGATACTTTATCACCGTCTTAAAAATCTGACAGGAATTTTGTTAAACACTGTACACTGTACAGTGTGTAAAATAATACTCCAGAATTCGTATAAGAGCCATTCAGACCTACTTTAACGCTCCTGTTTACGATATTATGTTGGGAAAAAAACGTCATGATCTTCTTTTGCTAAGATAATAATTTGTCTTTAGTTTTCGCGAGTGATATTTTTACACCCATTTTAAGTTATGCAAATTCCTTATTAGAAAAACAATGGAATTCGATAGTTTTCTGGTTTGAATTTTGTATATCCCACAACTGACCAAGGTATCTGTTTTGCTTCAGTATTTTCTATCCCCGGGGATCATTGACAGATTTCAGTGGAAAGTAGGATTCCAGGTAAACCCCTGCCTTAAAATAAAATATTCCGGCATTGTTTTGTTTGCTGGAGGATTTATACCCAAAAAATCTTCAAAACAGTGCTGTTTCAGTTTGTGTTTAGAATAATATCTTCGGGACTTTGGATACATTATAAGTTAGTTATTATTCTGTAAAATAAAATGATAGATTACTTCATAAAAGAGTTGGTATCATTATGAATACCATGGAGTTTTCTACTGAATGTAAATCTACACAAATTCCAAGGAGAATAAAAATAAAGATAAATTATTATGAGATCTAAAATCGCACAGTAAGTAGAACTGTTTTACGAGTATAATGAGAAAAAGATCCCTTCCCCTTGACATCTGCTGAATTCACTGAACAAGAAAAAGTTTAAAACAATTCTTTGGTACGGAACTACGTTTAGGTAATCTTAATGGACTGAAGTCGTTGTGTGCGGAGATAAAAATAAAGAGACAGCAGGTAATGATGATATTCTGTCGTTACTGTGAAATGTTTTGCGAAACGGAAACTCTTTTTTTTAAGATGATAAAATGTCTTATGTTTTGTAGAACAAATCTTCTAAGATTTAGTTAACGCTGTTAACTATATAAAACACGATTTTAGATCTATTCCCAAATGTATTTGAGTTGAATATTGCTTGTATAGTTATTAACTAGTGTTGGTAAAAACACCTGTTTTAAAATACATAGACCGGTACCTGCTGCCTGCTTATCTACGTCTTGGATTGCAAGGGCTAAAGGTGCGTTTAGACCAAACAAGCGAATGCCCATTCTCCCCTGTCAAATTATCTTGGTGTAAACAAGGAGAGCATCGTCGTTCTATCTTTGTGACAGTTCTATGGAATATTCCAAAAGCGCTCCCTCGCTTGGTGTAAACGGCCTGAGAAGCTCTAGAGCGTGCCTAGGGCATTCTTTCGTGTTTGGAAGCTCCGCTGGTTACCAAAATAACGTTAATATAAAAAAAACGCACTTACAGTTCTATGCTCGTTCGGTCTAAACTCACCTGCGTCGCACGTAATAATTTCAGTTTTTTTTGTTCTTGTTTGACGGTATTTTTTTGTTGTAAACGCTAAAACGAATTTTAATTTACAAGAACACTCTTGTTCTAACTCAAGCTCTAAGTTTGTTCGGTCTAAATATACCTTAAGCTGTTTACGAATTCAATTTTCTCCTTTCCTCTACCATAGATTAGAGTGTGCATTTCGTACAAATCTGCAGCATCCACGGCTGAGACAAAGGACAAATACTTGGACAAAACACGATTTAAGATTTAGTTCCAAATGCATTTGAGTTGAATATTGCTTGTATAGTTTCAGCGGACTAGGAATAGATGTCGCATGTTTGTTTTGTCAATAAGGGATATGCAAATAATAAAATATTTATAACTTAACAGAGTTTCTCTAAAATTGGTCTTAATAATAAACTTTCTAAAAGATTTTAATAATAATGAGCTCTACCAATAATAAGTACCTAAAGGTATGTGCATCTAACCAAGATGATTTGTAATAAGCGTCCCTTTTTTCCGTATTCTTATGAACGGGGCGCTTGGGATATATTTTTAGATAGTGTAAGCTTGCCTTTACCATTCTTCACCACATAGTATAAAGCAAAGTCACTTCCCGCATCTGTCTGTATGTATGTATGCTTAGATCTTTAAAACTACACAACGGATTTTGATGTAGTTTTTTTAATAGATAGAGTGATTCAAGAGGAAGGTTTATATGTATAAAACATCATCATCATCACTGCATTGCACCTGTGCGAAGCCGGGGCGGGTCGCTAGTTACCAATAAACACCAAATTAACAAAGATTTTTGAAGTTATACTTATAATGCGACTTCCAACAAGGTTGCATTGAACGGGAAGCGTTAGTCTCTATCTTTTTCTATTCCCCCGAATAGAAAGAGACAGAGACTAGCGAGAGTGATCACATACGGAGACCCCCACAAAACGCAAAATAAATAGATATCGCGTTCTAGGATCCGACCAAACTTAGCAGCGCCATCTAGTTCTGATTTAGGCAACATGAGCATAGAACCTTTTATAACTAAATAAGTACTGCATAATGGTTAAGTATATAAAAATAAATACTAAATTAATTTCACATTAAACACAGAGCGAGAGTGAATGCGTGGCACTCGAAGTATAACTTCTTCCGCGCGGAGGGACTCCACGCACAATTTTTTTCAGAGGAAGTTACTCACTACAGACTCTGTAGCTATTATTATGCCAAAACTATTAAACAGGTTAAAAGCATTACCTACGGTGCTGCCGTATTTACCTACCAACTAACAGCCATTATGTAGTCTCAGACATGTGGCCACACAGAACAATGCAGTCACTTTGGTATAAACGTAGGTTTTGTTATGCATTCATTATTTGGTAAAATGTTGCAACATGTTAATTATTTATAATGGTACCTGTCTACAAATTCCCTTGGTTTGAATGATTATGTGTAGGACCTTGGACCACTGAACTCATTGTGGTAGCCAATTTCTAGTTTATTAATTTCTACGGGATTTACTTGCCATGCAAACAAAGCTAAAAAATATAAGCGAGTATAAAAATACTATGTGAAAGTTCGCTCTACTTAACCGTTGTTTTGCTCCAAAACAGGTATTAATAAACTTATCTAGAGTCACTAAACGGAATCGCATCAATTCAACAAAGTGTTCAGCTCACTAGAGACAGTTTTCACACTAAAGTTCGTGTAATTCCTGAAGAGACGCTAAGTTTGCGCTTAAATCATACTTAGTTGAGACAACAAGCATCCGAGCTGCAGTGGCAACCAGGGCGTCGCATCTTTAGACATTGGAATGAACTCAAGTAGATACATAGGCACCTGACTAGGTGGAGCACGCACACCACTAGTAGGTATATGATTAGATAAATTTTGTCAAATTTGTAACTTTCTCGTTCTGTCGACATACCACAAACGCTAAAACTGTTAGGTACCTACCTATATGCCTGGGTAAAATAAAAATACTCATGGAAAATACACACTACACAATTTAGTCCTAATCTAAGCAAAACTTGTACACACTGCTACACATCAGGCTAGACATTATCCATCAGTCCAAATAGTCTGATCTGTCGCCGTGTCTTAGGTGTGAATGGGTATAAGATTGCTGATCGAATACTAATAAGTACATACCTACTCAGTTGGTAATCTGAGCCTACTTAAAAACACCATTACATCCAGACACAGAGCAAACATCTACCTATGTTCGTTCATCTATAATCTGTGTTGGTAAGTATCATTTATAAGCATATCACGAGAAGTGGAGAAACTTGAGCACCTAGGTAGTTACCTGTATTTCAGTGAAGAACTTTAGGTAACCGATGCACAGCTTCACTGGTTTTCTACGAACGCAAACGATTCCAAGAAGCAGTGCCTACCTAGGTACCCACACCCGATCTATTTGTACTTCATCGTGTACTTTCTATAAAAAAAAGGGACTGCTACGTGTATTGTATGCTACGGATACGCTGCGCTGGTGCTACGTGGTTGCTACGTATTTCCTACGAGTGTGCTACGCGTATGCTACGGAACTTCATATGAAAATCGACAAATCCAACATTTGCCTAGACTTTGATATGAACCTAGTTTTTGCAGAAAAATTCTGATGCTGACTGAATAAAAACAAAGTAAAAAGCGTTTATCAAGCAGTTGCGACCACTCGGTAGTTTAATTAAATTTTTAATTTATTGTGAAGACGGCGCGTGTACCCCGAACACCGCCCAGCAATTTGCTGCGCCCCACTTGTACCTCCTAATTTTATTATGTTGGGACAACGAGAAAATGTTATTTTAAATAGCTACTTACCTAGGTAATACAATAGAAATAAGGTCGGAAAAGTTAAATAGTTATAGTTTATTATTTTTAAATTGGTTCTTTCTCTTTTCTCTTTCTTTTCTACATATACATACAGGGTGTAACAAAGTGTGTAACAAGTCCCGAAAACTTCGGACCACAGTCTGACCTCGAAAAATGTCAAAAGTTGTCACATTTCATAAAAAATGTGACAACTACTTGGCAAAATTGTACTTAGGTACTTAATTCGCGAACCGCGAATAATCCGCGAGTGTGTCGGTGACCTTCGCGGTTCGCGAATCCGCGCATTCCGCGTGGTAAATATCAGATTTTTCTTGGTTCCATAGAAAAAGTTGATCATACATATTATGTAACTCCCGAAGGGTTGTTAGTAGGCAACTGTACCTATGTGTTGGTGTACTCAACCATTAGGTACCTATAGACACCGGTAGATAAAGATAACTATCATCTCTTTATTCACCCAACTCGTGTAGGTATCTAGTAGTCAGAAGCTTATGTTATGTATAATAATATTTGAACTCACATAATATTTTGAGTAGGTAGTTTCACGGCGCAAGACGGCACGGCACAGCCCCCAACTTTCAGCTTAGTTCAAAGTTTGATTTATCTATCCGATAAAACTATCTTGACTTGGGTGCTTCCAGCGAAGAAAATTTGGAACGTGCGGGAGGCATCTTGATCATACTTATGTACCTACCTAAGTTAGTAGTTTAATGTAGGTAAAAGTAAACTAGCATATCCCACTGTATAATAAGGAGAATAATCACTAAGGTAAACAGTTAGTTCTCTCTGTTCTGTGGGTATACCCTGCTGCCTTACCGCTAAGCTAAATTTTAATAGTACCTAGTGGAGTTTAAAAACCACCAGGTACTATTAATTGGGCATTATTTCTAAACTTAAGGTACTGTTACACATGCTAATAAAGCATGCTTTTAGTGAGCAAGTTCTCATTTAGCATGTATATCGAGACCTTGCTAATAATTAGCATGCTATAAAATCGCACGACCGTCCATTTTTGAGCATGGTACCTGCAGCGCGGGTGAAGGGGGCGTGCTTTTAGCGCGTGTGAACAGGTTTGCTTATTGAGCATGCTAGTATCGATCGATCAGTCGTTTGCGACAGGTGCGCGTGCACAAAGAGCGTGAGAGCACGCTATAAAATAGCATGTGTATTGGAGTGTTTGCTTTTAGCATGCTTATTCAGAAGCATGCTTATTGCTAGCAAATGTAAATGTAAACTGGCATGCTAATATTGAGCATGCTAATTAGCTCACTAATTAACATGCTATTTTCTAGCTTGTGTAACAGTAGCTTTACTCTAAATCATTTAAAACTGAAATACTTACCTGATATTTAATTTCGAAAACACTTATACCTAGTAAAAATTGTATAGTTTTCAAGGCAGCTGTACTAATATCTAAGGATAGAGATGCAGTCTTACAAAAAACATTTTGAAGTTGTTTTTTTGGGGCAACGCAAATGGGATTTGGCAAATGAATTTCGGTGCCGCATTTTTTTTTTGCCATTTGATAGCATAGCACTGAGGAGCACATAAGCACTCATCGAGTCCATGACTCATACTGCATGATCGGATGTCAAAGACTCATCAAAAGAAGTCACTTTTGTAAGAAGACGCTTGACAATGTAAGCACTTTTAAAACTAATAGCATTTTTTTTATTATTTTGCTTTTTTGCGGCTATGATATCACTGCGGCCTAGATGGCCTATTGTATAATCGCCATTAAACTACACTTTAGATTCTTTTTTTGCACAGAAAAATACATAATGTACAAACAAGTTAAAACTAAAGCTATGTATAAAGGCGAGTTACACTAGGAGTATGAGAAGGTACGTGATAATTCAAAACACCTTATAGATTTTGGTTGTTTATTTGTCAGGAAGCAAATGATTCACAGCATTGGTGGGATACAGAGGTCTAACAACACTGGGCCGAAACATTCATTTTCCTGATAATTATTAGCAGAAGGTACAACAGCCTAAAATACATAAGTACCCAAATACAAAAAACGTGGGAAAACAACATTACACAGCTAAGATACTTAGTAAAGCGAGTTTTTTCTTTTTGTGTTTTTATTATTTACTACACACCTTACTAAATCACAATTTCTAATTATGTCAAAAATTATTTATCACATTTATAACATTCTGTACAAAGTAAAAAAATATTTTGATACTCCAAGATAGGTAAAGCTGCATGAACTTTGCAACAATATCTTTAAAATATTATTACTGGTGTTACAAACGTTTGTACAAATTAAACACTTAAATTACGACTATGCTATCATTTTCATTCATGTAAATGTACTTTGTATAAAGCACTTGAGCGGACAACAAGTAGAATCTACTCGGGCATCACTCAACTGCAAAACATCATAAAATGATATGCTTCTGTAACTCTATTGCGTATTGCATGGTACCAATGCAGTGCTACAAAGTACAAGGTAGGCATACTTACACAGATAATTATAATTTATTTTTTTATATTTTTTTTTTGCTTTTTAACTATCAATACACCTCCCGCTTCGAATATAATAAAATTGTTAAGATATAAATAACACAATATTGACATACAACCTTCATAAGGAGCGAATTAACATTGTATTGTATGCGTTTAACTTACGTTTAGTCCCTTCCGGTCCGGTTCTAATAAGATTGAATCTCGCGCGGTTACGATTTCTTTTTGTGTCGGAATTTATCTAATACTTTGTACACAAGATTATTGCTTTTACTCTAAAATGCTTGTTACATTAGGAACATTATTATTGATGATAATTCTAAACTAAGTGTACTGAAATTGCAATACACACACATGCGTGTACACTGCAAAAGAGAATCCCACTGCAAATAATAATATAAAAAGAGTAATTGAATAGATGGCAAGTTGTTGCCGGCCTGGCGCGTTCTCTGCCCACCCATGCGCGAACATTCGACTCTATTCAAAACATACTTTATAACTTCATCATTATGCAAAAACATTACAACCTTTATAATTTGAACTCTCTTTCTCTCTCTCTCTAAAAACTGGGACTTTAAAAATGCAAAATTGTGATTTGTGACAGTGATTATAGAGAACCAATCAAATATACTCTATAGGGACACTCAAATCGTTACAAATATAATCAATCTCTAACTAATTTACATAAACTGAATTATTTACAAAATATGAACGCGTCTGATGAGACGCGTCGACTTCCTTACATATTTGTATCTATTTACAATGACTATATCAACATTAAACTAAGAGCATTACATTATCGTGAGCTTGATCAAAGTAATCCCTTGTTCAAAACATGCTAACGGTCTGCTTCTAAAACGGCACACTTATGGTCAGTCATACTAGATTTTTTTTTCTTTTTTTTACATTTATTTTTTAAACATATTATTATAGTTCCTTTCAGCTAAAAAAAACAAATAGTCCTGTAATTTACAAAACACTGTGGCTTCATTAATATCGATTTGTTTTACTGTATTAGAAGCCCAATCATGAACTTGATAGAAATCAGTCTTGGGTCGAAGGAAAATAATCAGTACTCACTCCTGCATCAGATTTAGATTACTGAATACCTATTTAGTATTTACATGTCAATTGAGGATTCCATGATTATTTTGCTTTTGTTAACTGTAAACACATCCAAATACAATTGTCAGGTGATACACCAAATAATTCAATATTTTTGATTAATAGCACGTTATACTTGTACTAATATTATGTACTAAAGGTCCCGACTTCAGGGTACAAATCCATGACCCTAACTATACCGGGTCATCTCATTTAAAAAATATTTGGTTCCCATACGCATTACTGCTCAAGCTGATCCAGCATACATTTATGTATCAAAATCTCTACTCAAATCTATGCTTGAGTAACAATTTCTGTATCAGAATATGAGCCATAGAAAAAGAGCACACTAGGTCATATTTCATAACTGACCAAAACCATGTGGTTATAAGCCGGGAATAATGACTGGAGATATCACGGTCATGGTTTGGTACAGATTAAAGTCAGTCCATAAACCTTACTCTAATCTAATGTCATGCAAGTGTATGCTAAGCATTAGAATCTACTTATGTTCTGATTAGCACAGTAAATAAGTAATACCGGTTAATTGAATTGAATCATAATTCAAAGCAATACGTTTTCATACATTATGATAATTTATTGTAACCACATTAACCCATTTATTCAAATTCCACTGTCATTTTAGCGCGGCTATCTGATTTTTTTGATTATAAAAATGCTCTGTGTCTTGCAACAAAAAAGATGACAACAGATTTAGCAGCCGTTTAAGCTAGCGCCGCTTTAGACAAATATGAATACACCTTTAAGTATAGTAGAAAAATAACAAAGATCTGTTAGCAAATATGTAAGTTATCAATAGCTTTTATTGCAATTAGATTGTGTTATGCAAAGATTAGAACAGAATTTATATTTGTAATAAACATACAAAAGGACGATACATATCATAATAATACTAGGATAAAGCAAAATGCCAATGCGTATGAATATGTATACATAGCCATTTGTAAAATAAGCAAAACCAGAACTGGTGCCATAGTAGGAAATCACAAATGACTCTAATATACGGATTATGGGATAATTTTGAAAAGTACTTAACAGATTTTGTTATAGTTTACACAAAGGTAGAGTAAAATTTGATGCGTGCACTAGGAGTTCAATTATACCTACAACTATTGGCTGGTGTGCTGGACAGCTTTAATGAAACTACTGAATACCAGCATGTTATGGCACAAAAGTTGAACAAATATCAGCTCTTGGATAAATTATGTACTTATAGAGAGAAAAATATCACTCTTTAGCTTATTTTAGACTTTGATTATAAAAATGTGGACTAATGGTTACAAAATATCGCAAAATACACATTGGAGTCATCAATTATAGCCATGGAATCCCCATATTTAGAAATGGACATTTATAGATAATTGCACTGCTGATTTGAGATACAGGCACTATAGAGCACATGTGGCTCTAACATTGTAAAGTTAAAACTCTGTGTATGGGTACATTGATTCACTAAAATAATATCAATGCAGAATAGAAATTAACTAGTTTAACAGTTAACAACAAATAGGCCTTACTGGACAACATAATGAAGGCAGAAAACATATTACCTACACTATGTAAACATAAAATGGACATTTTGGACATGACATTCGTGGATCAGGTAAAACAATACATTTTTACCACTTCTTTACAACTGGAATGTGGCTAATTTACAAACAATGAATCAAGAAGTGCAATTATCTGATAAACTGTGGTCTTTTAGGCTGACAAGCACACATGCTATTGATATCAACATGAAGTAGATCTATAATACAATTTGCTCTACAAGTGTCTGGAGTTTATAAAACGATTTATTTACGTCAAAGATGCGCCATCCGGGCGGTTACGGTTCAAATGACACTTTGGTTGGACAGACCGCGCGCGAGTGTAATAAGCTGCCCGTCTCACCTGGGGCGTGCACTACCAGGTGAAGGCCCACTCCTATTTGTCGGCGTCAGGGGGCGGAGCGCCGCCAAAGTCGAGCTGGTAGCCTCCGGCACGCGTCATTTCCTCCATGCTGGGCTCCTTGCACTCGTGTCCAGCATGGCCCGCGGCGCCGCAGTTCCAGCACGAGAGCTTTGGCGGCGCGTACAGCACTGGGACGAAGCCGGCGTACGGAGCGGCTGGAGGGTACGGTGGAGGTTCGCCATTAGCGAACGGAGGCGGCGGGCGGTAAGTAGGCGGCGGGGTAGGATACCCATACGGCCGCTGATAGTGTAAGTACGGGACGGGTAAAGGCGGAGCGGACGGCACAGCGCGTCTTACCGCCGGTGCTGGAGTATCAGGCGGTGACGCTGACCCGCTCGACCCGCTGTCGGACGATGAACGCGTCGCCGGTATGTAAGCCCGTCTTCGCACCCCGTTTAGCTTCTCAAGCGAGCGATATGACAGCATGCTGAGCTCTCGTAACCTTTCATCTGGCATGTGTGCATTGTGACGGATCTGGAAGAAGAAAATACATGTGACTTGACTAGTCTTGTTGGGTCGCTCACGTGGTGGGCTGCGTCGGGAGCGAGGCAACGCGTAACCACTATTGGTACGATTGACACTTACCTCAGCGACTGTTAGATTATCGAAGTTGGCGGTAAGGTGAGGTAGCGAGGGGTCGGTTGTAGGGGGTTGCGGCGGCGGGGGGGAGCGGTCACGTGACGGCCTGCGTCGGGAACGAGGCGAGGTGGCGCGACTGTCTCCAGGAGATGACACGAGCGGCGATGGCGGTGCACCGCCTGATGACGATGCTTGGTAGTTGATCACCTAAATGATACACAAAGAGTTAACAGCAAGAAGCCTGTATGTTGTAACCTGCGGTATCACTACTGCTAACATGCTGATCTAACAAAAAATGTTAGGACAATATTGCTCCAGGCTTTGAACAAAGAACTGGCACTTAGATTCAAATAGTATAAAAGATACTTCAAGGTGATTCTTGTGATTTTACTAAATAATAAATACATAACGAATTTAATTATAAAAGCATTCAGATACATTCAACATCAAATTACTACCTACAGACCAAAAATGGAGTAACAGTTATCAAGTTGTGATGCTTACTGTACCTAATATCATTGCCTGATATACTTTTCTCATAATTAATCAGCTCACTTGGAAATATCACTTAGTTATAAAAATATTGGTTTCAATTCAACATTCCACTTTTAATCTATCTCTAAACAATAAGGGTTAAACAGTAGCTATTATTATTCTTATGAGATTCTGGTTTGCAATACGATCGAAAATAATTCTGCAAATGGTGTTGATTCTGCATTTTTCGAAACTAACCTAATTTAACAGCACTAAAACCAAAGCTGTCCTTGTCGTTTCAGTTTATAAGAAAGGGACAGCAACTTTAGAAAAATGTAAGTTTAGAAGGTAAGTTACAAACCCACAGCAATATCTTCTAATAGTATTTTAAAACAGTATTGGAAGGTAATTGGGTGAGGTTCTGGTTCTCAAAAGTAGCTCAGACATACTTACCTCTATAGGCGGATTTATTGGGGACACAATAATATTTGCAGCCCAACCGTGCTGTCCCATGTACTCTCCAATGTTGTACTGCGGAGGCAACGGCAGGCCTGGAGGTGGATGTGTCACCTCTCCGATGATGGAAACCACACCAGTAGGAGTGGACATCACAGGCGGTGAACTCATCTCCGTTAATGAATCTGTACTTGGCAGCTGAAAATTTACACGTTGATGTGAACTAAAAGATCCTTTGCAATATTCTGAAAACTAAAAGGCTTTTATTTGGTGGCGACTCCCTTACCATTCTGTCACTGGCTTATAAAACTCAGTTATTTGAGAAAAAGACTATGTTAACCTTGTGACTAAGATTGTGATTTGAATGATGCTGAATAATAAGCATGCAAGTTCTCAAAATGTATCCCAAAGAAACATGCATCAGTCAGTAATGATAGTGAATACTTTGTACTGTTTACAAACATAGCAATCAGCAATACGTAAATTGTATGATATTTCCAGATATTTAATGGATTCAGTGAATTTCAGTGCTTTATTTTTGATATAATATTGATTCATTGATTACTGTATTTTAACAATGATATGAGTACAGTAAGTAAGTGAACTAGAACTAAATGATATGAGAAGGAGAGTGAAGTGAAAATGTAATGTTAATGATAGTGATACTGACCTGCACCCCGGGTGTTTTGACATACATCAAGCCAGGCGGTAATCCCAAGCTAGGCAAATTAGGCGGTGGAACTGACATGTTGGGTGTAATACTAGATTGTGTATGGCATCCACTCACAGGCACTACATTTATATGCTCTTGCTGCTCAGGAAACTGTATTCGCTGGTCCTCCAATTTTAATTTCTCTAAAATATCACCAAAATGTGATTTTTGATCAAATGTAAATGCTGGATGATGTAACGCCATTGTGTACAGGAGCAAGATTTCTTCCAATAAGTCTCCATATAAACCTTTTAGAAGACCACTCTGCTCCAAGCTGACCATGGCATTGTACAATGTGGTGGCACACGCAAAATTACATGAGCGTAGCAGCGACACATACAAGGCCATTTTTCGCCGGGTTCTGGGATCTGTATTGGCGCCGCCGATGTCCGCAGCCAGGTCTGTGGGGTTGTTTGCTCTGAGCTCGGCTCCACGCAACTCCTGGAAGTCCCGCTTACCGAGTTCCTCCAGGTACGTTCCGATGAAGCGTAGTTCGAATGGCAAGCACATATTTAACAATGTACACATTGCGTCTATGCGTTTATAGCTTTCCAATTCTTTAAACCATGATACCACGTCCTCTTTGCAAACCATTTCCAGAACACATTGAAATTTTGTGTAAAGAATCAACCGGTCCTCTGCAGTAGAAGCGGGTCCGTTTCCTAGATTTTTCGGCACACGCGGACTCTGTAACTTATTGATGGCAGTAATCCAAGGATTTTCGATTGTAACATTAGTAATTCAGGCTCAAAAACAGTATTTTCCAAGTTTTTTAATGGTTAGCCAACTACAGGCAATGCTAGTAGTTAGTTTTGACTTGTCTATAGTCTATGATTTGATTGACATAGATTGAATGAACTATGAATGACATAGAAGAAAAAGCACAGACAATGTGTGCCATTTTATGATTTAGCTATAGATAGATGCGCACTATTATATATATAAGTATCTACCACAGACAAATATATGAATTTTTGCACAGATTTTTGTATGAAAACCTCTACTCCAATCAATGTTTCAGTGACGGCCCTATTTATATTTTTGTCAGTCATGCTCATGACAGGCATGAATACATGACAGGACGGACCCTTGTGCAAGGCACTTTTACAAGGAAACAAAACAAGTTGATATGTCTATATTTGTTTGGTAGTATAATAATCCTAATTCTATGGTTTATTAGGTAGCAAAATTATTCATTGGAATCACAATGAAGATCATGAGAGAATCCATCACTTTGCCTTCAAATGACAGCCGATGTTGTCTGTCAAAATGACGGAACGGACATGACATAAAAAACAAGAAGAAGAAGAACATTACAATACAAAACGAAATTGAGTTTTTCGATTTGTCTGCCGTGTCTTGTAGAAATTCGATAAAATTAGGGAATTAGTGTAAAGAACACAGGATGGCTCCATCAGAAGATGTTGAGATGAAAAGCGTTGAAAGCCCTGAGGCTCCTAGCGATGTGGACACATCTGAAGTAAAAAAAGATGCCGACGTAATGGCTGTTCAAGATTTGAGAGAACATGTTCGACAAATAGACAAAGCCGTATCTTCCAAGGAGCCTCGATTTGCTATGCGTGTTCTGAGGTCTTTGCCGAACACCAGACGAAAGCTAAACGGTAACGTTTTACGCGGGATTATCAACCAAGTATTCCCTGTAAGCGCTGACAAAGAGTCTCTTCTTGGCTTTGTGGAAGCTGTGGCAGCAGGAGCTGCAGAAATTGAAATTCCGAAGAGAACAGCGACAAAACAGCCTGTCCCTGAAGTCGATGTCTACCTGCATCTGTTAGTTTTGCTGCGTTTACTTGACAACAATAAGTTGGAAGAGGCCGCTACTTGTTCTCAAAATCTAGTGAACAAAGTCACATCACAAAATAGGAGGACCCTCGACTTGATTGCTGCCAAGTGCTACTTCTACCACTCCAGAGTGTTTGAGTTGAACAACAAGCTCGACCTTATCCGAGGACTATTGCATGCCCGTCTTCGCACATCCACTCTGCGCAACGACTATGAAGGACAAGCGGTACTCATCAACTGCCTCTTGCGCAATTATTTGCATTACTCGCTTTACGATCAAGCTGATAAGTTGGTAAGCAAATCTGTTTTTCCTGAAAATGCTAGTAACAATGAGTGGGCAAGATTTCTTTATTACCTTGGCAGAATAAAGGCTGCTCGTCTTGAGTACAGTGATGCCCACAAGCACCTTGTACAAGCCCTCCGTAAAGCCCCACAGACTGCTGCTGTTGGGTTTCGCCAAACTGTGCAGAAGTTAGCCATTGTGGTTGAATTATTGTTGGGTGACATCCCGGAAAGGGCCATTTTCAGGCAGGCTCCACTGAGGAAAGCTTTAGCTCCATATTTCCAACTCACCCAAGCAGTAAGACTGGGTAATCTTCAGAGATTTGGAGAGGTACTAGAGAACTTCGGACCTCAATTCCGTTTGGACCATACATTCACCTTGATCTTGCGCCTGAGACAGAATGTCATCAAGACTGCAATCCGCTCCATTGGTCTATCATACTCTCGCATATCACCAAAGGATATTGCTCGCAAGCTTGGACTAGACTCTGCTGAGGATGCTGAATTTATTGTAGCCAAGGCAATTCGTGATGGAGTGATTGAGGCTACCATTGACCCAGAAAAGGGATACATGAGTAACAAAGAGAGCTCTGATATATACTGCACTAGAGAGCCGCAGCTGGCTTTTCACCAGAGAATTTCGTTTTGCCTGGAGCTCCATAACCAGAGTGTGAAGGCCATGAGATATCCTCCGAAGTCATATGGCAAGGAATTGGAGAGTGCTGAAGAACGCCGTGAAAGGGAGCAGCAAGACCTGGAGCTCGCCAAGGAGATGGCTGAGGAAGATGATGACGGTTTCCCTTAATTATTAGCTTGTTGTTTACAAAAAAAAACCCTTTCGGGACTGGATGTTTGTGTGTTTGCATTATACATCTCTAATCAATAAACTTGTGTATCTAATTTAACTGTTTGTTTATTTCTTATCAATTTTTTTTGTAGAATTTTTTTTTGGTTAATTTTTAGTAATTGGGTAGGTAAATAGGTAAATTTAACTACCATACTCCACTACACAGAGATGTTACTTATATGTAGATAACCTAACCAACTTACCGACCACCTAAATGCAATCTTTATTGTCGAAAAGAGTTTTGTTAGTACCTAGGTAGTCCCTAAAAATACTGGCCCGTATGGTGATTTACTGTTCAAGGACTGACAGACTCAAGCATGAGTTTTGTACAAGGAATTAGGATACCTATATATTTTGTACACAGATGAAGTCTGGTTTTTAATGAAAATCGCTCTCAAATCCATACTTGTGTATATACCTATCATGTAGCGTTTTCTTTTATTAGCATACTGGCTGTAGACAACCAAACTTTTCATAAAAAAACTTTCTAGAGTTTGTATCCATGACAACGTACATTAGACATCGATTTGTCAAAGTTATAAATAATTCAATACTACGACTATCGAAAACATAATTTTACCAAAAAAAACTGCAGCTAGGTATCACGCGCATTCCGTGTTGTCTGCATTAAAACTTAACTAAAGCAAGAATACTTAGGTAATCAAAGATTAAAAATGGTAGAGTTCACTCCAGCTACTATGCAGAAGTTGGCGGAGTTACTCCGACCTCCAGAGCCGGAAATTCTTCAAGGGGACGATTTACCATCGGCTGGTGAGCATATTTTTATCTACTTTACGTATACCCTAGTTAATATGATTTTACCAGCTAGGACCTAGGTCCCTAAATGTATTATTAGGACTTATTAGTTAGAGGTGTAAGTACCTTACTTACCTAAACTGGTCAGGAAGAGATCGCTTATAGCGATTAGACCGCCCATCGTACCTCATAGTTTTAACTTTGCTTTTTATCTTTTATTATTTTTCTTCTATTTTCTTGGCGTGCTTCTAATAAGTTTCCTACCACCAGCTAACTTGATTGTATGTATGCACCTTACTGTATATACCTACCTACTTAATACTTTACCTAACCTTTTTTTAGGATTTGACATCACATCAACACGTGACAAGAACCTCCCTGAAGAAGTGAACAAAACTCCCAAAACCATCGAGGAGTTTGAAGAGCAGGAAGAGAAGGCAGCCGAGGAGTTGAGCCAGGTCGGCACTGGGATATACAATCGTAAAACTCCGGTGTACACGATGAACTACCAGCAGGCGGTAACCGCGGAAGATGTGTTTCTTCAGGTGAGTGCTAGAACCTAGACATCCCAAGTACCTATAACTTTCGCTGGTGCTTTGACGCGACGATGCGGCAATTTTTGATAGGTCTTCCTAAACATTAGGTATATATATTAACCTGGGTCATTAAAATTATTTACGTTGGCGAAGAAAGAACCAGTGAGTGAATAAAGTCGGGTCATTCTTTGTAGATCGGCCCTAAGACTCCCTCATCAGCGAGCTGCGAGAACCTCATAGTACGCATCATGATGCCAGGCGACAAGAAAGAGAACGTGGACCTCGCTGTCACCACTGACAGCATCACTGTGAACTCCTCTCAGCACTCTCTGAAGTTGCCACTTCCTCATGCTATAAACCCAGACTTGTCGAAGGCCTCCTGGGATACAGATCAGGAGACGCTGGTTTTAACTTTGAAGTTAGACAGAGAGTTCGATTTTGTCAACTTTTAATCCGCTTGGAAAGTATGAATAGAAGCTTAAAGTTTTTTCATTATTTTTTCAATTAGGTACCTAAGCGCCTCTGATTATCTATAGCTAGGGGTAGGTACCTACCTACCTAGATGTAAGTAGGTACGTAGTGTATCTAAGTAATATCTAAATCAAGTACCTTACCAACCTTTTATTAGATAGATAGTCCTTTTTAACTAACTGAAGTTAGAGATTCTTAATTCGACTGTACCTAGCTATATTTTTTTTGTTGTATGTTCCGCGATCACTCCGCCAATTTATAATTATGAATCGATTTTGTTGATTGTGGTTTTGTTCGGTTCCTAGGTACTTTAGATGAGATGAGAGATCCCATAGAAATTTTATCAAAATCGGAATTGGTAAAAGAAACATTTAATTTTAGTAGGCTACAGTAGTCGGAAACGGTAAAGGAAAAGTAACATTGGTGAAGGAATACCTACTTCAAGGGTTATTCCGTAACTAATATTCTGTGGTATTAGGTAGGTACACAGACTGCTAGTCAACGGGTAAAATCCTCTTGAGTCATAGAAGTTCGTTACACGTTAAGGGCTAATTAGGGACAATTATTAGAACAATTGGGTTATGAAAATACCAAAATTGGTTTCTTTTACAAGTGGAGAGCTGGTTGGCGAATTAAGCGTACCTAATAAAGAGATTTTTTTTATCTACATAGGTAATTCACAGAGGTTCATTTGCTCAGAACATTACCTAGCTAAATACCGACATGCGCAAGTAAAACTTGTGCCTTGCACAATTTATTTCTAAAATAGCCTCCTGAATAAAGACAGACACGCAAACAGTCACATGTAGGTAGATAAGTGCCTATAGCATTTACCACTGATTTCTTTTAATTCGGACTTCGAAACTATAACAACGGTTTTGCAAAGTACTTACAAGGCCTAGTTTTTAGTCTGGTAGATGGTATAATTAAATAATTATTATATAATATTTATTTTATACTATCAGTAAACTTAATAAAATATTTGATGTAAAAAAGCTACGTTAAAAAGTGATACCTAGGTATCCCGTTACCAAACTTATGAAGTCACCGTCACGAGATAAAAGTACTTATACCTACTAGGTAGGCATAAAAATTTTAAACTTCTATTCGCAGCGCTATCAAATACTTATGCTAATAAGGTAATACCTACTTAAACCAATAACGATCGTGATATTCATACCAAAGTGAGCATGTACAATAATAGAACCCTATTAAACTTTATGAGAAGTTCGTGCCTGACTCGCTAGAGTTTTTTTTAATTATTAAGTCCAATCACCAGGACATTTGGTATATCGCACTGCATGGTCAGTCACAGTTTATTACGATTCACACATTCGAGCGAAGCGCTTGTATTACTCTATCCGGAATTTTCAAGATCAGTTACTTATTGTAAATTTTAATTGCATAGATCTGACATTACGGAGTCAATTGTTTTAACAAGATTATAAAAATAAACGCTTAATTCACGGACTTTATGCAAAAGGTCGAATAATAAGCTCTAAGACAATAACAAAATATTTGTTCCTGGGAACTGCTGTTGTTGCCGAAATTATAATTCAGTATTGTAGAGTCAATGTGCATTGGAAGGTGTCCGATTGAAAAATACAAATACTGTCAAAATCTACTGCTCCAGGTAAGTACTACTATTTTGAGCTACTTCTCCATACTATTTTCAATATAGGTACTTTTTGAGGTGTAAGTTACTGTAAAACTATTTGGGTATTAGGTACCTACCTAGGTAATTAAATATGGACTTTTTTTCTATTTAGTCAATTAAACACGCTTCCGATTAATTCTGTTTGAGATCGGAGATCGTTTGCAACGGTCTACATTAATTTTCTCAACTGTTTTGTATTTTTTTGGAAACACTTGTTTATTGTATAAAGTGCTAAATTAATTAAAATCTTTTATTTTTATTAGGCTGTAATTTAGTGTTTTATAATTTTCCGCAGAAGTCGGTACCTATCTTTGAGTTGTAACGATTCACTACCAATAATATTTTCTGTTGTTACTAGGCTCGAGACGAGAGTGTCAGTCTAGTCAGTAAACTCTATTAAAAAATGATTGCCTCTATTAATTTGCATAGTCAAGTTCTTACCTAGGCTAGGAATATAAAGTTTTAGTAAAACTAGGATGGTGCTCTACATTTTAAGTCACAGTGTATGCTTAGTTGTATGTTGGTTTGGTACCTATAATACAAAAATACAAAAATGATCTTTTTTTGAACTAATGCAGGTACAGTTCGATAAATGGATAATCTTTTAAACAATGCTTACCTACTCATTTGAGGCAAATTAGGTAGAGTACCGTGTCGAAGCCTAAGCAGTTCAAAACCTTTTGAAATTGAAAATGGTTCTTATGCAGGATGTCAATGCAAAGTTTATTGTACACAATTTCGTTGTTTTCATCCCATAATTTTTACTAATTTATATAAACACAGTGACCGTGAAATCAAGAGAGCATTAAACGCTCGTATGGCGATAAAATTCTGTTAAATGCCTTTTTTTCTCTATAGAATATGAAATCGATATTAGGTGTGAAGCGAAAAGAGCGCTGCGCTGCTATCGAACGGGTACGGATCAATTTTGATTCCCAATTCAAGCAATTATTAAATTGACTATTTTTTGATTGGTTGTGGCACCGACTTCTGTGTGACTAACATCAGACGTATATTTTTAAATTGCATTTGATCAGTGTTGTTTTCTTACAGAATGTTAGTGCGCGCTATTTTATGCTTGCATGTGCTCATTATATTGAATTTTGCTGTTGAGTTGAAGAGTTCAAGATCATGGGAAACCAAACGTGAGTAAATATTATCCACGAGTTACACCTTATCTCTATAATCAGCGAAGGCCGTCAGCAACTGTAGGTAACGAGGTAAGTAAAATTATGTTCACCTACCTATGATTAAAAAAACATTGCATAGGTATATTTTATTTGTTTAAATAATAAAAATCTCATTTGAGATGTTTCATATTAAATATTGCTGACCCTAAATAACAGCATACAACATTCCGTAAAATAAAAATTGTATATTTACCTCCCTACTTAGTGATGATTTTTTTCCTGAAAACTAAAATACTAGGTAAACCTACTCATCGAACACCGTAAAAAGTCACAATGATCATTTATGATAAAGGTAACTCTGTATCGGTACCCGAAGGTACCTATATAGGTATAACTTCATGGGTTTTGGTTGTTATTTGCAGAACTATTTCCGCCGCAGTATATCCCCGATGGGGCATTGAATCCCCAACGAGATGTCGTTCGCAGAAAAATCGTGCTCTACCACAACTTTTTCCGCACCAAAGTTCGACCGACTGCGTCCAATATGTTGTTGATGGTAAGCTTGTTTTTTATTTAACTCTGTCCAAACAAAGGAAAAAATCGGTAGGTAGTAACATAGGTACTTATTTATTAAAGAAAGAGGTATTTGAATAAAAGTAAGACACTTACAATGATGGTTTTAGGAGACCATCAGTTAAAAAAATAATAAGGTACCTACAATTTGATTTATTGTTTAATACGAGATATAAGTAGGAAACTTTCTCAACAAAAACAGCGAAAACCACAAAAACTGGGTTCGCCCACTTCAAGTAAATTGCTATACAAATATAAAATACCACAGACACCACATTTCACGTACGACTATGTG
Source organism: Eulithis testata (assembly GCA_947507515.1). Taxonomy (NCBI): domain Eukaryota; kingdom Metazoa; phylum Arthropoda; class Insecta; order Lepidoptera; family Geometridae; genus Eulithis; species Eulithis testata. The sequence goes on from OX382194.1 coordinate 7,624,141, forward strand.
GTACAACAAAGTTGAATGTAGAGCCTTTCTGATTAATTCGTATACATGTATACAATCGTACGTAAGTTATTTTGTCTTCTAATTTTGTCAACAGTCTTGGCATTCGGGTGCGGCGCGGCAGGCCCAGTGGTACGCAGATCAATGCGTATTCTTACAACACAACAACCCAGCTGAGAACACCCTGCCTCAGCTGGGCACGTGCGGTCAGAATCTGTTCGTGGCATCGCAGAAGACACCCTGGTAAATATTGTTTTACCTTTAAAAGACTGAGAGAGCGCAGCTCTAAGTATTGAATTGATTATGTGTCGGAACAACTGGAAATGCCAGGGTAAGAGGCACTTTAAGCCACAGGCACTTTTCGCCATTCATAAGGTTTTGGAAAGCAGTCATGATCCTCAGCAATGAAGGACCGACTATGGATCTATAAGTCTCTGGTACAAAGTGAGTGAATGCTGAATGAAATTAATGGCATATGCCTTTATCGCTATCAATGGTTCTTTTACATAATGTCTTGTATTTTGGTGCTGAAGACACTAAAAAGATTGATGGAATACAATTACAGATATTTTATACTCGCTCGCGACTTCGTCTGCGTCCCATTTAATCCCGTTGATTTGCCAGGATAAAAAGTAGCCTGCCTATGTGTTAATCCAAGTAACGAACTATATATTTTCCAAGTTTCATCCAAATCCGACCATCAGTTGCAGCGTGATTGAAACACAAACATCTAAACATTCAAATATCTAAACTTTGACATTTATAATATTACTGGGATATATCAAACTTGTTCAGTTTATAGAAATATTTTTTTTTCTAATTCGTCATTATTGTGGTGCCTATACCAACATTAATTAAGTCATCATCTGAATTGGTTATTTATGCGTTGTCTTCAGTTTTAATTCACACACCGATTTTACAGATGGGTAATCAAGGTCTTCCCTGATTATTGTGCCCATGAATACCAAATTGAAAAAGACACATTGTAATTCAACCTTGTTATTCTTACACATTTTTTGTTGTTTCGGTTACTCCTACTTCCTCTATGCCATCAGCTGTTTTGTATAAATCACGAACGTTTCTTTCAATGTAAAATGTCGGAAAAAATACAGCGCTGCTACAATATGATGTAGGTAATATGGTACTTAATTATATTTTGTATGATTATGCCAAGATGTGTATATCCTATTACCTGCTTTAGTTTTTTTGGTTCAGCTTTTTTAGGGAAGACGAATGGGCGTTAGTTATCATGCGTCGCTAGCTAGATTTACGACCACGTCGTTATTTGATGGGTTAGATAGGACTAAATTCTGATAGAATAATACATAATTTAACTAGTAGTTTTGTATCGATTAATTATAGTTAGTATATTTAGCGTTAGTATTTTTAGTAACTACCTCAACATAATGCATGTGAATTGAAATTTTTATAAGCTAAATATTTGGAATATTCGAAAAACTTAATCAAGATATTTTTTTTAATGTCATGTATTTCCGAATTGTCCGGGTCATAGACGCAATACTGCAAATTTTTCTTACTACTCTTAATTCTGCTTTACGTACTTATCTATAGTTACCACAGTTTTTTTACTAAAGATCATTTCATCGGTAGGTTTTTTGCCTTGAAGAGTTGGTTCGTTGAGTACAGAAACTTTACGTACGGAGATCCAAACGTGAACCTACCAGTAGTTGGACACTACACGCAGATGGTGTGGGCGACGAGCCATAAGGTCGGATGTGGATTGGCTTACTGCGCCGGTGGTCCTTGGGGCCACTTTTATAACTACGTGTGCCATTACTGTCCTGGGTAAGACAAGATTTATTTTCTTTTTATACACAATTAATTTTATAAGACTTTGATTAGAATTTAAAAACTTATTTGCCATTACCCGTTAGTAAGGGATAGCAGTTATTTAAAAAGCTAAATTATAAGTACCACGATTTTATAAGCATAGCGCTAAGTATTTCATTTTCTGCAAATCTTGCAAACCTTGCTAAGTTGTCGAAAGAACTAATGCTCAAAATATTACTATCTTGCCCTTTATTTCAGAGGAAACTACAATACAATAACACAATTCCCCTACAAAAAGGGTAAGCCGTGCGGGGACTGCCCCAAACAATGCGTTTCTAACACCCTTTGCAACAACCCTTGCTTCAAACGAGACGTCTACTCAAACTGCGGTGATCTTGTCCAGAAAGTGGATGGTTTCTGCAGGCAAGGGTTATGTAACGCTACGTGTGAGTGTGGAAGTGAAAAAATACACAGAAACTATCCGTGGAAACTTTGAACCTATACGTATACCTACGAATAATGGATTTATAACGTGAGGTAGGTAGGTATCTAAATCTTTAAATATTGGTTACTACTTGATAAAAGTGAACTATATTATTTTTAAAAATACGTAGATGCAAAGGTAACTAAATAAATATTTTATTTGTGAAGAACAAAAAAGTTAATTGGATTTTAAAATTATGATACCTAACATACCAGAAACAACGAGAAGTATTCTTTGCCTGTTAGGATTTTTTGTACCTTAGGTTCAAGTATAAAGGCACGTTTCCACTGTAGCACGGAAAAGAGACGACCGAAGCTGGTAAAAGGTTTTTAAGGTTAGCACTGCTTCCACTGAACCGGGGCGACTATATTTTTGAAGTTTATCAAACATGTAATAATTGATCGAGTGAGCGAAGCGAACGAGATCTTAGTGACAACTTGGACAAAAATGGTTTGTATGTTTGTATGTTTGTTCGTCGAGATCTGTGAACCACTCATCCGATCTTCACAGAATTTGGTAGGTGTACGGATAGTACTAAATCGGTCAAGGGGTCGTGAAGTTATGAGGGTCCAAAGGGAGTAAAAAAATAAGTCGTACAATAATATCAAGTGGGGTTTCATATGATAGGGTTTTGTTTAGACATTCCAAAACCGTTTTCATTTTGACTCTAGGTCTAACAGTTTTTGAGTTGTAAAAAATATAAAATTGGCAAGCCCAGTGTAACGTGAGCTACCATTTCTTGGAGTTTCAATGATTTTGTAGTTCAAGTAAGACTGGTACTTAGCTAGACGGCGATTTCGAAGCGATTTGCAAATTTTATTACAACCATTGGTCAATAAAAATTGTTTGGGTTTTATTAACCTCCGACCATCCCGAGATCGTAGTTCGGGGCGAACTACTAGTCTAAGTATAGTTGGTTTCTTTGCACGTCTCGTCTCCACACTGCCCTACTCCGCGTCACTAGAAACGCACCTTAACTCGGGGACGTAACGTTTAAATCAACAAGCCTCTGTTGTTTACTCGCTACTGGTCACCAGTTTGTTAACCACATATCAAACGGCGGTTTAACCTAACCGTTGCTTTTTAACTGAAATTTTTTACTCGGACGTCATTTTAACTGAAGATTACGTTCATTAACGTGAGGAACATCAGCTCATTTATTTGGTTTCGTAAAACCTCATTAGAGTATTATGCATACTGTCAATCACTTGCCCTTTATTCTGAGTTATTTATTGCATTTCAATAAGACTTTGTAGGTACTTAGTTATCTTGTTATTAATAGCCTAGACTTTTGATTTAGATAGACAGCTATGGACAGACGATCCTACTGAATGATAAAAGGCTTTAAACGAATTTATGATGCTCAATAGCTGCCTTATGTGGAATCTCTGTCTATTTTGTAATTGTAATGAAAAGTGGGATGAGAAAAAGCTCAGCTTGTAATCATTTTCTAAAGAAAACCTATCAGATTCATGATATTGATACAATATTTGAAAACATGTAGGTAGTTGTGTTTGCAATTTATTTTCACTATGATAATTACAAAAAGAATGAACCCTTATTATCAATCGGAACCAAATACAAACATTTTTTTATATTACTTATTAGATTAGAGGAAGATTACCAATTATCTACTACACTGAACGTTTTACGTTACGTAATAAATGGCCGCTAAGACCGTGTGGTAACAGAACGAAGGGTTATTATTTATTTGGGCGCAGCAGGTGAGTAAGCAGGTGGGGTGGCTAGCGTTGCGGAACCACGGTCACTCCTTGTGCACCGTTGCTGCAGTTAAGATTGTTTTGACCTATTTGTGCGTGGGAGTTGGACCCATAGCGCCACTCATTGGTCATATTTTGGAAGAAAACTACTTCAGATCTGGGTCAGGTAACAAAACTACTGCTTTAAAATTGATAGTGATAAAATCTAATGGTAGAGTTTTGCAAAAAACTTATGACTAGGTAATTGCATTGAAACAACTGATCGGCTTGCTCAATCACGTCCAATTTGCTGTTTGGTAAGCAAAGTGTATTGGGAACAATTTGTATTCAGCTATGTTCCCGAGTGACCGAGCAACATGTTTCCCACCCCCACCACGTCTCCGACCCAATTGTAATGCAGCGGAGTCCGACGCGCGGGCATTGCGCCGTCGGCGTCCGAGCCTGTGCCCACCTGCCGACGTTACCGACATGGTCTGCGAGGCGAACCTGCACGCCTCATCGCCTCCTGCCCGCAAGTCGCTCCGCCGGCTCGCTTCCACGCGTGGATTCAAACCCCGAAACACAAACGAATACGGATGGCTGCGAGTCTTCGACGGCCTCGAACCGTTCTCCGTCGACGCGCCAAGCAAACTCGTCAAGGCCACTCTCAACACCACTGCCGATGAAGTCAACAAGAATCTCGGATTCGGCGATGAGTTGACTCTGTGGCTGCAGATTGGTGCGAAAAATTCGCGTAGATTAGAACCAGATGAGTATCCATTGCGGATTCAGGAGCAGTACCTCGCTACGTGTGGATGGAAATCTGAAGCCCGAAGGTTGCGGTTGGCGGTAGATCCTGAACTTCGGCATTCCTTACGCTGGTGCGTGGGTCCTGCCAACCGTTCTGCTGGAGTGCTTCGATCTGGAACTCTCTATTTGTTGAAAGGTCACGTGTTTCCGCAATGGAAACCACGACCGGCTTATGTGATTGGATCAAGACTTCATACTTATGGTGAGGTTCTTTTCACATAGGTATAACTGAAGTGTTCGGACGCTTTTTATTTAATCAACATTTTGTTGTAATTTCCAGGAGCAGCATGGGAAGTGTTGGAACTAAGCGGTGGCAGCATAGAGCTTTGTCCGCCAAAGGCCCAAAGACTGGTGCTGTGCGTGAAGCCGCGTTACCAAGGAAACAGCTTGCCGAAAGAAAACAGTTTGAATCACCTTTTCCTCGGATTCTCGACTGTTTGGGAGCGAAACATGTGGTTCTGCTGGCTGAAAGAGGTGAGAGTTCAAATCTATAACGGCATTGTTCAATTTATAATATTATGGTTATTGATTCATAATTTTATGTCAATTATGTCTATGAAGGCAGCTAGGTAGGTATGTCAGTAGCACAAGTGGATGCAACCCAGTACAAAGAATTTCAATGTAAGCAGTTAGGAATTGGTGCATTTCAATAGAAGCGTGCTCTAAGCAGATGATTGAGGTTTGATTCCGGTACACTTCTCAAACTAACGAACCGTCCACATCTAGCGGCAAATTGTAGAAATTCCACTAAATTCTATCAAGCTTTTGACATTTCAATGTGCTATTTTGTATCAATCACGGCAGGGCTGTCTGCATTGTGATTGTGTTGAAATGAAAGTGAAATAATTCTTATTATGTATAGCTTCAAAATGAAAGCAGTTTTGAGGGTCGTTGCTACTGCTATACTGACTTTATTTATTATCTCGAGAAAAACGAAATCTTCGCGTAAGAGTCCACTTGTATTTTTATTGCAGTGAAATCTTTTGGCTAATTGAAAATCATGATCACTTGAGAGATAACACTTGTAAAACGTTAGAAAATAATTTTGATGGACTGTTTATAAAGTGTTTTAATTAGAAATTGCGTGCGTAACGCCCTGAAAGAAAAGTCACGGTCGAGATACCCAGAACCGCGGTCGTGACGCGGGACTGAGATCTTGCAGTTTACTATCCAGTACCGTCTCTGACTAGTAGCTTTTTGCATCAATTTGGAAAACATAGTAAAAACCATAATGTAATCTTGTGCCATAGTGATAGTACTTAGTATTTACTAGGTACATTGATTTCTGCTAAAAGCTACCGAGCGACTAGTTTACCAAGAACAAAATGCGAATTCAGAAATACCTTTGCGGCAAGGACACGAATGTCATTTTCTGCCATTGAATCGTGATCGGAATATCAAAGTAGCAGACGAGACAGGAGTTATTTTGTAGTGTTTGGGTATAACAATGCTAGGAGTTCGTCGGCCCCGTGTGTTTACGTACCGAGACAATACAACCATTCTGCAGCCACTTTTAAAATGTCTTCGAAAACAATAAGCTGGTTGTGTTGTGAGCGTAAAAGGATTTTCATTTGTTTGTGGTAGTGCTGTGCAGTGGTTGTGATGGTGGAGCAGAATATGAAGTGTGAAGACGATGAGGTCGATAGTTTGGATGTGTTCAGTCAGGACGATGTGTTTATGGACAGTCTGGAGCCGAATACTCTGCGGGAAAAATGCGTTAACTTGGTAGAGTTCCTTGAGTTACTTTCTGCACTATACCTACTAGTCTTTATTAAATGTGTTCGTTGATGGTACATAAAAAAAATTCGATCCTCACACGAGCAAAGTTTGCAACTACAAGTAACCTACCTAGCATAGTTAAAAACGCTTATTACATAATTAAGCACAAACTTGGATCAAAACAAACAGACGCACAAATATAACCAAAGGCATGTAGATATTTCATAATTTTTTATACAAACGCTGAAGCTCATTTGCACGCTTCCAAAAAATGGCAACAAAGTAACATTGCGTCATCATCATGATCATTAACCTCGATTACAATGCATACAAAGATTCTGAGTTACAATAATACCTAAGATAAATGCTACTCTAGGCTAATTATGAACACAAGTATTGAACGTAAATGGTTTTGAAGAAGCTCAGAGAACCTATCCATTTAAGACGTCCATAAATCATAAAAGCAATTTGTAATGGTCCTAAATTTAATAATTGTGAATAATGATTTTATGACGTAACAGAGATTCTGATTTTACCTTTTTACGATACCTACCATAAAATTTACTACGCAATTACTTACAAACTATATCTTAAAACATTGCGTGTGTAATAAGTACCTAAAAAATGTGCAAAATATACCTACAAAACTATTGTAAGACTAAAAAACTGTTAATTGACCCATACTAAGATCGTTACGTATGTAGATGATTGATTATGAGCATCACTATCTAAGAAATATGCGAAATATCATTCAAAATATAAATACTTATGAAATTATTTTAAATATGAACGGCGACAAACATACATTATCAACGATCACGAGTATCTTTAGACATTCATTTCTAAAGATACTCGTAAAATAAAAGTTCTTGTTCATATAAGTACGTGACATTCTTATTCCGAATCAATTAATATTTTACATTTGCTGTATTTTAAAAACTTTCCGACGAGAATTAATTTACCTACATAAGTATACGACGACGGAACCGCAAGAAGTGGTTCACAGAGTCCTATCTTCGCAGTAAAGTTAGATTGCTAACGATAGGAAGCTCGTATGAGCTAGTGGCCAACTCTGGTGGCGGAGTTTTAAGGCCGCCTTAAGGCCTCCGTCATGGCTTAACGACTGCTAAAGCCGGGACCGACAGTTTAACGTGCCTTCCGAAGCACGGAAGCGCTCAGATGTAAATGCCACTAACGGTCACTCATCCAAATAGTGACCGCACAAACAGTGCTTAACTTAGATAATCGGTGAAGATTGACTAAGCAAGTCTAGCCACGAGCGCTTCACGATTGCTAACGATAATGATGATCCACATTATTTTTGTATTCCAGGGTACACAAAGCACTCAGCCGCCAAACGTGCTGGACCTAAGTGGCGGTGGAAAGTCGTCACTAGGACCAGCGTTAGTCCAACATGCGTCAGGCGCGTTCACACTGCGCGTTCTTCGTCTACGTCAGAATGCTCTCTCAACTCTACCGACTCAAGTGTGGACGCTGCACTCCTTGACGCATCTTGATATCAGTGATAACAGGATAGCTGAACTGCCGAAGGAGATATGCCAGCTCACGCAGTAAGTGACGTCACATTCCTAAGTCAGTGCAGACAACAGTGTAAAGAAACACCTAGGTATATCTACGTGTTGATAACTCAGTTTGCCGCAGTGGTGGTAATATTGATTTGTGAATTTTTCATACGGTTTGTCTGTCACTTTCGCACTCTGGATTATACAATTCAACTCCCATTGACCACAAAAACACAGATAGTCCGTAGTCTAACTTCTGTAATACCTTTCCATATTGACCCATGTGCGACAATATGGAGAGGTATTCAGAAGTTAGAGAAGTTAGCGTCGAGTTTTAGATCATACGGTCTTTAGATAATTTGAACCAACAACGGTACACTAAACCCAAGCCATAAGTTTATTTTCAGCTTAATCTATACTATTATAAAACTAACTGTAAAAAAGCCAAAAACTAAAATTAAGGATATGGATAGATTCTGATTCTGATTCCGAAAATCGAGTTTGTCTGTTTGTTTATTCGTGGATCACGCCTTAACTACTGGATTAATTTCAACGAAACCTACACCATTCGGGAGCTCTTTTTCTGAATTGAAACATAGGCTATATTTTATTAAAATCAAAGACGTGGATTCTTAGATACAGCTTGAACTCTCTAAACCAAAAGCAGCCATTTGCTACGAGGTTCATTGTATGCTGGTGACAGATATTCTTGTGGAATTTTTCGCACACGTACGAAGTCGCGGGTATCATCTAGCAGGACATTATTTTCGGGTGCTGACTGTCGGACGGCAAGTTTATTAAAGGTAGGTAGGTACTTACATAGACAAACGCAATCCGCTCATTCGGTAACGCTCGGCTGGCGAAGCGTGGCTCCTCTCATCTTAGCCTTCGAGCCTGCTCCTCCTATATTGATGTAAGGTTACTGCCTTTATTGAATACTAGCGACCCTCCCCGGCTTCGCACGGGCGCAATGCAGTGATGATGATGTATTATACATATAAACCTTCCTCTTGAATCACTCTATCTATTAAAAAAAACTGCATCAAAATCCGTTGTGTAGTTTTAAAGATCTAAGCATACATACATACAGACATTAGGACAGACGCGGGAAGCGACTTTGCTTTATACTATGTAGTGATAAAAGTATATTTACTGCCACACTATGCCACGTATGTACGTTAAAAGATAAATGGTGACCATATACAAACATAACTGCAATTAAAAACATTACTTAGGAGGTACTTTAAAAAAGAAAACCCAAAATATACAGAAAAATTTGTTTGAATTATCTAACTTATTTAGTGAAAATCAAACGAGAGTATATCGAGAAACAGTCTTATAGAGCTTTCGAGAGTATAATTATTATTAGTACTTACAACAAATCATTATAAGTCGTGATTGCATTTTTAAATACACTAAGGCAGTAACTGTGTGAAGCGTAAACAAGTTAATTATAATCATTTACATTAGCTAATGTTCACCAACACTTTAAACACACGGTTAACATAACCACGAGCGTTATCATCAATGATGTTGAGTGAATGAGTTGTTTATTTTAATTAAGAGTCTTTTTGTAATCTAGCTATACTCTAGCGAGATACTCTAGCAAGATGATAAATACAGTTACAGGTGTTACTGCTGTGTGAATAATTGCAGCGTCATAATTGACACAAGTCACAATTACTAGTGCAAGTCGTCATACTAAACTTTTAATTCAGTTTCCGTTGTGTGCTAATTTTTTTGGACGAGTGCTTGCGCGGCTTCGGGGCTATCGCGATCTACGCGCCGGAGTGTGACGCTACGTTCACTTTACTGCAACCCCTATTAGCTAACCTTAGGCGTGATGCACACGAGGACATCAAATAGATGGACGTAAACAAAGGTTTGTATGCCGAACCCATGCTAATCCAGGCTAAAGCACAGTTTTGGTTTGAAAAGTGACAGCAAATCTAAGCTGGAGTGGCTGGAGACTGAGTGTTTTTTTTTTGAATTTACGACAAAAGTCACGGAACGGGCTATGCAGATAATTTACGCTAGGAGTTTCATTACTCGCGGAACGAGAAACAAATAACCAAAGTATGGCTCTAAAACCTTCAACTGCTTATAAACAAATCGCAAAAATGCGCAAAAACTACCTTCCATCGGATGTACCAACGATATTTTGAAGAGAATAGGACAAAGATCCATGCCTCATCTTTGTCGGATTCACAAGTCTGACCTTCTCTGTGTGCATTGTGCTTTAGACCACTGTTCGATACAAACACGGAAGGTTATATTTTAACCACCAGTTTGACGTGCAATAACGAATGGAAAACCGGTAATCGAACACATTTGGTTTATGTCAAATGGCATGTGGTGAACTTTAGGCTTGCTAGCTACATGTAGTTTCAATGAGTTATTTTATTATTGTTGGGTTTTTCAATTCCAAAACTTGGTTTGATATTTATTACATATTTATTTATGGTTCGCTTCGGTATATAGGTATTTCATTTTCTTCAGAAAAAATACGCTAATAAAAAATAAGTGAGGAAACGAGCAGATATCTCACCTGTTGTAAATGCACTGGAGTAAATAAGGCTTTAATGGTAATACAAAACGATACAGATTCCGACAATTAAAAAAGAACAATATTTTCACTTCAGATAAATAAAAATATCCTTCATACAAAAGACTTCAACGCGCACCTAGTACTACGTGATCACGCGTTGATTGATTATGCCAGTGCCTGCAAACATGTTACAAAGTAATATTCACTTTACTACCAGTATAATTAATCACCAATATTTACTAAAGTTATTTACTTTAAATACAACGTAATTATTTACTGACGTATACTACAGTAAGTAACACACGAAAAGATATTAGTGCGATAGTACCGTCCTTACGTGCTTTTGTGATTTCCGCGTTTGCATCCTTCCTACTTCTGTTAATAAGTTCAGTCTGTTATTCTTTCGTAAAAATGTTAGACGATTATCTGCAGAGGTAAGTGCTAACAAAAATAATATTAAGATTTCCAAACTCATTTATCACTCTTATTATTCATTTTAAGTTTGTTTCGTTGCGTACTACTGGACCAAAACATAATAAATATGTGGGCAGAAAGCGTAACCAAATATTTTACATAAGAATCTGCATATTTCTTTTTTAATTTGTTTGATAATTGAACGCGTTTGGTCCATCTGAGTACTCTAAAAAGTATTTCATGATATATTATGCAAAGATTTATCGATTTTTAAGATCATGGGAAGACAAAGAAAGCTGAATAACTTTTTTAAACAATAGAGATACTCAAGAAGGTCTATATTAAGCAGTCTTCTCTTGGCATAATGATGATGATAAATAGTACAGGACACGATTGTACTATGTTATTTCAACAAACATAGAGCTTACCCAAGACGTTGCGAAAGACGATCGAAGGGAAATTCAATGTGGCAAGTATAATAGAAAAATGTATAGATTCATAGATAAACAACAATGCGTGTACGTAACATCGGTACTTCTGGATGTACTGGAGAGGCGAAGGCTCGGACCGTGGTCAGTCGACCAACAAGCGCATGTTGGCCAGTCTCTATACGCACTCTCAAATCTACAGATGCGCATTCTTAGCTACTTTTTAAATTTAGTTAAATATTGGTGGTAAACGCTGCTGGTCAGAAATTATAGTGATTGTGGTATTATTTGTGTGATTTGAGTGGTTATTATGAAATTGGGCATTTGGAGTGGAATTTAGTTTGTAAATTCGAATTTTGGGAGTGCTTTGGCATCAACTTACATTTTTGAGTGAGTGTTATGAAATAACGGATTCAAATGTTTTATGTAACTAGTAATACTTATGTAAAAAAATAAAAAGCATAAGTTTTATAATTATAAGATAGCGAAATTACTTTCGACGGTCGGTTAATATTATCTAGTTTTAAAATTCAAAGGCCAATTCTTGCAGCATAAACTATGTATTTTAAAATGTTCCACTTTATCGTAAGTATATTCATCGACACAATAAATAATCCTATGTGAATGCAAAGGTATACTTACAGTCATGGATAGTGAACTTATAGGTCATCTATCAATATAAAAACACCTCACTAATTAGTAGATTAGTAGCTAAGTTAAAATACAGTTTTAACGTGTAAAATAATTCAGTCCAAAAAGATACAAAACGATTCTTTTATGTAACTAGTTAAATATAGAATATTTTTATTATACCTAACTTTTACTCATTCACTATCGAGTTATTGGGGTAATGGACGAACTGTATGATCAATCACTTCGAAATCATAATCACCAACTTTACTAGATACTTTACTAGATTTCTCGAATGTGCTATGGAGGCTTTAGGGGGGTATTGCACGGAGATTTCATCCGTGACGTGATAGAATCTTGCAGGTTCCTGTGTTGAATATAAAATGACTTGATGTACCTAGATACCTAACTCTATAACTGCACTATGAATGTACGTACCGAGTGCGTTGAACTTGTTTTTAGTTTCATTACACTTTTTTTACATCAATTACAACAAGCACCTAACATAGTATGATATTTTGTAATTTGTACCAATTAATAGTTTTCACGGTGTTCGTTATATGAGTACGAAATGTCATCATCAATTCCCTGCTCTTATCCCACGCTAGGTGGGGTCGGCACATGTTTTCTTCTTCCACTCACTCCTATCATTTGTCAACTCTAATCTATTCCTCTTACATTCATATCCTTTTTCACACAATCCAACCACTTCTTCTTCGACCTCTACTTGCTTACCCAGCCACGCTCATATTCATAACTCTTTTCATCAACTAATTTTCATTCTTCCTTATTACGTGTCCATACAACGGTAATCTACCACTCACCTTTTCAATAACAGGTACGAGTAGGAAATAATAATAATAATATATTATGTATTAAAAATATCATGTCTAGAAACTCACCTAGTTCTGCTAACAGGCTGTGCCGACAGTTTCAGTATCTAAAAATAAATTCCTATCCTACCGCATCTACGTATAAGTTGATTAACAATTTCAGATTGTCCAACAATGTGTTGGTAGTTTTTGACTATAGTAGGTGCCAAATAACATCGCAATACAGGTCATTCACACACCTTCACCACGATGTCGCAAAATTCAATTTATGAATGGCTAATTCTGTCGCTTTCCATACAAACCTGTCGCTAAGACGGAATCGCTCGAATCTCGTAGTACTGTTTGTTTACCATACATAATTTGAATTTTGCGACATCGTGGTGAAGGTGGGTAAATGACCTGTATTGCGGTGGTATTTGGCGCCTACTATACCTGTATGTTTTGTAACTTTTGCAAGAGTATACCAACCTTGTACAAGAGTATATTATATAAGAGTATATCTTTATACCAACTGCTCATAACATTTTTTCTTTTATTCTACTGACTATTCACTATAATTATTAGACATCTCAGTTCCTTCTTTATTTCCGCTTCCCTCTTGCAGATTAGAAGAGCTGCAAGTGAGCGACAACGAGCTCCGGTCGCTGGACTCCGCGCTGCACCTGCCTCGGCTCCGAAATCTGGTGGCTGCGAGGAACCTTATCACTGCCTTCGGAGCCAGCAACGCCATGGCTCCGGAGGAAGATAAGGAATACCGCTCACCACTGACCAATGTGGACTTGAGGCACAATAGACTGAAAGGCAGCATTATTCTTGGGAATTATGAGGTGAGCTGTTTCTCGTTTTGATTGATATATGCTATGAGCGTTGCTCTTATAAGGCCCAGATAATATATTTCAATCTTATCCTATTCCAGCATCTGGTATCCCTCGACTTGTCCCACAACTCCGTGGAAGTGCTCGTGGTATCAGCGCTACGTGGACTTCGAGAACTGAACGCGTCGCATAACTCACTCCAGCATTTGGCTTTACATGGAGCCTCGCTTCGGACGCTACGAGCTCCACACAATCGTAAGTTTTATAACCTATTTATACAAAATCAATCGATGTTTTTATATTCGATTATTTCAAGGTCTGAAATCTATACAAAATGTAGGTAGGTAGGTATTCTAATCCTGTTACAAATAAACATGACGTAAACTCTAAATAATTGTAGGAAAAGAACCCACACTCTCTCTTCAATTGAATATTAAAATGCTTGTCAACATGTACGTAAGCTCTGCCTATGCTCTGTTGTAAAACCAGCAAATCTATAGCGAGTGTACGCCGCAGCCACCAGGTTCTTTACAATATAATTTTTAGCTTGTTTAACTTCCAGAAAAAAATAAAATTGTCTACTCACTTTTTCAGTATAATACTAATGCAGCACAATTTCAACCTTTTCAGAATTGGAGACCCTCACAACAACAGTCCCACCGATAAACCTAATGGAAATAAACGTATCTCACAACCGTCTCACAGCGCTACCACAATGGCTGAGCGGATGTTCCGACCTCACGACACTGCATGCAAGTAACAACCAACTTTCATCACTACCCGAGCATCTATTCTGTAGCGAATTATCTAGCCTCAGTAGTCTACGGCTAGCTCATAATAAAATATCCAGCATACCTTCAATGCCGCGGTTACGAGCTCCACTAAAAGAACTCTTACTTCACGACAACTGCATCCAATCCCTGCCGGAGAACTTTTTTTCGGTGTGCGATAGACTTTGTGTGCTGAATCTATCAAACAACAGATTGAACCGATTACCCCCGACCCGAGGTCCGTCCTCACATATCTTAGAAAGGTTGTATTTAACAGCAAACTGCCTACACGACGACGTAGCAGATGTTATCATAGCCTTCCGTGGGTTGAAAGTACTGCACATCGCATACAATTGCCTGACAACCTTGCCTGATAGTTGTATCAATTTCTGGCCAGATATTGAAGAAATGGTCCTCTCGGGAAACTCATTGCTCAGATTGCCAGAAAGTCTTCCGCAGCTAAATAACATAAGAGTGGTTCGAGCACATTCAAATAGATTGAAATCAGTACCGATGTTCGCGTGCAGTGCTTCCGTGAAAATTTTAGATTTTGCCCACAATGAACTCGACAGCATAGACTTGAGACTTTTAGCTCCAAAACAATTGAAGTTTCTAGATATTTCGTGCAACAAAAAGTTACAAGTAGACCCTTCGCAGTTCAATGCCTACAAATGTCAGCGACCACTAAGCTTGGTCGATGTCACTGGACATAACTCCCTGCCTTGGACACAAAAGAGTGGTTATCACGAAGAGCTTAGCGGAGCTACTCCTTGGACCACTGGGTTCTCAGAATGTCCCAATAAATCACTACAACTTTGTTGCGCCCAAATTCGTCTCCCCTCATTTTGTAACAAGGAAGGTCTTTTCGCCATCATAGATGGAGAAACCGATATCGAAGTACCAAAAATATTACAAACTAGTTTACCGGGTCTACTATTAGAAGAAAAATCTATCAAAGAAACTGTGAGCGAGTATATGAAATACGTCGTGTTATCAGCTCATAGGGAGTTGAAAGAAAAAGGACAGCGAAAAGGGGCTTGTCTGATAATGTGTCATTTGTCTCCGGTGAATTCTACCGAGAATGGATTTGGCCAGTCCATCAAAAGATACAGCTTGAGGCTAGCCAACGTAGGAGACACAAAAGCTGTGCTGAGTAGACGCAACGGTCCTCTCAGCTTAGGCATAGAAAATAATAAGCGCCTGGGGTATTCAACCCGGTACCCCAATACCGTGCCAGACCCTGATGTCATACAGACAATCATAAAAGAAGATGATGAGTTCCTTATCTTGGGAAATGGAAACTTCTGGAGTGCTGTTAGTATGGAAACAGCTGTAACCGAAGCGAGAGCTGAACGCAATCCAGTTCTGGCTGCCAAACGATTGCAAGATTTAGCTCAAAGCTATGGAGTTGAAGATTGCATATCAGTAATGATAATAAGATTTGACGCATCGCGATCGGATGTCGATTTGCTCATGAAAGAGTTGAGACAGACCATAAACAGCAACAAATCGGTTTGTAGAGCCGATTGTTGTTGTGCGAGGCTTGAGCCGTGTTGCCATTCAGTATCCCCACCGAAACCTAGCAGCGATAGATCGTCTCCGAGCGGTCAAAGCGATCGACCTCCGAGCGAGGCAATAAACCACCAGCACTACGCCAGTGTTCGCTCAGCAAAAGCCTCTGAACGCAGAAGTTGTCGTGGAGGTGTAGCCCGAGCTATTCGCGTACGAGTCGAGGAAGAAAAAGAAGATGACCAAGTAACCGAAGAACTTCCGCGCTCAGAGGAACAGTTTAAATGCTGGGAGTACATGCTGGAACAGAACACGCAGATGCTATTTGATAAGGAGCTTGATAATTTATCAAAAGGCATCAAGTCTAATGTTAGCAGCTTGCGGAATTTAAAGGGTTTATCCGGTAGCAGTCCACAGCTGCATCTTCCCGGAAAACAAACTAAGGGAATACCGTTTTTGTCGAAACATTTTGGCAGTGCACGTTCCTTTGGCACGCAAGCGCTGAAACCGGATTTTCGGTTCGGTTCTGCTAGATTACCAAATGGAGGGCCAAATGCAGCGTATTTTGGTTCGCTACAGAGACTGATGCCGTATCATTTAGAGTACGACTTCGCTGTAATACAAGAGAAAACAGCGCAATCTCAAGACTCGTTAGATCTAGAAGGCAGGATGTCTCAGTACTGGGGAGTGGCCACTACGGAGTTGTAAAACAGTCTATTTTGTAAATAAAACTTCCATGAAATTGAGATGTAGGTATATTATTTATATAGATACTATCTGTTGACTAGATCTTTTGCACATAGTATCACTGTGGACTTGCCTATACTAAGTAAATGTATGTAGTCTTAGAACTAGTTTATACATTAGTTAGTATGTACAATATTGTGATAATTCTGTCGAATGTACTAAAGATAAATAAATAAAGCCTAGCTACAAGTACAATCAAGACGTGGCTTATTTTTATACACACTATACTCTTATTTACATAGATTGTTTATATTATACAAACACATAACACAGGTACTTTAAAATTAATATTCACAGTGGTCTTGCATTGTGCTTGTGTCACACACACCCAACGTCTTAATTAAACAAAGTAATACATGTTTATTTTACAAAATATAAAGCAACGATATTTATGAATCCGTAGATTTAGCTTTACATAAAATTGGGTAATAAACCCATTGTAATTGGCTTCAATTATTTATTATTTTGACTATCCATAAAATTCAGATTGCCTGTATTTTGTAAATTGACGCGTAATTCCAACATTTTCATTGTCTTTTAGTTCCGAGCGATTTTTATTAGGAAATATATTAGTTTCTTTTCAAATACGCAATGCCAGTTCTTTCAAACGATAAAGGAAATCATTGTGAGGACAAAAAAATGTTTCAGGCACTGCAGGGTCCCATTCATCGGGGCATGGGTAAAAATTGGCCCCTGTACGCTGTATACCATCTATATAAGATGCCTGTTTATTATTATATGCAAACGTCCCATTATCATAATACTCTGCAATTTCATAGCCGCTCTAATGTCATGGCAACGACAGGAGATGGCAGGGAACCATTCCAAATGGAATATTCAATGATCCTCAATACAATTATGACCGATTGAGTTTACTATATTAATATCAAATTACACAGTGTCTTTCACCCATATAAACAGTTTGCACAGTGCACAATCACGCTATTTCGTGCTTGACCATCAGCTCAAGTGGTTGTGTCTCTCCGCTTATCGCTTGATATTACATTTAGTCCATGATATTACTGATAGTGTGACATGCCTCATGTACCTTCCGTTTCCTCTATACAAACTGTCTTCGCGCATCAAATAGTCTACACAGTGCACAATCACATTATTTCGTGCTTGACCACCAGCTCATATAGTTGTTCTCTAAGTTTTCTTGTCAACGAGACGATGACGTGCATATCGCCCTCAACGAATAAGATCAATTGAGCCTACCCACTTGTTGCTAATGCCCTTAAATAGTCTGCACAGTGCACAATCACATCATTTCCCGCTTGACCACCAGTAGAACAAATAGTTATTCTAGTTCAAGTTTTCTTGTCAACGAGACGATGACGTGCATATCGCCCTCAACGAATAAGATCAATTGAGCCTACCCACTTGTTGCTCATGCCCTTAAATAGTCTGCACAGTGCACAATCACATCATTTCCCGCTTGACCACCAGCTCAAGCGGTTGTGCTAGTAGTGGGTATATTGGCGGCGGCGGCGGCGGCACAGGGTTCGCGTGCGCCGGCGGTGGCCGCCGCTAGGGGAACCCCCGCGGTGAGTAATGATGCTCCCCGAGCCATGAGTCCGGGGAGGGGGGGAAGTCAGGGTAGCCCCCGGCTGCGGAGGATGACGAGCTACTCAGATCTGAGGCGCCGCCTGTGCCCGAGTTACCGAGACCAGCGCCCGACATTGCTTGACCTATAAAAAACTTTTTTTTATATTTTTTTATTTAACCTATTGTGTCCCACTGCTGGGCAAAGGTCTCCCCCAAAGTTTTCCACTGGTCCCGGTCGTTGGCGTTGTTCCACCACTCTATATCTATCACCCTATATCTACCTACTCATAAAAAACTATGCGATTAAAATCACAGGATGAACGGGACGACCTAAGTTTCATTGAAATTGGTCCAGTAGTTAAGGCGTGATCCGCGAACGAACAGACAATCTCGATTTTTGGATTCAGAATCGTTTATTTAGTAGATCTGCATATTTAGTTTATCCATTTCTTTCATTTCTGTTTTTGTCTTTTTTACAGTTTTATAATAGTACTAGCTTCCGCCCGCGATTTCGTTCGCGTCCCGTTGGATCCCGTTGATTTTCCGGGACAAAAAGTAGACTATGTGTTAATCCAGGTCACGGAGAATATATATTCCAAGTTTCATCCAAATCGGATCAGTAGTTTTTGCTTGAAAAAGTAACAAACATCCTCACAAACTTTCGTATTATTAAGTTCGCGTCCCATTGGATCCCGTTAATTTTCCGGGATAAAAAGTAGCCTATGTGTTAATCCAGGTCACGGACAATATATATTCCAAGTTTCATCCAAAGCGGATCAGTAGTTTTTGCTTGAAAGAGTAACAAACATCCATCCATCCTTACAAACTTTCCCGTTTATAATATTAGTAGGATAGACATGTGCTTTAGCTGTCATTGCATACTTCTTACCGATATTAGTGTAGACGAGATGGTCGGGCGGGTAGTGGTAGTGTTGCGGCGGGGAGTGCGTGCGGAGGTAGGGGGGAGTGGCTGCATATCTAGTGCCTGTACCACCACCTCCCGCTGGAGAACCTTCTTCGCCTCCTAATGCTACGGTACTGTAACTGTCGTTGCTTAACTCTGAAAACGAAAAGAAATCCTTTTTATCATTATTTTTTTCCCACAAAACGCTAGTTTTGAGTCATTGCTTTGCGAGACTTTATGAAAGTACTTGGGAAATTAAAAGAAATGCAATCAATTGTTCACGATCGTACCCCTCGTGCAGGCATGCTAAACTTTCCCTTAGACCTCTTTGTAACAACTTACTAGGAATCTTTGGAGATTAATCTAACTTTGAAAGTGAAGTAGTGAGAAACTTTCCAACTTTCACCGTAAGTCATAAGCTCAAACTGAACGCAGAATTTTTATTTCATTAAATAAAATGCTAACTCATATTCAAGCAGAAAATGAGAACTGCACTCACCATGATGGCTGAAGGAATCGAGATCGATCTTCAGTTCGTCTTTGTCAAGCAATCTGTCGTGTCGCGGTGAGCCTCCACCACTCTTCATCGACCTAAAGTATTGTGACCAGCGCGTGCGGCCTGCATCTTTCTTTAGCCGCTTTTCTTTTGCTCTTCTGAAAAAGAACCCTAATTTGATAAGGATGTAGATTCTAATTAACAATGACAATTGAATTAAATTGACTATGTAAAAGAAAACATAATACTTAAAAAATATAACGTGTTCACTCCGAACACGTTACATGATGGTAAAGAAAAATGGAAGAGTTCTGGTGGGATGAAAAATAATGAATAAAATTTTTAACGATAATTTTTAACAATAAAATTTAGTGTAGGTATTAATAAAAGATTGCTTGTTTCTCGTAATTACTTATACGGGTTTGTATAACATCCCAAAAGTTATCAACCACGTGCATCTCGAACTAACGATCGTCTACTATACAGGGTGTACCAATAAATAGTGTCAAATGCAAGTCATGGCTCAGTTGGTAGTAGCTCTGCCTTCCGTGCTGTGGGTCGTGGGTTCGATCCCCACTGAGAACTTGTGTGTTGTAAACATAGATGTTTGTTCTGTGCCTGGGTGTTTCTATGCATTATAAGTATGTATTTACAAAAAAAAGTGTATGTATGTATTCTATCAGCCATCTAGTTTCCATGGTACAAGCTTTGCTTATTTTGGGACTAGAAGGCGTTGTGTTAAGTGTCCGTGAATATTTATTATTATTATTAACACCTCGAGGGGCATCCGAATAACCTCGAACTCGAAATCATGATTTGATAGTAATTTGTTTTGATACAATATAGGTAACCGTTTGACCACTATCTCATCTGAGCGTCGAAGCCTATGCCCAGCTGTGGACTTTTACAGACAGATATACTGAAACGTCCATTTCACAAAAAAAATCGATGCAGGTTAATCATAATATATTGCTCGAGTGCCTTCCTGTTTACTCGCGATTGTTGATCTTTCAATTCCATAACGCAAACTCGTTATACCGCTTCGATTACTCTCGATTAAAGCAAATAAGTAATGTAGTATAAACAAAACACCCCATCGCGTGTTATTAGTGAAGCCAGCGGGGGCGACAGGGAATGGGGGGTTCGAACAAAGAGTGGTACGTATAGTATATTCTATGGCATGGCTTGATTAATTAAAGTGCCCCCGCCCACTCCTCTGGGAGAGCGTGCCTCGGTATCGCGTAGTCGGATTATTGAAACAATGAAAGTAAAGTTAAACTGACCCGATGCATGTCTATTGTCGCATTAAACACGCTTGGGCAAATGTACCGGTCAAGAGTGTGCACGATGCATAAGTTCATGTAATAAAAAGTTTGTTAGTAGTAACTAGATGGTTTTAAAAAGAAAACAATCTAGTAGATGCATCCAATGATTGCTGATAGAATACTTTTTTGTAAATACGACACACAAAAATGTTTGTTCTCAGTGGAGATCATGTGGTTCGGTTGTTACGTATATCCTACTACTCATGGCTATCTAAGTTTTTTTCACCATAAATCGCTACTGGCTACGCCGTAGTGTGTCACAGTGCTACGACGTAGAACAAAAAACAACCCATAATTTATTATGCTAGGTAAATTCTCAAATGAAATCTTCAAAAAAAATGTTATAGGCAGACATCAGGTAGGCAGGCATGTTTGTTCCATCATTATTTCTGGTAAATCATGGTTTATTATGCGAGCATTAAACGTTTGAGTTTTTACTAATTAATTTAACCACGGTCTTCTATTTGATTGTAAGAAGCATTAACTGGCTGGTTTTGCCACATAAAGTGAAGTCGACCATCGATATCGGTGCAGTTTTACGAGCCGAGGCGATATGCAAGGCGTTACATGCGCCATACCTAGGTTCACTAACCGTAATAAGATTATATTGAGTATGTCCTACAGGGTGTTTTGATATTACAATTTTTTTTTCCTTGCCTAAGTACGCACCTATTTATACACAGATTTATTTATTATTTCATGTAATATTCTATGTTTTGGCTGAGATGACGGCTGGTAGAGGTAAATGGGGGCTACGAGTGAACAGTGAACGAGTTTTTGTCATACCTTTCATTTACATTATTATATAGGCAAACGTTTGACCTTGATCTAGTTTAGCAATAAAAAAATATATATCCATGGACATTTCACACAGCGCCTTCTAGTTCCAAACTAAGCAAAGCTTGAATTAGGTTGCTAATAGAATACTTATAAATATAATATATTTTTGTAAGTACATATATTCTTTTGATCCATTGCAACACCCAGAAACGAACAAACATCTATGTTTGTCATCACACAAATGTTTGTTCTTGGTGGGGATCAAACCCACAACACAGCACGGAAAGCAGAACTATTACTGGCTGAGTAGTGACGCTTGTCAAATTGTCAAACCTCTGTTTTTTCTAGTTCTACTGAAAAGTTGAAGTTGAATGATTATTTGTACATCCGGGTTGGTACTTTACATTTTGTAGTAAAAAACAAAGAAAATTTTGAAATGGTAGATCTATCAGTAATCTTTAGACGATTAGGTATAAGTATTTACCTCTTATACGCTTTATATAAGTCTGGAAAATAAAATTTCCATGTAAAATTCGCTACGTAATCTTTGTTGATGAGGAAAAAAATACAGATATAAAGCATTTGATTTATCGATACACAATCGAGTTAGATCATATCAGGATGTGTGATCCAAAACTGTGATTTACATTTTATTCAATGCTGTAACAATCTATTCAAGCACCTATTTTACTGTTCATTTAATTTCATATTCTAAATTACCAGTCTATTTCAGTAGCTTATCCACTAACTAGATACCCAATTTCTCAGAAAAAATAATTTTATCTTTTATCATTTTAGAATAAAAATATAGTGGTTAAAAACGACAAACTTACGTATAAGTATACCTATTTAAATAAAGAAAGACTACAAACATGCATTGTTCTCGCCTACCTTACAATTAAAAGTGAAAAGCTTCAAGATTTATTCCCATGAAAGTAAAACCATAGTAAAAACATATAGCAGTTGAAATTCAAGTACTAAATTCTCTAGTCTCCATTTACGTCTTGTTAAAATCAGTCACCGTATCAAAACCATTATGTTACTGTGCAGTTTCCATCGATAACTATACCTCGAAAACCCTAGCAAAATTGATTTTAAATATCTGAAGTTTTTGCTTCATTTACGCTAGAAAAGTAAGATGCGTGACTTATTTCGTTCCGTGATAATTTATCTTTCATTTCACACGCTTGCCTGTAGGTTAGCTAAGTTGACTGCAAGGACCATTGCCCTATAAAACATCAATATTGATTCATTAAGACGCAGTATTTCAGGTCAAACCAAGCCATTCGAATGCATTTCACTCTGATATCGATTGAATCAGAATAGCCCCCCTTATCATCATCATCATCATCACCATCCACCTATATCGTCCACTGCTGGACGTAGGTCTCTCCCAAAACGCGCCATTGAGCCCGGTCTTCGGCGCTATCCCTCTAAACTCACCTATTTTGAAACCAGACTTGCACCACCCGCATATCTAAACCAGTGTCATGTGCTAGTTGCTCCCTCACATGTCGAGCTGGTTTTGGACTACTGCTGTAGGCGCTCTTCAGGGTTTCCAGCTGCTTGGCCGTGATGGTCGTCCGCGGTCGCTTGCTTGCTGCATCGCCGTCTAGTGAGCCTTCACCACCTACGGAGGTTGGATCTACTACAGTTGGATTTACTGTTGATGCTCAAAGCAGGCATTTATGACCTATGGATTCCTCATTCTAAGATATAAAATGTGGAATTTTGCAGGATTATTTGACTTTTTTGGTTGGAATTTTAAGGGGTCTTAGAGTAGCAGTCCTCTTCAAAATCAGAATAAAATGAAATACTAATTTGCAAATCAATTCAGCGCATATATTAGATCTAATTGCTAAAGTACTTTTTATGAGGGCATCATCGCTTCCATACATCATCATCATCGAGTTCCATGATAATAAACTATACGTAATCTGTGACAGAGAAATCGACTTAGCAAAGGTGGTGAAAATACATACCTTTAGCTCTAGCGGCTTCATAATCCGGCTTGCAGACCAATTTGCCGTCCTCCATCAGGTAGAACTCGTCGCCGGTATTCAAGGTCCGTGCACAGGCTGCACACGCGAAGCACCTAAGATGGTAGACGTGTGTTTGCGCTCGACGGACCACTTGCGTAGGGGGAATGCCTTGCCCGCAGCCAGAGCACTTAGTGCCGAAGCGCCTGGGACAACAACCGCAAAAGCAACAACATTATCAACGTGACAATGCAATAATTATCTTTTAAGAATGTATAATAAGGCCTCCTTATTTCTATGGTAACACAGTTCAGCAATTTAGGGTTAAGCCTGGAAAGTTTTCCGGGAGTTTTGAAAAATGCTACGAGTTTTTAAATGTGCTCTTTTTACTTTGATACCTAAGTATAGTGAACAGGGCTACCGTTTTGAAAAATCAATAACATCACCGTTAAGTTCTCTGCTGAATGGAATAGGAATTTTGGAAAGGAATTGCTAGCAGATGAATGGGTCAGTAAATGTTATCTTTTTAGTTTTGGATAGACAACGAGAGGAAACAAATCTGCGAGAGTCAGACTAACCGCCAAGCCACTAGGTGAACGCTTGTTAAGGCTTGGCAAGGGTGCATTTACAGACAGAAATTAAAGACCGTAGACTACATAGTAGAGCTAGAATGGAAAACAGAAATGAAGCTTACTTAAAGAAGTCATCCGTGCAGTACAACTGGTTATTCCTCGCAAAGCACTTTCCGGAGAGCATAGCCCGACACTCGACACAGCGGAGGCAGCCAGCGTGCCATGTTCTATCCGAAACTTTCAGCACATAGCGATCCACTATCATCTCATGACATCCACCGCACTTTGGGATACTGGCTGCAACAATACACATGATATTTACACTACGGAACAAGTAAAACACAATATGATTTACTACGGACGAGACGCTTAGGTACTTAGATTATTCTGAATATTGTATTATTCCACATGTATTATAATCTATTCCAAAAATTAAAAAAATAATTTTAAAGCGTATAGGTAATACTGAATGTACATATTTCAGTCGATTTTTGATAATATAACTACTAAAACTCGCACCAAATTCCTCGGATTTTTCGATTGGAGCTACTTCAAGAAGCAACTGAACATCAATAATCATTGTCCGATTCGATTTTAGGTAGAGTTGTTATCCAGGCAAGTGTTCAACACGAGTATTTTTGATAAAAGATGAGTTTTAAAGATTGCATGTGGATTTATATCATGATAGGTATTTACAAATAAGATAAATTATTACATAGGTAGAAACAAAACTTAACGTGCTATATATAGATAGGTAAGTAAAGATTTGATGGTTCGATGATGTTAAAAATAGATAATGACAAAATAATCTAGAGAAATATTATTATGATATGTTTATAGTTATGGAAAAATGTGATGTAATTTTAAAAATATTTATGCAACCACTCCTGTAAACTCTAAGGGATTCGTTTATATGAACAACATTTACTATGGAACAGTGTGAGCGCGATAAAAAATTTGGTGTTCCATACAAAATGAAATATTTAATTGGCAAAAATGTAGGGAATAGCTAGAAAACGACGTACAAAATGTGTTTATAGAGCGCTTGAAGACTAACACAAATCTAAAGGTGCCTAGTGTACTTACCCAGTACCTATTTACCCTAAACAAACATAGGTAAATTAAATTGAAAAAAATTAACTCACATAGAACTTAAAAAAAATACAATGTTGATGATGACTGGGAAAACATGTCACTTGAAACTAATCGGATTCGGCTCTATTAAACTGACTATAGGAATGTTATGGTGACTTGCGGTTCCATGGATGCAACAGAGCCTTTTCACCGACTGGACTAATAATTACTGTAATAATCGCTGTAGCCGGTATTTAGTAATCGCTTTATTTGTGATTGAGGGATAATTTTTCTGCTTATATACAACCTAACGCATTAATTTTCATTCATGTTTATTTCTTTTTTTAATATTTACAAATATTTTAAACAAAAAACTTATCGGACTGATTTTCATAGGTACCTACTACATATTTTTGAAATTATAATGAATCGTTTTACGTAACAATGAACTGATAAGTAACTACAAAATGCGCAAGGGGATGATCAAGGCCGCATTCAATTCAAAAGTGTCACAAAAGCACAACACACGCACTCACAACATTACGTACATAGGAACACTTCCGGGAGGTGTTCCAGCTGGATTGGTGGGACGCGCATGTCCTGCAGACTCTCCTCAGTAGGGTACATCATGGTGCCCAGCATCGCACGACCGCCCCGGCGCACAGCCTCGGGTGAACTGCCGCCACCCCGGTAAACTACCCCAACCCTCTTATCACCTCCCAACTCCCATTGGCTAGAAGCGACTCGCTGATAACAGTTACCACGCCCCTCGACCAATACGCAGCCAAGAGGTACACCCATCGATCGATTTGGAAGAAATTTTCGCAGCATTTCCAACCGATATTGAACGTTTTACAGCGTTGAAGTGTTTACAGATGAGCGCCGTTTACACGCCATTCCTTTTCTTTTCGAAGATTTGCATAGCTCGCGATTCGAAGAAGGATTTTCACAGAGTAAAATATAAAAGCTTTTTAGTAAAAAAGGCAGCTTTTATAATTTGTAAGAAAAATACATCTAAACAGGGAGAATAATAGTCAAACCTGGTGAAAATTAATCAATTTATCGTAGCACTAGAGCTTACAGCTCGTAGCATAGTATGATGATATCATACGTTCCATGTTTACTAATTCTCGTAACTAATTTCACGATCTTTTTATACCTACACTAAATTATGTTAGTTTGCTGGATTTCGTAAAGTACCAAGGTATGTAGGTACCTACAAAAACTCTTCACCTTGTAGAGTTTCTCTCGTCCCAATGAAATTAAACTTTCAACAAACTCGAGCAGGTAATATACTGAAATTGTATTTTCATCCAACAGATTTTGTTTAAAATCTAGCTTTAACGTTACTTTTCTTTCTCACCTTTATAGTCAAAACAGAAAGTTACACTTTCGCATAAAATATATGTCCATAAAACAGGATCAGTTCTAGTGGTGGTCAAGCGTGACCTGCGCCCGCGATAAATTATACAAGTGAATGCGAGGGCGCAGTCGTGCAACTTTACGACGCATAAATCAATGCTGTGCGTCACTCTACCGTTACCCCTAACCAGAGCCAGTTTAAAAAATTTGGTGAATCCAGTTAGTAAGCCATAAAGTATGAAAACTGTGGTGATAACATAGATAAAGCAAATAAGAGTACTAACAAGCTATAAAAGCCAATACCTACGGCTCTCGGATTTGATTTCACGCATGAAACAAACAAGAACAAGTTTTTTGTAAGAAATCTTTTATCCGTTTTTTAGTAGAGCTTTACATACCAACTTATATTTCAACTAGCAGATGTATGAAACAAGCATTCCCGATCTCGAGCATTTCTTTATCAATTTCAGGGAACTGTGAACTGAACCTAGATATTTTTTGCAAACTTCGTAAATGTTTATTTTTATCTTTTGCAAAGGATAACAAAGTACCAAAAAATAAATTATTTTTACGTGGCTATAAGCTGTGAGAAAATGTAAAAAAAAAACACTTCTGTTCTGCAATCCCGATGCGGCCGGTAGCATTATGTTTCATGATTGGTGAGGGTGGTCGCGTGCGGTGTCCCCGGGGCATCGGCGCGTGCGCGTCCGCAGTAATTGACGGTTAGAACAGCATTGCTCGAGCTTCTCCCTTTTACCGCGGTAAAGCGAGCAGTATCTCAGCTTATACTGAGTAAGATCACATAAGGAGATCTCGGTTTTAGGGCTTGTACACAAAACTGCAATGCGACGTCGCATCGTAAAAATTTGCGAGCAGGCACGACGCATCTTTCTGCGATGCGATTTCATGCGGCAAGGCGTCTCCCTTCCGCGATTAGGGTGACCATTCCGTCGATGACCGTCAACCGTACTGAACGTACATATTTTGAAAACTAGGTCATGACATGGATCGTAAAAAGAAGTGTGCACAACAAAGAAGACTTGCGAATCAATTCGCAAGTTCTTGCGATGCGTCGTGCGTGCTGGCTGATTTTTACGATGCGACGTCGCATCGTAGTTTTGTGCACATGCCCTTATACCTACTTGCATAGGTCCAAGTGAAACTAGTGAGTGTGAGTAGGTAATGCCTGTATACATATATCCCTTTACATTAAGATGGGAGCTCAATTAGTAAAGTCAAAAAGACTTACCTACTTAAGTATTCAGTAAAAGCACAGGTAAAAGTAAAGGGGACTAGCATATAAAAGCTAAAAATAAACTTACATACAATAACGTGCACCTAACGGTTTGTTTGGTTGACTGCTCGTTTATGAGTTCGTGGGTAAGATAAGACTTCGGGGGGACGAGAAGAAGAGAAGAGAATGTACTGGTGATATTGGACCAGGTAGGACAGTGTGCAGTGTGTTTGACTATTTTATGTTCCACGATGATTTGCACACACTGGTAGCTGAGTTACTGATACCCCTTGTGTACTGTGTAGTTTAAGTAGGTATATGTACCTACTACACTTCAAATCTGCTCATCGGATGCGACAGCAGTTCTTTAGCTCGGAAATGGCGAGGCAAGTGCTTCCTTCGATATTTACTTTTCTATAACAAACATAAAGACAAGTTTCCATATCGAGTATCTATACTAATATTATAAAGAGGAAAGATTTGTATGTAAGTATTTTTGTAACGAATTGGCTCAAAAAGTACTGATCCGATTTAGATGAAACTTGGAATATATATTGTCCGTGACTTGGATTAACACATAGGCTACTTTTTATCCCGTATCAACGGGATCCAACGGGACGCGAACGAAGTCGCGAGCTGAAGCTAGTATAGAATAAAATGAACATTACCAGCTTGAAATAACGGATTTGCGTCGCGATTTGTATCTATTTATTGATATCAATCGTATTTGGTAAAATTTATAGGGTCAGGCAATATCAAATTTCTATGGGAAACCAAAATGATGATGTGAACCATGAACATTGGATGTTTGTAAATATTGATCTTGTAAACTGATTTATTTGTCAATTCGTTACAACCTTACAACATTCACTTTTGATCGTCGTGGTTAGTAACGTATCGGTGCTTTCTCGATATATATGTTATGGGTCATTTAGATATTTAAAAAATTAAAAATTAATTGAAATCATAGACCAGACTCACAACAAACAATAAAAATAAATGACAATTTAAATTCAATAGCGAAAATGCAACAAAACAACATTAACGTGAATAATTTAATCGACGCGTTTTAACCGTTCGTTGGCTGTATCCCGCCCGATGCAAACGCGCTAATCTGATAACTTCTGCTTTATTTGATTATGCCAGAACCGAAAAATTATATCATTTCGTAATTAGGTTAAAACGCAATTTAGAGAAGCGCACCGCAGGCGGCACGCGTCCGAACACTTGGCGCGGGGAGTTACCCCAATTCTAAAAGTTTATAAATGTCAACTTAACTGATGGATTTTAGTACTATTCTTTGGTAAATTCCTTGAAGAATAATTCTAAATTTTTCTTCTCGAACATAAATATGGCTGAGCAATAACGAGAGGCTCCATCTTGCTGCACCTTTGAACTAGGCGGGTATTGTTTATATTGATCTAAAATCTTGGGATTCTAAAACCGATTAGTGTCAGACTTTTCAGTGTCAGGTCTCAGGGGCCGCCGGTATAGTAGGTACATATGAGTTATAAAATTTCAAGCACTATAGCCACTAGGGGCACTGTCGAGGTCCAAAGGTTAACTACTGACCATATGGTGGTTCCGCCGCTCTACGATAGTTATAAAAATGAATGTTTATTAATCACAAATAGGGACACAATAAGCTATACGGTATCCACGGTCCGATTAATAGTGGACTACCCAAGTGCATAAAAAAGTGCCCACACGTAACTCAGATCGTTACCACTTAGTTCAAAAATAATGTTATGCATTCATAATAAAATAATGTACCGGCAAAACCATAAAATCAAAACTAATAAAACAAACATAGAGTACTGTCGTCACCCCTTCAAAAAGTCACCCTACTTATTAAAATTAATAAATGGGCCCTTCGTCTGTATTAATGATCGCCTTGTGTCAATAACGATATAATATATTTCGCAAACAACATAACCAGAGCGTGGTTTACTTAAACCGACAAGACTTGTTGGGTTTCCCTGTAAATGTAATTAAAAAACTGTAGTTATTACCTTATCAGCGTTAGTTATCTGACATCGATAATCGAGATGGTAATTTGTACAACATCACGCTATTGGAATGTTTTTTACTTGAAAAACAATATAGAAAA
Source organism: Eulithis testata (assembly GCA_947507515.1). Taxonomy (NCBI): domain Eukaryota; kingdom Metazoa; phylum Arthropoda; class Insecta; order Lepidoptera; family Geometridae; genus Eulithis; species Eulithis testata. Next base: position 7,654,243 of record OX382194.1, read on the forward strand.
ATATAGTATATTCAATTATAGAAAAGAAAGAAAGAAAGAAAATAAATTTACAATAAACTATAGATAAGCAGGTACAATAATGCCTAGTGTTGCAAAAAGGACCATGACTCAGCATGAAATTAGTTAGCTAGTAAGCGACTAACGCTGGTCTTCCGTCATGGCCGTCCGGTGATGCCACAAATTAATTAATTATAATCCCATATATTGGAAAGTTATGATGTTCGGTTTCAATACTATTATCAGCTTATAGATAAGCAATAAGTAACTTACAAATCTCATAGCAGCCTATGCACCTAGTTCAGTGCGAAAAATTCCACTACTGAATAATGAATAAACGGTCTTACAGCCAGTTTCTCGAACGCAGATCATCTTCATAATTAACTAATCAATGATCAAATCTCTAATCAAATGTCATTTGAGTTGCACGAACGTTGTTTGGATATAAAATGTACTGATCACATAGTATGTAAGCACTTTATTTTCATACATAAAGCAGCCTTATCAACATACGTAGGTAGTTATTTATTTCTAATACTGTCTGTATCTACCTAGCAATCTAGGTATACTTCTGAAATAAATCAAGGAAATACAGTTTAAAGGTAGGTACAAGTATTTAATTGTTTAAAATTGTATTAGTCACCAAAGACTGTTAGATGTGAAACACGGTTTGGAGAACTGTAGAGGTGAGGTGGGCTGGCACCCTTTGAAGACTTTGTAGAGGTGAGACGGGTTTGGAGTTGCTAGCGAGTTGCCTCAGCTGGTCTAGAGGTATCAAGGCGCGGCGCTGGCCGCGACGGAGGTAAGGCGAGGCACGATGCTGGCCGCGGCCTCCGGCGAGTTGTCTTCGGTATGTACAACGAGAAGTGGAGAAGGTTTTGAAAACTTTATAGTATCACGAGATGACCACGAGATGACAAAAGTTCCCGGGCCTGCCTGGCCCAGGAATGGCCTTAGTATTCAGCTTGAATTTCTGTCTAAGTTTTAATTTCTAAAATTATTTTACCAACAATAGTCAAATGTAAACAAAGATACGTGAAACATGACACAAAAATATGACATTTTTGATGTTTAGGAGTGAATGATGGAACTGAAGGATTGATTCAATTATGTGTGACCCTATGAAAATATACACTGATTTGACAATCGTAAAATGATCATTGATTACTTAATTATGGTCTGATCAGCGTTCGTGCAACCCGATTTGATTTGACCAGTGTGTTAAGTTAATTGCTTTGTCAACTGATCTGCGATTTGATTAGCGTTCGAGAAACCGGCTGTTATCTATTGATTTGAAAATGAGATTTTTATGGACGTAATCCTGGCGCTTGCCATGTACGTATAGTTTGACCATCAATATCAAAAATGTGACAGTAAATTACCAAATGAACACTTGAATGAAATCCTCTTTACGTTGAAGCGTCTACTTAGATACTTGTCTTTGATGTTAGTTTGCGTACCTCTACAAGCCCTTTTTGTGAGTAGCCGAGGGGGATCGGTTTGCCTACTGAGTAAATATTATTTAGAAATTGATTGTGCAAATAAGGTTGCGTAAGTTAAAATTATACGACAATAAATTTACAATGATAGCTGAAAATATGTAAGTACCCACCTATGTACATACTTGAACAATGAAAAAGTTACTTTGCGAGAATGTATAAAAAGCGTAATTTAGTCGAACTAGAACATTGTTACAAAATAAGTATCAAAACAGAGCTAGCGGATAGCGTTCTCTCTAATCTTGGGTTCTTTTCACAGTTTCTGCCATTAGGCAGAAACTGTGAAAAGAAACCTCATTAGAAAACCTCATTAGAGGTTGAAATTTATTTTTAACATTGCCCACCTCATTAACCCACAATGCAACCACAGCTCGACTCAGATTACGTACTAACTATTCGGGTAACTTTGGTTTCGGTAGCTGAAACTCAACCTGTGACGCATGCTTTTACTCCTGATTTACGTTTCGTTCTGCTTCTTTGTAATGAACTGCTTCTTAATAACGAGAATGAATCAAAGTTCGCAGACTTATTTATAGTATACATAATTATACATCCTTAACACATACTTATGGGTAGGTACCCATACAATTTCAAAGTCTGGTTTTCCTTATCGCTGAGGTAGAGTCTTCATAATTAGAATATTTAGAGCTATACAGTTATTGCTATATTTTTAGTTTTATGGTTTTCGTCATTCCGTTTGGTAGGTTTCTAGTTTACAAGTAGTTCAACTACTAAATAAAAAAAAACTAAGTAGGATCTCTGAATGCTTCTAGTACCTATGGTATTTTGCGGTCTAAGTTAACGAGTCATCATACTAAATGAACGATTTCCTTCAACGATTCGCAATTCTAAACACTTCCTCTTTAGGTATATTTTAAAAGCAAAACCGTAGCTAAAAGTTGAAGATAAAAAACGGCAAAAACGCCAACTTTTTTCTTACAAACCCATTCGTTTTTTGTACTGTGACGATTAAAATGTTCCAAAAAGTTTGTCATACCGGATCAAGTTAGTTTAGCCGATGCTCGTAGTTCATATCGGCGTTTCAGCGCTTTTATTTGAAACAATGTATTTATTTAGATCGTAGATGGGCAATTCCCGCCTCGCGGCTTTCTCTGATCTGGCCCGCGGAGAGTTTAAAAAAAGTTTACATTCTTAGTACACGCTGCGAAAGGTTGGTTTTGTACACAGAATACTTAGAGATTCGTCCTAAAGTATAGCCCGTAACTTTGCAAAGGTTACATACACGATTTAGATAGTACCTAAAACAGCATAAACACTAGGTACCGTATTATATTGGAAGTCAATTTATTTTTACTGTGTCACGGTGCTCTACATAACAATGCGCTTACAGCCTTGATATTGCGGTGTTCAATTCAAAAACACTATTTCAATAGAGTATATTTGCGCTACGATTTTCGCTTCCTTGTCGAAACCTATAGGTTCTACGTGATCATAAATAATTTATTGCCAAAAGGTAGAGCGTATAAAATCTGTCCAAGAAAATATTCGTATAACTTGCACCGTTTATTTTAATCCTTTGTTTATCTCTTCTTGTAGGTAAGTATATCCTCGTAATAATATAAATCGTTTATTTGTGAAGATACCATTGGTCACAATACATAATTATAAGTACAACGTCTAAGTAATTGATAGTGATGGGTCCAAAGACAAGTAGACAACCCCTTGATGGATATATAAGACGTTGCTTTGCTTTGAATAAATATTTTTTCTAACTAAACTAAAACCTAGCATTCACATCAACTGACGCGCTACGTGATAACCCCTCAGTAATAAGTTGGGTCAATTACGGATTTGTTCTGTTGTTTAGTTTGACAGTGACCTACACAGACGCTGTCATATCATCACAATTACTATGATCATCTTGTCCTTGTGTCTGTTCTGCTAGAGTTTGCGTGCTACATTGCACTTGTCTATATTTAATTGGCAATGTAAAAAACTATACAAGAAGCACAACATTGAATTTTAAACTCCTAGGTTGACGTTACTAAAACACCTGTTCATAATCGACAGCATCTTTTCTTAGGAATACCTGACCTTATTGGTGTTGTATCTAGCTTGGACTTCTAGCTGATGATAATGTTGCTGTTGACGTGCGAAACTTTCCACCAAAATATCTGTCAACCAGTTTACGATGAACCTTGTGTCAAAGGCGGATTTTGGTTTAGAGAGGCCAAGCTGTATCTAAGAATCCACGTCTTTGATTTCAATAAAATATAGCTTATATTTCAATCCGGGAAAAGAGCTTCTGAATGGTATAAGTTTCATTGAAATCGGTCCAGTAGTTAGGGCATGATCCGCGAACAAACAAACAGACAAACAGATAAACAGACAAACTCGATTTTCGGAATCAGAATAGTTTATTTAGTAGATCTGCATATTTAGTTTATCCATATCTTTAATTTTAGTTTTTGGCTTTTTTACAGTTTTATAATAGTATAGATAGATATAACTTACACTTGTAACAGATGCGTTTGTACATTGTACATAGGCACCTCTTTTGCTAACTTTTGTAATCAATATCTAAAATAACTCTTTGGAATAGAGTTATGTAAATAAACAAACTGAAATTGACATTGTACAGTAGTCAAAACTAATCTTTATAGCTCTTGTGGCACTCACGTAAGTTGCGAAAAGCCATTCCAGAGTTACAAAAATCCTTAGTTTCTACTGTTTTAGCATAGAAGATCCTTGGTTTTAACTGATTGCCACCCGCTTTTACATTTCAGGCTCTTTACCGTTGCTGGCTGGCGTTGGCCGAAACCGTCAGCACGGTATTCCGTGGTTATATAAAATCAACCTTCCACGGCTTCCACCACATTATTACACGAGCAAATGATACCACAAAAGCAAAACTGTATCTGAAAATCGTAACGCTTGTATAACTGTCCCAAATTTGTAAATTTATTCTGACAAAGGTAAGCAACTGTTTTTGCTCGTCTCTGTTTTGGGTTTTCCTTATCGAGATCTTCTTCATTAATTTGATCAACTATAATTTTATGCAAGCAACTACCTACTTATAGAAAAGCTGAGTGCTAATAACTTTCAATGAAAATGTGGGTCAAGGAATTGTGGAACTCAATATCGATCATAAAATAGATATTTTTCAAATTTATCAAGTATTTTTAATAATAACTAAGTATGGATTGACTCATTATATACAATAAACACAAAATAGCTTTGAAACCTGCAAGGTAAACTGGTAAAGTATCTGCCTTACCTACTAATGACCATTTCTTTACTTATAATAATAGTGCATACAAAAAATAACCGCATAATTGTCATGATTCTAGATTGGTTAGGCAGGTGTCAGAGTTTAGGTACCTATCAAGTAAATAGGTACATTTAGTTATTGCTAGTGTTCCTATTGTATTTATTTGAAAACAATATACATAATAATAGTAGAGACTGCAAATTATAGGAAGCGGAATGGGAAGTAAATCAGGATGCTTTAGTCAGATAGGCGCGTGGCGAAGCCCCTGCGGGTAGGGCTTCGCGTGACGTCAGCGGCATCTGCCCGACAGATGGCGCCTCGCCCCAGACCATAGAGTACTGTAATAGTTCTGGCTATAGATAATATCGCTCGCAGAGTCAATACGATGGTTAATACCTAACGAGGAGTCCGAAGCCATGAAGGAGAATTTTCATAAATGCAAGTAATGAATATTACCAATCTGATTAGGAATCATTATCATCATTGGCATTCTCGACAGCCAGACTTCGCTCACTATTGTGTAGATAGGCTTCTGTCCGTGAAAACTCCTCTCTTATCCAGTTTCTTATCGTCGTCTGTCCATCTCCCTACCGGTCGATAATATTCATAATATAATAAATTCTAAATAAAGAATCATAATAAAAGAAACGTTGACACAAATGTACATAAATTCAAATATTTTTCTTTGTAGGTATTAGCTAGTATAGTATTATATAATCTGTGGTATTAGTAACAAATAAAGATTCGGGTATTAGCACCGGTTTTATGGATAACCTTTGAAAGGTTACAACTAATTTATGCTGTCCACTCAAAATATTGTGGATGTCTACTAAAAGACATCAACGCGCATCTAACATGAATTTAGTTTTGCAGTTCAGTTTATTTTAAAATTAATCAATTTAATGCACAATGTAAAACAGCATAGCACCCTATTGTTTTACATTCGGGCACTAAAACGATAATTAGCGTGGTACCATCATAATCGGACTGATTTTATGTTTAGGGTCGCCATATGGCTTGCTGCGGCTTTATTATGCCAATTAAAGATAAATATCAATCATCAACATAATAGCCTGAAGAAGTCCATTGCTGGGCACTTGATTCGTACACTTCTAAGATGAAATGTATGATAGAATGGGTTTGTGCCTTCTCCATCCATCCACCGACATCCAGCTAGGGGCCGTATTCACATCTTCGTTGTGACTATTCTATAAAATCTATTTATTGTGGTTGTATTTTGAACGGCTACAATAGTGTAAGACTTTTCTAGGTTTGATTCCTATAGAAGGTAGGTAGGCACACAAAGTTTTCCTATATAAATAACCTCGATCTCTAGGACTCAATAATTTGAATCATAGATAAAATAAGTTTTCGACCATGGTCATAGTTTTTGCACGCAATTCAGCAATTAGATGGAAGTAAATTAAAATAAGTACTTATTTGAAATAACAATTTATCTTAGGATAAAACAATAATCACTATCACAAAAAAAGTAAAACAAGTGTGGACATATTAATTTGTCTGTTTCTCGAAGGAAGAGGTCTATAAAAAGACAAGTGTTTAGATGAGCTCGTTATTTTTATGATTGGCACAAGATGTAATGGATGCAAATAGGCCTTTACCGTGTAAAAAACGAGACAGAACCCTTACATTGTTGACAGTAGAAAATGCCTTTGAAAAGGGATTTGGTAATTTATATAAAAACATTTTTCTACTGATAAAGACGTACCTACATACTCACATCATTATCCTACTTTTTAAATTTATTTAGGTATCTAATTTAGGGCCATACTTTTATTTTTAATAGAGCACTAAACAATAATTCTACTGTAAATTAATAGTTTGCTGCTAAATATGATATGTGTAGGCTAAATTATGAGAATTAATTGCCTTTTGTTCTCGTAATGTTTAAGAGACATTATAAACTTAAACAAAGACAAAGTCACATAACAAAATAATCTCGCTTTCACTAAAAGAAAAATTATTGCGGAGGGCTACCACGAAACAATGAACTTTCACACGAGACGAGCCAAGTTGATTTACTGCAGTTTATTGCGAAATCAGAGCGAAAAAGTTGGTCTGCGGTGCTACATAATTGGATTTAGGAAACAATAAGTTTCGGCTGCGGTATCTGCGAGTACATTCACAACACGCACGGGGTAGCGCACCTGGCTTACTATTTCCTGGTTAGCGTCGAAAAAGGAGAATGGTTGTATCAATCTTGAAGAAAAACGAAAGCAATAAGTCAAAGTAGGTATTTGTGTTTTTTTTTGCAATCAGTATTTTTGTGAGCTATATTATAACTTACTTAGGTTACTTTATAAAGTATAAAATAAACTCTACAAAAGGTAAATCTCATACTTTGTAAATACATACCTATAAATGGATATAAATAAACCTATGTATGTAACAAGGTATAAATAAACCTATGTATGTAACCTATGTATATAAATAAACCTATGTATGTAACAAAGGTTTATTTATATATATCCATTTAGATGAGCAAGAGTGACGGAACATATTAGGTATTTACTTTATATTTTGTCACATACAAATGCAGCTTGAAAAAGAGTATTAGATTATAGTATAGTAGATAAGCATATTTTGTTACTCTGCCTTCCCACGAAATTAAAGTCAGGTATTTTTCTAACCTACCGCAGATGAGACTACAATCCGCAGAAAAATATTACTTATTGGTACCTTGTTTTTGTAACATCATAAGCGAAGCTATCACAAACGTTTATCAAAACTCTCGCACGTGCCGGTAACTTTTTAACCGCGAGAAAAAACAATAGGCCAATCTCTCACAAGTATCGCTTTCACGGGATCAGCAAGCCCCTGTGATAATTGAATCGAGGGGTCCAGACCCCGGGCGACATTAGTGATACATTTGATTCATATGTGCTTGTTCTATTGTCTTGTTGAACCAATCTTGGAACACTGTTCGGGTATCGCTATCAGATAAAACGTTGAATCCAAATGATGTTTGATTTATACAAGTTATTCTGTGATAACTGTACAAATCGTGCACTATTTCTTACCAACAAAAGTAGAATGAATAATCTTCAATGGTAGATTATTCTTTCTACTTTTGTTGGTACTTACGAATATTTCGTAAATCAACCTTTTATCAAAGCAATTGATTAAAGATAGGGGAAACCACCAGAGATTATTCTAGAATTAATGAAAGATACGTTGAGTGCAACAGAGCCTAGTTAATGAACTGCGTCATTTAAAAATTATTTAGAAACAATGGATCGCAGTGTCCTTGCAAAACAAGTTACGCATCAAAACCAGTAAACAAATCGTCACGTGCACAATCTAAATGTTTCTACAATTTTATTTTTATACCAGTCTCTTTCTCTCTTGACATACTTGCAATCAATACAAATTCTTTCAAGCCTGAGACTGTCCACAAAAGCGGTTAAGCGCTCGGTGTCTATATTTCTTAATTTTTTTCATTATAAAAGAAGTACATTAAAACTATGACGATACAAATCATGCAGTAGGTACACGTTTTTGTTTATAAGTTTGTTGATAAAGAACATAAAACAGAAATGCCATCTCTCAGCGGGCCGTCACAGTTTGTTTCTCCTCGGGGGGGTCATTACTAAACTCCATTACACTTTTTGTGCCAAGTGTTCTAGTGGTATAACAAGGGTGAAAACGATCCCTTAAAACGATGTGCACAGCCTCCTATATTGTCTGCGAAAAAGAATTATTGTATTTTTATACAAAATTTCAGTGGAAACTGTGGAAAATTTTAAGGAAAGTATCTTACTATTAAGTATGTCTATGTGGACGCGACAAAAAGTAAGTGTATTTTGTCCAGCTTCCACAGTGATATCCGTGCATAAGATAGTCTAGAAAATATTATTATTAGACCTATAATATTTGAATAAATAAAGATTAAAAAATTACAAATAACTGAGGATTTATATAACCTCAATCTGACTCCGTCATCTCCCAGTTCCTGATCATCTTTGTTTATTCAAGTTTTTAGATGATAATCAGTGTTTTAGCTAGACACGGATATTTATTCATAGTAGATACAGTGGAGAGCAAAAATTCTGGGTGATCTATATTTGAATAACGTGGAAACTTCATAGTTTCCACGCTCATACGCGTATAGCGTTCATACGCTAGTGAGTGTGTTTAAGATCAGGTCCAGCAGAGAACTTTCTACAGGCTGTTATATAAGTACCTACGATAATATATTTTTAATTAAAAAGTAACATCGTTACAGTAACACGAAAATGAACTTGAAAAGCCAAATAAGTTACAAGCTACCACTTTATCTAAATGATTAAGTGCTTCACTTCTCGCAAATGTATACTTTCAAGTAGTTTTTGAAGGCTAAACAAGTTTCTGTTCAGTCAAGTTTAAGGCAAACCGGCTTATGTAAGATGTTGATTATAAGATGTCATTACCTACTTACCTACTTTTGCATAATCTTTAACCGGTGTATGATAAATTCATCATCATCATCCGCAATTCGACATCACCCACTGCTGAGAGCCTAGTACGGGTTTTCAGTGTATAGTGTGGGTGTGAAACGTCTGACGCCCAGGACACCAGTGGGCGCTGATTTGTATGGAGACACAGGGGATTCTTTGAGAAGCTCGACATGCGAGTCCGGGCTTGGTGTAGACCAAGCTTCTCAAAAAATCCGCTCAGTGTCTCCATACAAATCAGCGCCCACTGGTGTGCTGGGCGTCAGACGTTTCACACCAGATTTACACACCAAAACTCGTACTAGACCCTCTGGGCTCTATTTGTTCACATGGCAAGGCGTGATGGTAAAGCTCTAAGTAGGTAGGTAATAATTGTAAATAAATAAAATAAAAATAAATATTCACGGACATTTAACACAACGCCTTCTAGTCCCAAACTAAGCAAAGCTTGTACTATGGGTACTAGATGGCTGATAGAATACATATACACATTTTTTTTTTTTGTAAATACATACTTATAATACATAGTAACACCCAGACACAGAACAAACATCTATGTTTGCCACACACAAATGTTTGTTCTCGGTGGGGATCGAACCCACGACCCACAGCACGGAAGGCAGAGCTACTACCGACTGAGCCATGACGCCTGCCAATTGTAATATCGTAGGCTAGCAAATTTTGTAAATTTCAGTACCTAAACATAAAAAAATTATACTGTCCGTATTGTTTTATTTTATGCACGCTCAATGCTCATTCTTATATATTTCTTATAAAAAACTTAGCTCATACAGTTATTTTTTATAATGAAAAAAAAAACAAATTACCTGCGTTTATCGATGTCTTTCTCAAATACCAGAGGTTTGTAAATTCCTTAAAGTGGGTAGGTAACTTATCCATGCAAGTAATGCAAGGAACTTTACGAAAGCGAGCTAATGAAATGAAGTGAAATCCAAATTGCGGATCAACGACCCGACAACGATCTGTAAATTCTCGATTAAGTCGGTGAGAATAATTAAATGAGACATTGTAAGAACCAGCTCAGCAAGGCAAAGACGCATAGTATGATGCAACTTTTACCAAAATTTGTAGAAACTGGACTGTATACACATTCACTGAGCGATATTAAACGAAGGCTGACCGTCTATAGAGTAAGTACCTACGTGTATAGGTTTTATGCTCAGGGGTATATTTCATATTGGTCTTCTAAAGCTGAGCTAAGTAAAATGATTGCTAAATCTAATGTCATCTCTTTTCATCTCATGCAAGTGACAATGATAGAGCATTTTTGATTAAAATGACAGTTGAATATGAGTAAAGGGGTAAGAGTACGGAATTTCTAGAATAATCAAACCAACGTTTCAGTCAGTTCAATACCTATTTTCTGTTACTGACTGAAAAATGGTTTCGATGGACCTCTCTATAATGGGTTTAGTATATCTTGGTTTGTAGAGTCCTTCAAGCCGATATTTCTCTGAAAAAAACTCCAGTGAAATGACGCACACTAAACATGAAATGCTTATAAAAAGCAAGTGAATTTCGCGAGCTATTAGGCTAAGTGATCGCATAACATTTACATGCCCTAATACGTTTGAATGCAGAATTGTCATCAATCTTGAAGGGGTGCGCGAGTGAAACGGTAATGCGCACAACATATGGCGTCATCGGCGATAGTGCTTCCATGGCGTTCCGCTCCGGTGGACCCGAATAGGCCCTGGTGATGACCGGCCTGACCTTAGATAGACCAGCTACAATCTACGTACATGGTCATGCCGCTCCCGATTAGATCACTTTACAAGTGCCACTAGACTCCAGCCCGTATGATGGCTTTTTGTATCAACGACAAATGTTACATTTATACGAGGTCTGATAAACGAATTCATAAGTCCTTCTAGCATTGTTGAGATTTCCAAATTACCCGTATGTTGATGCGGAGATTTTTGTAAAAGATATTAATAAAATCTTTAAAAAAGATAATTAGGTTAGGTACCTACAAATATTACAATACAAGGTTGGTACTTTAGGATGATATGGCTTGTCCCAACACAAAATTATTTATTGTTCATTTTTAACAACAATACCCTTAATTGTGATGTGAAAATAGATTGCAAACAACCTAATGAATATTGAACAAAGCAATAAATAAGTAGGTACATATTTAAATTATGTCCATAAATATTACGAGACATACATTTGGTAGGTACCTAGGTGTGTGTAGGTAGGGTCTCATACAATCGCGGGGAGTGCTAAGTGCCGTGAGGCCACATGTCGCTCTGTCGCGCTAATCTCCAGGATTTGCCATCCAATGTCCCTCGCCATCTCCCATCTCGTTCCATCCACATACTCCACAATACATCCATCTCATGCGGCTCATTGAATATTATTGCTCTATGGGGATTTTGAAAATATGGAGCCGTTTAGCGAAAGCCGTACATTGTATCCATCCAGCGGAATTATTCATACGCGGGCCGTTGCATTTATCACTTAATGGTATTAGTTATTAGATCTTTTAATCGCTCGATTTGCGACTTTATAGTCGAAGCTTAACTTTGAAAGTGTTATTGCGAATACCAACAAAGATATACCTAATATCAATGAAATATGTATTTTTGACTGAATTATGCATTCCAACACCTACTTTATGTACCTAATAGAAACGAGGATGCAATATTATTATCATCGTTTTTATAAGTAAAAGTGTACCTAGTGGACGTTTTAGCGCAAGTAAAACCATAGACAAACTGTAGGTGAAGAAGTAAGTGAACACTAATAAATACTTCTGTTACTGGAGGCGCAGATCATAAAATACTAGAGGTGACTTTATGAGGTTGAAAGGTTTTGGTATCAGAGTTTGAATAGATTCCTTGTTTAGAAATCCATTGATAAAAATAAATCAGTAAGTCAACGTCTGTGAGCATAATAATCGCTTGGTGCTGTCAGCGCGCCAGACGGCACACACTGCACATGGCGACTTATGCGCTAAAACCAACATTACTTTTGCAGTTCGCCAAAGTATACCACAACTCTATCACCATTGAGTAAGATCCATAATGCATTGTAGCTTTTGAATGATCGTGCGAGGGTGGTGTTGGTTTATTTGAGCGCATTGTGGGGACTACGGCTTGTCATTGCTTCCCTCGCAACCCTAAAATCATTCCATTCTATCTACCGGACGAGCCGACAGGTTAACTTTTGTGTTCTACAAAAGCCGTGCATTACAGTTCGATTGTTGGCACAAATGTCGGGAATTACAGAGCATTTTGTGTTTACTGACGATTTTGTGTTTCAAGTTTAATTTCATTAGTGAGTTCCCGTTGGGTACCTACTAATCTTATGCCACCATCTCAGATTTTATAAGAAATATGATAGCATTTTCTTTTTTAGTGAATAGTCGTTGAATTTAAATAGTAGGTACCTACTGTAAAAACAGAGTGTAAATGTTTGGGCGTCCGAATCCAGGGCAAGCTGTTCATGGTTTATGTGTTTTAAGTAAACCTCACTACAACTATCAACAGTTTTACTTCAACTTTCGACCGAATTAAATAATACATACTTCAATTTATTATGAACGACTTCAATATTGAGAATAATGAGAGGTAATCATTCAACTTTGATGCAGCTAGAGACACTAAAGTGCACACACCTCTATATTTACAACGAAACATGTACGAGTATGATCTAAATTATTCTAAATAAAGAAATCCTATGCGATTTCTAAAAAAGTATCTTTCCTCAACAAACAATGGTAACAGAAAGCTAAGGTTTTCCGTTTCTCAACCGTTGTATTTGGAGGCACGTATTGACTTTCATATCAACAAAGACTGAAATGAAAATATTTCGCTATAGAAGGTAAGTCAATAGAGGTTTGAGGCATTGCCCTCGTGGAGGGAGGGAGGGAGTGCGCCTGGGGACGGGTACTCTTCTTGATTACAGCGCTCCCTCAAAACCTCCCTTCTCTCCCTACTTTACCCGCCCTGCTGTAATACACACAAGCCTACGAACCTACGATGACAGACGCGAATAACTTTCATTTTTCAAATAAAAATTCTGAAGAGAAAAAGGATAGAATCATATTTTTGTGGTTCCTTTGTATTTATGTACCAAAAGCTACCCGTAGTTAGTTAGTTACACGTACGTCATCGCTCTACTGAGTTTTTAATTCTAATGCTCTTCCAGAGCCTTAGACCTTCCCACAGTCAGAATAAGCGCTATATGCTGAAGGATATGTAGTGTAGACCCACGTACCTGAACTTAATTGTGTGTTCTATTTCATACATAGAAATCATACTTTATACCCATTGATATCTATAATATCTCAATGGACATTTTGTTCATGAAACTCCAAAACCGGCCTTTTCCCCAACACTGTCTCTCAAACAAAAACACTTTCCCCACTTAAACAAATCAGACGAACATCTAAAGATTCGAAACGCCTCAAGGTAGGGCTCAGGTGGCCGCGCCGAGATTGCCCGCATCAAACATGCACGAAGCTCGCCCTGCCGGTCGTAAAAATGCATATTTCAGGCCCAGGCCTTTTAATACAGAACAGTAATGAGCAGCCGAGGTCGAGAGTCTTCTAATTTTGCTCCCATTTAAGAGGATATTTCGTCTCATTAATTGGTTTATAGGAGTTTATAGCCTCGAAGTGCTGAAGGTGCAGAAGATACTTAAGTACTTGAGTAATTAAGTGAGCGTTTTCAGTAGTTTATAGCGACCGGCTTGGAGTTTAAATTTAGTGACTATGACCAGTCTGGTAACGTGTTGTAGCGTATTTTGAAATTCAAATAATTACGTCTAACTTTAATTGTCACTTTACTGATATAACCTGAACCTGAAAGTGAATACCTGAACTTAGAGAGGAGGGTTTTTACTGTCAATAGTTTAGAGATACGTTTGCATTCACGTCATGATGATCCAAGGTTGGGCAAACTTGATTCTAATTCAAGGAAATCGCCAGTGTGTTAGAGCAAAGAAGCGAAACAATACGCATAATGAATAAAAATAAGAAATCTTTACGAAACATGTTTATAACTTTCAAACTTTGATTAAACGTTATAACTTTGCCCACGTTTTTTATTATTTATAAACCTACCTCATAACTACCAGCCCATACCGTAAAAAGTTGTATTTATAAGTAAACGGAGTTTGGTAGAGACGAGTCCGGAGAACCTACACTAAAAGGTAACTCGGTAGTACCTAGCCGGCGTCTGTGGTTCCGAATAATTACAATATAAATGTTTTCAAGAGAAGAATGAATAGGTTTTGTTCTGGCAAATATGCTACACCGTCAACCAGCTCACCACAGGTGATATTGAAGTCAACTATTTACCTAAAATGAATAAAAAAGTGTTTGCGATGGCTTGAATTACGTAGTTTATCCTGTGCCGTGTTGTGCTCGTTCCGTTGCAATATAAATGTATTTATACTCCCCTAGTTTCTCCCCATAAGCTGCACCCATACTGTTTTGATATGAACTTAATGTGGAAAATACTTGTTTAGATAAAAATCGTTCATCGCTATAATTGACTCTGCTAATCTCGCAGCCGGTATAGTTGTAATACGGGACACTACTAATGAATAAAACCCCGAGATAGCGAAATAATAGAAAAATAGCGGGAAACCACGGGAAGGTAAACTATATTTTTGTGTTTTGATCTAAGTGTGTTACTTGTTTTTTTTTATCTTTACTATAAATAAAATAAAAATTACTATAAATAAAATTCAAATTTAAATGCTCATCATAGTTTGTTTCATGAAAAGAACATGGTAGAATTGCGGCAGTTTGACATTTCCCCCGAAACTGAAGCCCCCACCCACCTCGACGACATTTTACTCATAACCGTTTTTTCTGGAAATATAGAAGAGGTTGTAGTGGACCTCCACGTGTGATATGATGATGATGAGCCCGTAACAGTCCACATTGCAAGTCTAACTAAAGCCATCCCACCCTCCACGTGTCTATCTGAGCGGTCGGGCATTTCTGTGATTGATTAAAATGATAACAAAGGGATAAAACTGATCAACGGAGCTTTGACTAGAAGCCTTTTATGTTCGTATAATCAAAGAAACCCTACGTAAATCATGGAGGAAAATTTAATGTGACTTTTGCTCGTGTTTTGAATAGGATTTTTGTTTTGGGAGGTGGATAACTGATTGTAAAATTTACAAGATTTCATTTTGTATAAATACGTGACTGTAAAACGCGCAGAGAATTAATTCGTTTTATTCATTTTCATAAGTTCGATCGATTTAATTGTAAACTGCGCAATAGGAAGTAGGTAAGTACAATTGGTTTTTTTTACTTGCCTGCAACGATGACGCACTCCGTTTATCTAAAAGGGAACGTGGTTTTGTAAGGTAGCAATATTCACTGGGGAGTTACTATCAAGGCTAGGTAAGTCCATTGTATGATTGAAATTGTCAGGGGTTAGTTAGCCGTATCGAGGCTAGGTAGTGGGTAAGTCGAGAGGGGTCAGAGAGTCACAGGCCGACAGATGTCGCCCCCCGCAGCGTGGATGATGAGCCCCGGTAGCGAACGATCATAAATTCGTTGTTACGAATTACCCTTCGTGGAATTTCATTGTTTCTATGGTAAGTAAAAAAATAAATGTAGGTGAAAGAAGCTCTGTATAATTATAAAATCAACGGTTTTAGCGATTGAATAGAAAACAGCGTCTATTTTAGGAAGGTATAACGTTTTATAGAAAACTAAACTTTATTTTGATATAGAAGTACAAGTTGATTGTCTAAACCAAAAATCTCTAACTGTAGGTAAAATAATATATTCTTGTAATTATAAGCCACAAGTGATAGTAGATAATCTTTGTAGACATGTGCTACGAAGATGCTACGACGCGGATATTCGTAGAACACTAAAAATGTAATTAGTACGAGCAAATGTATAGTGAATCATGGTGGACTCTCGCAATTTGTGAATGTAAATCTGATTATAGCTGTTTTAAATTAAGCTTTCACCGTTCTCAATAAATTAAATAAACAAGATCTGTCAAGTGCGAGTGAGACTTCTCACTCGCCGAAACTATAACTTGATTTTTGGGACCACAATGGGACCACTGGGCCATCAACACCTCAACTCGACTCGACCAAACTCTACATTTTGTTTTGGTTGATGGAGGATGTGCCGAACTAATCGTTCCATCATCTGGCTCCAACTTCAGGAACTCTGTTTCGGGTGACACCGTGAGTTTTTGGGTGACACCCTGAGTGGCCTATCACTATCAGTGGCGTTACATTACCGTTTGGCTAGTGGTCGTCGATATAGACTTTTTAGACTGCATAGTTAAAGATTAAATTTTTCTGTAATATTCATTAAACTTGTATTAAAAATAAGCAGTTAAGCTGTAAACAGTGCTCGACCGACAGTCAGCGCTGACCGTACGTCGGCGTAGCTATATCTATGCAAGTATATGAATGCGTACACAGATATGCTGACGGTAAGCGCGTTAATTTCCATACAAATGACAAGCGCGACCGACGCGACGTACGCACCGACGGTCGGTCGAGCTCTGAAACCAGCCTTACAGTTGGTGAAATAAGTAATTATAGTCATTCAAAAATGAATTTGCGATTAAAAAGCTGATGTAACAAAACACCACCCCTAAGTTGCGTGGAAAACCGGAAGTGTTCTATTCTGTGAGCGCGTGTCGACACGTGTCCACTTCCGGTACTAATGCGATAATATAATAGGAGACATCTCCACATTCTTCCCGTGTTTATACAAAACGTTTTTTTTTTTTTTATATTTGACCAGTCATTTTCTCACAGTAATATTACTAAAAAGTATTTTTTGACGCCACGGTATCATCATCGGGTTATAGCCAATTTGTACCTGCTTACTATTGTTATGCAAATCATAAAAACCAGGTTTGAAATCCGATAATTAGTTGGAGACTCGACTGTTCATTTTCTAATAGTCTTGACGAGTTCTGAGAAATTCACTATTACGACAGGTAAAGATGATTAATGTAGGTACTATTAATTGAAATTCAATAGATATCATAGCAATATAAGAAACAAAGTAAGAACATCAAAAATCAACTACGACTATGCTAAGCATGTTTCTTTTCATCTATTCCTGTCCCACTGAGCAAAGGTCAGCAGGTCAGCCTCCAAAAGACGTCAGCACTCGTTTTGGTCTGTATCGATCGGTGGTGTCACATGTTTGTGTACGAGGCTATGAATATGAATTAGTACTTACCTACCTATAGTGTAATTATTTTTCTTTTAGATAAATAGATAGGTATTTAATATCTTAATCTTATGACGGCAATAAAGAGCACTAGCTTGTTTTGTAGTTTGCGGTATATACATAATAAATATTATGCAAGTACATAAATGGCACACTGGATTGTGTAATTTACTTCCTCGACCGCCTGTCACTACTGCTATTATGCAGGCAAGTCTAGTACCCATATTCTTAGTTGTTACCTCGAATAATCTTCGGCTTCGGTAGTAATTTTGACAACTAAAACGACCAAAGCACGAATTTGAGGTCGATGCGAGGATTATTTGATGGGCATAAGACATATGAACAAAAAAATTAAATAAAAAGTAAAAATATAAGATTCGATGTTTATAAGCGCGAGCGGCTAATTTCAGGAGGCTGATTTCGGAACCCTTTTTTGGGCATTCTAAGACATACGCTTTTCCAACTTATTTTATTTAGAAGTTTAATTCGGTGCAGATTTTCGTCTTACTCACCTATTTTATTAGGAAATACTTGTTTTTACAGATATCAAACTCAAAGTAAATTGAAGTTCCTCAAAAAAACTATTTACTACAAATCCAATATTTTTCCACACGCAGTATTATTTAAATCTGGATTACAATGCCTTGCTTGTTCACGGCACAAGTCAGGCGGATGCATACTATTATCGCCAACGGCAACCAAGTTCCCTAAAATCGTAATCATAGCTTTCAAAATAATGCGGGGGCTAAAGTAGGTATGTAATTATGGGTATTTGAACCAAATTAAATGCGGTTTTATACCTTCCATGCGTGAGTAATAATATTTTACATAGCTAGTCGATGATTTATTTTAACCTATCAGAAACATTGTAGCTCCACGTAGTTATTTCAAAGAATATGTTTTTTTCAGACAAAGAGATAAAGATCAAAAAGTTATAAAAATCCTACTAATATTATGAACGCGAAAGATTGTATGTATGGATGGATGTTTGTTACTCTTTCACGCTAAAACTACTGATCCGATTTGGATGAAACTTGGAATATATATTGTCCATAACCTGTTTTTTTTTATACAATATAGGCAACCGTTTGACCACAATCTCACCTGATGTTAAGCAATGATTATCCCGGAAAATCAACGGGATCCAACGAGACGCGAACGAAATCACAAGCGGAAGCTAGTGTGAAATAAAATTTTTACACATTGACTGTGTGATGGGGCTCAAAGATTTCCCGATCCTCAGAAATATGTTCATTCTAATTCCAAGGAAGCGTATTTGGGAAAATGCAATCCTAAACCATGAAGTCACACCACGAACGACTAACATTTTCTCTCAAGCCACAAGACTATTTTTCCAATAACTGGTACTCCTAATAAATTCACACTCTGACAGTAAACAAACGACCATACGTTATTAGGTCAACAACTAGGACACGTAAATAAAGAAGTAATTTACCTAAGTGCGATGCCATCTATGGGCTTGTCTGGCGTAAAAATCGAAAAGCTCGAAGTGCGCACTCAACTTGATTATAGGAAGGCCTACGACGCTTAGTAGGTGCACCCTGTCGCGTGTCATGCGTCGTCCTTCAAAACCCTGCCACGTGACTTCTCAAATGATAATTATTGTAGCATGCGATATGAACTATTGAGCATTGACATTACAAAAGCCTCTGGTAACGCCTACGTACTTATACAAAACGTGTAGGAAAACATTGTTTGGACATCTTTTTAACCGACTTCAAAAAAGGAGGAGGTTCTCAATTCGGTTGTATTTTTTTTTTTATCTGAAAGGGTATTCTTCCAGATTGGACCTATTTTTTTTATTTTTTTTTATTAATGTTTGTTACCTTAGAACTCCGTCATTTATGAACCGATTTGAAAAATTCTTTTTTTATCTGAAAGGGTATTTTTCCAGATTGGTCCTATTTTTTTTAATTTTTTTTTATTATTTTTTCTTACCTCAGAACTCCGTCATTTATGAACCGATTTGAAAAAATCTTTTTTTATCTGAAAGGGTATGCTTCCAGATTGGTCCCATAATTTTTTTACCATAATCAGTTCAGTAATTAAGCTGTTAAATAAGAATAACTGGAAAAAACACGTCATACACGTACACGACATTGCATATTTGGCTTTCCTGTGACTTTTCTGTGACGTTTACGATCAATAGAACAGTAAGTAGGTACCTCTATCACGAACAAATCTGACAGTCGCCGCACTAGCGTATTCGAGTTACATTGCGCGTCACTGCCAACTCAACTGCCAACCGTTGTAGTGTCACCGCGCAGTGTATCTCGGATACGCTTGCGTTACGATAGGTTGGCGATTGTCACATTTATTGTGTGTGTTCAAGGCACAGAGCCCCAAGTCTGTGCATTTGTTTTGACTTTTATAGCATATGCAAAAGCATTCGCAAAGCGACAATTCCCAATGCATCATCATCATCTGATGGTAAAACCGAAAGGTAGGCACCGGCAGTCCGTAGTTCACCAACCGGCATTAATCAAGCCGGGTTTGGGTTTAGTGAAATGATCATGAGATGGATTCTTGTTATAAGTTAACCGACTACCAAAAAGGAGGAGGTTCTCAATTTGGTTATATTTCTTTTCAGTGGTTTGGCAGATAAATAAGAGTAACTGGAAAAACACGTCATCCACGTACACGACATTGCGTGTTTTGCTTTTCTGTGGTGTTTACGATCAATAGAACAGTCTCAATGAACTGCCATCAAATTTGAAGTCGGGTTTCCAGTTTTTTAAACTTATAAATTATGTATTTCTTCTAAAGAGTGCAGAATGAAGAAAAGTGGCTGAGAAGGAATAACCCTATAAATTAAGGGTACTTATGGCTGTTTGACATGACATCTAAACGATGTTACCGAAAAAGTAATGGTGCGAGATGCGTCCACATAACCTAGTGGCATTGCCAGCGGCTTTGTTACAAGCAAAGGGAAATTAAAGGAACAAACGCCGGCGGAAAATGCAGAATTACAAATTATAAAGATTTATGAAGGATTCATTGAAATAAGTATTTTACGGTTTGCCTCATAATTTGGTAGAGATAAAAATCTTGAAGCAGGTACGTAGTTTGTTGGCGACTATAAAGAAATACCTAGTCATAATACTGCATGAGCTGTAACGAAATCCTAATGAAATGCATACATAAATATAAACAAGGACTACCTTCTTATTGCAGGATACATAAAATACACAAAGCCGTCACTACTAAATAAAAAAAAGGTTCTACCAATCCTTCAATTTCTGCTTGGGAAATTACGTAGTAGGTACCTATGATGATAATACTAACGCTTTATGTACTTGTATTCCAAGTAAACTTTTAAGAGATATTGTTATTGTTTGTGGTTTTGTTCAGGTCTCACCTTCGAGAGCCTTATTCCTAGCCAGCAAAGCGAGCAGCACATCGGGCGGCGGAGGGTCCAGCGAGTGATGCATGGCTTCCAATGTCGCGTCCATGGGAACCTCACGTCTCTCGCAGTCAGAGACCACGTCCCCGTACGTCTCCATCGATTCAACACTTCTTTACACACAGTAAACATTCAAAACTTTAAGTGTAGCATTGTGTAAACAGTGGTACCGAAGCACCTGAGTCCTGGTGCCGCGGGTGGTACGAGCGCGGGCGTCGCGACGCCTGAAGCCGGGCCCACGTGGCGGCCCGCCCATGCCCGCCCCTCACCGCACTCGACGCGCGCCGCCCTCTTCCTCCCATTGAGAAGTCATTTTTTACCCCCTGAATCTGATAAACCCCGGGGCTGCGGGAAACGCGGGGCTCCCCCGCCCCGAACTAATTTTCCTGAGTCGTACGACACACCCCGAGTGCTTACATCCATCTACGATATTACTCTAGCACGTTATCCCGGTCGCGAGGGCACTTCGTTTCTAGTCATCCCGTATAGCTGCGAAGAAAGAGAGTTTTGAAATTATAAGGCATTTATTTTCGATATGTAGATACCGTTGCATCTTTTTAACTTCTTTGCTTCTTAAGTTAGAATGATTATGTAAATAAATTGAAATAGGAATAAAATATGTAACATTTTTATTAGAAATACTTATGAGTGCAACCTAGTTGAAGTTGACATACCTACCTAGATGTGTTAAGGTACATTTCAAGATGACTTTTCATGTTTTCATGTGCACTGTCAAGTTTGTCAGAGACACATTTTCGTGTTTGTATTTTCAAACTTTCATGTTCATTAATGAACTTACAATAGCATACTTTTCTCATTATGACCCAGTGCGAACGCTACAATCCTGATAATGTTTTTAAAAGATTCAAAGTTGTTGAATTCCCGGTATCTTTCGTCGGTTTGTCGACCACACAGTACCTTGATGTGGAGATCGATCTTAGCAAGTCTGCGTACTTGAAGACTATGTGCGAAGGAAACTTATTGGTAATATTTTTATTTTTATTGTTTTTATTAATGCAAATTATACAAATTGAGCCAGAAGCATATTAATTTCAGAAATTTTACGAAGCACGAGAAATTTCCGCACCTCATCGTTCTTTTATCGTGACTCAAATCGACGACCATACAATTCAAATCACGTTTCATCCTATAAACGAATGTATTTGTAACGCAAAACGCAGCAAAGGTCTCGACAATAGATTCGTATTTGATTTGCGTTTGATACAAGTGGACGGAACACGATGTTGTAACAACGAATTCCATTCTGAAATAGGTCGCTATTACATTTGTGGACAATATGAGTACTGTAAACTATCACATTATCCGAAAGTTATCAACTATGGTAACGTTATTATGAACACAAAAGTAACAAAACATGTGCGAATACGAAACGAATCTAGCTTGATAGCTACGAAATTTGAATACGTAAGAGTCACCGGATTTGAAGTCTCTCCGCATAAATTTATGATACAACCAAATGCAACCAAACGAATATCGGTCACGATTAAACCAACGTGTTTACTCATCGGAGACACAATTTCCTTTAGAGTACGCAATCCGCATGATCTGTATGACGATATAGTGTTTAAAGAAGCAAATGCTGATGAAAATTTTATAACATACAAAATTACAACCGAGCAGAAAGTTATCTACAATAAAAAGGCAAAAGAAATCACAGTGGAGTCTTTACATAAACTAAACGAACAAGATATCAGATACACTTTCAAAGATGATGCTGAGTTACAATTAAATCAACAACGGAAAGATATCGCATTTAATCATTTAAAAATATGCAAGTCTTCTTACGCCAAGAAACCAGTAATTGAGAGGTTTACAACCGGCAGGGTTGATTGTGTTGATGACAACTTATCAATTCATACACCAAAGCTACCCAAAGACTTTTGTAAGAAAATCCGAGAACGGGTTTCAACCTATGGACTTTTTGAAATATTATTTCTACCATTTTCTATTGATTTCGGCAGAATCGGCTTGTTCACGTACGGCAAGCAACATTTGACTATCAAAAATAACACTAAGTTTGATATAACCATCGAACTCTACAATGACGAATGTGTTCTTTACACTGAAGAAAAGTTGTCTTCAACAGTGATTAAAATGAAATCAATGGCTGAGGCCGATGTAATCGTGTTTTGCTTAGGGTTTGTGGAAGGGAATTATACAGGTACATTTGAATACTTAATAGATAACAAGTATAGTCGAAAACATCCGTACTCTCTTCAAGTGGGAAACCCAACATTGATGATACAAGAGAAAACTTTGAAGTTTGGAATGATAACTACCGAGAGTTTCATTACATCAGTGCCGGTTAGAATTTACAATTATTTTAATATTCCTGTTCATTTTCAATGGGATGAGCTGACTTCGGACACACCTTTTGAAATATTTCCTCTTTCGGGATCAATTCCCAAGCATTCTTGTAAGATATGCGATGTCATTTATATCTGCAAGCCAACCAAAACAAAAACACATGAAGTTGACTTTGTATCGCAAAGCAAGACACTAAAAGTTGTACCAATCGAACTCAGTGTTATTACTAGAAAGCTGTCCATAAAATTTTTACAACCTGCAGTTTTATTCAAAGATATTCCTCTTAATTTAGAAACAATAGAAAAGGTTAGGATGGAAAACTCATCAAGGGAAATTGCAATTTTTCACGTTTTGGAACCATTGATTCCTGGACTACGAATCGAACCAATGAGTGGCACCATTCGTCCAAAAATGATAATAACGTTTGAAATAATAGTAAAGATTTCTTGCGTTTTAGAATTTGCTTTTGATATTTACGTTAAAATAAACAATAAAGAAAATGTGATACTCCCTGTAAGTGGAAACGTCGTGGAACCTAAAATACTGATCCATCCAAAAAATATATTTATGGCGCGTATCCCTTGCTACATGGTGACATACGTGCCAGTGACTTTCCAGAATCTTAGTGCTTTAAAGACTGTAGTAGAAGTGCTTGATACAGGGGATGAAAACATTTTCGATGTCTATATTGCGCAAGGAAATGACAAACTGAGAACCGTTGAATTTATCGTCGAAGGTGGGCAATCGAAAACTGTTTTTATAAAAGTCTATGATATTTTTCGAAGAGAATATGAAATGTACATACCATTTAAGATCAACGGAATGCTAGGGCCTCCTGATCAAAATTCTTGGTCCATAGAACTACAACATTATATTGGAGAATTCGAACAGTAAGCAAGACTTCTTTTATAATATTTATTGTTTACGACTATACTGGAAATTTAATAAACTTAATGATTTCACAGGTACTATGAGAACAACGCAAAAGTTAAAATAAAATCCGTAAACAAAGATATCAGCTACTGTCGTATAGCTGGTGTGATAACTGTACCATGGATCGATTTTTCAGTCAGCAAATTTGAAATAGAATACGTGCCAAACGGAAGTAACAAGATTGACTTTACAATGACTAACGTTTCAAAATATTATTTGCATGTAACTATTTTAACTGCAAAGTTAGCGCCATTCTTTTCACTTGACTTACGTACCGAAGAAAACCAGTCTATCATCAATGAAAGTAATATAAAATTTGAATTAGATAGAGGAAAAGAGGCTGAACTATCTTTGAAATTTCATCCTAAAAGTCATGGAAGATTTGTGTCTACAGCTTTACTATTTTTGGATAAGCATATGACGATACCGTATTATAATTTGACCTTTATTGGAAAACGGCAAACACCAACAATGATTCCTAGTACTTATCGAATAATATTTCCTCCGTGTTACGTTGGGACGACGATCGTCCGCACAATAGAGATTAAAGTGGGAGTAGAATCTGATATGGATTCGTTTTCGTGTATGTCAAAAGAAGAGCCTAATCTTAAGGTAAATTTTGTAAGCATTGAACTTATACAAGAACAAGATGAGGTCCACACTATGTTGACTGTTGAACTAATAGCTAGTTGCCAGACTACTTATGCGCGTAATTTGACGGTAACCTTTGATCACGAATGCGGGTCTGGCTGTGATGTCGAAATAAACTTTTGTTTCACATATTGCGCATTGACTTTGCACACCAACTTTCTCGTCAAACCTGAAGACAATCCATATCCTTATTTTCCATTGAGCTCACAAGAAGACCTTTATGAATACTTAGAAAAATGTACATACTTTTTGGAAAAATGGATGTTCCAACAAGGGTTTCGTAGAGACTTGTATCCAGTTATACCCGACACATTTCATGCTATATCGATAGCATTATCGTCGCAAAGTGGTGGTACGAAATCAAAAGGAATTAACGTATCGTATTTAAATTTTATACGAAGAATAGCAGGACCGTTAATGAAGCATATCCGTAAGATAACGTAAGTGGTAAGGGTTTTTAAGTTTGCTTTTTAATGTTCACTAGTAAATTATAATTTTTACTAATATTCTTTTTAGGGTTCACGGAGTAGATGAATCTTTCAAATGCGTTAAAGAAATACACGACACATACAGGGAGATCATAAACTTGATGAAATCTCGTGGAGCTGATTTATGGGTTTTGCAAGCCAAGTTTCTCCTAAGTTATGAACAGTTCGTTATATTCTCTGAAAACGTTACCCCGAAATGTAACGCTGACATTATACTAACAAGAGAACTTTTAGAAGACGTGAAGTTATTCAATAGACTTACTAAACAGAGTTGGATTGATTTCATTTTACAAAGTTATAAGGTCTTCGTTATGGACAGTTGCTTTTTCGATTGTGTATGCGTTAGCTCGCAGCACAGAGATATTGTTAAAGTTCTAATAGATTGGTATAATGAACAAATACAGATACAGCATAACAAGCTCCGAGGAAAAAGTGAAACAGTCAAAGTAATTACGAATATAACCACGGACTTATCTGACGGCATAGCTGTTATTTCATCAATTTTGAGTTACTGTCCGTTTTTAGCAGACCAGTTCACAATGTTCAGTGAAATAACCGAAGATACAAAGGAAGGCGGAATCATCAACAACGCGTGTCTAATTATCGAAGCTTTGAACCAATTGCGGCTATATTTTCCGCTGAGCAGCGTAGATTTTTTAGAACCAAACTTTTTACAAATGTTGTTTTTATCAATACATCTCTACGTGGCTTTGCCGATGTTTAAGCCAAAAGACACCATTAAGTTTAACCCACCACTGTTGAGAAGTTCAACAAGAACGGTGGCAATTTGTCCAGCTAGTCAAGAATCGCTTATATTCAGCTACATTATTTTGAACAACACGCGGAATAACTTTGTCGTTGAAAAAGCCCCTTCTGGAGAAAACGGCAAAAAAATGTTCCTCAGCGTCAAATACATCGCCAATTTTGTAAGTGAAGAGAGCTGTATACTACTAGTTCATGGATACAATAAAACACGTATTTTCGATACATACGTCTTATTTTTACTGCGAGGACAAGTCGGTGTCCTCAATCCAGTGAGAAAATGTAAAGTGACGGGACCTCTCTATCGCCCCAATAAAGTTGATGTTTTAGTATCATCACCATTTGCAATTGCGGGGCAATTTAGTGTTTACCTAACAGATATCGAGCCTTCAATACCAGTTGATTTCGAAGAAATAACAAAGCCAAGATTTTACTTGAAGCGACTTAATTTAACTGATAGAGAGATAAGCTTGAGTGGTTTGCCCAAAGAAAGTGGGCAAGAGGTTCAGGAGCATAAGCTTTACTTGCAAATGATATGTTTGAGCACTCAAATCGGTAACACGTGGATTTGGTTCCGGAGTGAAATAGGGGAGTTTTTCATCAGAGTGACGTCACAACCTCGATGGGACTTGGCAATTGATACTTTACAGGCCAGAGTGCAAACATGGCCGATGGACCCTTGCAGCTGTGGAGAAGCTTGCGAGTGCTACAGAACTACAATCCTGATGATACCTCATCGAAACGAGCTGATGGTAAAATCACTACGATACGCCTTGCTTGAAAACGCTTCCGAAACCATGATGAATGTTTTTGACCAGTTAATAGGTAAGAAAAAAATCTAAACGAAATACTCTAATTTCAAATTATTTTGTGATTATCAAGGATGTTAATGTTTTGCTACTATTTTCAGAGACAACAACAGGCAAGATGATCTTGGGCATGTTGCTGACTGAAGGTGGTACAAACATGTCTGACGTCAACCATATTTTACGCAATCAGAGCACATTCCGTATCAGTTCTAAGGCGCTTATACCACGGCTGGACCGCGTCAGGCTTGCTCACCACACCAGTGCTGTCCTACCTCTTCCAATCACTATACCCGCCAATGATAAATCAGAAAAATACTCTGTGACGTTTACCTCGGACTGTGGCATGGATATCCGTACTTACAGAATACTGTTCATAGAAGCTACCGATGGCCAATCAAGTTGAAGCAATTGTTTTGTTATAATCTGATTATCTGCATTATCACCGGAATAAGATTGCGCGATCAATTTATGCGCGCACGCACACCCTTGACATAAAATAAACGATGTAGAGTCAATAACCTCTAGATAAAGGTAAACAAAAACAGATCAGTATCAATTTCACTGCTTCAAATTTTCGATATTTAGTAAAGTGGCAGAGCAGCTAAAATAAAATAGAACAAAAATTTAATGTACATGACATCATCTTAGTTAAAGCAGCTTTATCACTTCGCTATAGATACTACTCAAAATAAGAATCAAAAATTTCAAAATGTTTAAATAAGTACCTACTCGTTTAACCATTTTAAAATTTTAGATTCCTAGTAGAGGTACCTGTAGGTACCTAATAATTTGCACTTCCGTCATGATTTTCGGTGTATTTTGTTTTTATTGTTCTTTTCGTATTTTAATGACTAACAAGGTTTTTAATTTTTTTTTTTTAATAATTTGTTTGTTGTTTAATTTTAATTCAATATAATTTATGTAAATTGTTTCTAATAGACATTATTTTGATTAGAATGTACTAACTTTTGAATTACGAATACACTACTTATCTATTTCAATTTTGGTTTTACTAACAGGCTCTACAAAATTGTACTTCTATGTATTCAGCCAAAAAAAAGATTGGTTATTGTGACATCATCGTAGATACTCATAATATGGGAACAGAATGTATGGCTAATGTATTTGATGAATGTTTCGGTAGAGTAGTCGTTGGGTATTGTCAGTTCCTGAAACCTATAGCGGAAGGGCTATTTCAATAGGTAGTGAAGCGAGATCGGAAGCGGCGCCAGAGACATCTCTGAATGTACCGGCTCGCCCGCCTTGACCGAGCCACTGAGCCGTGGTCGGTCAGCGCATAGTCATAGCTTGGAGTCAAGGATTTTTCTCACGCCGTAATACATTTGAAGCCGGTGGACTGATACAATCGATAGACAAAACTGGCAAATCTCTTTGTGGTGATAAAAACAAGCTAAAAAAATAGCTTACACAAGTTAGACAAGTAACGTAACCTAAGTAAAACTTACCTCAAACGTTTGCCTTTAACTTGTATAAAAGTTTAAGCACACTCGGAGATGTAAGATAAAAGATAAACAATTTTATTAAGCTATTGACATCTCTTACCGATGAATAATGTTAATGATATTTTTTAAACTTGAAAAAAAAACGGCTTTGACATATTCATCATCTTATTATTAGGCTATTGACATCTCTTACCGATGAATAATGTTAATCATATTTTTTAAATTTGAAAAAAAAACGGCTTTGACATATTCATCATCTTATTATTAGGCTATTGACATCTCTTACCGATGAATAATGTTAATGATATCTTTTAAACTTGAATAAAAAACGGCTTTGACGTATTCATAGTCACTAGGTAAATAGTTAAGCATGAGGATGTATAATTGTATACCTGAAGAGCAAAGTATTCCATTTTGGTAGCACTCCATTACGTAGAAGCTATTTGTAGAACTATAATTGGTAAAACGGTTTTTGCACCATTGTCTTATGACTGTGACGAATGAGGACTTGCTTCATTGCAGGTGTGGATTGTTGTAGGAAAATTTCATGAACTCCTAGATAAAGACGGCTGCACTTATTGGCTAGCACGTTTTGGGATCAAAATATTAATCAAATAGATGGTGGATTTACGAGTATACTTCGTTTTTTTCCTTATTATTGTATAGCACGAAAAAAACACACTCGCACATTTCAACATTTTTGAAGATATAATATAACTAGTAGTTCGCCCCGAACTGAGATCTCGTGATGGTCGGAGGTTAATAAAACCCAAACAATTTTTATTGACCAATCGCTTCGAAATCACCGTCTAGCTAAGTACCAGTCTTACTTGAACTACAAAATCATTGAAACTCCAAGAAATGGTAGCTCACGTTATACTGGGTCTGCCAATTTTATATTTTTTACAACAACTCAAAAACTATTAGATCTAGAGTCAAAATGAAAACGGTTTTGGAATGTCTAAACAAAACCCTATCATATGACACCCCACTTGATATTATTGTACGACTTTTTTTTTACTCCCTTTGGACCCTCATAACTTCACGACCCTTTGACCGATTTACTTCATTTAACACATTGATCCAAACAAGTTTTCTAACCAAAAATGTGCACATTTATCGCATTGGTACAAGTTTTTTGGTCGGAAAACTTGTTTGGATCAATGTGATATTTTCACTGAACCTTTGCATTGTTATTCTCTAGGCCCTGAAGCTCTGCAATTTCACGTAATTACATTTAGTTATATTATATCTTCAAAAATGTTGAAATGTGCGAGCGAGAAAGTCTGGTCTTACCCTTCGCCTTATATATTATATCTCACGTGGCGAAACATCGTCATCAATCAAGCCATGATGATGACAGTTTCTACTACTAGTAGTATCAAGTCTGTGCTACTACACGTGAGCCCCTCACGATGATAATAGAACATAACCAGACCCTCAGATTCTGTGTCAGACCCAGGATCTAGGTACATATCGATATATCGATTCCCATAGGAGTACGGACTATAATTTGGTAAATCAAAATTCAACTACAAGAGTCAGATATTTCAAACTAATATCTGAAATTGCGAGCAATACTGCAAATATCCGCATTTCTTGGATTTGGCGATACGAGATCAGCTAAACCCTAATTTTGAGGAATCTTAGACCTTATTGCAGAGTGAAACAATCTCAATGCATTGCGATTTGTAAAACTAGAGTCCGTACATCAGATTCGGATGATAACCAGCATCAAATTGATAGTTAAATTTATATTTTTTTGGAAAATTAAATTTATGTTATGACCGTTCAAGAGTCCTTCACCTCTTTTCGCAACGTGCACTAGTTCTCTTCCTTATTATATAGTAGAGCTGAAATAACTTCAAGGAAGTGCCCCATTTATTGTTACCTAATCATAAATATCAAGGAAATATGAATTCATGGTGCAAATACGTGACATAACTTTTTAAAGGGGCTTATATTTTTTTTTCTTTTTATGTACCTACATAGGTAGTGAATTTTTGAAGATTGGTTTTTAAATAGAGATACTTAAATTTATGAACTTATTTAATTTTTTATAATTTATTGCAAGTAAGTAAAGTACTTATCTAAATTCATGATGGTGTCCACATTTTGCGTAGGTAATTCCATAAAATATCGTAGTTTTTTTTATAACTGATTCTACCATACGATACGACGAACCTAAGGATAGACCGATTTAACCATCAAAGTACCTATGTACCTAATGAGATGTTAAACATAAGATGAAATTGATGTTGATAAAATTTTGCAGGCGATGATCTGAGACTTCGTTTTAAATAAAATCCGCGTTTGCAGTTACTCAAGTAGAAAGCTGCCCAACGGCTATATAGCTCTCCGCGGCCTGATCGCACCACCATTGTCTTGCTATACCTCATCTGAACAAGTGACTGTTAAGTGATAAAGTGAAGTGTCTGTGATAATGGAAGCGCAGCAGTTTCGGGAGTTCGGTCGGGCGGCGGTGGATCTGCTAGCTGATTATGTCGAAAATATCAGGGAACGGTAAGTGTAGTCCACATTTTAGGAAAACAATGATAAAAACGTATACGTCACACCCTTACCATATAAATAAATATAGGATACCAGATCCTTGGGCATGACAAGGAAGATATCCCTATCTTCCTTGTCATACCCAAGGATCTGGTATCCTCTAATAGTTCTAATAAATCTTTAGATTGGAGTGCAGAAGATTTATGCATTAGATTAGGAATAATTTGGTAAGTTTAAATAAAATCGGTTGAGCCCCAGTATTCCTAGTAAGAAGACAAAATTAGGTAATTTATTTACTAACTTCGTTAAAATTATTACCTACAAACTTTAAATAATTACCGTCGATTTAAAGTGTTTTGAATATTTATTTATTTAAAAACATCCATGGCGCACTTGCCTTGCCCAATTTATTTTCCCTATTTATCGAAGAGGGCTCTCCCACGATAGCTGATTTCTGAACAAAATCTGGTGACGATGGTCTGGAAGTCTGAAACCCAGATAACCAAGAAAAGGGGTCTGGAATCCATGATAGTAAAATCTGAGATTTCGTGCAAAAACACGTTTTTCTTTTGTTTTGCTTTCATGATTTCTAATGATGTTTTCACGACTTGATAAACTGAGGCCTTATTCACTATGACCAATACAAGCGCGTTACGCAGCACGACAAGACAGCGGCGTGAAATCGCCCTATGCCTATGCCGTATTTCCTATGCCATAAATGTCATTCCTTGCGGTGACGTCATACGGTTACGGCAAGGAATCTCCTAAGTCATACAGAATAATGCCCCTTATCATTATTTTTGATTGAACGAATACAAATAATTGATTGCCTCATTCGAGCTCACGTCTCTAGTCGCTATGCTATGATAATTTTATATAATTTAACGGCAAATGAACTTATAAATAACATAATTTAGTTTATTATTCTGTCTCGATAATAATAAACTCAGTCAATCAAATTATATAAGTATACAACGTAAATAAATACTAATTGTATTGTGTTTATGTGCTTCCTCATTACTATGTACTACCTAGGTCTTAGAATTACTAGAAGTAGTAGGTGCCAATTAATATTGTAAGTGCCAATATTCTTTGGAGCCAGAACGAATGGACCATAAAGCAAAATTAATCTATCAAATAATGGATATACATAACATTCTTGTGCGGCGAATCGTATATCGTTTATGGTTTTAAATAACTGGTTAACTTCACCGAATAGGACCGAAATTCTGACCCATCTGCTTTTAAACAAGCTATTTCCAATGGTTTGATTAAATAATTTGATTGGCTATAGCAGGTGCCAAATAACACCGCAATACAGGTCATTCACCCACCTTCACCATGATGTCGCAAAATTCAATTTATGAATGGCTAATTCTGTCGCTTTCCATACAAACCTGTCGCTAAGACGGTAATCGCTCGAATCTCGTAGTACTGTTTGTTTACCATACATAAATTGAATTTTGCGACATCGAGGTGAAGGCGGGTGAATTACCTGTATTGCGGTGTTGTTTGGCACCTACTATAGAATACATTATCACTTTCGGGTTTCGAAGATCGACAAAGAACCCGCATATTTTTGCAACGTCCTCTGTTTTAATTCAGAGCAGTTTTCCCCGTGGACTACGATAATACTGATTTTTTTCTGCAGTCAGGATACTTTATCAGGATACGATTGAACCGAATGATTAAAAAAATTTATCTCACTGTTGTAATTTAGCCGTCATGACTTCGGAAGCCTTTCTAATGCGTTGTCCGATACGCACTCGGCCAGTCAATTCATTTTCCTTTTCGCTATGAACGATTTTGCCAAACGAGTTCTCGCTAGAATGAAATATTCATCTCATTGGTGATGAATATTTCATTCTATTTTAGATTTTATAAAGGTTGTAAATATTTTTCGTTTTCCTTATAAAGTAGGTATACATAGGTAGCTAAGATTAGTGAGCCGGTTTCTAATATTAGGTAGCACACATATTAGGTATATTACAAAAAAACTCTTAAAATCCTTCTTCAAATCAATGTCCTTTCAAAATGTTCGATGATCAAACAGCAATGTATAACTAAAATATGTGCTCATATCTTCTGAACACAGTAATACTGTTCCCTTTTCATAACGCCAATGCAAAGCAGTATAAAATATCGTTGGTGACACGCTTTCACAAAATCCTCCCACCACTAGGCTCACAAAAATTAGTAAATCTTTCAAAGAGCAATGTGTACGCTCCTTTAACAAAATCCCAAGTGATGTGTCTCAGTTGTCGATTGGCAAGTTCAAAAACGTAATAAAACAGAGACTTCTTTTAAAAGCATACTATAAAATATCTGATTATTTAGAAGACAAACAAGCTTGGGACGAACTAGCTCCAACTCATCCAATAAAAAAAAATTGTAATCATACCTAATCATACAAAACGTAATGACGATTCAAAGTGATCAGTGAGATTTTATTGAATAAAAGATTTTTGACTTTGACTTTGACTTTGACCTCTTCAATAGACGCAGATTATTTAGATAAGATGAAAGTCAGCCGGCCTTTCAAAATAACATTTTTGATGACCTTGACCTACCTTTAGCCTGGAGTTTGGCTCTAGACATGAAACTCATTTCTACTTAGATTGTTTCTACTTAGATCTGGCATAGGTTAGATAATAGTACAGGATCCCGCTATACAACGACCTTCGCCGAGCTGGTTGATGGATCAAAACTATTTTATTATAAATAAAATATGTCAATAAATATATTGCAAATGGGTTGTCTAAAAAAATTCAGACCAGAATATAATTAATTAAAAATTTCACTTTTAAACCTCGACAACCGGAATTCAGGACTGATTTTTCGCAGACAACCCTATACCACCGTGTTCGTAATGAAATAATCTTTATTTTAATTTAACTTTAATTAATTAAGCAGACCGATAATGCACGTTACAGTATTGATTGACCTGTTTACCTGCCTACCCAAGAGTTATGACAGGAAAAAACTAGTCAACCTAACGTTTGCATATTCCATGGGCTTCATACTTTCAATTGGTATGGAATTTGTCTATTAACCAAAGCCGTTAAATTTTTTTTGTTAATCATATTCTGGACTGAATGTTTTTAGACAACCCATTTGCAATATATTTATTGGCATGTTTAATGGATAATAAAATAGTTTTCATCCATTAACCAGCTCGGTGAAGGTCGTTGTATAGCGAATCTTAGGCTAGAAAGGATTTTTTTTATCGTAATAGTCGGTCAGTCAGTGGAGCCTGACCACGCTAAGTCTGCAGACTATGTTTACCATACACAAATATCAGTAGGCATCGAACCCACGGCTAAGAGGATACTTTTTAATGAAAAAACTATTTCAGAGAGGTCCTACCTTCGGTAGAGCCTGGTTATCTGCTGGACATCCTGCCACAAGACGCACCAGAACAGCCTGAAGACTGGAAGGACATACTAAATGATTTTAAAGCAACTGTTTTACCTGGGGTAAGAAAAATCATTTAATTTCACTAGACAATTGTTTTTGAAGAGTGTTTCTTAAAACACTGTTATTTATGTATTTCTAAGGACTAGTACAGAGCCTATGGTTACTCGTATAGCAACTCCCTGCAGCCGTGGTGATTCATTTTAAATCTTGGTATATTACGAGGGTACTATCACTTGTCACTTGTTAATCAATCTCGGAGCATGTCTCATGATGACCATCAGCACATTTCAGCAAGTAGGTACATCAGTCATTTTAAACATTTTCTTTTACAGGTCACTCACTGGCATTCACCAAGATTCCACGCCTTTTACCCAACAGGATCATCATACGCCAGTATGATCGGAGGACTACTTAGCGATGGTCTAGGAGTAATCGGATTCAGTTGGGTAAGATATTGATTTATTATTAAGATAAATGAAACTTTATAATTAGTAAGAAAGCTTTCCGGAGACAATGCTGAACAAAACTCCTGGCACTGCGGATGGTAACCGCGATATTTCTTCTGTTAATGTTATTCCTCTATTTAGATTTTCATTCCCTTTAGCAACCTTAGTCATAATTCTCTGAATTGGCCAGTTCCTAGTTTTATTAGGATCAATTAATAGGAAATTAACTACTAAAGAGCAATTACTTTATTATAGTCGTAACTCGTGCGGATCATGAGTCTTAAGTTGACAATGAAAGGTAATAGAATATTGTTCCAACTTTGATAAATTAATAACAATACCATATTTTTTACTTACAGATGTCTAGCCCTGCGTGTACGGAGTTAGAAGTGCTAACTATGAATTGGCTTGGCAAACTAATAGGGCTTCCTGAAGAGTTTCTGAATTGCTCTTCTGGACCTGGAGGTGGAGTCATTCAGGGATCAGCTAGTGAAGCCACTTTGGTAGGCCTACTCGTCGCCAAGGAGAAGACGGTACGCAAACTGATGAAACTCAACCCAGACCTCGATGAGGACGAAATTAAACCTAAGCTAGTCGCTTACACTTCAGACCAATGCAATTCTTCTGTTGAAAAAGCAGGACTATTAGGTTCCATGAAGATGAGATTACTTAAAGCGGACTCTAATGGAAGACTCCGCGGAGAAACTTTGAAACAGGCGATGGAAGACGACGTAGCGCAAGGTCTAATCCCGTGCTACGTCATCGCTAACTTAGGTACCACAGGAACCTGTGCCTTCGATGCTCTGACCGAAATCGGTCCAGTTTGCAAAGAGGCTGATGTCTGGCTGCACATCGACGCTGCCTACGCAGGTGCAGCGTTCCTGTGCCCTGAATACAGACACCTAATGAAAGGCGTCGAGTATGCAGACTCCTTCGACGTCAACGCCCACAAATGGATGCCTGTGACCTTTGACTGCTCCGCTATGTGGGTAAAGAACGGGTATGATCTCATCAACGCATTCGACGTCCAGAGGATCTACCTCGACGATGTTCAAACCGACATAAAAATACCAGACTACAGACACTGGCAGATGCCGCTCGGCCGCAGATTCAGATCGCTAAAGCTGTGGATGGTGATGAGGATATACGGAGCTGAGGGTCTAAGGAATCACGTAAGAACACAAATATCCCTCGCTCAACATTTCGCCAATCTAGTACGAGCTGATGACAGGTTCTTGGTTGAGCCCGAGCCTTCCATGGCGTTGGTATGCTTCAGACTCAAAGGCGGGGATCACATCAACAAGAAGTTACTAAAGAATTTGACAAACAAGAAGAAAGTATTCATGGTAGCAGGCAGCTATAGAGAGAGATACATTATCAGGTTTGTGGTCTGTTCTCGACTCACAAACAAAGAAGACATTGAATACAGTTGGAACGAAATCAAAACAGAAGCCGATCTACTGCACCAAGAAAAAATACATGCTAAAACTCAAATCCCAAGCATTGATATAGTAACGAGAGAACTATGCGAGAAGTCACAGTAATTGATGATACATGTCTATATTTAAGAATTAGATTGCACATCGATTTATGCACTATACTATACCTGGTGCTGTAGTAGTCTACAGAATACAATAATACTACGCACTACTAAATATGTTCTTAATTTTATAGAAATAAGTTCCGGATAGTCAATGGTGTTTATAAATAGGAATTTTAAGATATGTAATGAAGGTTATTTGAATGATTTGGAAGAAAACTTTAACATTATATTACATTTAATTAATGCTTCTCTTTCTATGTATCTAAGTAATAAGTTAGCATTAAGGTACCTACCAAGCCTATCTAGCTTCATATAGGTACATTAAAACAGTTTGGTAATTACCGTAATGAAATACAGGGATGTTTTCGAATTCAAATGACGCAGGGCTGTGTAATTAAGTCTAACCTTTGTTATTTTTAAATAAAATATTACATAGTTAAACTAATGTGTTTATTTGAATTATACTTTATACTAAGTCCGTTTTAAATGCATGAGCAAGTTTTACTAACACATAATCCGTAGTAGTATCCTCTTGGGAGACAATGTTCTTGGCATACTTTATCTTCAGTGGCCTCCTCATACTCACAAGGCACTCGCTCATAGATGTGGGAATCTGAAAAGGAGTTTTGCATCATAACATCATCCAATTCATAACAAAATGGTGTAATATTGAGCACAAATATTGAGTTATCGCAGACAGTAGGTACAGTAGTATCACAATAACCCGCCAGCACTACTGGGACGCCTATTTGACTAATTTAACAACTTTTCAGTTCAGTTCAATTAAAATGATTATAATTTTTTAATTATATGTTCTGGAGTGTAAAATAAGATTTCATTACAATAAGATTAGATTATTTTGATACTGATTATCATTTATAGTGAGACTGACGGATAGCGGGATACCGGTGTATAAAAGTTCCAAATCGTTCTTTTTGAAAATCTACGGGGATCAATATGTCCACTGGTCCAGCAGTGGACTTGACAGGCGTCATGGCTCAGTCGGTAGTAGCTCTGAGAACAAACATTTTTATTGGCAAACATAGATGTTTGTTCTGTGTCTGGGTGTTTCTATGTATTATAAGTATGTAAATATTTACAAAAAAAAAAGTATGTATTTATTCTATCAGCCATCAAGTTTCCATCGTACAAGCTTTGCTTAGTTTGGGACTAGAAGGCGTTGTGTTAAGTGTCCGTGAATATTTATATTTATTTATTTACTTCTTCAGGCTTATATGATGATGATAAATAGTGAGTAAATTCACGTTATTTGAACTGCAGTCAAGCACTGCATCATTGTAAGGACTACATAACACAGTATAATGCACAAACACACTTTAGTGAATAGTACCGAAATCTTGGTACATAGAACTGTCTATGTAGTAGTTTGTACATAAAACCAAGGAAAAAGTAGGTGAACTAAAACAACTGTTTTGCAATAAAATAATGAAACAATAGGTCATAAAATATTGTTAAAATGAGATCAAGGAACTCAAGTAAATCTAGAAAAAGCCAAGCTCACAATATTACAAATTAATCTCAAGAGGTTATGCCCAGGCCCACAATTATCATTCTCTAATTATAATTAGAACACTATGGCCTATTACTCAAATCTATGCTTGAGTAACAGGCGGCATACAGGCCTATAATTTACTTTAGTATACTCAAATTCGAGTGTTGAGATAAAAAACAAAAGGCAAATGTCCACTTTTTGCGCAGAGCCCGCTCGCTCTAAATAAAATAAAAAACCAAATAAAGTATTTACCTATGCTGGAAGGCGGTTTTATTGACTCTCTGGAGTCTTTCACCACACCAGGGAGTGCCTCAACATTTTCTTTAGATGCAGTTTCCAAAACAGTTCTAGCTAACGCCAAATTCACGAAGAGCACTAACATCAGCACATTTACTTTGGTGAAAGCCATTATTTCTTTGTTCAAATAAAACTAGAATTTAAAACAGAGTAAAGAATACGAAAAGGTCTCGACCTCTGCCGCAGTATTTATGCAAGTAACGGTTTAAACTGTAATACCGAAGTATTTAAAGCGTACATTAGCCGGTGGCCTGTCCTGTCGTAATGAGAAACATGACGTATCAATTTCGAGAACCCACGTACTATTCGATTTATTTACGACTGTGTGATTCATCTTGAGACAAAGGCTCTCGCTGAACACGCACACTAACCAGAATGCAATTATGTTTGTGACAAAGTTCATTCTAGCCTGAGCTATGTCGAGATGTGTACTTATCGAATTAATTCTAGAGCATAGTTGCATAGCACTACTTTCAGTTTAGTGTGTAATACCCCGTGCACACTATGCCCATGCCGCTGCCGGCATGAATGCCGCTTAGTGAGAATAAAGGCGATGTTGCTGTGGCAATAAGTCCGCGGCATTAATGTCACCATACATTCCGGCAGTGGCATGGGCATAGTGTGCACGCAGTATTAGTTGTATGTGAAGTAGCGAGTACTTTCATAGTTAAGTACCCGTCAATGTTTTTTTTATAGGATGAAATAGGATTGAAGACTGTAATCTTTCAAGCATGGTAGGTACATGGTATCTGTATACAATGTCTCAAGCCAATGCGCTATATTCCACTCTAAATGCCGAAAAAAATACACATACTAAGTCATACAAGCATGGGATGCCTATCATACCGATAATCATAATTTAGTATCGAAACGATGATGGACAAATATTTAGATAGAGATGCTCAAGTGAAGATGCACCCTATAGTTTTTAAATAAAGTATGTAAACAACATGCAAAATTGTAAACCACAGTAGTTTATAAATACAAAATAATGAGGAATATTTCTCAGTTATATTAACCATAACTATTGGTTATCTAACTTTTAATTAACTATACATTTTCCGTTTGTAGTACTCTTTCCAGAGTGTCATGGTTCTGTTGTATTTTATAATAGAGGACATTGCATTTTATAAATACTATTCATTTCTATTCGTTGATTTATCATTTCTATGTAACAATGGTTGTTTATGTTACACAGCCTATTTGAAAAGGCTTGAACCTTAAGACTCCTTCGAATCTGCCTAAATGAATTCCTATTAGAGAATATCCAATTCCTACCTAGTGAAAGCGGGTTACTCCAATGAACACATAGTGAAAGTTTCATAGGTACCAAAGTACACTGATTGCCAAGCAAGCCTGCTACGCAAACTTGAACCTACCAACCAGTATATCAGTAAAAATCAACTTTTATGTTGAACTGATTGGCGTCATGGCTCAGTCGGTAGTAGCTCTGCCTTCCGTGCTGTGGGTCGTGGGTTCGATCCCCACCGAGAACAAACATTTGTGTGTGGCAAACATACATGTTTGTTCTGTGTCTGGGTGTTACTACGTATTATAAGTACGTATTTACAAGAAAAAAATGTATATATGTATTTTATCAGCCATCTAGTTCCCATAGTACAAGTTTTGCTTAATTTGGGGCTAGAAGGCGTTGTGTTAAAGGTATATAAGTAAATAAATATAAATAAATACTCACGGAGAATATTTATTTATATTTATTTACTTATATTTAACTTACCAATCGAAGATATCGTCATAGGTGACCAGCGATCGCTTCACGTCTTTAGGAGGCGGGTTACGCGGTGTAGGTTGTGGAGCCCACGAGCCTTGTTGCGGTGGTCTGCGAGCTACCGTCACTCGCCATCCTTCGTCCAAGCCGTCGAGTGCAGTGTTAGCTTGCGTTGCCGACTCCGTGGTTTCAAATGTTAGGAAGGCCCTGAAACAATATAATGGTGTCAGAAAAGGTAAAGCAGTAAGATATAGTAAGATTTATCAAAAGAAAAATTAAATAAAACTATTTTTGTCTCTTTTTGTGTTGGTGTGGTGAGTGGACTGGTTTCCACAGTTGGGTTAGCTTTTTTTGTATGGAGGGTTGACACTATACCAGCTAATTGATATCTTTCAAGAAAGCGAGTAGCTTGCGAAACTTACCTCTTTAGAAACTACAATTTAAATAAACCATTTAAAAAATTCGCTGCCGATTTACAGCTTAAAAAAATGCAACATACTTATCATCATCAGGCTCTTGAGTGAAAGTGAATTCATACGCAGCCAGCCTCCGTCTTATAGTTTCTTCGCTGATCCGAGGCCCTGTAACTTGTAGTGTGCAGATACGAGGAGTACTCGAAGCCGGAGTTTCACCTCCTGGACCAATAAGGCCTGGCTTCTTATCTTCACCTCTAGAAAAATTATAAAACTCTTATTACCGATATTGTGTGGTAGCCCTGCAGAAAATAAAGAAATTGGTTTTTTTTATTTATTTGAAGGGTTTCATGGCTTAGCAATCATACATATAACCTTGTTTTAATCATAACTGCATCTAACATAATAAAAAACCTAAGGACCCACACAAAAAAAAAACAAACATGTTATCCAACATTGATGATGTACCTATGAAAAAAGACATGGAAAAAAAACATGATTTTTGTAAGACCTTTAGTTTGTTGCATTTGTGTATAGAGAAAGAAGTATAGGGTTTGCAATTAATAACTGAATCATTGATATTATTATAGACTTATAATTAAAGTAGAGGAAAAAAGACCTGCACTCATGTCGTTCATTGCGCTGTACTGTGCGTATGTTAGTACCTACACAATGCACGGTACAGCTCAGACTTACTAGTAGACTTGTAGTAATGACGATGGGTAATATCAAACCTTTTGATTTCTGGTAGGATACTTACTGCTCACGGGATGTAACAAATGAGTCGTACAGATATTTCACTTTAGGACTAGGTTTTTCTTCAGGTGGTGGTGGCTCTTGCGAAGCACTGAATGGCTGGTAAGAGGCCACACCTCCAGGAGTGCCAGTAGAACCACTGAGTTTTCTTTCTCTGCCTGAAACATAACCAGAACTTTATTTAAGGTTACTGAAAATGTCGCGGTATTCTGTCATTTGGACCTTGCTGAGCTATGTCAAAGTTAAAGGTCTCTCTTTAGTTTTTACACAACTCGCATGTTCATCCATTACTCATACATCACTCACACATTCATCACCGTACATGCTCAGACACACTTCAATTTTTCGGACTCACTTGCATGCCCCCAAACCTGCACAATCAGTAACAACACTACTTAACTCACATAATTTAGTACAGTAAATATAAGTATAGTACATATAGTAAATATAAGTACCCATCAAGGTACTTGTCTCATACAGATAATTGTTATCTGATCCAAGTAATCAGCGGAGTGGTGTCCTGGGGCACAGGTTTATCAAACCTATTTCAGGCACCTCTCACAAAACAGGTTCACTTAAAATCAATAGCATGTCCTTACCTACTGTCTCCTAATACGTAACTACAAGTTTACCTATCTGCCTCTGTTTGTTCTACCCTGTTTTGTAGAGAGAAAATAAACGATTTATTTATTATATTATTATTAAAGATGAAGAAAAGAAGAAATATTAACCTGCGCGAGGCCTCTTGAATGTGGCATTTTGAGGAGTAGCAGGAGGGCTTTTGATGGCTTGAATAGCCCCACTTTTGATCAGTTTCCTGGCAATCTCGCGAGCATCTCTGGCCTCTGTTGGCCTTTTCGGTAGAACTGGCTTCTCTGGCTCTGGTTTAGGGGCTTTCAAGGCTTGTAATGCTTTCTTTTTCTTCTTGAGCTTCTGGTATTTCGCTTGTAACATTAGCTCCTCTTCCGTTAGATGATTAGGAAAGTGTAAATATACCATTTTGAATTAACTATGATGAAAGGAAATGGAAACCTGTGATAGGCAGGTAGTTCGCCTAACTTTAGTGATTTCTTTGCTTTTATAAACAGAAAGTAAAGTGAACATAGACGAAAGTAAACAAATAAATGAGTTACGCACTACGCAGCATGACAATTTGCACTTGCACCACAGTATTAAAATACACCCCGATACGCGACCAACCTGTTTTGAATTATCGTGCTGTACATTCCCACATTATTTGTGGACTTTGTGGTACAATAATAGGATGTTGAATAGATCGTTAAGCTTAGACCGCACTAGGGCGGAACTGCACTGCAGCGGAGCGTCGCGTCAGTTAGCTTCTATATTCTTTTACCTTGGAAAGAATATAGAAGCTATATGCCGCGACGCTCCGCTGAAGTGCAGTTCCGCCCTAGAGCGGTCTAACCTTTACGGGTAACACGCAACAACTCGTTTTTGAAGTGAAAACTTCTTCTTTAGCATCGTTGTGGTTTGAAAGTCGATGAAACGAAAAAGCGACAGTAAAAAGAGACAGACACATAAATTCATAAGATTTAACGTGGGAGAAAATGAGATAAGAAGCATTAAACAATACAGTGTCTCTTTCTAATCGGGGGAATAGAAAGAGACTGACAGAGCGATAGTGATCACATACGGAGACCACCACAAAACGCAAAACACTTCCATAGCGCGTTCTAGGATCCAACCAAACTTAGCAGCCCCATCTAGTTCTGATTTAGGCAACATGAGCCTAGAACCTTTTTTAACTGAATAAGTATTGCATATTGGATAAGTACATAAAATAAATACTAAACTAATTTCACATTAAACACAGAGTGAGAGTGAATGCGTGGCACTCGAAGTATAACTTCTTCTGCGCGTAGGGACTCCACGCACTGGTTTTTTTTATGTTATCCTAACTATGCGTTTCCACCAATAGAAGAGGTCTAAACAAAACATGCACAACTCTGAGAATATATCGGTTTGCGTTTCCACCGATGTTTGTTAAGATTTTCTTGTATGGATTGTGCTGTACAAATCTCGCAACACTTACAAACTGTAGATGTTTACCTAGATAATAAAAATTACACTACAATTTGGTAATGATTAGGTATCAAACATGTTGTTCCCCGATGGAAACGCAAAGCACAACAAATCGTTAGACGTTTACATGCAATCCTCACCGGTACTTTGGTGGAAACACTAGCCCAATAAAACAAATAGTTTGTAAGAATTGTGTTGTGAAAGTTTTTGGTGGATAACTAATGCTCGTCACTTCGCTCCTTGCAACTTATTTGCTGTTGGTCCGTCACTTACCATCTTTCTAACGTTTGAACTTGGTTAGTGTAAACGAGCCACTAAAGGTAGGTTTAGACGGGGTCAGTAACATGGTAGTACAGTTACACAGTCCAGCGCTGACTTGTTACTGGGTGCATGTAAACAATAGTTTGTCGTTTTGGCAGTGACTGGGTCCAAAACCAAGTTAACTGGGTCCAGTCACTGGCATTGTGTAAACCTTGCAATAAGCTTTGATTGTTGTCAGGCTGAACGATGTGTAACCGTTAATGCACAGCCGATCATGCGTAACACGATAATGGGCAATAATTCGAACCGGTGACATGGATTATCATGTTGTAAGTCATTTGGCTGTACATGCTACCTCTCATGACATTGACATAGAGAGAAAAACACATAATGATGACAGACATTGACATAATTAATTGGCGTGACATTGATATATTGCTGACATGACATGAACAAAACAATGAATCTATTTCGGATTATATTTTTGG
Source organism: Eulithis testata (assembly GCA_947507515.1). NCBI lineage: Eukaryota > Metazoa > Arthropoda > Insecta > Lepidoptera > Geometridae > Eulithis > Eulithis testata. The sequence goes on from OX382194.1 coordinate 7,697,909, forward strand.
CGAAAAACTAAAAAAACTTTGTATCTTTGTATGTAATATCACAAAAACGTAAAAATGTTTCGATTTACTAAAACATTGGTTCCTATATTTTCAAATACATTATCAAAGAGATTAGGCGAAGCTCGAGAAAATGTATTAATAGCTGTTCAAGGACAAAGACTATTTTCCGATTCTGGTAAGAAAACCGTGCTGAAAACTCATATTTTACGGTAGAAAATAGATCTTACAGCACTTACCGAAGTTTTCAGTCGGGTTCTGCGCTGGGGAAATGTTGGACTATAGTTACAAGCATCACTAAATTCAGATAACCTCCGACTCTTATTGAACCGGTTTCTAAGTCGTATAATGTGAACAAGATCATAAAATGAGATCCTACTGAGAACCAATAAAGATGGGAGATCCTGTACTATTAGTTAGTAACCTATGTATGTATATAGGTACTATCAGGAAAAGTTTCCTAGTTCAAATCTAATTTCGCAATGTCCCATTTCTTGAACTAAGTTTTGATAAACTACATAATAACCCGTTTTCATTAGGTACAGCTGCTGACAGCAAGTTTTCACTGAAGCATGAAGAAGTTGGCAGACCGCTTTATTTTGATGCTCAAGCAACAACACCTATGGTAGGTATGATGTAAAAAAAGAAGTGTTTTGTATGCATTCATTTTTAAATAATCTAGGTAGCATTTTTCACAGCATTATCACCATTGGTTCTCCTTCCTTAGACATGAGTTTGATATTAATCTACCTGCTAGGTTTTAAAGAGATTTCTAACTTCAGGATCCCAGAGTACTTGATGCTATGCTGCCATACCTGGTCAGTTACCATGGCAACCCACATTCTCGAACACATACCTATGGATGGGAAAGTGAGGCTGCAGTAGAAAAAGCCCGTGAACAAGTTGCAAGCCTGATTGGTGCAGACCCAAAAGAGATAATATTCACCTCAGGAGCCACCGAGTCAAATAATATGTCAGTGAAAGGTGTTGCAAGATTTTATGCACCTAGAAAAAATCATGTTATTACCACACAAATTGTAAGTGTTACTTTTAGTATTCTTTCATGCTACTAATATAGTAGGAATCTCTTGTACCTTGTATCCACTCAAAATCATAAGAGTAGTTAGAGGCATATCTTATGATTTGTTATCCACATGCTGCATAGTTAACCCAAATTGCTAACCATGTAGTGTGAAAGTGGGATGTACCTATTCCAGTTACAGATGGAGTATAGACATTAGGCAGGCACTGTCATTAGTCAGTTATATGATGAGTGGTGGCTGGAATTACTGCTGTCACCCATCACGAAAAAAGGGTCAATTTTCATCACGAAACATGTTCACTATACAAGTAACAAGTAGTCAGCTATGGATAAAAGTTCCTTAGAAAACTCTTGCCTGTGCGAATGAAAAGAACATACTTTTGACCGCTGTTATTTTCTGATATTTTCACATAATTAATCTCCGTGTGCGAGTTTATATGAGCATGTCTTTTTTTTCTATTTCAAGGAACACAAGTGTGTATTGGATTCATGCCGGGCACTTGAAGGCGAAGGCTTCAAAGTGACGTATTTGCCAGTTCAGCAAAATGGAATTGTTGACTTGAAAGAGTTGGAGAAAGCTCTCACTCCTGAGACTAGTCTTGTGTCTATCATGACGGTGAATAATGAAATAGGTTAGTCTTTTATCATTCATTTGAGTGGTATTTGAGTGACAATGCTCTTAGCATTAAGTGTTCCTAGCACTACTTGTTTGTCTTAAATTAAAATAAATAATATTTAGATAAGATGTTTATTTGCCAGAATAAACACAACAGTTAATTTACACAATGATTGCACCGTTTTAGAAACCCGATTCAAAGTTTCCTGGAGCAGGCCAAATTCAGTCAAGAATGCACTTCTTTTTTTTCTTACTTAAAAAGTAGGAATTGATAAGTCCAACCTGTACAGAGTCTGGTGAATAGACTCTATTCTAGTCTTATATGTATGCCAATATTCCAGGTGTAATGCAGCCAGTCGAACAAATAGGCGCAATATGCAAAAGCAAGAAAGTTTTTTTCCACACTGACGCTGCTCAAGCCGTTGGCAAAGTACCTATGGACGTGAACAAAATGAACATAGACCTCATGTCTATATCTGGACACAAGATCTATGGTCCGAAAGGTGTTGGCGCCCTGTTTATAAGGCGGAGACCTAGAGTTCGGGTGGAGCCGATACAAAGCGGAGGCGGGCAGGAAAGGGGAATGCGTAGCGGGACTGTGCCTACTCCTATAGTTGTTGGATTGGGTAATTACTTTTAAAACGAATTTAAATCTGATGTTAATCATTGGCACTCTTTTCATAAATTTACTGTGAAAGTTAAAGTCATAAATTGTCATTTAAAAAAATATCTGAATATGTTTGCAATAGTTACTGGTTGACGAAACTTCTTGGCGAAGATTGAAACGAGAAATTACTCAAGTAAAATATCACTGGGGTCACAAAAATCGTGACCGCGTTTATAGATCCTAGTTAACCATGTCTATAACTACTAGGTGCTGCATGTGAAATAGCCCAGCGCGAATTAGCTTACGACCACGCCTGGATGGAGAAGTTATCACAAAGATTCCTAGATAAAATCTACTCAAAGCTAACACACGTTATACGAAATGGTGACCCCAAGCAGACATACCCTGGGTGCATCAATTTGTCATTTGCTTATGTTGAAGGTAAGTGGTAAAAATTTTGCTCTTTTACTAGACATGTTTTCCTTACACGCTTAGGTACGCTGTCATGTTTGGACTCTTCGCAAGGAACGATTGACACGCCTGATTAGCGTTGCAGTGCTGTGCGCTAAGGTGGAATATTGATCGTTTATATCGATCGTGTTGGTATAGAGTTACTTAAAATTCTGCCACCTATCTAGTTAGCCCGTATGAACCAGTGCGTGCATAGGCCTCCCCTTAAGTACGTCAGTCTCTCCGGCTCGCAGCAGATTGACCAAATCATATAGCTGTTCCAGATCTACAAAGTAATCATCTCTATGCAGAGCAGTAGTGGTATTTTATATCGAGTTCCGCATAGGTTCGAACAGCAGGATTACCGCAAGGTACCCATGTCGGTATCGCGCTGGGTATCGAATATCGCGTAGGTCTAAACAGGTCTTTAATGATTCCTGAAATAAGACTACTAGTTTACATAAAATATTCCAGGTGAATCGTTACTCATGGCGCTAAAAGACGTAGCGTTGTCCAGTGGTTCTGCGTGCACATCCGCGTCTCTAGAGCCGTCTTATGTGCTCCGAGCTATCGGGACGGACGAGGACTTAGCGCATAGTTCTATCAGGTATGCCTGCTTATAACCGCCAAGTTAAATGGTAGTGAAAATAAAAAAAAAACATCTTTAGAATATTAGTGAATATTTCCAGTTTATAATGCTAAGCTTGTAAAAATTACTACCTAAGTTTGTGGTGCAATAAGTGATTTTGGAATTTTAAATAACACATTCTATCAATTATGATGTCATCAGACAATAAAATATGCAAATTTTAATGGTGAATAATTTTTACATTTTGTTGTAGATTTGGATTAGGACGATTCACGACGATTGAAGAGGTGGATTACACAGCAGAGAAGACGATTAGGCACGTGGAAAGACTCAGGGAGATGAGCCCGCTTTGGGAAATGGTACAAGAAGGCGTTGACATCAAAAATATACAGTGGTCGCAACACTAGGGAAACTATAATGGCTGGGTTGCACTATTCCGTTTGTAATATAAGTTGAGAGATTGATTTATGAAATAAGAGATCTGGAAAAGTGCATTGATCTTTATTCGTTTTATGCACTAAAATATTTTAGTTGTTTTAATACCACGAAGGTTAGATATCTACCTAGCTCGATAAATCGTCGGCTCCCTACGAGTTAACGACTGATTCCTGTATGTGATAATGTAGTAGGTTATGTAGGTATCAAGTAAGGGAATTTTATGCTTAGCATTAAAATACATTTCATTGTCCTCTATTGATGTTTATTAAAATTAATAAATTACAAACATACAAAAATGTTAATATACCAACAAATGATCTTTTTATTATTTAGTGTAAAGTCATGAAATACATAATTATTATTGTTACCAAAACCCAAAAATTGCAATAAAGTACCATCCAACAATTTGTAAGCATCACAAAAAGTCTTCATCAATGCAAAGGCTAGGTACCTATGTATACAGATTTAAATGTCATATTTCGGAGTTTTATTTATTTAGTATTATAATAGGTAAAGTAGAGAAAACAAATACCTTGAAACTATAGCATTACTTATAAATATCTAAGTAAATTAAATAGCTGCCTACACTCAAAATAAAGATTCAAATATTTAAAGCTTCAATCACTTACACAAGTAGGTATACTTGCATCATAATTAGAATGAGGTCATATATAGGCCAATAACTCTAGTAACACTGTCACACAAACAAACAAAAAGGTAGATTAGATATAATACAGCATTCTTGCTAGTTTATACTTATTTTGTATAAACATTTGGTTTTAATTTATTTTCCAGTCTGAAAGTGACCAGCGGGCCTGCGCATCTTAGGCCTGCAGGTGCAATTACAGGTTTGTACATCACTATGAAACCATATCAAACTAAGCAAGCTACTCCTCATGCAGTTTGTTTCTTTAGATCTGAACTGGTAGAGACACATTCATATATTACTTGGCACATGCCTACTTATAGCAACAGTACCTACAAATATAATTCCTTATTGTAAGAGCATGTATGCCTAAATACGATTGTTCTCCATTTTCCATGAGAGTATTGGATAACAGACGGTGGGCTGGCTCCCACTTAAAAAATTAATAGCTACACAAAATTCCTAAGCTTACAATGTGGCCTGAGCCATAGTCATATTAGCAACTACAAGAAGGTTCTTCCACAGGCTCAGGGTTCGATATCTTGAAACTGTTGTGGTCTAATGTTTGTAGTTCAATCCTTGATCTGTTAGACTCAACAATTTGCATTGCAATATCTGCAAACATCTCATCAACACCTTTGCCGTTCTTGCATGATGTCTTGTAAGTGGTGTTTATCAGATTATGGCATTGTTCACTGCAAAATATACAACAGATTAAATATTACTTTTTAAGTATATTTAGGGACAGTTTGATGCTTACGACGAATAGGGTTAAAATGATGATGATGATGTCTTCCTCCTGGCCGGTTTTGGCTCTATGGTGACTTGAATAGCCAAATTTGGCTTTAAAGGTTCTTGCACACAATGTGCATGTACAAGAGCACCTTTGACGTAGTGCAATAAGATTAGTTAGAATGAAGTTACCTACCAGAACATCTCAATATCAGCATCAGTAACTTGCGGTGACATTCCTTCTAGATCAGATTTGTTTCCACATAGAAATATCTTGGCATTCTCTGCATATGTTACAATGTCTAACAGGTGTTGACTCAAAACGTGAAATGATGAGGAGTTGTCCAAGGAGAACACCAAGATTGCTGCCTCTGCAAACTTGTAGTAGCTTGAAGTGACTGAAGCAATTCTCTCCATGCCGCCAGTATCCCACAGCTGTAACTGAAGTACATTTTCCAATTAATCTAATTAGCAAGAATGAAACCAACTATTTACTGGCTTGTAATAAAAACAATGCTAGGTTATGGTTAGCTCAAAAGCAGATGATACCTTGACGTCCTTATCAGCAACTTGAAACACTTTTTCAAAGTGGTCTAGTCCTAATGTCGCTCTTCGGTCTACGTTTGGAACGAAGGTGTTATTGATGAAGCGACGGAACAAAGAGCTTTTCCCAACTCCGTATTCACCACATAATATAACTTTCAGCACAGGAGTTTTCACGACAGCCATAACTTACTACAATAAAATCAACTCAATTAGCTCAACTTAGCGTTATTTTATTGAATTTTTATTCTTATTTGCATGTAATGCATGTAATCGAAGTACGAAGCTAGTACGAAAGTTATAATCACAGATAATCACAGAAAAAAAATGGCAAGTCTTATTCTCACTTAAAAATAGCGGAAGCCTATGTTTGTGTTTATGTATGTATACGTGGATATGTGTGCGTGAACACTCATCAAGTATCAAAAAGCGTGCTTGCTTCGTATGGTTATTGTACAACCCACAGTACAACCCACAGACGAAGGATGAATGGACGGAGCCATATAGAGACGTTGCCAGCCCGCCCGTCATGTCAACGCATTGCCTTGTTTCCTTATCTATTATTATGATAATCACGTTGAGTAAAAGAGAAAGCTATAGGAAGTTTGGCAACTCCGCGCTGTCGGTGTACTTCGTGTCCATGTTGTGACCGACTAGTCGGTCACAACATTGCTACCGGTGCGGTGTACGTAAAAAGGCTAAAATAATTCAAAAAGATTGTTATTACAAACGAATATTCATTAGTATAAAGAAATATGTCGTGTTGTGCTGTGTTCTGTCCATCAAGAACAACCAAAGGTGGACTAAAAGACCCAGAATTATCATTTCACACGTAAGTTTTTTTGGCAAAAATATCTGAATTTATGAAGTTTTAAAGTGATACATGTATTTTACATGAAAGATACGTCCCTGGCATCATATAATTACCAAATAGTCGTAGTTAACTGTGGATTTAAAGCTTTAATTCATGATAAATAAATACATTGTTTTACGCCTCCCGGCTAGTGATGTGCCTGCAGCGTCCTTAAGATTTTATCGATATTTACAACCATGTTGTTGTATCCTTTGTTTATATTTAACCCTTGTTTGTGTTACCTATAATAAAATCCTATTTACCTACGCTGGTACCCTAAAATGGCAGTTTTTATCATTAATTGACATTTCGCGTCGCGTTAACCGTTTTATGCGTCCCACTGCAGGGTACGGGTTTCTCCCATAGAGAAATATCCTATTTATTAGTTACTAATAAAATATTTTGTTTTAGGTTTCCGAAATGTCCAGAAATAAGAAACCTGTGGATGAAACAGGATTTAAGTCATTGAATACAAAGAGTAAAGAGCTATTATTTAGGTTCTGTAACTTAAAACCCTGTTTCAGTCTTATTTTTAAATTACAGTTATAGCGAGCCATGTGTGGGTAAGTGTGTTTCGAGATTAGTACGAGTATGCGACCATTTTTTATCGATATATTTCGTAATAGTATCTCTTCCCTACTCACGCACACTAATGTAAATTTAGAAACTCACACCAACATAAAACTGACACGCTATCAAAGATTTCACTCCGTCCATTCATCCTTCGTCTGTGGTACAACCATTATATACCTACATGCCTACAGTGTGGGAAAACGGAAAACATGTGTACAGCCAATAATGCGCAACATGGTACTGCGCAGCCTACCAATTTAAGCCGATGAGACGGATTATCATGTCGCACGCTCATTAACATGCTGTGCACTATTTTGCTAAACATTATTATAACTGCCCTTTCCTGAACTTGTTCTGTTCTGATTTGAATTTTGTCATTTTTGAAACAACACAGCATATTTTTTATTTTATTGTTTTTTCTTGTGCGAATATTGCGAGTATTGTTGTATTTTGGAGGAATTTTAACCAATAATATACAAAGACCTATCTTCTGGCCGTCACATTCTTACGTTTTGCTTGGTAAATTAAACTGCAGGTTCCATTTATGAACAATCTATTCGGAATAAAATCAAATACATTTATGTACAACTCGTCACCACAAAACTCGATGATGCCCTAATTATTATTTTTGGATAGCCTTCAAAGTTACTACTGTCACGCAGGACAGTTGACATTTATGTCAACGTCATGTACACATGCATCTCACAAATACTTAGGTCGTAACATAAAGCCATTGGAATAAATGTGTGTAAAGTGGTTTTGTTTTTCTGAATGTGAAAATTCGATTCCGGTTTTGGAGGGAAAATCTACCATTTTCTCTTCGAAACCAACGACAGCCGACTTGACGAGGACTTGACTTGACTTAACATTAATTTTACGCAAGACAAATACGTAAACAAATACACACGTTTTTTTTTTGACCGTACGGCGTGTTTACCGTGCCGTAAAAAAAACGTGCTAGCATGTACATGGCACGGCAAAGCTACTGGTCGAGACAACGGCGAGGAAATAAGGTTGAAATTAGTGCATGTAGTCGGTCACTAAACCGTGAAAACACAACACTGATGAAATTCACGTTATTCACGTCGTCCGTAGACGCGGTGCATACGGCAGTGGCACCGTGCCGTCGCGCCGCCGTGACTGTGTACAAGCTCCCATAATGATCCATACAACACTGACAACCGCGCCCACACACGGCGAATTAACCATAGATTTTTACGCCACAAAAAAAGTGTGTACAAGCGACCTAAGGGAAAAACAACAATAGACTAGGCGGTATGGTTTTAAAACAATAGCCTGGCTCCGAGGAGCGAAAAAAAAAATTGTTTTGTACACTAGTACAAAGTAATAACGTAAGACTAGGCGGTATGGTTCTAAACCACTAAACTATAGCCTGCTCCGAAGAGCGAAAAAAAAAAAAAAAAAAAACTAGTACCTAGTACTTCTTTCTTTGCCTTATAAAAATATAATGAATCCCTAGATCCCAGTCTTCGATTTTTTTAACCAAAAGTGGGATCCTACTCTTCAGGAAAGAACCAAGCAAAGCATCCCGGTTCTAGGGTGGTTGTTGTGGGTGGGTAGGTCCGTAGGTAGTGGTATTTCATCTATAGATAGTGTCGGCTATGGATCTACAAACATCACACTTGGCGGCAGCGTTGATGTCGGGGACAACATACAATAATGCAATCCCTGAAACAACACCGACTAATAACGCTAACGAGGAAACTAAACCAGAAAAGCCTCCTGAAGCACAAAAAGATCCATCGGACGAAGATAAAGAAGAAGCGAGTGGAGAAGAGTACACTGATGAGGTGAGCTTATCAAAGTTCTAGGTAATAATATTTTGCATGATGTGATAAGTTCAGGTGGGCTACTCTCGACCACAGTTCCAATACGGATTCACGGAATTTGACAGATCCCGTGTCATTTTGTACTGAAAAATGACAGAACTTCTGTCAAAATCTATGGATCCGGATCGGAACTGTGTTCGAGAGTAACCCACAGGTAGGGTACCTATCCTATTGTTAGGGAAACACTTTTGGGACTCCTATGATTCTCATTCTTGAGATTTGTCTATAATCCTGATCCCAAAGTAGACCGGCAGGGCTATTATTGATATTTTTATATCTGAATAAAACAGATTCTAATTCATATAATATTATATTCTGAATCATTTGTTGGGATTGGTATTATTCTAAAAAGGCTTTCTGAATAAATCAGAATAACCCTGCAGACATTATCTCAGACATTGTTGACTCTTATGCTAAAACAGTGTCCAAGTTTGTACACTAATTGAGATGCAAGCATACCTACTGATTGATCTTCATTGAGAAGTATTATAGAATCTGCTTCAGTTTTATATTGAGTATACATATACAAATATTAGTAAATTTATGTTTGGCTACCCTGTTTATTATTTATCTATTGTCGGTACATCACAGTTTGTTTAAATAAATAAATATGTATGTATAGCCAGGAGAATAAAAATAAGTTAATATGGTTTTTAGGAGTCTGAAGCACAAACTGGAAGTAAGTCTATGCCAGGCAGAGGAGTTACACTGCAAATGCTTCTAGAAGATAAAATGCTTGAACCTGGAATTGCTGCTATGACAATAGAATACTTGGTAAGTCATTTTAATCTATAAATGTTTGGTTTTACTTTATTATAAGAGGAGATCGTTAAACATATAGGAGCTTTGTAGAATTGTTATGACATATATCAATTCATATTTAAAAAATATCTTTATCTAAGATAACAAATTTGACAGTATACCGCTGTTGGTAGATTGTACTGTAGGTAGGTGCTATTATTTATTCAGCGTGGCTATTTCCAATCAATACTTACACCTTAAATATCTTTCTTTTAGGGCCAGAAATTTGTAGGTGACCTGCAAACTGATGGCAAAATCAAGTCCCATGAGACAGAAACTATATTCTGTTCACCATCAGCTTGGGCCATTCATTGCAAGAGGATTATAAACCCTGACAAAAGGTCCGGTTGTGGATGGGCATCAGTGAAGTACAGGGGGAAGAAATTGGATACCATAAAGGCTACATACCTTCGAAAGAAACAGTTGCAAAGAGAGAATATGCATTCTGATGGTAAATAATTGTTCAGATAAAAGAACAATCCGTTGTGGTGGTGGTTCAGTCAACAAACTGCTTATCACAGTGTTTCATCATTATTATGTAAACAATTTCAATTTATTTCAGGTACTCAGAAACTAACAGCCTAAGCCAAAACATTTAAGAGCTATTTAACATTATCTAGGGAATTTTAAAAATAACATTAACCTAATAACTAAGAAATGGAATACACATATTTAACAAGTAGTTGGGTAAATGGATGCTTCATCTATTTACCCGTGCTGTGCTGATCCATCCACTGTCTTACATAATGATGGTTGTTTTTGCAGAGGAAACCGAGATGATGGAAGTGGAAAGCCCACCTGAACCACCACCACAACGGATTGTTATGAAACATAATACAGTACCTAATAGAATGATGCAACAGTAAGTACATTATTATCAATATACACGGTGTAACATAATTACCCTATAAGTCCGAAAGGGGGGTATTTTACAGGTCATGGTGAACAGTGTTTGTTCTACGACTTTTGAGATTTCGAAGTTTTTTATTCATGATATGAGCTGGTAACTTTTGGTTAAAATGTAGGAGGGTACCTACGTGTGCATGCGTGTGTACAGGTTTACGCAAATAGTAAACAAACACTTAAGGTTGTTGCAAATTTCTAAAATAATAAAAGTTGTACTTTTGTATGAAAATTTCAATTAGGATTTATTCACCCTTTACACATGTCCAAGCACTAAGGTGGTCAATCTTATTACGAACTCTTCGGGCTTATAGGGTAATTATGTTACACCTTGTATATAAAACTCTTTTGAAGCTGACTCAGAATCAACACACAGCCTAAACCATAAGTCCTACATGTAGTGGACTTATGTAGTGTAGGGGTGTGCACTAAGAAAGGAATTTTGAAAAGTCACACTCTAAAGGGTATATTTAGAACGCGAGAAACGCCGCGGGCGACGGCTAGTACCCCATAAAATGCGTCGTTTCATTTCGCAGATTTCTGCCTTGCTCTGTGTCTGAAAGGTACCACTTATGGGTGGCCGAATACACTCTAGTTTTTCATATTGATCTTGCATTGCACAGCAGACTTAAATCATGGATTCTGAAATTAAACTTGAGAAATTAGTGTAATATTGGATCCCGTTGATTTTCCGGGATAAAAAGTAGCCTATGTGTTAAACCAGGTCAGGGGAAATATATATTCCAAGTTTCATCCAAATCGGATCAGTAGTTTTTGCGTGAAAGAGGAACAAACATACAGACATCCTTACAAACTTTCGCGTCTATAATGCTGGTAGGAAGGATTATCGAGCCTTAACATCTGTGATGGACCCTGTAACTTATGTTGATTGTATGTACTATACTATTCTTTTGAAAAATTTATCCAGCATTCTAATAGTACTCTACCTATTTACAGTGATGCCAATATGTTAATAGAGGCAGTTTCCTTTTCATCAGCTGGGAAAATACAGCCATTCTTGGTATCAGTGAGCTCTAACGCAAGTCTAGCGTTGGATATACACTGTCATTTGAAGAAGGAAGAGGTGTACGGTTACTTGGCTGGTACTTGGGATATGAACACTCATAGTAAGTTTTTTAACCTTATTATTTGACATATCTGGGCATATGGGCCCCTAATGGTGGTAAAAGTCATCGCGGTAGATCCAGATAAAGATGGCGAAACGAACTAAACGCATTTTCGAAGGATTGGCCCGTAGCTGCACTAGATCGTGAGAAATGGAAGGGAGATAGGGATGCCTTTGCCCTGCAGTGGGATGAAACAGGCTAGTAATAAATAATAAATAATTATTTGACATAATGGTCTTCACTAAAATTATGCTTAAATCGCACTTCTATGGTTTCACAGACATGCAATTTCGCGAGCATGAGTTTGGAGCCACCTAATACAGTAAACAAAAATTCTTTAATAAAACTATATAATATCTATGTAATACATTTATATCTGTATTTTACAGATCTGATGATAACCCACACATTTCCATGCCTAATTAGCAAGAATGACAAAAAACCTAGAGTAGTAGTTGAGCTGGAAATACAAATGGAAATTGAGAAACTGGGACTGGTTCTCCTAGGGTGGTACCATTCTCATCCAACGAACCCCGCTATGCCGAGTCTGAGGGATTGTGACAATCAGCTTGAATATCAGATCAAAATGCGCGGACCCACTGAAGCGTCGTACATTCCTTGCATCGGCGTCATATGCTGTAAGTATCTTATCATATGCATATCCTATCTGGTTTAGCTCGTCTTAGTGTTTGTTCCTCAACCACCTATAGTTCGTTACCAAAATTAGCATTTATAGGTACCTCAAAATCAACAGAATCTCCAAGGAAGAAATTAAGGACGAACGGACGCGGACAAAGTCGCAGGCGAAAGCTAGTTCGCATTAATATTCTCGTAAATCCAGTTTCATTTGCTAGCACACTCTTGAATGGCTTTCTATAACCTGACGTGAGGCATTTTATTTCAGCTCCATATAACCCAGAGAGTCCAGTATTAGAGTCTTCACTCACATTCTTCTGGGTGATGCCTCCACCAGAACAGAGGCCAACTGAATACCCCCGCCCATTGTTACTGCAATATAACTTGGTCCACGACAGTCATCTCTCACAACACGCCATGGAGCAAATAAGGAAAACAATCAAGTACTACTTTTCATATCCTGATGAGACATTCATAAACTTCAAAGATACTTTCAAACCTGATATCGCTTATTTAGACAAACTAAAGTGTACGTTGACGGCGAAATTCCCGCGCGAGCAAAGCGATGGTTTGCTTTGGCATTTTATACGCGAGGAGTTAGGGTGTTCTTCTGAGAACGATGATAAAATGGACTTGGATGCATTGCTTGCAGTACCGCAACCGATTCCCGTGTCGAAACCGACACCGCCCACGGTGGCGCCTAGCTTCCCGTCAGTTAGTACGCTACAACAAATGGTTAGCCGCCCGGCTGGCGTTCCCCCAATCAATGTTTCCTCTAGTATCGGATCAGGGTCTCCTCACAAATTCGAGACACCGCAACTAAACATTCCAGTTTTGCCGACTTCATCTAAGTCCTCGTCGAAATCTACAACCCCTACATTACCCCCGTCGTATCCGACTGGACTGGATATGCTGACGAGTATGGCTCTAGGGCTCGGTACTGCGAACATGTCGATGCCACTGGGCGCTAGTAGCTTGGAGAGTCTGGCTGCGGCTAATAGCATGCTAAACAGCCTCGCTCCTGGACTGCCACCTAGTTTGACAGCTAGCTTGACTAGTGGAAAGCTACCCGATCCGCCATCATATGCTGCGTCGCTGCAAAACCTAACGAATAGCTTAGGAAGTTTCGATAAAACACCAAGTAGTACTTCTACTAGCACGTCGTCCACTCCGATACCCGCCAACATTGCCTCGAATCTCATGATGAGTTCAGCGGACATTGCTAATGCATTGTTTTCCGCTACCAAATACTGTAACGCTGGCATTCTCGGCATCCCAGATCCAATGTCCAAATCGACGCTAGCAGCTAATAATATGTTCCTGTCTCCATCGTTGATGAAAATGCAAGAATCTCTAATGAAACCACTGTCTACTAGCAGTCCAATCTCTTCGAAAGCTGGCTTGGATCAGAGTGCATTGATGAAATCTCCACACGAATTGCTGAAAAGCAGCAAAGATTATGGAAAGGATTATAGCAAGGATTACTCTAAAGAATACACGAAAGACTTGAAAAAAGAATACAGCAAAGAGCAGGCTAAAGATTACGCCAAGGAATACAACAAAGATTATGCAAAAGATTTTACTAGGGAGCAAAGTAAAGACTATAGTAAAGACTATGGGAAAGATTACAGCAAGGACTACAGTAAGGATTACGGAAAAGATTTAAGCAAAGACTACAGCAAAGATTATGGTAAGGATTACAGTAAAGATACAAGCAAAGAGTATGCTAAAGATCCTAGTAAGGATTATGGCAAAGATTACACGAAGGATGCCAGTAAGGATTACAATAAAGAATACGGCACAGATTATAGCAAAGATTATGCTAAGGATTTCAGCAAAGACTACACGAAAGACAGCAAGGAGCAAGGCAAAGATTATAGTAAAGATATAAGCAAAGATTACGGTAAAGAGTATGGTAAAGATTACACTAAAGAGTATGGAAAAGATTACACTAAAGAGTATGGAAAAGATTATACTAAAGAATATGGCAAAGATTACAGCAAAGAATATGGTAAAGATTACAGCAAAGAGTATGGCAAAGATTACAGTAAAGAATACGGAAAAGACTACAACAAAGATTATGTCAATAGAGATTACAATAAAGAGTTCAAGGATTATGCTAAAGAGTTCAAAGATTACTTGCCTCCGGACTTTGGGAGTGTTGCAAAAGGAAAACCTGAACCGTCAGTGGAGCCTATGAAACTATCTGATCCTGGTCTGTCTTTAAAGTCTGATTTATCAAAAGCTGAGCCAATGGATACTCAGGCAACAGATTTCAGCATGCCATCACGTGTGGGCGGAGAATCGTTTTTGAATCAAATGCTCGAACTTACAAAGAAGACAACTATGCCGGATTATATGGGTGAATATAACCCGCCACCGAAAATAGCTAAGATTGAAGAACTCGTGGCTCCCATGCCGCCATCTAGTCATCCGTACCTCGGTACGACAAGCATTGTCGACACTATGGCCCAAATCGGAATGGGAGCTATAGGAACATTCGTAAAACCAGATGAGCCATTGGACTGCGGAAAGGAGCATGATTACTCCCCCCCTCAGAAACCAAGTGAAAGTGATAAATGAGATTCGGCCTTCGATTTCTGGAATATGGATTACTTTAACTTGTAAGTTATTGTAATCCAAATTACAGAAATTTGCTGCTAGATCCCAATAAAACTGAAATTCAGCTTATTGAGCAGCTTTATAAACTTTTACAATAGTGTATCTTTCAGTTCTTCAACTTTAAGTGACAGCTAATTGGACTAAATACCTACTATGTGTAGTTTGACATGTAAGTGTATGTTAGTAACAGGCATTTTTTTGCTGTTTTATTGATGTTAAAGTAAATAGTACATTATAATTTTAATGTATTTTTTAATATAGCTATACTTAGATGTTTCAGTAATTTCTGTGTGTATTTATTATATTATGGACTTTGTCAGGAACAAAGTTAATGATATCACTATTCAGTATTTGATGTTATATTTAAGGCGTATGTAAAAGGCAGACAACCCTCTCGCTCGCACATTTCAACATTTTTGAAGGTATAATGTAACTAAATGTAATTATGTGAAAATGTAGAGCTTCAGGGTCGAGAGAATAATAATAATGTTCAGTAAAAATATCACATTGATCCAAACAAGTTTTCTAACCAAAAAATGTGCACTTTAATTTATCGCATTGGTATAACTTTTTTGGTCGGAAGACTTGTTTGGCATTGTTATTCTCTCGACCCTGAAGCTCTGCAATTTCACATAATGACATTTAGTTAAATATATCTTCAAAAATGTTGAAATGTGCGAGCGAGAGGGTTGTCTGCCTTTTACATACGCCTTAATGAAGAGTGCTAGACGTTTTAAAATTGTATTGTCTTTTATATTGTAAGCAACTACTACTTAAAGAATAACTATACAAATAAGCTTACATGTTTTACATCGACGTTAGTAGGTAGTTTTTGATGTCCACATGTTTAGTATATTTTAATTAATCTAGTATTATGTTTATGATCTCTAAATTATTAAAGACTTGACGATTATAACACTTAACATTATTACTATTATTATGTATGTTCTTGATAATTTATCTGTGCGAAATCTATATCAAGGTATATTTATGTAGAATTTGTAGTGACGTTTATGCTCTCATATATAATATTTTATACATAAGAGAAATAATTGAATATTCATTGTATTATCATAATTATTTAGGTACATAGATTTGACATATCCATCCATCATATAGATCGGATTGTGACTCTTTCCGTAAAATACTTTTTATAAATACAGAAGTGGCAAAGTGTCATTGGTGTTGTGTTGATACATTGTCATTGTACTATGTACTAATGTAAGAAATAATGAAATCACGAAGGCACGTAAATAGATCTACAACACCGTTCCTTGGCAGTAATTAGGTAGTAATTATTTAATAGACATCAAAATAAATAATTTACATCTCTCATATTCGGTAAGTAGGTCCTTATTACCCCCAAATAGGGCTTGTAGGTGACCAATTAGTGCTCTAGGGTAATAATGTAGCTAGAAAAGTCCTAGGGCGGTAGGTAGGTAACCATCATACTGGCAATAGACATCATGCATTCAGCCCAATGACAAAAGAGGTCGCTTCGCTATACAGCCTGGTCTTCGTATGAGTTTATTAGTCATCAATTTTAAATATCAGACGGGTAGCTCAATTTCGTTATTGAAAAAAAAAATTAAAAAAAAAAGATGAAAAAAGGCGTGAATAGAAAACTTACTTTAATTATTGTTTGTTTTTGTGATTTTTTTATAATTACGTGCTAATTAGGAAAAAAACTAGTTCTGCAAGTGATGAAGATATAAGCTGCACTCCCGATTCAATGAAAATTGAAGCTGAAGCAGCAATTAACAATATTTTGCCTGAAAGTTCTAAAGAGAGATATTTGAAAACTTACGACGAGTTCATGAAGTGGCGAAAAGAAAAACGAGTAAAGTCTTTATCTGAGACTGTATTCTTAACATACTTTATTCTTGTAATGCCGGTTTTTTTCTACTTACCTCACAATCGAGATGTAAAGCAGAGTAGTTAGCTCGGGTGTAAGCATCAATTGCACCCTCGAACTATAGGCATATAAATATCTCGGGCTGCAATTGATGCCTTACAGCCCTTGGATACTAATATACTATTAGATCAACTCTTTTTTTTTCGAGTCCTAGTGAATTTTTCTTTTATTACTTTAGTGTTTAATATTATTTATACCAGTGCCTGATGTTCTATTTACGCATTTACTGCCTGATATGATATTATAGATTGCACTATATAATTTATTTTTATTATCTTCAATAAAAAAATTAGTACAAAGTATGATAATTTAGTGTTTTCTTGATATTGGAACCGAATTTTTATTCAACCTTTTGGAAAATATATAATTTGTCATTTCGATTGGATGTGTAACTCGGAAGGAATTTCAAGATTATTCGAATGTGATATATATAGATGATAAGAAATTGAAATCAGAATGCCGCAATTGATCCCGATATATACCTAAGTATAATCTATACTGATAAATGTAGCTAATCTAATAATCAAAGATTGATAATAATTTTAATGACTGATATGCATTTGAACAAGCATTTTCTTGATTGTTATTAGTATTGTGTTTCCGGCTGTGGGGTACGTGGTGCGATATTAGAAACTATTGGATTAACGAATTAGTTTACAGTGATTTTTGACCGCTCCGATTATGGTGTACTGAATATAATGCTTTATGATTGGATTGTGAATCAAAAAGGTATGTATCGTAAACCAATATTTTTAAGCCTATAACAATGCACTAGGTACCTCACATTACGTCCATTGAGGACGTACCCTGTGAGCCAATGCACTGCGTTCATCACTCACAAACTTTCATCATTATCATTCACCGCCCGACTTTACCCACTGCTGGGCATAGGCCTCCCCAAGTTTGCGCCATCCACTGCGGTCCTAATCTCCCTCTCCCATACAAAAGCATATTATTGTTGTACACCACGTGAATGAGAAGTTACACTTCAAAGGTTTATTTCATGTCTTTCGCTTTTTACTGTGATTTTGAGCCAGGCAAGGTTACTTAGCAATATTAATTTTGTGCGGGTGTTTCAGGGTAATACAGTATGTCAGCCACAACGCCAGGTTTTAAGGGGCTGAAGGAAGAAAGTGACGAATCGGATTCTGAGTACACCCCTCTTTACGATGATGACGAAATTGAGTTAGTAACATTTTTCTTTTTTTAGTTTAGTGGGATTAGTTCTTTGTTTTTCAAAGATTCGTTTGGTGTATCCCTGTAGGTAGGGTATAATATGACATCGATTACTTATTATAGGTACGTATTTAGATTCACGTACGTGTAATTTTTCTGCGGTTCTCTTTCCATTCTTTTAGTTCCGTCGATATTTTTTTTCTTTTCGGTCTTTAATTGATTTTAAAACTGGAAAAACAATGTTGTTTTTGGAACTGACACTTATTATCTTGCATTCTTGATACTTTAAGGGAAGTACCGAATAGATACCTTGCCTGATTAAGCTGATAGTATAATAACATCACAATAATATATCCAGTATGCATTGATAAACATTTGCTATTATGATATGCAAAGAAATAATGGGAAACCAAAATATGTAAAAATAATGTATGATCGAAACTATGCAGCAGGCAGGACTTCTATGAGCTGATATGCTACAAATACCTACAACAACATGCAAAAGTTACAAAAATACTACTATATAGTACTTGAATTACTAATAAAATGGAAATTACTAGCAAAATATTACTAGTACTTACATAATGCTGGACTGGAGCGGTATATATAAGAGAGTAATATATTTAGTCTAATATATTATTTTCATGTTTACAGCCAAAGAACAGCGCAGGAGACTAAAGGATGGAATCTGTTCCGAGAAATACCAGTCAAAAAAGAAAGCGGGTCGATGGTATCAAAGGATTGGGTGGATACTAGTGTGAAACTCATGAAAGTACTCGCGTATATTGTGGTATTCACCGTGGTTCTCGGCTCTGCTGTGCTATCCAAGGGAACATTGCTGTTTATAACATCGCAGCTCAAGAAAGGAAGGCAGAATAATCATTGTAACAGGCAGTTGCGTATGTATTCTTTTCACTTATTTAGCGGACAGGTTTATGCAAGCCGCAAGGCAGTCATCTTGGGTCCAATCTTGTTTGTATTCAAGTTGGTAACTCCAATATTTCTACTCAAATCCAACCACCTAAATATCAAAGCAACTGTTTACTGTAGCGATTTATACAGTGTACCTAATCGTTTTTAATAAAAAAAAATTGCTCGCAATTTCTTCACAAAACCATTTTAAATTAAACCAGTAGGTACATAACACTATAATTTTATTAACTACTAGCAGCGCCTCGCGGTTTCACCCGCGTAATTCCCGTTCCCGTGGGAATTCCGGGATAAAATATAGCCTATGTTCATCAGGGATAATGTAGGATTCTAATGGTAAAAGAATTTTTTTAATCGGTCCAGTAGTTTCGGAGCCTATTCAATTCATACAAACAAACAAACAAACAAAAAATCAAACCTTTCCTCTTTATAATATTTGTATAGATAGTATAGAAGTATAGAAGTATAGATAGATATATTTAAATTTAAATGTTGGTTTTTCAGATCTTGACCAACAATTCCTCAATGTCCACTCGCTTGAAGAGCGAATCGCGTGGCTATGGGCTGCGCTTATCGTGTTCTCTATTCCTGAAATCGGAATCTTTCTAAGATCCGCCCGGATATGCTTTTTCAAAACCGTAAAGAAGCCTACAAAGTTACTATTTCTCATAGTAAGTTCAGATTTATTATTTCTACATCATGTTTACCTGAAGAACGTTTTTATTTTTTCGATTCATTGGTGTATCAAGCGTAGGTTAGTCTAATATTCTAATGCATGGTCACCATACTAAACTCTTTATTCCCCATCCTAAAATAGTTCATTACATCCATACAACATGTGTTACAAACATCTTCGTTTCAGGCTTTCATGATCGAGACACTATACGCTATTGGTACGGCACTTCTTGTTCTTTTCATCTTGCCCGAGCTCGACGTAATCAAAGGCGCCATGCTCATGAACGCAATGTGCATTATTCCTGGTATCCTCAACGCGTTTAGTCGAGACTACACCGATCCTAGATATTCTATGAAAATCGTGTTGGATGTCTTAACGGTGTCAATGCAACTGACTGCTTTTGTTGTGTGGCCGCTCTTGGATGGTGGTACAGCGCTGTGGATGATACCACTGGCTTGTACCTTTATATCGCTGAATTGGTGGGAGAACTTTGTTGACGGAGTCGATAGAAACTCTTCATGTAAGCACTTCTTATTTTTTACGTACAATTTTGCACCTGACTGTACCGAACCAAAACAACGATTTTTATGTATAGAAGATCATTGAAACCAACCTATATTTTATTATATTGCGTGATTTATTACAGTGCCCATGCTCTACTTACAAGACCTGAAGGAAAATCTGAAGAGAACCCGATATTACACACATAGGTTACTTTCACTATGGAAAATTGTAGTTTTTATGGTCTGCATCATGATATCTTTGCATCTACAAAACGACGAGCCATTTGCTTTCTTCACCAAAGTGTCTGAAGCTTTTGGACCGAGGGAATACATCGTAGAAGAAGTGAGTTTAAATTGTATTCTACTTCATCTCGAAAAGGAGATAAAGGTCAGGGGATAGTTTGGACAAGTGAACTCTTGATAGTAAGAATTTACTACTTACTAACCTTCAATTCAAAGCTCTTATAAGTACTTACCTGCTGTATTCGTTTGGTCAATAAGTAGGAACCCCCCACTTTCTGTACAAACGGAAATAGTACCCTTCACTCAACTGACGTCATAGCTAATCGTAGATTTTACTTTATGACTGAGACTTATACTTTATCATATCACACAAAAGCACAGAGTTTAGATGCTTAACAGATGTGTAACAATGTTATCTAGTACACATATGTACCTGCGTTGTCCCCACCTCAATATTTAAAATGCAGACTATACTTGCCCCCTGCTAAGCCCCTGCTGTAAGGTTCGGTACCTAGTAGGTACATAGGAAATGACTCTACTTAGATTTTTTTTGCTGGTCACTCTATTCCAAAGCGGGAGATTTAAACTGAAGTGGAAAAGAGACGCTCGTGCCTAATTTTTTTGATGATTACCTATGCGAGTCCTAAATCCGGTCTTGACATGAATGACGCATGACGAACAATGTTTCAGGTTCAAGTTATGCTGGAAGACGTATCGAATGGATTCGTCGAATTAGCTGTAACCGGCGAAACTTTAAGCATACCAGTAAACTGGGCTACACCCCTCTGGGTTTCTCTCATCCAAATACTGGCGTGTTACTTATGCTTTGGAGCGTCGAAGTTCGCTTGCAAAATCCTGATACAAAACTTCAGTTTTACTTTCGCGCATTCGTTGGTAATGCCAGTGACAGTGAATCTGCTAATAATCTTTTGCGGAATGAAAAATGCGAATCCGTGCGCGTTTCATAGAACGATACCGGACTACTTGTTTTTTTATCAGCCCCAAGGTGAGATAAGTTTACTTAGCTCGATGATTATAAGTGTGAATCATGTCGTTGACGTGCACCTATGCATAGATAATGCAAATAACATAGTTTTATTACCTACTGCAGACTTGATAACAATGTAGTTCACAATTAAGAATTCAGAGGATTCTAGAGAAAATAAAATCATAAGGCCACTGAAAAGGCATCACTGATTGATCAACAAAAAAATTGTATCGTTTTTCTCAGATAACTGACTTGTCTGAAATCATCTACCGATCGAATCGTTATTTTTTTAAACAAAGCCGACCTAGGACCAGACTTCAATTACAGTCACTAAGCATGTACTACACACACACACACACACACACACACACACACACACAGATTATTAATATTATCTAAGCATATTTTTATAGGTTTCAATGGTTTGTTTGGATGCTCGCTAATTGTCCCCTAAAATTCCTGATATAATCTGTTGTCCTCTCTTTTCGTTAGCGCGCAAGTGACAATGACAGAAAATTTTGTAGAGCAGTGGTCTATCTTATAAAAAGTTAGAGTAGACATTATGTCTTGATTACGTATGGTAAACAAGACATAATGTCTACTCTAACCACTACTCTACAACGAACCCATAAAAAACATTTGAACAATTAATAATGTTATTTCCCAGTATACCTCCTAAAACAATTCATCGGCGCCGAAGTAGCGTGGATATGGCTTCTATGGCTGATATCTCAGTCGTGGATAACCTTCCATACTTGGAAGCCGCGATGTGAGAGGCTGGCCGCTACAGACAAACTGTTCGCTAAGCCGTGGTACAGTGGCGTACTTATCGACCAATCACTGCTGCTGAACAGAACTAAGGATGAGGAAGTGGATATTGCTGTTGAGGTACGTACATGACTCTCACAGCATAGTTGGTGTTAGCTAGCTCTGTAGGTTGATCGATTCCCATCCAGAACAAGTTAATTTTAGTTAAAACCCCTTGAGCATTAAATATCCGTAGATACTCTATTGTTGGTTAACATGAAACCCTGGAGCTAAATCTTTTAATCTACTAACAATAGATTAAAACATTTAGCTCCCGACTGCATGAAATGCGTCATGGCTCAGTCGGTAGTAGCTCTGCCTTCCGTGCTGTGGGTCGTGGTTTCGATCCCCACCGAGAACAAACATTTGTGTGTTGTAAACATAGATGTTTGTTCTGTGTCTGGGTGTTTCTATGTATTCTAAGTATGTATTTACAAAAAAAATGTATGTATGTATTCTATCAGCCATCTAGTTTCCATCGTACAAGCTTTGCTTAGTTTGGGACTAGAAGGCGTTGTGTTAAGTGTCCCCGTGAATATTTATTATTATTATTTAAATGACTTCAAAACTGGGTATCAAAGCTAAAGCTAAATGTCGTTATTACTGGGGGGGGGGGGGGGGGGGTTATAAAATATGTGGTACAATCCGTATAAAAAATGACACATTTACAGGATGTGCTAAAAGGCCTTAATGATAGTGACGGCGGCGCTTCCATCGCCAGCTCTGACCATGCTAACAAAGACATCAAACCATCTGATACGATCACCAGGTAAGTTACAAATCTAGTAGGTAGGTACGATCTATGCACCACAAACACAGGTATGTCTATATGAAAATCTCTTATTGCAACACTCAGACGCCTTTATTCATATTCAACTATCATTGTCATTTTCATGACAACGAAAAGAGATGACAACCGATTTAGCAATCGTGTTAGTTAGCTCAGCTTTAGAAGACCAATATGAATGTACTCCATAGACTTTAAACGGTAACCAACGCTTCTATTGACATGTCTTTAGGTGCCTATGAGTTATGACGTACAGAGACACTTAAAAAGTAATATTCATGTTAGCTGTTTATAAAAAAGTGCCAAAAAATGACTGACGTATTTTTTCAGGATTTTCATCTGTGCTACGATGTGGCACGAGACCAAGGAAGAAATGATAGAATTCTTGAAGTCTATTATGCGTTTAGACGAAGATCAGAGTGCTCGGCGCGTTGCACAGAAATACTTGGGCTTTGTTGACCCCGACTACTACGAACTAGAAGGTAACTCATACCTGCAATTCTGTTAGCAGAATGTCACTGCGGAACTAAAAAAGAATTCCACCCGAAATCATAGCGTAGGATGGCCCTCCTAGATTGTCATCTACTGTGGGGGTGAAGTACGCTGTGATGGATGACTATCAAGTAAACTCACAAATTCGGTCGTATGATCAAAAATACATATCGACAGTGCCCAAATAGTACGACAAAAGTTACAATTTATTTTAATGATTAAAAAAGTGTATTTTATACCATTCCTCCTATAAAAAGCTTATTTTATTCACTGAAAACAGTGAATAAAAAGCAGCGTTTAGTCACTGTTTTGGTGTTTGAATTTAGAACACACTAATATATTTTACCTCCATTTAATTATTGTTTTTGGGTTGTATAGCATTGGCTATGCAACCCCAATCTTTCTTTTTCTCGTAGTCATGGTTGTTCTTGTTGGAGAAGATGCACTTGAGGTCCAGAGCAGACTGGCAAAATGGCGGGAGAGATTGGAAAATGTTGGTTTGAAGATCAGTAGGACAAAAACAGAGCACCTGTTCTGTGACTTTGGTGGTCCTTCCAATTTCTCCACAATAGCCTTAGACGGTGTATCCCTGCCAGTCTGCTCCAATTTCCGGTACCTCAGTTCATTATTCCAGAACGACGGCGAAATAGACCGTGACGTTAAGAACAGAATGAATGTGGGATGGATGAAATGGCGACAGGTCACTGGAACAACATGTGATCCGCGTATGGGGCATACGCGGATCACATGTTGTTCCAGTGCTTAAGCTTAAGGGGAAAATATATAAGACGATCATAAGACCTGTCGTACTGTATGGATCTGAGTGCTGGGCTACCAAGGTAACGGATGAAAAAAGAGTGCATGCGACAGAGATGAGAATGTTGAGATGGATGTGCGGAGTGACAAGGATGGATAAAATTAGGAATGAGTACATTAGAGGAAGTCTGAAAGTGGCACGAGTGACAGAGAAAATGAGGAGCAACAGGTTAGCGTGGTATGGGCATGTCATGCGGAGGGAAGAGAGTCATGTAACGAGGAGAGTGCTAAGTATGAATGTGGATGGATATAGAGGAAGAGGTAGGCCCAAGAAAAGATGGATGGATTGTGTAAAAGATGATATGAATATTAGAGGAGTGAACACTGAGATGACGAATGATAGAGGAGAATGGAAGAAAAGAACATGTTGTGCCGACCCCACCTAGTGGCATAAGGGCGGGAAGAAGATGGTATAAAGTATAGTATGCAACTCTCGAATAAAACGGATGGTATCATCATGAATCACGACCGTAGGGAGTGATTCAGTCGTTAGAATCCTTCACTTGCTTGTGATTAATTTATGGCCCTTGCTTTAAATCCGTCTTTTGTTCACTAGTTGCATAATAATATTTATACTATTATTTTTCCAGTCAACATTTTCATGGACGACTCGTTTGAGATGGCAAGCCACAATTCAGATGACATGCAAGCGAATCGTTTCGTCCAATGTCTTGTTGATTGTATCGACGAATCCGCGTCAGAAGTACATCTCACAAACGTCAGGCTCAGACCGCCTAAGAAATATCCCACGCCGTACGGCGGTAGATTAGTTTGGACACTGCCTGGAAAGAATAAGCTGATATGCCATTTGAAGGATAAAATGAAAATAAGGCACAGGAAACGATGGTCTCAGGTAAATATTGCTAGTCATTTTAGCCTGGTAGTAAACTGAACTTCTAAAAAATGTACACATTTCTTAAAGAGTAGCTTCCGCCCGCGACTTCGTTCGCGTCCCGTTAGATCCCATTGATTTTTCGGGATAAAAAGTAGCCTGCGTGTTAATCCAGGTCACGGATAATATATAATCCAAGTTTCATCCAAATCGGATCAGTAGTTTTCGCGTGCAAGAGTAACAAATATCCATACATTCTACAAACTTTCGCGTTTGTAATATCAGTAGGATTACTTGGAAAGAAACTCCTAGCGAAATCTAATGGCCGACTAAAGGCGGGCTCGGTTTCACACCGGGACATGTTGCATGATCTATTAGTATTGTTAGGGCCTTATTCTCAGTTCGCCAAAAGTTTTATTCTAAATGAGATGACGTCATATCTTATGAGTGTTTTGACACAGCCACGTACACTAGTGTGCATGGAAACTTAGAATAGGGGAAAAACAATCTGATTATTTTGATATTTGTTGATTCATCAGGTGATGTACATGTACTATTTCCTCGGGCACCGTCTAATGGACCTTCCCATCACGGTAGACCGAAAAGAGGTTATGGCCGAAAACACATATCTACTCGCGCTGGATGGAGACATTGATTTTAAACCGGAAGCTGTTACTTTACTCGTCGATTTGATGAAGAAGGATTCGAATCTAGGTGCCGCTTGTGGACGTATTCATCCCATGGGATCAGGTAAACAAATTTTTTTTACTACATAGGTGCATTGGGAACAAGTTTTGCTATTGCAATGTCGAATGCCGTAAAAGTATTATAAACAAACCGTCTGTTCTACAGATAAACCGATAATTATTTTATTCCGAAGTTTATTTATTTACGCTGGTACAAAAATTAACAGTGAATTAAAGCCGTTTTTGCACAGTCCGTGTGCGCTCGGATTGCGTGTTTACACGATACGAGTAGCGTCCGAATAGACATCTAAGTCTTCTCAATCTGAGCAGACTCTGATCGTGTCGACGCGGCTTAAGCGTTCGAAAACTACCCTCATTTTCAAATCATTGCTAAAATTACAGTAGGCGTCTACAAACGGTTATATTTTTTAGGTTTTATGGCCTGGTATCAGATGTTCGAATACGCGATTGGTCATTGGCTGCAAAAGGCGACTGAACACATGATCGGATGCGTACTCTGTAGTCCTGGGTGCTTCTCTCTCTTCAGAGGAAAGGCTCTTATGGATGACAACGTTATGAAAAAGTACACGCTCACATCCAGCGAAGCTAGGCACTACGTGCAGTATGATCAAGGTAAGAAAAAACTTGTCAAAAAAAGCTTCTTTTTATACTCTTATACCTAATAAAATCATCAACATAGATAATGGAATGTCTGTTTTATTTAGTTAATACTTCATTCATTTGTTTATACCATTCCCCCTCTAAAAAGCTTATTTTATTCACTGAAAACAGTGAATAAAAAGCACTTTTTCTCACTGTTTTGGTGTTTGAATTTAGAACACACTAATATATTTGACCTCCATGTAATTATTGTTTTTGCGCCAGGAGGTTGTATAGCATTGGCTATAAAACCTCCTATCTTTCTTTTTCTCGTACCGTAAAACGGGGCTACATTGATTGATTTTGAAAACTTCTTAATTTTTAAGGTAAAAAATATGCAATTATTTCCATAATAACTACTTGGTGAGTTAATTTATTTGGCATATTCAGAAAAAAATAAGGTTTCATACTTTCGGAGGAAAAATAAAAAAAGTGGTCTATCAACTTTATAATTGAAACGGGGTCGCTTTGATTGCCCCTGTTTTCTTGACTTATCAAAGTAGCCCCATCATATAAAACTCAAAATAAGCGAAATATTAACGAAAAATGTAATTTGTTTTGTTATCATCAAAGACGCCCCGTAATTTGAAAGTCGCCTCGTTTTACGGTAGTCATGGTATAAAGTATAGTATGCAACTCTTGAATAAAACGGATTTATACCGAGGGCCATGAACCACTCACGTCGTTCAGGATTCTAACACTTGAATCACTCGTTCACTTGCTCGTGTTTCATTTATAGCCCTCGCTTTAAATCCGTCTTTTATTCACTAGTTGCATAATATAATATTATTCTTCGTGCTACACCTACGGGTTATTGAAGACGTAGGCTATTGCACGTGCGTGAACATCGGTAGTATAGTGGTTACGATCCCGCCTTCCGATCCTTCGTGGATTCAAGTCCGGCCGTCTCATTTATCGGGGCATAGGTCAAAAGTACCCCTTGACTAGATCATATACAGAGGCCTGTTTATTTTATTACCCAACTCAGTATAATTTCAGGCGAAGATCGTTGGCTGTGCACACTTCTGTTACAAAGAGGCTACCGAGTGGAGTACTCAGCTGCTTCCGACGCCTACACGCATTGTCCGGAGCTATTCGATGAGTTTTTCAACCAACGGCGTCGATGGGTACCTTCTACCATGGCTAACATATTCGACCTGCTCGCCGATTCCAAGCGCACTGTCGAAATGAACGATAATATTTCTACGATGTATATTTTCTATCAGGTATGTATAATATATTAAAGTTCCATTTAACTGTAGTAGGTACTTCTTTCTAGTCGAATACTCATAATGGTAGCAGTAAAAATCCAAGCATTTTGCACCACAAGAATCAGACCAGCATCTGTTTAGTGTTCCGAAATAAATATTTTGATATGATTGTTGATCTCTCGTTTGTCAATCAAAAATTGCTAGCTATGATCATCGGCCTGTCATATGGTTAGTAAAATGCTGCCTAGTGCTGTTCAACATTGGAATAACTCATCTGATCTAAAGGGAAATTCTTCAAAACAAAAACTGAGAGCACAATGCCTGGCATATTATTGTATTTCATAACAATAAAAACTTTCTTTGCAGTTTTAAACGATGTTTTCTTTCAGAGTTTGCTCATGATTGGTACAATATTGGGTCCCGGTACTATATTCTTGATGATGATCGGAGCCATGAATGCGATCACCGGCATCAGTAATATCAACGCGCTTTTCATCAACTTAATCCCGATTGTTATCTTTATCACAGTTTGCATGATGTGCAAATCCAAAATTCAGGTGGATACATTATTATTTCTAAGTATTCTAAGACAAGAAATATGTTTACCGACATAGGTATCAGAATTTATCAATGTGCATCCGCTCAAGATTTTCGAATGCCGACCACTAACCAAAAGAAGTGTAATACAAATTACTACGCGAGAACTTTCATAGAGAATGATCATGATTCAGTGGACGTGCTCAGTGAGGCAATCTATCGTTAAATGCAGTAGTTACCACTTAACATCAGATGGGGCAACGGCTTGTTCCTTCAGTCAGTTGTATAAAAATAATATGCTTATCGTACACTACTCAATTTTATTTTTATAAGTACCTACACGAGGCTGAGAGGATGGTATAGGTGCTGGGCAAGCCTACTCCCATCTAAACATTGTCCCAGGCACTACAGTGTCCCGTTAAGTGGAGGCATAGATTGCCTCCTGACGCTAAATCATCTTCAATAGATATAAAGGCCTATATTATTAGGTACTAGCCGTCGCCCGCGGCGTTGCTCGCGTTCTAGACCCTTTAGAGAGTGACTTTTCAAAATTCTTTTCTTAGTGCAACCCTACACTACATAAGGATACTACCTTCCAAATTTCATACCTGTAGGACTTATGGTTTAGGCTGTGTGTTGATTCTAAGTCAGCTTCAAAAGAGTTTTATATATTATTATTATTATATTGATGATGATATGAACTTATATACTTTTTTCAGCTAATGCTAGCAATGGCTATAACTTGCATCTACGCAATGGTAATGATGCTTGTCGTCGTCGGTGTTGCCCTACAGATCGTAGAAGACGGCTGGGTGGCGCCCTCTAGCATATTCTTCGTAATAACATTTGGAAGTTTCTTCATAACCGCTGCATTACACCCTCAAGAGTTTTTCTGCCTATTGTACCTGTTTATATACTACATAACTATTCCGAGCATGTACATGTTGCTGATTATATACTCCCTTTGTAATTTGAACAACGTTACGTGGGGGACTAGAGAAACTGTCGCTAAGAAGACCATGAAGGTGCGTACAATAAATTATTATAGTATAAAGCTATCATAGGCAGTCATACACCAAAGTCATTGGAAGTATCTTGGGCGAGATAAAAAGCTACGATAAGAAACCTTATTCTTCAATCTGAAATTCTTTTAATTAACACCAGATTGTGTGCTAGCGTCCATTTACAGCAAAGTAATTTACCTCGTCCTATTTTTTAGAAAGAAAGTTGAAAGTTGAAAGGCAACAAACAAACTTGTCTCTAGTAAAAGGGCAATCGAGTTGACAATACCTAAATAAAAGTATCTGATGTAAAAATATTTTAACATGATATAATTTTGAAGGAAATGGAAATGGAAAAAAAAGAAGCAGAGGAAGCCAAGAAGAAAATGGATACCCACAGTGTAATGAAACTGCTTGGTATGAACACCGATGAAACTAGCGGTTCCATGGAGTGCGGAGTTTCAGGTCTATTCCGCTGCATGTGCTGCACCAACCCTAAAGATTTCAAGGAAGATTTGCATTTGCTAAAGATTGCTACCACTATGGAAAAAATTGAGAAGAAATTGGACTCTATGTAAGTTTTTAAACATTATTTGTATATACGATACGCACATTAGGCCATATTATGATGCTATACGATTTTGTTTATTTTTATTTTTCCACAAAAAATCTAAATTTTGGACACAGCGCAAATTCTTTTGTAAGCAAGGTCATTTCGTAATAATGGCGTTTTATCCGAAAACCGCTGTAAAGTTGATAGCGCATTCGAGGTGAACCTGGTCCTACCCTGTTAACCTCTTGTCATGCACAAGTTTAACATGTTTGTATGGGAACTTTGTTACTCAATATCGTCGCAACGGCTGGACCCAAAACCCAAAAACTAACAAGCTTTTTATGTATAGATAAATAAACAGTTTTTTAGTTTTTGGTTCGAAATGGTTTAAATAATAATATAGCCATTTATTCCAAACATTGGGTTTACATAGTTCTCTTCCCGTTATCATGTTATGAGCTCAAAGTTTATAGAATGTCCCGCCATTTGGTGTGCCTCTCGGCATAGGCCTCCTCTAACGCTTTCCATTGGGTTCGATCTTGTGCTACCCTTCTCCAGTGTTGTCCAGCTGTAAGTTTTAGGTCGTCTTCCCATCTTGTTTGCTGACGGCCTCTATTTCGTTTACCATCCCTGGGGTACCAATCAGAAATGGTTTACCAGTTTTTAAACCATATTTTTGGTCAGGGGTGCCACGGAAGAGCCGGAAGTCCCTACCAGACGACGCACATCATTGGGCTTGCGACGCGATACAACTTTAATGACCAACTACGAAGACAGTGAGATCTCTACTGAGATACCTAAGGTAAGTTGGTATTTCATATTGTAGAGCCTGGTATAGAATATATACCCCTTTACGTATGTTTTTGTTGTTGTCAGCCCGCACCGTCCCACTGCTGGGCAAAGGCCTCTTCGAGAGAGTGCACGGTCTAACGCTGTTTTGTATACCATACGGATATACCATACGGGTATGCGAAACATCGTTAGACATTATTTTGATCATGAAGAACTGGTGCCTAGAATCATTTAGTTTTATTCGCATTCAATACAAGTCTGTAAAAAGTAAAAACCCCACATTTTAGGTTTTAGGTACCCTTTCATGCACTTTACAATATACGAATTTATTTTCCCACCCGACAAAAACAAGAGGATTCAAAAGAGGGTTCTAAAAAATGTTCTATTCATTGCTATCAATTCCTTTGAAGTCTCCTTTTGTAGCTTTATAGTTCAGGTGGTCAGCTGTACAGTATTTTCACAGGAAGAAAGAGACGACCTCGTAAACCCGTACTGGATCGAAGACCCGAATCTACAGAAGGGTGAAGTCGACTTCCTGACCACGGCCGAAATCGAGTTCTGGAAAGATTTGATCGATGCTTATTTGCGGCCTATTGATGAAGATAAAGCTGAACTGGTAAGCCACATCATTTGTTTCTCTGAAAAATTATCCATGAAGAAATCTACCGCGAATATTTAATTTAAGTAATTTAATTTAATTTATTTAACAAAACCCACAGCCCTTAATATTATTAAATAATATCTAACTAGGCTAATCCTATGGCCAATTACGGATTTACTTTTTATAAAATATAATTTTCAAAACAGACAGTCGAAATTACTAAAGTAAGTATAGGATATAAAACAATAAGTGCATAAATATAAGAAAAAAACATACTAAATCAAATATATGATGAGCTTAGAAAACGATTACAGCAATGAATAAACAATAACAATAACACGCGTACGAAGTTGCGGCTACCAGCTAATAACTAGTTGATACCCGCAACTTTCCACCAAAAAAATATCTGTCAACCAGTATACGATGAACCTCGTGTCAAAGGCTGCTTTTGATTTAGAGAGGTCAAGCTGTATCTAAGAACCCAAGTCTTTAATTTCAATAAAATATAGCCTATGTTTCAATCCGGAAAAAGGGCTTCTGAATGGTATAAGTTTCATTGAAATTGGTCCAGTAGTTTAGGCGTGATGCGCGAACAAACAAACAGACAGCCAAACTCGATTTTCGGAATCAGAATCGTATATTCAGTAGATCTGTATATTTAGTTTATCCATATCTTTAATTTTAGTTTTTGGCTTTTTTACAGTTTTATAATAGTATAGATAGATAATTAGCTCTGACAACCGAAGGAGAAACAGTCTGGAAGAGCGACCACGAACCGAAAGACGCAGCGTTGAAAAACTGATGAACCGATGACATTGTCAAAATCGTTTTTCCTGTTGAAGGTTTATATTCAGCAGAGGACTTCTTTGGGATGATGATAATCAAATGAACAAACAGACAAATAAATACAATAAATACTGTTTTATACTCACGGATTATCTATATCTATACTAATATTATAAAGAGGAAAGATTTGATTGTTTGTTTGCATTGAATAGGCTCCGAAACTACTGGACCGATTTGAATAATTTTTTCACCGTTGGGAAGCTACACCATCCTCGGGTGACATAGGCTATATTATATTTTCAAAAAAATTAGCGATCCTTACTAAAACTAATAATGTAACCCAAGGTGTAAAAAATTACCTAAAAAAACCCGTGCGAAGCCGGGACGGTCCGCTAGTACTAATATAGTCAACTAATATAGTGATCTCGTCTTATTTCTTTAGGAACGCATAGCCCGCGATTTGAAGAACCTCCGAAACACAATGGTATTCGCATTCATAATGTTAAACGCATTATTCGTGGTGGTTATATTCCTTCTGCAACTAAACCAAGACCAACTCCATCTAAAGTGGCCGCTCGGACAGAAAGTCAGTCTGCAATATGACGATGAATATAACTTGGTGAGTAGTATGTAGGCTTGGAATAATCCTCGCTTCGAGTCGAGCTCGAAATCGTGCGATAGTAATTTTAATAGCTAAGCACGATTTTGAGGTCGAGGCGAAAATTATTTGAGGTAACGACCTAACGACTATGAATACGGGAGTGAGGATATCCTAAAATCTGTCTTCAGATTTTGTAAAATAAAAAAATACTTTGTACAGTCAATCTTTGGTAGGTAAATGCTTCAGAAATGTTTTAGGTAACATTCAATTTTCTTTTTATATCATTAGGTTAGGAAGTAAAATTTCTACCAAAAAAAAAACAAATAATGAAAAAATACTATAGAAACAATATATTATAAATCATCAAAGAATTTGAATTACTGAAGAAATTATCAGCTTCTGATACTGAAAAAATATCACTAATTGAACCTCTCCCCCTGACTTTCCCCACATGACATGTTAATATGAGCTCAACGGTGAAGGAAAACATCGTGAGGAAACCCTTGGCTAAGTCAGCTCCCCATGTATTGACCTTGTCTTTCCTGTTAATATGGCTGGCTAGGCTGAGAGGATGGTATAGGTGTTGGGCCTACTCCATCTAAAACATTGTCCCAGGCACTACAGTGTCCCGTTAAGTGTAGGCATAGGTTGCCTCCTGACGCTGTATAAATCATCTTCAATAGATGTAAAGGCCCCCTGACTTTCCCCAGTAATTATCTGTGTTTCCCAGATTATAATAAATCAAGATTACTTGATGCTGGAGCCTATCGGATCACTGTTCCTGATATTCTTCGGCTCCGTGATGTTGATTCAGTTCACGGCAATGCTTTTCCATCGGTCTGGCACCCTGACTCACTTGCTCTCCACTTGCAATCTCAACTGGTACTTCACTAAACGAGTGAGTATGGTTAAACTGCAATCTAGCTTTTAAATTAGGTACCCTTTTTAATGAAAACTTACGATAAAAAGCTCGATAGAAGACGCTTTTTATAGTGTGTCTAAAATACAATTCTATTTTTGCTTCTCCCGGTGGCATATATATTATGTATATTTACATATATCTTGTATATTTACAAAATACACATGATTCAGTTGAGCTATCTACAATCCGTTTCAAACGATTATATGTAGATATAGTTACTCCTACGTTTTCTGTTATATGCATGCAGTTTTAACGTATAGGTACATAGTTGTGTACTTTGTAGTGCGCTGATAGTAAGTTATAGCATCTATCATTGTAAAACCACTATTGGTTGACAATAATCAATAAATCAATAAAACTTTATAAGCACTATTCGAAGTTTTATGTCTTTGTATGTTTCTCTTGAAGCGAAAACTACTACTTTACTAAAACAAAAAATAATATAATTTGGATTATAGCAACTTTTTTTCTTACTCTGTGACTAAATTCTAATTCGCTTGTTTAGCCGGATGAGATGTCCGAAGACGCTCTTATAGAGAAACACGCGGTTCAAATAGCGAAAGACCTTCAAAGACTGAACACAGATGATCTTGAACGGCGAGGAATTGACGAAACTGATGTGAGGAAGCGAAAAACATTACATAATCTGGAAAAAGCTCGAGACACGAAGACCACCGCTGTGAATTTAGACGCGAACTTCAAACGGCGACTGACTATACTGCAGAATAATGATACTGGTGAGTGAACCGTCATTACTGCAATTCGGCCGCACTTTGGATACTATTTCATCCGAATTTGATTCATACGACTACGCACGAATGATACAAACCTTCCAAGGACTATGGGAGCGCTCACACTGCATGCGATCAGTCGTACGTATACGTAGGTACGTTTACTTACGACGTCCGAATACAATCCGAACTTGTTGGGATTTATCACGCAGTCGTACTATTTGACGGAGAAAAACGTATTCAGTGTGAGCACTTAATTCGTACGACCATTACTCGTACGTTTACGTACGAAAAAATTCGTGTCCAAAGTGAGCACGGCCTAAGGCTGAGGCTAAACAAGCGTATTTTTTTGAATTGTGAGTCGCGTAATTTCTGCTGCATTTGTTTTCATAGAAAAGTCCTGTTTGATTCACACGGCGACGCAAATTGAGTTGTCTGCCGACTCACACGCGTAATCTCCGACCGAAATGTTTAGCGGGGGTGAGGGGGGAAGCCTCACTCAGGTACAGATTGTGTGAGAGTCGACAACTGAATAAATTACGGCAGCCAAATAGATTTTCTACTGGGAAGAATTAATACGACCAAAATTACGCGACTCACAACTCAGAAAATTACGCTCGTTTGGCCTCAGCCTTACGGTCTGCTTGCTTTGCTAAGTGTGTTCGTTTTACGTATACCTACTACAAAGTTCACGTAAACGTAAACAGTGTTTTTGTATAGGGATCGAGCAGCGCCCCTAGCGGGAAGTTTACTAAACTGATGATATTATTCTTCTATTCTTCTATTGAGCTACACAAAGGACTCAATATTCCATTATGAAAATAGACATTTGGCAACTTCTGAAATACTAGCCGTCGCCCGCGGCGTTGCTCGCGTTCTTAATAGACCCTTTAGAGTGTGACTTTTCAAAATTCCTTTCTTAGTGCACCCCTACTCTATATAAGGATACTACTAGGGTTTCCGATTTCTCGAGGTTTTTTAGTTCTCGGGTGTCGAGACTTCTCGAGCCTGATTTCTCGGGTCTTCTCGGGTTGTCGAGAAAAAATAAAATACGTCTAAATTTTTGTTTAATTAATAAAAAGAGTCTTTAATTTAACTGTGTTTATTTTACATGAAAAAAATCAACATAATTTTTAACAAAAAAACAAGTTCTCAATAAAAAATCAGCTCAAAACAAAATTGCTAACTAAAAACAATCATACTTCTTCTCCTTATCATAACTAATCTCATCTCACTAATCTGTAATAAAAAACAAAATCTCTGTTAACAATCAGCTTAAAACAAACATCTTAACTAAAAACAATCATACTTCTTCTTATTATATCTTTAATAAAAAACAAAATCTCTGTTAACAATCAGCTTAAAACAAACATCTTAACTAAAAACAATCATAATTTTTCTCATCATAACTAAAGATCACTCACTAATCTCACTATGTGGGTGGAATGCTATCACAATTTTTGGCAGTTTTAATGTAATTAAATAAGAGATATCTATCTACTATTAATATTCTCGCATTTACAAAGAAAGCTAAGCGTAAAAATGTTTATTTAAACTTCTCGATGTCTCGACTTTTCTCGAGCTGAATTTCCCGGGTACGAGACCGACCGATTTCCCGGGAATTCCCGGGACGAGAATTCCCGGGAACAAACCCTACTAGGGTTTCCGATTTCTCGAGGTTTTTTAGTTCTCGGGTGTCGAGACTTCTCGAGCCTGATTTCTCGGGTCTTCTCGGGTTGTCGAGAAAAAATAAAATACGTCTAAATTTTTGTTTAATTAATAAAAAGAGTCTTTAATTTAACTGTGTTTATTTTACATGAAAAAAATCAACATAATTTTTAACAAAAAAACAAGTTCTCAATAAAAAATCAGCTCAAAACAAAATTGCTAACTAAAAACAATCATACTTCTTCTCCTTATCATAACTAATCTCATCTCACTAATCTGTAATAAAAAACAAAATCTCTGTTAACAATCAGCTTAAAACAAACATCTTAACTAAAAACAATCATACTTCTTCTTATTATATCTTTAATAAAAAACAAAATCTCTGTTAACAATCAGCTTAAAACAAACATCTTAACTAAAAACAATCATAATTTTTCTCATCATAACTAAAGATCACTCACTAATCTCACTATGTGGGTGGAATGCTATCACAATTTTTGGCAGTTTTAATGTAATTAAATAAGAGATATCTATCTACTATTAATATTCTCGCATTTACAAAGAAAGCTAAGCGTAAAAATGTTTATTTAAACTTCTCGATGTCTCGACTTTTCTCGAGCTGAATTTCCCGGGTACGAGACCGACCGATTTCCCGGGAATTCCCGGGACGAGAATTCCCGGGAACAAACCCTAGATACTACCCTCCAAATTTCATACCTATAGGACTTATGGTTTAGGCTGTGCGTTTATTATCAGTCAGCTTCAAAAGAGTTTTATATATATTGATTACGCTTGTCAGTAGTACCCTGCCTCTTCAAAGTGGTCGATGATCAAACAGTCAAATATGCTCACGCCTTCGCCTGAGCACATTTCTTCCGTTCTCTTTTCAGAACGATTTCTCGTTTTCATATTAAAACTGGATGATACTATGTAGGTATGTATTTACTAAAAAAAAGTATCTAAGTATTCTATCAGCAATTTAGTTCGCAAGCTTTGCTTAGTTTGGGACTAGAAAGCGTTGTGTTAAATGTCCATTAAAAAAAACCCCTTGCTCAGCATGTGACTAGAAGGCGTTGTGTGGAATTTAATTATTTTTATTACAGAAATGATAGCCCGCCTACCATCGATGGGAGGCAGTAGCGCCGCGCGACGTATGACAATGCGCGCTCTTAAATCCCGACGTGAGTCCGTGATTGCTGAGAAAAGAAAATCTCAGATGCAACTCGGACGAGACTCTTCAAGCGGACTTTACTATGATCTACCGAACCAATCGGTAAGTATAGTAAATAGTATTATATGATCTGAGCCCCGAGTCTGTGCATTTGTTTTGACTTTCGAGTCGATTATAGCACACACAAACGCATTCGCAAAGCGAGAAATTTTGTATGAAAACCGAATAAGCGCCTCTAGCGGGAGATTTGGGAATTGTGCAATTCCCAACAAAACTTCTCGCTTTACAAATGCGTTTGCGTGTACTATACTCGAGACGAAAGTCAAAACAAATGCACAGACTCGGGGCTCTGTGGTATAGTAAATATTTTTACATTTGTTTTAGACATAGACATAGATTTATTTCTGCTTTAACACACAATACAGGTACAGACGATCAATAACAAAATATGAAAGCTAACAAATTATTTATACCAGTTTAACCGTAGAATAATTCTGCTTTAATTACAGTTTAAGACGTTTCATGCATGTTAGTTGTACAGCGTATTATCTATACTAATATTTTATTGAAATCAAAGACATGGATTCTTAGATACAGCTTGAACTTTCTAAACCAAAAGCAGCCATTTGCTACGAGGTTCATCGTATGCTGGTTGACAGGTATTTTGGTGGAAAGTTGTGGATATCAGATAGTTTTAATTTTTTTTTATTAAACAGTTGAACGACATGGCCGGTCGAGCGTCGAATGCAGGAGCGTTTATGAATAAGGGCTACGAGCCGGCGTTTGATAGCGACGAAGAAGAACCTAGACCGAGGCGCAGCACTATCAGATGGGGTCCTGTCCACTAGTAATACAATCATTTATTTACCAACTCAAATTGCATTACACTAGAACATTTATTACACTAGAAGAGTAGCTATCTCGGTAAGAAGGTGGTGCGTTCGAGTCCCAGTCGGTATATTTCAAAATATGAGGCTCGTATGCCGACACCAAGTCGTTAGTTATAAATTTGAGTAAAGATTTTCATACAAAAATCAGCGCTTGAGCAGTAAATCGGCATACGAGCCTAAATCGAAGTTTTGTATATTAGTCATATAAGTCACATAAGTCACAATTACAACCCTTTTTCATCTAAGTCTTATAAAGACGCAAAGGGGTATTTTAATACAAGGTTTACTTTAAATTGCATTTAATTAAACGAATTCTGTGACACTTTTAAACGATATTTTATTCTTTATTTCCTAACAAACCTATCGTATACTATTAACATAGTATTTTTCATGCTATTGCATGCTATTTTTGTTAATATAATTAAACTACTTAACTACTTACCTATTATAAGAATTACCACATACCTACCACAATGTAACAGATGTTTGGTTCTTAATAAATTTCATCTCATTTCATAGTATTCAACCATAAAATTCCCTTTCACAACAGGTAGCGAAACCGCACCTAAAACTCTAGATCCCGGGAGATCTAAACTTAAAGCAGTTCTAAGAAGCGGAGAAAAAAGTTAAGTTTAGTGAGTCAGTGGTGAGGGGTCGAGTGTCGACTCAAGAATACAGTCAGTGAGCGCGCGGCGACCTTACCGACCGCAGGCGCAACATGCGCCAACAAAATAACAACCCGCGAGTGATATCCATCCAAAACATTACAGTGAAGTGACAATAAACCAGGATTAACCACCATTACTGTAAGTACATTTTATTAGTTCCAATCAGCTGCGAAAGTAAGCTTAATAGAACTTGCATAATACGCGTGTGTAACTTTTAATTGTTCGGATTAGTCAACTCGAAAGGCTGAGATGAAATCCGTGACAACGATTACATTTTTATAACCCGGAAGGCTAAAACGCAAGTTTGTGTGTCTAATTTGAATGGGAAATTAAAAGTGACCTATACTAGAAATAATAGCATTCTTATAAGTTAAAAGAATCTGTTAGAAGTTGAAATCTTGGGAATGTTGTCATGATTTAACGCTACAGAGTTTTGCGTTATGTACGAGTTTTGCGAAATGTTTCAACAGTTTCTCTTTCGAAAGTTTCGTAACAATATTTTATGTAAAATGAGCTTATGTACGCTGTAACATAGAAGGCTTGATTCCTATATTCTGATACCTAGGTACCATGGTATAAGTATGTCAAAGGATACATAATGCCTTACAAGTTCGCAGACAAAAGTGAATGTAGGCGGTGTATGGAAGGTGAATATTTTGATCAATAATCCTAATAAACATGGCTAACTTACTCGCTGGTGATAATTGCACCAGCCTATACCGCAAGTCCTTTTTCTTTTATATGGATGTTGTAAGGCAATTTCTGGGATCCTCGAAAGTTTGGGAGCCTTCCATACTCTCATATGCTTCATTATAAGGTAAATAAGGAGTTATTTGACTAAAATTTCATCCATATTCAGCCGTTCAAGAAAATAAAATTTCACATTAAAATAGTCAAGGAACGTGGGGGTTCTAGAGTGTTACAAACAAAGACTGGTGTCATATCCTTAGTTTACCTTCGACCTTATAAGCCGGAAGTATTATTTAGATACTATTCAACCTTTATAAGCATTTCATAAAATAACGCAACGTGGAATCATAAGGAACCTCAAATATTGTAATAGCTTCGTTATTATCTATTCGTTTATAACTTTACTCATTGAGATAGTGATATGCTCGCATTTCATTGAGAAAGTTGATGGTTTAAACAATTAAGCAAACGATACTTATTACTTGTCACTGTGGTATTTAATAATAATTAACACAACTTCTTTTACTGATATGTGTTACAATAACCAGAGATGAGAATATAAACCTCTGGCTTGACGTGTTCCAACTAGGGTTTGGATTTACTTTTTAATGCTATCATACGACATTTGAATAAGAAAATGTGAAGCTGCAGTACTCTATGGAGTTTGAAATTCATAGCAGTTGGTAAAAGAATGCATCGTCCCTGAAGGCCTCCAACGCATCCGGTTCTAAGGAGGGTCGTTCTCACTATTGAAAAAAACATTTTGTTATTTCCGCAACATACTGGTAGTTGTTGTAATCAGTAATTATCTAATTAATAACAATCTTCATGTTACGCAGTCGTCCGTTACTGCAATAGTGTAACGATATTAGGTATGCAAAGAGTTTACTTACAAATTGCTGGGTAAAGACAGCGGACCGACACGAGTTTGTCGCAACATGTGCTTTGTTCCAAATTGCCTCACATTTTTGTGAAGCTTACAGCTATTTTGTCATGCTTAGTTTTTTCAATTGCTAAACAGCTAAACGAATACAATAACTACACGAATGCAATTTATTAATTGGAAAGTAAAACCTAGGAAGAGAGACTGCAATTTATATAGCGGCCTTGCAGACTATACCTCAAGTTCGCTTATAAATTGGTCGATAAAGTCGATAAAAATTATCGAGGTAACGTATAAACTAAGAAAATGCATAATTCTCTGGCTATCAAGGCGAAAGACGAGCGCGCTGCGATGCGTAGATACTCATTATATTACCCTACTATGTATTTATTGCTGCGATCATTGTACGGTATTAGACCTTGACTGTGCTTTGGTCGGAAGAAAGTGGACTGCCATTAGCATGTGCCTTGCGTTACAGTACGTTTACCACGTTTATTCTCCCCCCTCTAAAAAGGGGTGAACTGTGACGAATACCTTGAGTATAATCACATAGATCTCCGAAATCCTTGAATTTTAATAGTGGAATATTATATTTCAACGGAAATGCGGTGTAAAGCAGCTTGCTTGATGTAGATTTATTTAGAGGCTAATTGCCTCTACATTTTTCATTGTTTCATTCCAAATAAACATTTAACTAAAATACAAAATAAACCAAATATTCTACTTATGTAAACACTTAGGTACTTAATCTGTGTAGGTTAATTATTTGATTTATTTCGCTAAATAAACAAACATGCATAGGTACCTGCTTTTAAAATTGTACCAGTACATTTACTGAAATCTCTAAATTAAAAACTAGATGAACGTAGAATCCAACGAAAAACGCATAAAGATACAAATATTTTTTTGATCAAATAAATCAATATTCTCACAATGCGTTTGTTCGGTCATAGTGTCAATGCGTTCATAGTACTTAATCACATAATTTTTAATATCAACATAATTCTAGTGCCCAATGTAAATCGCACGATCGCAGGCGTGCTTTACGCAAACAATTTGTATTGTAAAAGACTTCAACGCGCTCCTTTTGCATTGGCTTTTATACATCTTTTCATTTGCGTTTACCCTTGCGATCTGTTAAATAAACTATGCTTAAAACTGTGCTATTCGTATAGCTGTCACTTAATTTTAAAATAGAGCTATAAAAGTCATAAAAGAACATTGATCAAAACTGAAGAACGTGTTAAAAAATTTATTAGACAAAAACTATACTGCAGTAATATAAATCCTAATTTACCAATACGATATTATTGTAGCTACAGGTTTGGTCACATCATCTATTGTAATTTGGTCATTTAATGGGAATATAATAATATTTATTTAAGAAACATGTTCTTGATATAAAATTATACATACTAAACACTTGTCTTATGAACGTGATGCATATTAATAATTTAATACTTTAATACGATGCATATTTTGCACGACTATTTGAATTAACCTTTTGGCTATTTAAATTTTGATACAGATGTCGAATAATAAAGATTTAAACATGAAATTGAAACAGCACAGCATAAGTGCTCGCACACTCGAGGTCGTAAGCCGCCGCTGATCCGCCCAGTGTGCATTTAGTAGGTAGTGTCGTGACTGAACAAGACTGCAGTATATTGTGGCAGACTGCAACCGATATTAATTGCAGTCTCTGGGCAAGCAGTGTACAGCGATCCGGGTACATGAGTTCTTTGATCTCGTATTGTGTAACTTATGCAATTGTGGAACTAAATATATAGGATGACTATGCTCAGGCATTTCGCCCGACGACCTCACAATATTGGTTTTGGTAATTTGAGCCGACGACGAGTACCTCAAAGTACCTATCGAAACGCTGTTTGATTCTCTTTTGTCGGTAGTCGCCTCGAAAT
The DNA here is from genome assembly GCA_947507515.1 of Eulithis testata. Classification (NCBI taxonomy): domain Eukaryota; kingdom Metazoa; phylum Arthropoda; class Insecta; order Lepidoptera; family Geometridae; genus Eulithis; species Eulithis testata. Next base: position 7,740,072 of record OX382194.1, read on the forward strand.
CAGCCGGTTTTGTATGTTATTTGGTCAATGCTAAACAAAAGTAGATGAAATCTACTTTTGTTTATCATTGACCACATAAAGTAGGTATGACACACCACACCACACATAAACATTTACATATTTCTGAAACCTGTTAGCGATACGTTTTGAATTTTATTTATGAAAAATTGCTACAACTTGGTTTCACTTCTTCAAACCTCTCGAAACATCGAGTCTATGAAACCTTTCAGCATAGCACTACTGCCGACCACGCTCGGGCGCACGTTATTTAAGTTACATTTTGTATATTACCTACGTGTTACGTCGTGATTTATTGGCTCACTGTAGGTAAGATCTATTATGGCATAATTGTAATCTCATTTCTACAAGTTTGTTGTGAAAACGCGGAACCAAATAACAGCAATGACAAAAGAAAACACCACAAATAAAAACTATCCGTTGAACTTGAAAACAGAAAGTAAGAAAGAAGAAATAGGATATTTACGGAATCAAGTCAAATAAAGTAATGAAGTAAATGAACCAAATCTAGGGCCTAACCAATAAAATGAGGTGAATGTATCCAATCAAGCTGCAGCAATCGAATATAAGACAACGCTATTGAAAAGGCCTGCTGTACGAACAAAATGGTTCAAAAATTTTTGTCTTTGCATTATAAACCCATTAGTAATGACAAGATCAATATAGGTTATAGGTAGCTGATTTGTTTCAGCGTAAACATAACTTCATTTGTTATTTGAGGAAGAACTTGCCTAGTTAATTGGTTTTAAATAAATATTACACCTCCAACATCAATTTTAGTAGAGCGCGCGTAGATGTCTTACATATATATTAGGAAGTAAGTTAAAAAAAGGTTTTTTGTATTGTGCGCAACGATGAAAAAATAATTGATGAAACTAAAGTCAATTGCCTAGTATTGATCCTCAACAATATTGATTCATCACAGTTGACGCAGTGACCGATAACTCATAACTTCATGGAGGTATCGCAGTGGATACTAAATAAAACTATCAATGCATTGCGCAGCCGGTAAGGGGGGGGGAAGCCAGCTGGCGGCCGTCAGCAGTGAAAGTAAGCCTGCCAGGCCCGAGGCCCTCGAGTCCGTCTACTTGATCGTGATTGAACTAGTAGATATTTACTGATATTCTTGCCTACGTCGATGATTAAACCAAATGATTGGATTGACATTTTATCATTTTCTCGTGTTTAACGTTACAAGTACTATAGAACAAGCTGGTCGCACATAAATCATAAATCATTTGTGTGCGACAAATTTGGCTGAATAAGGTAGGTAGTAGTAGTTCACGTCATAGAACAAACAAATAGCCTATATTGTTCCCACAGTTAAGACTCCAAACGTTTGTAGGTAGTAATATACTGATTGCTGATCGTAAAAACTGCAAATGCAGCCATAACTTCCGCCTCTCTAGTCAGTCTTTCCTTTGTCCTTAACGGTTTAGCATAATCAGGATGTATTGTTAGAACTAGATAAAAGCATGCACTCAATCGGACACAAGTTCAAATGTGCAAGATCTGAACGACACAGCAACAAAGATAATTTATCTCTATGCATCGAGTTCGTCTCTTCTGTACCAGTCCAGTTTATTTCATACAAACAAAACCTAGCCACCCACGCTCTATAAATTGTAGCAAAGCCCACAAATAGCCAGGGTGAGGTTCTTTGTCCAGCTGAGGCCAGCTCGAAAGTCGCTGACCTTGTGCCGCCTGGGCAGTGCTCGATGGACAACACAATGCAATAAATTGAGGTCTACATTGTTCATGTCGCCTTGGTATTGGAAATGAACTAAGCCTGAAGATAACCCTTAGGAGATATATTCTAGTCTAAACTAGAGCATTCAAATCGCGATAATCTCCGAAACCACTCCTTTACATACATCAAAATGTTCAATTTAATTTTTTATTTTTAGCATTTTTATTTTCAAGCCCAGCCAATAAACCTCCGAGTTAGGTATCAAGATTGAGTAGGTATCCAGTTAATAGAATATCGGGTACTATGGCGCAATAGATTCTTTGTCTAATTCTGTTGGGCGGCATCCTTGCCTGCCCAAATTATACACCTAATTTATTGTTGGTCATCTCGTTCGATACCTCGTCGGAAAAACCATGAAGTGTAAAAAGTTATTGGTCAATGACCAGTAATATACTCGTAGGAGCGGAAGTAGATAGGTAGGTACATGCTCTAATTAAAAACGACAAACTCAGTGGATACGATAAAAACCACAAGGCTAACAAGAGCTTCATACGCAAATCCATGAACTTTTACTTTACAGACTAGTTCATCAGAAGATTTTGCCCTACTATTGTTTCATTGTACAGTAGAGTCATTTTACGGAGGTTATTATCAATAATACCAAACTATACCAAAATTATATACTGTTGGGCTTCGATAAACTAATAATAAATATATTTTATTTATTAAAAATAAGATACGATTTACCTGAGTTATGTAATACGTGTGATGTGCATATGAACCTTTTCACATAAGTCATTGTTCAATACATACTTACTTTGTCCAATCAATTTTGTTGGCCCCAAGGATGGTTGATAATACTGTGTGGCTACACGGTGATTGCCAATAAATTAAAATCAGACGCCGAAGACCTACTGGTTAGTCCTAAGCCGTTTGACAACTTTGCTATAAGCAAAACTTGCTTGACCAAAATTAGCTTACGAGTTATCATTTAGTTGAAATTGCAAAATTCAAATTCCTATTTGTATATTCGCTAACAGCATTAGACCTTACTACCATTTTTGTAACTTTGGTAAATTGGAAATAGAACAATTACGTAGGCAGCTAGATGTATATGTTTTGGGAATACCGATCTAGAGCAATGCCCTCTGTTGGTTTTTCACGGGTTTATTTGTGACGCTCAACAATAAATACCCAGAGAACTCTAAACTTATAATAAAAGCCTAATTATGTAGAACCGTATCATCAACGAATAAAGACTAAAACCCGCTAACTTAATATTTTCCGATTGGCAATATTTGAGTAACGAAAGGGACCATTACAATGCTCGGGGATGAATGACCGGCAAGGCTGAGGTTCTGTGCAAGTTGTCTTGGAACATGATTCACGCAACCGATAACATATGGGCGAACATACCTTCATCCAGGAATGTCGATACCTACCTACACTCTTACGAATCCTCGAAATAGCGGAGTGGTTTCATCAGAATGACTGCAAAATATAATTGGAACAGGTTTGATCGATTTTAGGTTTGCAACAGCAATAAGGAAAATATGCTAAGAAATTGGTGATTGATCATTCGATGGGCCGAAAATAATGCATCGTCTAAAAAGTAATCTAGCGGAAACTTGAAGAAATTAAAGTCAACCTTATTTCATTTTGTGGGTTTTGTTTACACTTCCTATTTTAATTTTTCTTGCATGTAAAAAATGGTTCATCTACTGTAGATTTTCACGCGTGATTTTGTTACTTTTTCAGCCTAATCAAAGATGGCTACGTCCGGGGGGAAGCGGCGTGACGAAGCCAGCGACAACTCAGACGATGAACTCACACCTCTGGCCAACGAGATCTATGGGGGAAGGTAAGCTTAAAAGAATTACAGAAAACTACTTGGTATCAGATACTCTATGGAATCTATCGTTAAAATATATTCGAGATTAAGGCCCGTATGGCGATATAGAAATTATTACTCGAGTATAAATTTGAGTAAAGGTTATATTTTATCATATAAAAATCTATGCTTGAGTCCAGCTCAGTGCTGGAGCAGTAAATCAGCAGGCCTAAAGCTTCAAAAGCTCTCGAAAACCTTATCACAAGTCTATATTTACCTTACATAATATGTGAAAATGTTTAGTTTATAAGGTAAAGGAAGACCCTTTGCGCTGTGTTGGATTATGTAGATTCGGTACCCGAAAAAAGGTGTGATTCAGAAGACGGAAAGCACAGTTACGTTTGTACAATAAACTCTTCGCAACCTTGATGCATGACATCACTGGTTCAGGCAAGCCCAATATTCGGAATATCGCGTCATCACATCACGCACCGGTAGTAATAATCGTTTGGTATGGCAATTAATTAACAGACAAACAAACGCTTAAAAATCATAACATAACACTTGAAATCAATACAATTGCACGACTGAGTTCTTGATTTGAGCCCATCGTAAAACCATTTTCAGTTTAAATATCAGTGTTCTGACGTCTAGGTCTTCGTTTTATTATGATGCCTCTAATAAATTTTACAAATGTAATGATTTCACGATAATGCAATTTGAGAAAAATGCAGTTAATGATATCATTAGTTCTGCAGGTTACTCAGTAATAAAGTAGTGTATACTGTACAGTCAAAGCATAACAATGCAGTGACCAACGAAGATTATTTTCCCATCGAGTTGCTCTTAGCTCTTGGGCAATGAAATGAGACGGCAGAAGCCTACTTCTGTGATTCAACTCTCACTCACGATTTTTTCTAAAAACTATGGCGCGTCACTATTATTGCGTAGCGTAGTAAAATCTTAAGGTCAGAATATGGTAAGTCTTGGTTGATCATTTTTCCTAAATTTTGGTAGATCTTTGTGAGCCATTATTATTTTTTCAAGCTGATAAAAGTCAACTTGCACATGACTTTTATCATCTAAGTAAGTACTATAAAAAAGTTATTAAAAATAACAAGCAAAATGATATTTGCTCAAAACGAACAAATAGCGCGAGCGCGTTGATGTCTTTTGTACGGGCGCTGTGTTATCGGATAACGATTCTACAAATTATGTATTTTTCAATAATAAAAATAATTCGTAAGCAATTTTAATCTATGGCCTAATATGTTAATTAGCAAGGAGGTATCTATTTAATTACTTTTCAGTAAACAAGCAATATTTTTTTACTGAAAAATTATTAAAATTATTGGATGAAAATCCCTGCTCTGATTGTTTTCCAAACGCTTGTTATTTCCACTTGAAACTGCGCTAAGTTCTAGCTATATAATTGTTTTGTTCTTATTTATCACTAGAGGTCGGCCTGTTCGATCGGTCACCGCGGCCCGGAACCCGCTCAAATGCCAAGGCTGTCAACTCTGACGACACAACTTTCGATCGACCGCGCCACATTTTTGCGCCCCACTTCGCTTGATACGGCTTCAAGTAATCTGTTTCATAGCTGTTGACTATTTCTTTGTGTATACTCTTGGTTTACTGTTTGCCGTGAAATAATTAGACCAGCCAACCGAGCTCTAGGCTCTATCTAAAAAATTCTTAATGGACATTTTTGAAAAAAAAAATTGTGCAATTATTTTTATTACCTAAGCAATACCCGTGACAATACTAAAAGTATCGTAGGTATAGGGTTACCTTAGATTTACCTTATTATGTTATGAAATCTTAATCCTAGTGTCAATTATATTAAACGCATAAAATACGTTTTTAAATACCAACCTTGGTATTTATTTAGAAATGCTAAGGTTAGGCTCAAGTATCTCTTTTAAGAACCAAGTCCTAATACATTATGTTAGCTTGTTCATGGACGACAATAATAGGTTTAACAAATATAAGTATTTAGATATGCTTTTACGGTTTGCACGATTCATACGATTATAGGTACTACTGTTTCTGTTCATTTTGTAAAAACTGTAGTATAGTTTTGTGTAAAATATGCGTTTATATTTATATTTATACGGGCAGGTATATAGGTACCGATAGAAGCATTTTACAACATTGATTTTGTCATAATATGCTATCTTAGAAGAGTGTAAGTATAGTAAACTTTCGTATCGGCGACACATCGTGCCACCGTGCTGCTGCGCGGACGGGGTCGGGCGTGATCAGAATATTTCAAGTCGAACATAAACATAGGCTGGCCGAATAATGTTAATTTACCGGTTTTGCTGACAAGTGACCACCTCACTTCACGCTTGAAAACGTGACGGTCTAAATAAACTAGACAAAAATAAATAAACTTAGGTGTTCTTGATCAGTTTGGTATTTGAGTAGGTGGGCAGTTGCAGAACTTGTAGATAATGGCAAATTCAAACCCATTTACGGAAAATTATTAAAAACAGAAATATTTGATGGCAAGTCGATGCCCACTCAAATATTTGATTTACCTATGTCACAGAATATACCTACCTATGTACGCACATATAGCATGTAATTGACAAGTAGGTATAAATGATGCGTGTTGTAATCCGAGCCGATGATTCATCTAATCATCTTTTATAATTTCCATATTATGATTGTTAATTCATTCGTAGATAATTAGATACATATTTACAAAAAAAATCATACTCAAATTCATGACAAGAACCGCCGATAGTGCGTTTTCAATTTATTACTGAAATAGGGCTTAAGGAATTGCTACAAATAGACATATTTAGATGATGTAATTGTCTCAACTCTGAGTCAAGTTTTACGACAGATTTGGTTTGGGTAGTCATATTCCCAGCATGTTGTGTCGTTGACCCTCGCACGGGTGGACATTGGGCTTCAGTCTGGGGATAACGTTTCGCATAATAAACAAAAGTGTTATGTAAGACGTCATACATAAGGCCCTCAAGGAAAAACGTATTATTCGGCAAGTTCAACAAATGCTTTGTTTGGCCACGTGGAATGAGATTTCTCGTAAATCTGCATGAAAGATTTTACAATTAAACTTCGTTTGGAAATACAGATTCATATTAATTGCAATTTTCGGAACCAACGGCGATCGGAGGCAAATATTGGAACATTTCTGTGTAAACTTTTTACTTCCCAAGTCATTCATCAGACAAGTTAAGTAAATTCGTAACAGGTATGTTGTCATTAATCCGAGAACAAAATTATAGGTCTCTTAGTTACAACATTGTATCGTAGCACTAGTTATGGTTTGAAGTCAGGCGAGGGCTTTCGCAAGTTTTCGTGAGTTCGAGCAACATTGACTGATCTATTGTTTGTAACATGAGCTTTGTAAAGCTGCGCGTTGCTTACCTACAGCAGACTCAGACTTGCCAGTCTGGATCGTGTGTCGTAGAAGGTCATAATAATTATGCTATTTAGGTATCGTTGCCTTCAACAAAGATGCAATTTTGTACCTTACTTTCGTTGCAACAAAGACAAAAATAGCTCGCAAAATAAAACCAGCTTTAATTCCATGCTTGATGAGGTGCGACGGTACACGGTTCTGATTTGAATTCCGACCTCGTATTTGCAAATTTTAGTTGATTGCAACCGCATCATAGAAAACTACGAGGTTGCTAACGCTATAAGAATGTAATTTTCATTAATTGATATTTATCACGAACACAATCTTTTTATATGTTTCTAATATGTTAGATACTTACGATAGAGACAAAGATTTGTAACCGAACGTGACTAGATTATAGTACAGATTTTAACTTTAGGTAAAGTCTCTACCTGGTAGTTCTACTTACCTACCCACGGCAAGCCCCTACTAAGCAAGCTTGCCAATTTATACGAGTACCTGAACCGACCGATATAGCTACCTACCTACTGAAGTTTCAATTATTGCCGTTCTATTAGTACTGATCAATAACTGAATAATTCTGGCACCATGGTTCTCATACTGACAAAAACGTAAATTAGAAATCCGAGATAAAAAGTAACTTTCATTTGTAGCGTATCTAGTATTATTGTGCTTAGTCACACCGATAATTAACGCACAGCGATGATTTCTTGTGTTCACTCCCGCAGAACAGTAAACCTAACTGGCACTTCAAAATATGATTTTCTTAGCTAGACATGAGAATCGTTTTGATTTACGAAAATAATTTCAAAGAAAACTGTTTAGTTATAAATCAGGAATCCACTTAAAATTTTCTAATTTTCATTTCAATCTTTATGGAAGCTTATCGTTCTCTGTGATGACTGATGACTTGAATCAGATGAAGAATACAGTTGAGTTAAAATAAGTAATTACTAACGATAACCCTGTATAGAATAACTCAAAATATTGTATAATTTTATATTTTCTTTTGCCAATTACTACTGGGTTAGTTTAATATTTATATCACATCCAGTGATGCGAATATTGAGAATTAGTATTCACATTTAGTCCAGACCAGAGTGAGACAATGAATGAACCACTGTGGACGGTGGACGCGTGCCGGCCCACACCAGCAGTCTATATTACGATCGCACCGTTTGATGTCCTCATAACTGTTGATGAGTGATTGAATAACTATCAAAAAATCCGATCCGTAGTTGTTTTTTCATAGGTTTTCTGCTTTTTGTGTGATAGTGGATATAATGGTGTAGTGCTAGTGTTCGAAAATGAGTGAGCACGACCGTAAGAGTCAAAAAGAAGCGTACGATAAAGAAGAGATAGAGTCACTCTACGCGCCCAATAACAACAACTCGATATATAGCAATGGAACTTTGCACTACTGTAGCATTTACAGGTATGACCAGGATGATCATTTTGAAAGATATTTACCTATGCGATATGCAAGCCCATGCATGACCGTTAGAAGCAACCGTACTCGCTGCATGAAATACTTATTAGGGTGTTTGTCGGTCTATCTAGTTTTTTCTATTAATCATAGTACAGGTAGGTACCTACGTATATGATACTGGAATACTTAAACCACAGATCATATCTTGAACTAGGTATACATAAATCCGATTGAAAAAATGTACGCTTCTACCACGCATGATTGAAAAAAACATTACGCTGTAAGGGATGCTCCGGCATACCTACTCACAATACCTGTATCTAAAGATAGGCATGCGTAATAGCGGCGTTACGCATAATTAAATGTCAGCAACTTTCTAAATCATACAAAGGCAAACATGCACGTTGGTTCCTCGAAGAGGACGTTACCACAGGTTTAGGATACAATTTTACGGATAACCATCAACAGATTCTGTTATTTTTTGAGTAAGGGGCTTCCTATGCACGTAAAATTTTCGATTATAAAATATTCATTGGTGCACAACCGAATTGTATGCAAGATGCATCGCAAAACGGATTTGAAGTCACTGCTATAGTAGGTGCCAAATAACACCGCAATACAGGTCATTCACCCACCTTCACCAAGATGTCGCAGAATTCAATTTATGAATGGCTAATTCTGTCGCTTTCCATACAAACCTGTCGCTAAGACGGTAATCGCTCGAATCTCGTAGTACTGTTTGTTTACCATACATAAATTGAATTTTGCGACATCTTGGTGTGATTATTTTACTGTGTTGTACCTGCGTTGTGTTGTGTGCCAAATATATATTTCTCTATCTCTATCTATCTCTAATGACCTGTATTGCGGTGTTATTTGGCACCTACTATAGACCGCCAGTGTCCTTAAAGTCTGACCTAGATATAAAAAAATTGTATCCGCAATGGAAATATTTACAGAAGTTCCAATTTTTTTTTCAAGTTATAGATTTATTGTAAAACTTGCTCCTGCTTCAAGCAAAAACCATGGACACCACCGATAACAGGCACGCGAGCAAGACGCAATGTTTAATTGGGTTACCACCGTACCGCCTTACGTAAACTCGACTGACACAATACGCAGCATGTTGAAACAACCACTGTTTTCTATCCGTAGTGTGGAATTAGCACGCCAAGGTCACATATAACAAATCGGAAGGAAGTCACAGCGTCACGGCGAGCACGCGTATTGTATACTTGCAGAGATTTCTCTCGTGAGTGGCGTGTGAAAGTTGTTTTCCTCGCTATACGTTGACGATTGTGCGGTTTCTTTGCGTGTGATGTATTTTTAAAGAGAATGATAAAACTGATAAGCCCATCCGAATTGTAAACGCAACTGCTTATAAATAGACCAACTAAGAGTACCAGGTATTTTTTCTAATACTTCTTAGTACTACAAGCGCAAAGTATTTGCGATCGGCACTGGTAGTGACTTAGGTAACCCATGACTGATTACAGAATTAAAACTTGCTCTTAATGCCAATAGTTTGCTGGCCATCAGCCTGTAGTTGGAACACATGTAAATTAGCAATTTTTAACCGACTATCTTTCATATTTTCAGCCAAAGAACAGTTCAAGAGACGAAAGGATGGGACGTGTTCAGAGAATTCCCGCCAAAGCAGGACAGTGGGTCCATGGAGAGTCAGAAATGCCTGGACTTCACAGTGCGGCTCCTAAAGGTCGCTGCTTACATCATAGTGTTCATCGTAGTCCTCGGCTCTGGAGTCATAGCGAAAGGAACCACTTTGTTCATGACGTCACAGTTGAAGAAAGACAGGCGGATAGCTTATTGTAATAGGAATTTAGGTAAGTTTTTCACGTAACAAGCGTCCGAATGACCACGATTCCAAATGTAAACTTGACTAATATATGGAATTTTTGGATTTCAGGTAGAGATAAACAATTCGCAGTGACATTACCGGACGAGGAGCGAGTGGCTTGGATGTGGGCTATCGTGGCCGCATTCGCCATACCCGAGATAGGAGCGTTCATCCGTTCGGTCAGGATCTGCTTCTTCAAATCGTCGAAGAGACCATCCAGTGCACAGTTTATTGTGGTAAGGCGAAACCCTAACTTCTAACTCTACCAACACATCAAAGAAGAATTTAGACTATTTTCATATCTGCGCAAGGGATAGCCTTGGATCGTCTGCTTATCCCTTCGAACCCATTTTAAATTACCAATACCTACGTACTCAGTTTCCTGTAAAATTAACTATTCCACATTGGACATGTCAATTTAAAGATTTTGAATGTTATTTTAACTACAGGTGTTCATCGCCGAAACGCTACACACGATCGGAATGGGCCTTCTATTCTTCAAGATCCTGCCCGAACTAGATGCAGTGAAGGGAGCTATGATAACAAACTGCCTCTGCATAATCCCTGCAATCCTGGGCCTTCTGTCTCGCAACTCGCGAGACTCGAAGCGATTCGTGAAAGTTATCGTGGATATGTGTGCAATCGGCGCGCAAGTGACGAGTTTTATAGTTTGGCCCCTTTCGGAGAACAAGCCGGCGTTGTGGTTGATACCTATCGCGTCGCTGTGCATTTCATTGGGATGGTGGGAAAACTACGTAACGCGGCGGAGTCCCATAGGTAAGAATTTCACTATTCACTGAGAATTTTTTTTTGACGTAGGTACACGAAGTATAAAGGCAGATTAGGCCACATTTGTTAGTATAACGAGTAAAAAAATAGGTAACCTAAAAGTAAATTGTTTGAAACGATATTGCTCTGCAGTGTGATTTATTATTTGGTCATGTGGAAGTAGTGCATTAGAGCGAGTTGTCTTCAACGTTGCTATACAGTTTCTTTATTCTTTATGTACGTCACATTTTTTGCTCTAGACTTTATCCAGATGTGTGTTTACTATAATTTTTTCTTGACTCTTTGCTTTATAGACTCTGTAATTCATTTATACCCTATTTCCTTAGCAATTAATGATTGAGAGTGTAAATTAATGTTTACAGGTGTAATTAAAAGCTTGGGAAGGTTAAAAGACGAGTTGAATCAATCCCGATACTATATCTACCGCTTCGTGTCTCTGTGGAAGATAATGATGTTTCTCATGTGTGCGCTGTTCAGCATATGGATGGATGGAGATGAACCAGCTATGTTCTTCCAGCTTTTCAATACTGGGTTCGGACCGCACAACATTGTTGTTGAAGAGGTTTGTTATTTTAGTCCTAATACGGTTACGGTTAGAGTACGGTTTTCAAAGGTATAGAATTTTAAATAGGCACCGAAACAGACCAAGAAACAATAAGGTAGGGCAACCTTTTGCTGTAAAGAATGTGTATAGCGCGTAACTACGTTTCATGGTTCGATAACATTATAGTTACACTGTCCACAAAAAGGGAATAGGTGATTAAATTAGACAGCCTGTGAACTAGCCTATAGATAGAGTTTTTTCTTTACCACTAGTTACTAGACATGCGTCGCTGATATTCTTGCAATAACGATAATCATGATGATAGTACCTACCTAAAGCTTACAACCCCATTTCAGATCCAAGTAACACTGGGAGGTACAACCATCCCCGACTTAGCCAACGCGACACTAACCGGTGACTCAGTAGAAGTAGCTGCAGTCTACAAATCAGCGTTTTACGTTCTACTAATCCAAGTGTTCGCGGCATACATTTGTTACATCTTTGGAAAATTCGCCTGCAAGATTCTTATCCAAGGGTTCAGTTATGCTTTTCCGATCAACTTGGTGATTCCTCTAGTTGTCAACTTCCTGATTGCTGCGTGCGGTATAAGAAACGGCGAAACTTGTTTCTTCCATGGCACTATACCGGATTATCTCTTCTTTGAAAGTCCACCTGGTAAGTCCCAGTTCTTATAAGAACGTTAGCTTTTTTTTGGAGAACATAAAATCTCATGTTTTGATCTTGAAACAGCTAGGTAATCAAATGCCTTTATTTTATTTACAGTTTTCGCGCTAAGCGATTTCATCACACGACAAATGGCATGGGTTTGGCTACTATGGCTGCTGTCCCAGACTTGGATCACGATACATATTTGGACCCCGAAAGCCGAACGTTTGGCTTCCACTGAGAAACTGTTTGTTATCCCTATGTACAATGGACTTCTTATAGATCAGAGTATGGCGCTGAATCGGAAGAGAGATGACCAGAAAGATGTAAAGACTGAAGTAAGTGGCAATGACTAGGCCTTATAGACCTAAATGTCAATCGAAACGAATATATAAAATCGACTTGAGACATATTTTGTATGAAGCGCCTTTAACAGGACATTTGCAAACGATTTTTCTCCATACAAAAACTGCAAGTTTCACGATTCTTACTTTTCAAAAATCAACAAAATAAAACTCTGACTACGGGTCAAAGTAAAAGGAAAACTATGCAGTGGACTTCTAATATTATCATGATGATGATGAACGCTAATTAACTGTGATACAAGTTTTACAAGTAGCTACCTACATAGATAACGTCGATCAGAGTTGATTGGTCGGTAACGCATTTTTATCGTTCTCAGGACCTTGCAGAAATCGAAAAAGAGAAAGGCGACGAGTACTACGAAACAATATCCGTCCACACAGACAACACCGGCGCTTCTCCCAAAACAGTGAAATCGTCAGATCAGATCACCAGGATATACGCATGCGCGACTATGTGGCACGAGACAAAAGACGAAATGATGGAGTTCTTGAAGAGTATTCTGCGATTGGATGAGGATCAGTGCGCGCGACGAGTCGCTCAGAAGTACTTGCGAGTTGTTGATCCTGATTACTACGAATTCGAAAGTAAGTTTGCATTTGCAACATTGTTTTCGAAACTGTGACTATATCCAAAACGACTCGAAAATCACTAAACATCTACCTACATGTCGATAGAAATATTTTGCTAAAATGGGTTTTACTAAAATGTAGTTACGAAGTCTTTTTTATATCATCAAGCAATATATATAAAACTCTTTTGAGGCTGACTGATAATCAACGCACAGCCTAAACCATAAGTCCTATAGGTATTAAATTTGGAGGGTAGTATCCTTATATAGTGTAGGGGTGCACTAAGGAATTTTAAAAAGTCATACTCTAATCTAAAGGGTCCATTTAGAACGCGAGCAACGCCGCGGGCGACGGCTAGTAACTAATAAATTTTTAGCCGTACCTATTGTGCAGTTTGAAAAACTCAAGCATAATTTTTTTGTGAAAATATATCAAAAAACATACATCAAATATGCAGCATACGAATAAAAACACTGATTAAAAATGTACTGCACTGTTTATCGCCCTGTAACTGATATACCAATTGTATTTCCCCAGCTCATATTTACTTGGACGACGCCTTCGAAATCTCCGACCACAGTGACGACGATTCCCAAGTGAATCGCTTCGTAAAACTCCTAGTAGACACGATAGACGAAGCCGCGTCTGAAGTCCATCAAACCAACATACGTATTCGACCGCCGAAGAAGATTCCAGCGCCGTATGGAGGCAGGCTGACCTGGGTGTTGCCCGGGAAGACCAAGATGATCTGCCATTTGAAGGACAAATCAAAGATTCGGCACAGGAAGCGGTGGTCTCAGGTTTGATAATGATCTTAAATAATCCTACTAATATTATAAACGTGAAATTTTGTAAGGATGTAGGTATGAAGGATATTTGTTACTCTTTCACGCATAAACCACCGATCCGATTTGGTATACATGAACTCCAGTGTGAAATGGTATCATACTAATTTCTACAAATTTCTATTAGAAGACGTCTAACGTCGTCGTAGTATTTTGAACACAAGTCATAAAGGATTCGAAAGAAATATCCGAACTCCGAGATCGATCTTTTTACTTAGATATTCAAAAGATTTTGGGTCTCTCTAGGACGAAGAGTGTAGTTATCTGAGTGTCTAATCTGTCTGTTTTACAACCAGGTGATGTACATGTACTACCTCCTCGGCCACCGACTGATGGAACTCCCGATATCCGTAGACCGTAAGGAAGTGATGGCTGAGAACACGTATCTGCTGACCTTGGACGGAGACATCGATTTCCAACCACACGCCGTTCGATTGCTCATCGATTTGATGAAGAAGAACAAGAATCTTGGCGCCGCTTGTGGTCGTATCCACCCGGTTGGATCCGGTGAGTTTATCGACATTTATCTCCTTGATTTCCTTTTGATTATTGTTGGCCAAGAACACCCCGAAATACTTTACCCCGCCCTTTAAAATCTCTCACAATTTTTATCTAAGGCGTCAACATTGTTCGTTTGGTATAATTTTTTTACACTTCGCGTCACTTATTATTCCCAAGCAGAACATTCTCAAGGCAAGAACATTTTTAGCTACACCACGGAAGTGTTCAATACTTGCCACGTGCTCGATTTACTCTTATCGTGGCAAACCCACCGGCAGACGACATGTCTCGAGACTTTTGAAAGTTGTGTTTAGTGCTTATTCTAAGCGTCTGTTCTTTTTCAGGACCCATGGTGTGGTATCAGATGTTCGAGTACGCGATTGGTCATTGGCTGCAAAAGGCGACTGAACACATGATCGGATGCGTACTCTGTAGTCCTGGGTGCTTCTCTCTCTTCAGAGGAAAGGCTCTCATGGATGATAACGTTATGAGGAAATACACACTCACTTCGAGCGACGCTAGGCATTACGTGCAGTACGATCAAGGTAATCATAATCAAACCTACACTTTCAACTCCAGAAATAAAGCACAATTTGAAACAGATTTTGACCTCCAAACTTTCATGCCTCACAATGCTTCAGAGCTGTGCGAGGAAAAACCAACAATAGGATCACTTCCTTGTCACGTGATGTCCACCTCGCACATATCTGGTAGAAAGGCAACCTTAATGACTTAAATGTTTGTATTTCCTTTTTCCAGGGGAGGATCGTTGGTTATGCACACTTCTACTCCAGCGAGGTTACAGAGTAGAGTACTCAGCTGCATCTGACGCCTACACACATTGCCCGGAAGGTTTCAACGAGTTTTACAACCAACGTCGTCGCTGGGTGCCTTCCACTCTCGCTAATATCATGGACCTGCTCGTTGATTATAAGCACACGATCAAGATCAACGATAATATCTCCTCGCCTTATATCGCTTACCAGGTAAAGAGCTTCAAAGGTCTAAGGCTTGGTCTAATGATAAATTCGGCCGTGTTACTTGACGCTGTATGTGCATGGTATATTATTTTAGATGACGTAGGTTTTCGGAGAAAATACATAGATACTCTATACTCCCCAAATTGTAGCTTATTTCTTTGGTGATGTTTTTCTTCACTGTTTAAAACCACTGTCCTGATATTTTAACACCGGGTCAGTAAGCCTTGTGCTAATACGTTGGACAAAATGTTTTACACTCGATTTTGGTAACAAAAACTCGTCGTTTCCAGATGATGTTGATGGGCGGTACGATCTTGGGCCCCGGTACTATATTCCTTATGTTGGTGGGTGCCTTCGTGGCAGCTTTTCGAATCGACAACTGGACCTCCTTTGAATACAACCTGTACCCGATCTTAGGTTTCATGTTCATCTGCTTTACTATGAAGTCTAAGTTTCAGGTAAGACACATAATTTTCCCACACACTCGCTTAGGCATAGTTAGAACTGACAATCGTTAAGACCTATTTGGTTTTTTCATCCATATAATATAAGACTCATAATTATTATGTCCATTTATTTACAGAATTTGTGATTCGAGTTATTTCAAAAACTGATTTAATTATCCAGTTGTTTTACACATGTTACAATTTTACGTGCCTCCCTACCCTACCCTACCCTAATTGGCATTATACAATCACTCTATAGCTCATGCTAGCTAAAGAATAGAAAACGTCAAAACAGTCATGTGACTTCATTCGGAAACATAATTTCCAAAAATTTGGTTATCTTTCTATTCTCTAGCGATTTTAGAACGTCAACTTTGATAGGGCTCTTTTGTAACTGTTTGTAATTTTTTCAGTTGATGGTAGCCCAAATATTATCAACAGCATACGCAATGATAATGATGGCTGTGATCGTCGGTACGGCTCTCCAGTTAGGGGAGGACGGCATAGGATCTCCATCGGCTATTTTCTTGATATCCCTATCCAGTTCGTTCTTCATAGCAGCTTGCTTGCATCCACAAGAGTTTTGGTGTATTGTTCCTGGTATAATATACTTGCTATCCATACCTTCTATGTACTTGCTTCTGATTTTGTACTCGATTATAAACCTGAATGATGTCACGTGGGGTACTCGAGAAGTTCAAGTGAAGAAAACTAAAAAGGTTTGCATGCTTTTTCTCTTTCTTTAGTAATTTAAAAGTTAATAAAAAGCACTTCAACACAATTTGCTGTAAAGTAACCAAATGGTCTGCTAAATATTGTGTGCTTACAGGAAATAGAAGAAGAAAAGAAAGATGCAGAAATCGCAAAAAAGAGTGCCAAACAGAAGACCTTGCTCGGTTTTCTCCAAGGAGTGAATGCTAACGAAGAAGAAGGCTCTATCGAGTTTTCCTTCGCGGGACTGTTCAAGTGTTTGCTGTGCACACATCCTAAAGGCACCGAGGAGAAAGTACAGCTTCTACATATCGCATCGACACTGGAAAAGTTGGAAAAAAAATTGGACGCTGTAGAAAGGTAAAGTATCAATCAAGAAGCTTCAATATAAGGCTGATTAGATGTTGAAAGTTTAGATCACAAAAGTCTGTTTTAGAAATTATTTCGTATGGGACATGGGACAATCATTTTATCGTAACATTTTAAAAGCTATTGAGAAAAAAAAACTAACTAAATACCGGCATCAAACAAAAATACTTAAAAATTATACATAAAATATCAGAGATGTTAAAATTGCTATATCCAAGGGGTATATTCATATTGGTCTTTTAAAGCTGAGCTAACTGAAATGATTGCTAAACTGTCACTTGCATGACAACAAAAAGAGATGGCAACTCTTTTTGTTGTCATGCAAGTGACAGTTGAATATGAATAAAGGGGTAATTTTGTAATTGATATTCTTTGGTAACAGATCGGTCGACCCACACGGACTGAACAGAGGTAGAAAACTATCGGTGGGGCACCGCGGAAGCATAAGCGGAGACCATCAGTTGGACGCGTTGGCTGAGGGCCCTGAGGACGAAGATGGTTCCAACTCGGAGACCGATACCATGTCTACTTCTCCCAGGGTAAGCATTTACACAAAGCATACTAAGTACATATATTCAGCAAAGAAAGAACGTGTCTGATACTGCTTGAACGAAAACTGCAAATGGCACAGCAATCATTTGTTTTTGCTAAAGTAATGTAATATGATTTTTTTGCTTTCAGGAAAGAAGAGATGATCTCATAAACCCTTACTGGATTGAGGACCCTGATTTGAAGAAAGGTGAAGTAGACTTCTTGAGCCCAGCTGAGATAACATTCTGGAAAGACTTGCTTGAGAAATATCTGTTCCCCATTGATGAGAACAAGGAAGAGAGGGTAAGCAGCAACATTTTGTAGGAACATGTTGATTTTTGCTTTAAACATCGCCATAAAATTCGACTGTAAAACAATCCATAATGTGTTCTGGATTTGTCGAACCCAATGTTTGCTATTTTAGCTATTTAGGCACTAGTTTTAATTCCTAATGAATCTTTATTTCAGGATCTTTCTAAATATCTGTAATTTTACATATCCTCGATTAAATACTTCCCCAAATTTTAGGCACGTATTTCCAGGGATCTGAAAGAACTGAGAGATTCGTCTGTCTTCTCATTCTTTATGATCAATGCACTATTTGTACTGATTGTGTTCTTGATGCAACTGAACAAGGACGCCCTCCACTTTAAATGGCCGTTCGGGATCAAAACTAACATAACGTACGATGAGGTTACGCAAGAGGTAACGTTGGCCACCACTACAGCGCTCGGCCTTCAAAGATGACTCGGGCCGCGACCGGGCACATTCACAGCCGTCAGACTTCACACCATTCCCAGTCACCCTTGAAAGCTGATGCAATTATTACATTTGTTACTTTGTTAAATTTTACAGGCTCGAATCAAAAGGGAACTGTTAGAACTTCGAAATAAGTCAGTTTTCGCATTCGTTATGTTCAATGCTTTATTCATATTGATAGTATTTTTATTGCAACTCAACAAAGATCAACTCCACGTGGATTGGCCTTTGGGCATAAAGACAAACATTTCGTTCATCGAGGAGACAGGCGAGGTACAGCCAAATGATACCACCTAATGTGTGTTCACTTTGACACGTCTAACGACCTTCCTCTAACCGGTCTGTCGGTATGGCACACCACGCATGGAGACCTGAGACACGGACAACTAAACATCTTTGGCGTCACTTGGTTCACTCTCTAATCAACACCTGACCCTCTAGATTTCCTTACCTTTAGTTGGATCAAAGATATACCTGTATAATAAAATTCCTTTAGCTGAAATTATTGAGCTTTAGCGCATCGATAAAAAACTATAACTATGACAGTACGAACCCCCTAGGAAATACCCCAGCAACCAGCACTTTTCCAATCCAACACACCGAGAATCTTTTCTGTTATTAAGGTGGTGGAGTTTCTTCTATTAAACACGGTTACAGGGGAACTGATTTCCTTTGTGTACATTACACACGCCCCGAATTGTGGTGATTTGTTTAACAATGATATGAACTTATGGCACTGGTGGGTTAAATGTGCAGTTACAATACACGACAGAGTTTTTGTTAATAAATGTTATCATTATCCACAGGTACCTAATTCAAATATTCGATTCCTGTACACCAGTGGACCTAGGATGCGCTGCGCACGCGAGAAAATATTTTGTCAACCAGTTTTGTTAATGTAGAACTATTACATTATCTGTGGTGATGTTGTCTATAAAACGCGCCTTGTATTATTGTCAACTTCAGACATTTCTGTGTGACTATTATCTCATAGTAACTTGTGAGGACGAGATAATGGTCGCGATATATCGACCTAGGTAGTTAGAGACTGGTACCTTAGTAACTGATCTTAAGTGAGGGATATCAAATGATATATTTTTTCAATATAAAGACGAACACAATATCCTGAAAATGCATCAAAAAGAGTCGAAATTTCTTCGTCACTCCTACGTACAAAACATCTCGAATGGCGCGTGACATAGTATTATGTCACGGTGCGCATCCTAGGCCCGCAGAACACGTTTCATTCATTTGTGTACACTAAAATTAACTTTCAATTAATTGGCTAAAATTAATGACAATATTCGCTTGCAACATCTTTCTAAAGTTTGAATCCTGTGCTTATAATGCTCAGAATATAATAGCTAGTTGCTACTGAATATTGACATTGAGGGATAATCAAAATTGCACCCACTGTTACTTACTTTCAAATCTAATAATATTAGTTTTTGTATTTTAATAACTATTGAATCGATCTAATGCTTTATTTGTGTTTTCAGGTATTAATCTCCAAAGAATACCTACAATTGGAACCTATTGGTCTGGTGTTTGTGTTCTTCTTTGCCTTGATTTTGGTGATACAGTTTACCGCTATGTTGTTCCATCGATTTGGAACTCTAGCGCACATATTGTCGTCCACAGAACTGAACTGGTTCTGCAATAAGAAGGTAACCAAAAACTTCATGCTAGTTAGTTTTTTATAGATAGCAAAAGCATTGGTCGTATATTTTGCTAAACATTGTTCAATTTTAGGCGGACGATCTATCCCAAGATGAGATATTGGATAAAAACGCAATAGCTATAGTGAAAAACTTGCAAAAATTGAATGGTTTGGACGATGATTACGAAAACGATTCAGGCTCCGGACCGCATAATGTCGGCAGAAGAAAAACCATTCACAACTTAGAGAAGGCTAGACAGAAAAAGAGGAACATTGGCACTCTTGATGTGGCGTTCAAAAAACGCTTCTTCAATATGAATGCTAATGATGGACCAGGTTTGACTTATTTTGTATCTTTTTAGGGTTTACTTAGCCATGTTTCCCATGGCTGGCATTGAGTAGCGATGATATCTAACCAATCTAACCTAGGTATTTAGTTTAAGACTTAATTATTAAGACGATTAGTTATTATTATTTATCAGTCGATCGTTTTGCATTGCATGATACAAACTTGCGTAGGTACTAGACCATTTTTCTAAGGAACTTTCTTACGTTTTATTTCTAAGAAATCAATATAAAACAAAATGAGTTTAATGAATTAATTATGTAAGTACCTCAATGTAGTTTGAATTTTAGGAACACCCGTCTTAAACAGGAAGATGACACTGCGTAGGGAAACACTGAAGGCTTTGGAAACTAGACGAAACTCTGTGATGGCTGAGCGACGGAAATCCCAGATGCAGACGTTAGGCGCCAATAATGAGTACGGCGTTACAGGAATAGTAAGACTAAACTTGTAATACCTACCTATAATAATATTATTTATTACTAGAGGCCGCCCGCGACTTCGTTCGCGTCCCGTTGGATCCCGTTAATTTTTCGGGATAAAAAGTAGCCTATGTCACGGACAATATATATTCCAAGTTTCATCCAAATCGGATCAGTAGTTTTTACGTTTAAGAGTAATAAACATCCATCCATCCATCCATCCTTACAAACTTTCGCGTTTATAATATTAGCGGAAGAGAATTGTCTGAGACGCAAAACGCGCTCTGGCTATTCTTGCCGCGAGACAAATGATTGTATGATCTGTTAATTGGATCTGGGTGCTACTTCAATGGTGTTACTCAGTATCATCATTTCTGCCGCAGCTGAATATGATTTGCAATGTGACTTGAATGTGAATTGAATGTGAATGTGTTTTACTAAGCAAAGTCTTGTGTAATCTTATTTCGTGGTTTATCATTTTTCTAAACTTTTGTTTCTGATCGATCCTCGTAACTTTTATTAAAAAAAACATTTTCAGCTCAACAACAACCACGCAGTTCCGAGACATAGAACTTCGAACGCAAACATATCAGTGAAGGACGTTTTCTCTGAACCGAATGGAGGACAAATCAATAGAGCGTATGAAGCTACCCTGGGCGATGAAGACGACAGCAACTCCATGAGACTCCAAACAAGACAGAACACAGTTTCCTTCCAAAACAGATTTTGAAATGTATGAAACGAATCCTATGAGTTGCCAAAATTGAATTTAGTAGCAGAATATATCGTAGATAGGTTTAGGATATTTAAATTAGAAACAACTTTTAATAGTTGGAACTTCTTAGAAATTATAACTTTAGTTGTGTTTGAATCAAGAGCAGCTATAATAGGCCTGTAACCTAGCCAGAGAAACATATAATTAACTCATTTGTCATAACATGAGTTTAAAATTTTATCTGGATGTAACTAAATTCAGATACTTCTAGACTTGATAATTTCTTAAGCCTGTTTTCCATCTGAGATTAAATTGCATTGCTTGTGATACTTTTCTAAGAAATTTAGAACAAAATGTACATTGTAAAGAGTACTATTTTAAAAGTTTTGTAAACAGCTTTATTGTTAATTAGACTTATAAGTAATTTACACTGCCACTTATGTTTACCAATAAGTACCTTTTTATATTTCATGACGTAATGTTTCTTGAAGTTGGTAATATTTTTATCAATAATTACATTATGATACCAACTGTATATAATATTTTAGAACTGTGTCTTATTTATCTTTTAGATTGTCATTCCAATTTATGAATAGATACTCAAGCATAGGTTATGACTGTTTTTATAAATAATAATCTGTCCAAATTGGTTTTCTATTGCTTACATCCCTATTTTTATATAGGTTCCCCATTAACTATAAAATCTGGAAGATACAGGATCGCATCAAATATAAGGGTCACTAAGGTATAATCAGAATAAATCTAAGGGCCACCATACAATAGCACGTTGACTGCGGCTGATTTAAACTGCTTGTCTATACTCAACCTAATATCAAACCAAAAGAAAATAAAACTTACATTACCTAATTTTCTAAGAATGTCACAAATTCAGTGAGCTTGAAGAGTTGGTCTTCACTGGAGGTGTGCAGAGGTGCTGGTACTACTGGCGGTGTAGGGTCCACAGACAAGTTGTCATCGGAAAGCTTCCACTTACGCTCTCTAAAGACTTGCAGGCATGCCTCTTTGCTGAGGCCAGACATTGTTATTACTGAGTCTATGGATATGTTGCTGTAAGAACTGCCAATCAAATTCAATGTACGTTCTCTGATTTTCTCTGGAATTTAGAAAGAAAATCAAAGTAAATTTTTTGCAATTTTTAAATAGATTTGTAGCTTTTATGATTTATCTAGTTTCATTCACTTGTATGCAGTTTAGTGTCATACATGGGTGTTAATTAATATTTATACATGAGTTAGTAAATACCTAAAGGAGTAACTGAATACCAAAAACATACCTTCTAGAGCTCTTATGATGGCAGCTACAGGTTCAACCCAGTTATAAGCTGCCAATGCTTGGTATGTACCAGGAAGATCTTTCTTCCATAACTTCTGACCGACTGCCCAAACTGCACTAATGTCCGGGTTACTAGTGATCATGTTTTGCGGTATTCTTTTCCATAAGAACTTTGCATTACATCTGAAAATTATAAGAAAACTTAAATGTTGGTGGAATGAGAATTTACCTATTGATCTGGCATCTACAGTTATGGCTTGCCTTGGTATATAAGAGGTAATTGCATATTTTATAAAAAAAATCGCTTGGTCTTGAATAAAGAACCATTGCGAAGTCACTAGGTAGGTAATCATTTTCAGTGACATGGTAGGTACCAACCTACATAAAGTTCTAACCCAAATTAGGGCAAATGGTGGACTAATTAGTACCTATACCGCCTAGGTAACACTGTTGGGTTATATTTACTAGAGAAGTCATAGCAAAGTGGCTCATCTATGTACTTACAAATCGTTTTGATATAAATATATTGCCAGTAATTGAGCATACGCTGTCGGCGTTGCTACACCAGTAGGGGCCTGTAATAGATAACATGAGTTTAAAACCCTGGAGCCTGATAGAAGGTCTAGTAGTCGGCCGGCAAGCTCACCTCTAGTTCTTGTTTTTCAAGATCAGCGCACATTTTATCAAAGTTTGTAAGCATCTTGAGCCTAAGTGTATTCTAATAGTAATTATAAACTGCGAGGAATTAGGCGTAGCTAGAGTGAACCTATTGCCTTCTTTTTAATTGACACGGGAAGAAAATAAAACAATAAATTCACAAATCACCGAAGAAACTAACTCCAAGGAAGCAACAAACAAAATCCAAAAACATGCGTAGCGTACACAAAAATAAACAGGACAGTGACAGTGACATTAATAATAATTGACACATAACGTTGACAGTTGTGCGAGTTTATTTCGCCTTCTTCAGCTTAGTTCACAAAGGTTGTTAGCTACAAAGTAGATACCTACCCTAACATACGTAATCGAATTTCGCGGTTGTCTACCTATTGTTGCGTTCACACTATGCCGCAGTCGGCAGGGACTTGGGCAGGGAAGTGGTCACGAGCATAGTGTGAACAAGATAATGCCTCTGTCCCGGCTCCCGACCCAAGTTCAAGCCCTTGCTCTCTAATGAGAATAAAGGGGATGTTGCTGTGGCAATAAGTCCTCGGCAATAATGCCGGCAGCGGCATGGGCATAGTGTGAACGCGGTATATTGATCGAGTGCTTCTGCCAGCCCAACATGTCGATTCTACTATTGTGACAATAGCCGATGTCATGCAGTACCTAACGTGCTACAGGATAGCGAATAGGGCCTATATTTATGAAAAAAAATTAGCCTACCCGTTGTGATGTTGTGATACCTCTGGAGCTGCTTCGGTGTTACATCAACTCCTGTTAAAGTTACTTCCTCACAGAATATTTTATTTTACATAATATGCGTAATATATATTTAATTTCTAAGCGAATGGTAGGAATATAGCAGGTAGGTACTACTCGTATGTAGTAGGCAAAAGCTCATTTAGAGGCGGATTCAAGCGTTAAGTAGACAAAAGCTGATTGAAACTGGGTTGGCGGTCAATTCAGCCTCTGTTTTGTATTGGGGGATAGAATAATCCCTTACAAATTGGTTCTGCCTGCCAAATAGGTAGTAAGGTGCCCCTCACAGACTCTACATTCGACTCTGGCGCGGCGGGCGATGACAGCGAGCGGCATGCCGCTTATTGGAGGTGATGGACTGAATTGCTGAGTCACCTTACAGTATTGTCGCTTGCGATGCTAATTTTCTTGTTACGGTGTAATTCAATTTGCATCATAATAATCTTGGATGTAGGCACGGACTTTTCATGAAGCTTGTACCTAATAAATGAACAGAGGTCATTCAGTAGGCATCAAGCTCTAGAATTAACTTGAATTTGATCAAGTCATGTTTTTTACGTAGGTACAAGAGCATCTAGAAATTGTCACAAACTGTGATAGGTAGGTACCTACCTAACCACTAAATATAGGCTTATTGACATCGTTGTTAGTCATGTTGTCTAACAGCTGCGTGTAGGTAACACCTTTCCTAACGGCAACGACCTGTCCCAACTTAGAATACCCCGGTACTTATTTGCGCACGATTAAGGACTGTTTTGTCACTTTCACTTATTGTTGGATTGTCCAATGGAACTTGTCACGCTCTGTCGGTAACCAATGGCTTGCTACAGCCCCGCCTCGATGCTGAGGCGTGAGCACAACGCAGCTTTTGTCAACTATTATTTACTGCTAAGTACCTCCTTAAATTGGTAGCATGGGAGCAGGTACCTATTTAAGCAATATTAGACTGTGGATCAGCAACACACATCTAGGTACTATGCTAATCAAATTAGGGTACTTACCTAGTTGTTTTATAAAGTGCCTACCCGCTTAGTTATAGCACTAGTACCTATAGTAGGTATTATATGATCTGTGGTTATACCTACCCTACCTTTTTTCAGACGCTAGACTTCCCTGTCACACCATAAAAATAAATCAGTTTCAGATTTAGTTTTAAAAGCTAAAAGAGTTACCTACTTGAAAAGAACGCAAGTGTGTAGTACACACCTATGTAGAATGTTCTCTTTTCTACTACACACCTGCGTTCTTTTCAAGTCGTATCAAGTAGGTATAATTATGATATCCTAAAAAACCTTCCTGAGTAACCTAGACTTGAAGATTGTTTGAGAATATTAGCATACCTAAGGCATTTATCGATTTATAAGGTACGTGTGTAGAGTTATCTTAAAATTAGCCTGGCATTTGCCTCATACATTACCTTAACCACAGGCTTAGCTTGAAGAGGGCATCCTGGCCACGTTTACTTGCTAGATATCCAATAAATTAATAGCTTAATAGGTGCATGTTCATGTTTTATCTAACGATTTACTTTAGCAAGATTATGGGGCAGACCACATTTACATAAAAAGTTGGTTTGCACTCTGCACCGACTCGTTTACAACAGTAGGTAAAACAAATCTATGTGTAGGTACCTACCCACTTATGAAAACTATGTAGGTATAGTAGGTGCCAAATAATACTGCAATACAGGTCATTCACACACCTTCAAAGCGATGTCGCAAAATTCAATTTATGAATGGCTAATTCTGTCGCTTTCCATGCAAACTGTCGCTAAGACGGTAATCGCTCGAATCTCGTAGTATAAATAAATAAATAAATATTCACGGACACTTAACACAAGTAGGTATCTACTGTTTGTTTACCATTCATAAATTTAATTTAGCGATATCGTTTTGAAGGTGGGTGAATGACCTGTATTGCGGTGTTATTTGGCACCTACTATACCTACCTACGCATACATATAGTTTAGTATCAAGACTTGCTGTCGATTCGGACAAAATATATTGGGACACAATGTCCCAATCGACACTTTTGATTTTAATATTTTTGTTACTTTCGATTCGGACACCATTAAAAATAGCTGCATTGTACAGTCAGTCTATGAATGAGACTTGTCGGTTTTTTTAACATTACAAGCGCGTCGATAGAAAGTTAAAAAAGCTTTCAGATTATATACACTGCAGTTATTTTTTGGTCACCCACTAGGTTATTATTTTACGGGACAATTTTGTTTACCAACAGTGAAGTATTTGATGAATAAGGTAGTCCAATTAAAAGTTCCTAGTTTCTTAAACCTAAGATATTTGTGTGAATGTGGTCTACGCGGGCAGCCACAGCCGCTGGGCCGAACGGGCCCGAGTGACCCCGTGCCCGCAGCGAGGGTTCACCGGGGCCCAGCCCAACGTCTGCGCCGACGATAGTACTGTGCAGAATCGTTAATTGCATTCAATCTCTTGGCTGGCGTCACGCTCCATTGCACACGTGTCTACTTGTACATACAAACAACTTTTCACTAGTTTTTGCTGTTTATTAATTTAACTGTTTGCTGCTGGCTGCGAGTTGAAACATAATGTACAGTGTAGGTACATTTTAATATTAAAAATATTCCACGAACCATCGGTATCCTTAACGGAATAGCGTCTAGCAATCGGAGCTCTATATCTGGATGCTCTTCATAGAACGTCTCGAAGCTTTAGATAATGTACAACATTTTGAATTCACGTTTTATCTAAAAAGCTTTAAATAATACTAAATCGCTGATAAAGAAGGAAGGAAAATCTTGTCCATTCTCGATTAATTTCACTTATTAATTCTAAATCGTAGTCATTACTCTAAGTTACCTACCTAGATCCCTTTATAGTTTACTATGTTGCAAGCAAGTGCAACTGATGTAGAAAATCTATACCTAGGTACGTAAACAGTAGTAAGTAACCCAGAAGTATGTTGTGGTCTTCTATTCTATGCACTGTATCTGTTTTAATATTATTAGATGTAACTACCCACTTATATGGGTCACTCGCGTAATATTTCCAGTTTCCGCAGTAGGTATACGTACCTACTATGCTATGCTATAAGTCATATGATGCAATTTGTCCAAAATATAAAACGAGGTCAAAATTCTGAAAAACAACTAAAATAACAAAGGTTTAACGCATCCAGAGATAATGGGCATTAATTAATACAATTAGCCCTCGTCAAATTGCACGTAAGGACTGAAATAATGAGCGTAAATTGAGGCGACTTTACACTTCTGATTTATTGTCCTGCACTTGCACGAATTCGTCGAAAGAGAAAACAGACCAGTTCAGACGGATATTACGAGCAGTATATGAAATTGATAATGAATATTTATAAAAACTTAATCACAGCTCAGCGTGTTTTTCATAAGGGTCAGGAGGAGAAACCATTAATCAGAACATTTCCACTTAATCATGCAAATGCGCTGATTTCTCTGCAGGTAGGCTGTGTATCATTACCTTTATTTCACTTTGATTCCTGGACTTGTCATTATTGAATTACTTCGCGCCGGGTTAAACGCACAGATTACAGGTGGTACCAATCATTGCTTGCATCATTTCAATTTAGCTGCATTTGCAATTCAGCAGAATAAGATCATGGCTTTCTGAATCGTGTCACACACAATGAAGTAAAACTGTTTGCATTGTTACCCAAATAAAAACAACCAAAAGGCACAATATTTATACTACTTACCTTTTACTTTGTCGATAGTGAACGAGCTGTACACGTCCTGAAAATTACGTCTCAGCTATTATTGCGAAGCGCACAACCGGTAGAGCGCGTTGAAGTCTTTGGTATGAAGAAATCAACAAAATCACTAAATGCAATTTTCTGGCGTTAAATTTAAAATAATACACTTTCACACGATAAATACAATGACTTTGAGTTTGCATATGCAAGCTCGGAGTCTATTTTATAAATTTCTTGTATTGTAGGTATCTATTTTATAAATCTATCCGGTTGAATTGCCCAATTAATAATTCATTGGATTATTTGACTGTGACGTTATTATCTTGGTTGGTAGGTAGGTTATAAGTACTATATAAGCGCCACTACTAGTATTAAGTCCTAGTTTCATTTATTTTTCATAATTGATTGGCCTATCAAGCTATTTATCGGACAGTACCTACCTACTTAGTTTTTTCTAAAGTTTTAAACGCAGCACATAAGGATGTAGCCACATAGAGCTTGTCTAAAGTATTATCCGTGTAAAGTCGCATTAGTTATAAGGCAAGGTGCATTTTATCTTGACGCTTTAGTTATTTAATGTTACCTGGTATTAAACAGGCAGATAATCGCGTCGCGTGCAAGCAGTGTCGAATTTTCAATTAGTTACCTAGTCGGCTTGTGTAAACTGGCCGGTGGAGACGACTCGGAACGTGATTAAACTTATCTACTTACATGTTTATGCAAAATTCAAATGTGATAGTCCGATAGAGAGGTACGTTTACTTGTATATTTTGTAAAAGCTTGTTGTTTCAAGGCCTGCGACATCTCGTTTGTACCGAAAGTCGTTTAGTTTACAATGTAAAATACCTGTTTGCTAGGTGTTTTGAATTTTGTAATACCGATTTTGGGATTTTAATATTTTGCTATAAATAAGCGCGCATGGAGGTAAGTACCTACTTGCCGTAATCGAATCCTATGTTTATGACCGAGGCTTGACTTTAAGTATGTTGTAGGTATAATTATGTTAGTTAAAAGATGTACTATTATGATGAAGAGGTATTTATTTCTAGTTAGAGTTACACATCTAGGTAGAGTTACTTTACAGCTTTTTTCCTTGACAGGTTTTAATAAACAAATGCCAACTAACACTAACGAATCCAGGGGCAGGCCTAAACCCCCCTCCGAAAATCTCCGGGTCTACCAGTGGACTGGAAAATATCAGAAAATTCTAAATAGCTGGGCAAAGCTCTCCCAAACCAAAATCCTGGACCTAAATGTAAGGTATTTGAGAGACAAAAAAGTTCTAAATATCTGCTTTACGTAACATAATCAATAATACTGTCTAATCAAGCGATGGCAGACAGAAGCATTATATTTACGACGACAAACAAAGTGTCGTAACTGTGCTGCTCCATGGTCAGTATCCACAACTCTTTTATAATTAATGGTAAATGATTGAATGGTTAGACATCGCTACACGGCTACACAATGACATTGTATACAGTGGACTTTTCATTGGAGTTCTGAAAAAGGAACGGAACAAATGTGCTCGGACGAAGACGTGAGCACATTATTAATTCTAGTAACAATGATTGTATATCTTCCCAATTGTTGAAATGTGCGAGCAAGAAGTAGTTTGACGTTTGTCAGTCACCTAATTGTAGTCTCGTAGAGCACTAACTTCTCCATTACTAATTTATATAGGATGCTTCATCAAGGAATGAAATAAGGAAGTCGAAATAGAGTTCGAAAAAGATGAAGTCAATATTCGATGTAGGAAAACCTTCAACAATAACTTTTTACTAAATCATACACACTAGAGTTCACGATCACGACTAATCTCAACAGAACACCCTGTGTCAATGGTAGTGTATTTACAACTCTACGGAGGATAATCTATCCACCGGCTATACTAAGAAATTTTATTGAATTCGTACCTAATGTACACGAAAGCAAAATTCCCGGTCATGTAATAGTATCAAAACTTTTAATATCTTGAGAACTATGAATGCTAGCATTATTTTCTTCTATTTTGCTAGTGGAATCTAATCTATTTAGGGTATTTCGAAGGCCAAATCTATAACATTTATAATACTTAGTTTTGTTAGTGTTCGTTTAGCTTGACAGCTGATGAGTGATCACCACAGCTTTCAGCACCGCGCATGCGCCATTGTCACAGAACAATGCCCCATCGAGTTATCTTTAATCACCACAAAATGGATTCTAATTGGACCCGCGAAACTTAACCGCCTCATTGTTTTTTACAACCTTTTTTGTTTTTTGTCACAGGTAATGTACCGTTGTTGGTGGACTTGTCTTTGTAGTAAAGTAAGTATGCAGAGGTAAAATCTACGATATTATTTTATAAAACAAAGGTACGTACAAATTATTATTTTTCGTCCTGCTATAGAATTTTTACTATACTTACTTTCTTTAATGGGCAATGAAACTTTCGGAAAGCACTGTTTTAACTGACCGAAGAGATGTAGAGCCCAGTTTAAAATGAAAATGAGTCCCAATTGCTTAAAATAACAGTTGTAATATTTTATTATGTGACATGACAGCAGTTGATAACTCGCATGTAATGATTTTTACCTCATTACCGTTAATTTATGAGCACACAGGTCAATTATTTAGCGATAAAGTTCCAGACACAAGAATGCAAAGAGTATTTCGGATTGAAATCTGCTGCACCTATAATTTCCGAATTGACTTTAATGATAATCGTAATTCTTTAGTTAATGCCTTGCTGAAGGAATTATGCAACGCACTTATTTTACAGTTCACCTGGTGTACTGTAGCACACTGTGATCAACGAAGAGTTTTATGGCAAAACCGGCCTGTAAAAAGGTTAGCTAAATGATTTATTGACGATGTCTTTACATATTACTAACGAAAATAGATTGAAGCTACTAAGAATGTCAGTTTCCTTCTTGATAGTTTTCTTCACTTTTCAGAATATTGATAACAAGCATGCAATTGAGAGACGTTTGCATATGATCCGAACTTCCATGACGAAAAGTTTCTCTTTTTCATGATGTGCCAGAGAAACAGACACACTATGAATCTACCGTGGAAAACTTACAGCGTTCGTTAATTACTAGGTAAGACTTGGTAGTTGCTGCGTTGACACCAGTTTTATGGTGCGTTAGCTCCCGATATAATAAATTACGTGTTTCATATACAACTTTGCCGTGCTACGAAACCCAATAAAATATTTGCAGGTGTCAAACGCCATAGGAAATTGACCTCTAGATTCTCTAGATATTTATTAAATTGAAAGTAGTTACAGAATAAACACAAAAGCTATAGTAATTTTTTTTTCTTGCACGCTAGAGCGTAGTAATAATAGATTATAAGCTTAGAGATCCAAGTAATGAACCCAAGATTACTTCTCAAATATAGGTACCTCGTAGTTTGGTCTGGGGAAGCCAGCTTTTACTCTACTGCACCTAAATGATCGCATCTTCATCATTATTTACTACCTAGCATGACCATGCGAGTTCTTTGAATAGCCTAGTGGTTCGGTAACAGTAATCAGAATCGCTTCCTTGTCGCTCTGAAAGGCATAATATGTGAAGGCAGTATAGTCTAGCATAGTCTTATACTGTGGCATTATGTTGCATCGGGAGCTTCCATTCACGGTATGATAGATGGCCGCCGTTACTGTGTAAAAGGAACGTATAGATGAAAGCTCATAAAGCAATTACACAAAATTAGTTTCACTACCTAAAAGTTCAAGTGGAAACGTGTTACGGAAATGTTGTGGCAGTCGCAGTGTTATTTGTTTCCCGGTGAATATATTATCAAATATGTGAAAATATTATCAATATTAGAAATAATAATAATAATAATAAATATTCACAGACACTTAACACAACGCCTTCTAGTCCCAAACTAAGCAAAGCTTGTACGATGGAAACTAGATGGCTGATAGAATACATACATACATTTTTTTTTGTAAATACATACTTATAATACATAGAAACACCCAGACACGGAATGAACATCTATGTTTACAACACACAAATGTTTGTTCTCGGTGGGGATCGAACCCACAACCCACAGCAGGGAAGGCAGAGCTACTACCGACTGAGCCATGACGCCTGTCAAAAATGTGAAGATATTATCAAACTATACAACTTCGTGTGGTTTTTTGCGATGAGATATGAGTACCCAGTTTCGTAATTCCGTCTACAACGTAAGCTGTTTCAAAATCGAACACAAAACAATATTTTCCCCGGCAAAGACAAGATGGTTGCAACAAACGTGGCGTGAAATGGCCAGTTAGTGAGTAATATCATGTTATTTGGAGGCGACGAGGGCGAGGGCGGTCGTGACGGAGACTCGGCGCGCGCCTGCTTTGGTCACGAGTCCTCGCTGACCCCATGCAATGCTACTATGGAAACCTAGTCCAGACAAAACAAACTCCTTTGTTCAAAATTAATCGATGGAAAAGTCCTGCATAATCTACACTCTACAGTATCTAATGGATTAGACGGATTAGACACTGGAATAGGTACTATCATACGACCTATTTTTAGTTCTTATGACACATAGTGCAGGTTCATAGTCAAATATTTGAAACCTCTCATTACTTTTTAATCTTTTTGTTTTCGATGATTCTAATGTTAGTTGTCGTCTAACGATATAAATTCTCACAAGCTTAGGATATTGACTCAGCCTGTATTTACGTTTTAAATACACCGTGTGTACCTACTAAAATCTAAGATGTCTCAATCATCGTGTAATCACAAACAAATTAAACGGAACATGAATCCATTAGACAAAACTCTGGCCCCACCGGTTGCCACAAAGTGTGCGTAATGTTGATTTCATAGCAAGACTTCGAGGTATGATAATTTTATTAGCATGACTTGATCATGACAGTCCTGTTTACATGGAGCCACCATAGTAAGGTTTATTTTATAGTCACGCTGATCGCCGTCAATGCTGACCGATCAGAAGAATGCAATTTTTTAAAACCATAAATCCCATATCTGAAATAAAAATAAGCTAGTCTAAGTAATTGAAATTGTGATCTTACCTCGATGTCATAATACCTACTACCTATCACAAAATTGAATTCTTGAACTAGGTAGGTATTCACTGCAAAACAAACCAAATTAGTATTCAGCTAAGAAAATAGTAGGTGTCAAAAAGTTATAATAATCCTCTCATGCACATAAATAAAAAAAAATGACACACACAAAGATAATTAGGTCTATTGACCAACATTATTTATAACCTAGACTTTATTTAAGTAGAGTTCCCGTGATTGTAAATTCATGTTCCGAACTTATCGCTGCTTCATTTGTGTAAGCAGCACATGAGGTACGCTTATTACATCAACTTGCATCTTACGGCATACTATTCATGGTTTGCATAGATAGGGCTTTGTCATGGTTTGCACACTGAGATCTTCAATTATGTAATCAGAGTAACATGTAAGCATTTAGGTAAATAAAATATACGTTTTGTAGATAATTGTTTCAAGTGTAATTGTGTATTTTGTAAAATATTGTGTATATTAGTCATAATTCTCTTTGTGAATAAGCTATTCGCATTGGTAAATAATTTTCGTATCAACGAAACTCTCAAGGCTAAATTGTAATTGCAGGAAACTTTGTCTAAAATTATTCATCTGCATGTTCGTTGGCCTGCAAGTGCTTCCATTGTATTTTCTTTTCTTTATCATTGTAGTTACACAACAGTACTGCATTTTCTACCAGGAAAGCTCTTACAGACCTTTTATGGATTATTTTATGAGCAAGAGGTATAAATAGTAATAGAAAAGCCGCTGTCGGCCCTACACTGTTCTTCCGATCTTTATGAGCAGTAGGCGGGTATAACTCTTTGTGGTGGTACATTAATGGTAAAGCTCATCATTACCTACCGTTAATCTAAAACAGGGCCGTAGCGTTACAAACATAGTGCGCTGGCTTATTATAAGCTTCTCTTCTGTTCTGCACCACTTGCAAAATATGACGCAAACAAGGAATGAAAAGATAAAATAAAATGAGAAAAAAAAGTATAACAAAAAATTAGCTCAGCAAATGTAAGATGTATGTGACGTGACGCTACGCGTCATCGTACTCTAATTTTCTGAATTGAGTTGACTCTTTTGCATCCGGAGTATTCAAGATGCGTGCACTGTTGGTGCAGTGGATGCATGCATCACATAATAGGGGCAGCCTGAGCGCAAGCTTTCATCGCTCTTACCAATAAATTATCACGAAGATCATGTTCCAATGTTGTTTCTGTCTGCGCCCGCTATAGAGCATGGGAACGTAAAGCACGAAGCCTTAGTTACCACCAGCTTACTTACCAACAATAATGTTGTGGTTTTCGTAATTGGCTAGGTCGATTTTATAAAATGGTTTCATAATTGTAGGATTTATCAATTTAATTGCTTTTTTAATAGAACCAAGTTGCATCCACCTACTTAATTCTATTTTAAGTAATTTGGCCTTGGTCCGACTAGCTAGCCTAGTCGATCGGTATAGGTATTTCTATCCTTGAAAAAGATATTGTCTTTATTTCTAATGCAGTCATGAATTAGTTATAAACCAATTTAAGTAATCACTGCACATCAAAAATATATTCTATTCGAGGTCGACTTCTTTCCTAAACTTTTGTTGATAAATTAAGTGTGACAGAATCGTCGCATCATAAATAAAGTTTTGTGCAATTTCAGATATGAAATTGCATGTCATTTCTAGGGCGTGGTGGACAGGCGCAATTATAATTCGGAGATTTATAATGAACACATGTAATGCAGTTTATACAGTTTTTGCCGTCGAAAATCGGTGCAAGTTGTGCAACGGCCGTGAAACCGTGAATTAATTCGAGTCGCGGTCCGTCTTTCAGTACTCATGCTAGTAATCTGTTATGCGGGAATCTTGAAAAGCTTTTAAGAGCGACGTGCGATATTTCGTAGCTTATAATGCATTTTTGCAACCGGCTGGGCGCAACAGTTACGCAAGGATGCCCAGGGAACTGGTCCGACCGGCTCCGGATCTGGGCCAGAGCCATCTCTTTGCTAAGATATTACCGCTAATAGATATTGAACATCCAGCCGCTAGCAGTCCAGTTTCATCCGAGGAAAGTGATACTCTCCTCGGATAATTTAATCGTGTAATTTAGCTTTTCCGAGGTGACGAGAACCGCGACTTATGTAATGGTAGGAACTTTACTACCTTATCTTACAGTCCTCTTTAATTCTAAATCCGCGTTGCACTTAGTACTTGCTTTGTACCTACTGTTTATCTTGGTTTCAGCGCGTGTTTAAGTCTCGATAGGTATTAATGAGGCTCTAGTTTCTCTAGTCCAAACGCGAAGTCGTCGAATACCAATAAATGGGATCAACTAATGAACCGCCGGAAACTTCTATTTAGGTACTATCAAACGAATCAGTATTGTTTAACCCCACTATAAAACGATAATCATCGCAGGGCAGGACGAGAACGAGGCTAGCCTTGCACAA
The DNA here is from genome assembly GCA_947507515.1 of Eulithis testata. NCBI lineage: Eukaryota > Metazoa > Arthropoda > Insecta > Lepidoptera > Geometridae > Eulithis > Eulithis testata. The sequence goes on from OX382194.1 coordinate 7,775,405, forward strand.
TATTGATTTCACTGAGTGCTGACATTTCATTAAATGTATTGAAATCGTGGACGCAAAAAAATAAATGGGATCAACTAATGAACCGCCAGAAACTTCTATTTAGGTACTATCAAACGAATCAGTATTGTTTAACCCCACTATAAAACGATAATCATCGCAGGGCAGGACGAGAACGAGGCTAGCCTTGCACAATATTGATTTCACTGAGTGCTGACATTTCATTAAATGTATTGAAATCGTGGAATGGGGCTGTATCCTATTGATTGGAGGCAATGGTAGAGCCCGCGCATCGTGTTTTAAAATTGATGGTCAATATGGGCCTGCTTCACTGAGATTGTCTGAGCGACTGATCGTATTTACAGTACGCTCTGTGACTAAATAATAGAGAACTTAAAAAAATTACTTTCCCATCGGAATGAAGGATCAACAAACAACAAATAAACAACAATATGCTATTGCATAAGTAGATGTAGTTTAATTTTCCATGATGGAACAATTTAATGTGTCTGTTCGGTGCATTGTATGGTACAGAATAGAACATAAATAGAGCTATCAAGCAAGCATAAATTGAAATCAAAAATGAGGTTAATCTAAAGGGTGTGAACTGTGCCGTACGCAGAGGATCGATGAATAAGGGCAATGATAGCCCTGGTGGATAAGGTAGGCTAAAGTCATAGCATACCAAAACTACGTGTATAACAAGGGTTTGATTGAATCTGTAGCGCCATCTATCTCGCTACATAAGAACTAACATGAGAAAAATCCTAGATCGCGCAAACTAAGTTATCACGGAGTTTGAACATAAGTAATACTACCGAATACCATCCATCGGTCCTCGGACCCCGAGCCAAAGGTCGCTCGGCGTGGAAGATCTTCCCTTTTCATAGGAGGACACCTATCGCTACAATGTTCTCCTCATTGGTGACCAGCCGACGTGATCCAGACGTCAACCACTACGGAACAGCTGCCGAAGCCTGACGACTGGAGTTTCCTGAACACGCACAACCTTCTTCAACCATCAAGCCGATCTAGCCGGATCATCATCATCTATCTACTTTCTCTCAACCTCCCAGCTTCTATCAGCCATGCAGCAGCAGCAGCAGCAGCAGCAGCAGCAGCAGCAGCAGCAATCATCAGCCAGCAGCCTCCGCAGTTCCATCGCAGCCGCAACAGTCAGCTTCCTGGACCTGCAGGCTATCGCGACATCTCCTCATCGTTGCTACATCCAGCACATGAATCCCAGCACCTGTCTCGACTCACCGCAGACCCGCCAGATTCACGCCAACAGCAACGCCACCGCACCGCTTCGTCTCGACTCAACGTAGACAACAAGCGCATCTCGTTCCGTCTCGACTCACTGTAGACAATGAACGCTTCGCATCGCATCTGCTCACCACGTCTCGACTCACCGTAGACAATGAGCAACGCTGGCACAACTTGGCTTTCATCGACGCTGCTACCAACAATGAATCGACCTCCGGTCTGGAAAGGGAGTGATGTAGCGCCATCTATCTCGCTACATAAGAACTAACATGAGAAAAATCCTAGATCGCGCAAACTAAGTTATCACGGAGTTTGAACATAAGTAATACTACCGAATACCATCCATCGGTCCTCGGACCCCGAGCCAAAGGTCGCTCGGCGTGGAAGATCTTCCCTTTTCGTAGGAGGACATCTATCCTACCATGTTCTCCTCAAATCTGTTGTAAGAAAAATTTAATCACATTATAATTCATACAATCTTTCATATTCTTCTAGTGTTGCTTGTCTACTCGCAAAATGCGAACGTAGCTTTAGGTACACACCAAATGCTAATTGAATTCCTTGGATGATCGTTAAAACTCCTAACTACAAATTAACACCGACAAGTTCTCGTAAGTATCTAAAAACACATTTGCAGCGATTAAACAAGCCATCCTAGCGTGAGAGCGAACTCACTCGCTGTACCTAAAGCTTTAGTTTTCAAGAAGTGGTGACTAGAGCGTAATCACGCTATAATAGGGTAGGAACATGCCATTTTAGCAAATTAAAACGTGACGATTTTGAATCGGACAAACTATATATTTTCAAATCATGGCTTGAGACAGCTCAATTCAATTTGTCAAAGAACCAGACTCTTTGGAGTACGAAACTCAATCTGTAGCATCTAGAATCTAAAAGCAGTAACCTAAAGATCATTTTACATTGACAACCAATTTAGAGTGGTATACCTGATTATGGTGTGAGCAGTACTAATCGAAATAGCAATGTGCACGAAGCACGACCTCAGTACGACGGCGCTGAGACCCTCCGATGCAGATTTACGACTCACACAAACCAATGCTCGCCTTCAATTATTACCCATTTAATTACAAACAGTACTAAGCAGATAAATCGAATGCAATTATTTCTAACTGCGAGCGACGCAGCAGGTTGCCTAATACCCGATATTTTGCGCTTCGAGGCTTCGAGGCTTCTAAATGCGGCATTAGACGGACTTCACTGACACATCCTAAAGTTACACATCCTCACTGAATTGTACGTTTGTTAGTATAAGTAGAACGCCATCAAGGTCATCAAAAGTTTTAATGCAACCAGCCATAAATAAGTCTCAAAACCTCTTACGATGCATAGACAATGCCATAGGTGTTCTTTGTTTCAGAAAGAACAATAATAAACAGTACTCAACTCTTAATTTTGTGCCTATTTATAAAAATAATATGATCAAACTTCAAAGACGGTCGCAGCAGAGTGCAGTCGATTATACACTGCCCCTGTGCAGTCCGTCTGAATGTCTGCAAAGTCTGCCGGAGAGCTAAGGTAATAATTGAATTTCCCAGAGAACAATTGCTTCGATTACAAGCCAGCTCGACGTGAATCGACGCCTAATGAATCTCTCCGCTGCTAGCTATTTACAGTGATAGACTCCATGTTTACTGAGAACATGCGCATGATTACACGAGCTACCAATAAATTAGGTTTAGGTCAAAGTTTAAGCTGGCGCGACCTAGCCGCGCGACTGAAAAACTTTAGTATCGAGAATGATAAAGCTATCTGAACGACATGGCGTCAGTCACACCAGGGACAACCTGCTTATAGACCTAGTAAATGTGTTTTTATCAAGAATTTATAAAGTCGCTCCTGCGCGGTTACTGTAGCATCGGTTTCAACGAGGCACTATAAATTAGTAATAAATTTAGGTGCCTATCAGACTCTTTCTGTCACTTTAAGAATCAAAAGTTCTTCTTTTCAAAAATCAAGTCGACTCTATAGTGTACAGTAACGTTATGAACTACACCTTGCATTCTTGGTTGGAGTATGGTATTCAACTCTTGTCATTCCCATTAAAGTTTCCGCGTGGAATACAAAAGGGCCTTATGAATGTCTCTGTAAACAACGAACAGTATGGTAAAGGTGATCCTAACTATGAAATTTATTTGTAGAAATGTGTTAAACCGTTTGCCTTATAAATAAATTTCAATTGTCTGCTGCCATTTAATACCTATTCGGAGTAATAAATCAAATGTTTATCTTAGCTCGTCGTCGTAACCGTTACATCGACGCTCCGGGAAAATAATTTAGCGATACCGATAGGGGTACTCCGGCGCGGCATCCGAGCAGCGGCATAATGAAGTGTACTGCACTTACAACGGCAATTTATTATATCGAATCGAACTCCACATTACCATAGCGAATAGACAAATATGTAAAGACGTGAGATGCATCAAAAGATTTCAGTGCCATTTTACCAAAGATAATAATTACGATGTGCGAATATTGCGGTTCCTTAGATTATGCTTTGACAAATCACGACTTTGCAATTCCAATGCAGCAGATTTAATGTATGGGCGGCAGTTTGCATTCTAACCGCGACCCGAAGGGCCACCTCTTTCCTAATGCACGAGTACTTGAGCTTTTTAACCTTTCATCATTGAGGGTTTGAGCATCGAGAGACAATAAACATAATGCTCATACTTAATGCTGTTATTGTTCCCGATTAAGCAGCAGTTACGGTAAACGACTTTGTGGGCTATTTGCCCGTTTCATGCTCCATGTGAAGATTGTTGAACCTGGGAACTCTACAGTTGAAATTCAACAGTCGAGTAACTTTGGAAGTTCATTTGGAAGTCAAAAATCATTATAAAGCGGTGTGTACACTTCCGCATTTATTGAAACTAAAAGAACGTGTACGGTAATGTACGTAATTGTTCTCAATGAATATTTCCAAGATCAAAATCGAACATTAGGTAAATAATAATTACTCCCACCTCAACAATCTACCAAAAAAAAACTAAAGCAATAACCTTATTATTTTTCAAATTTCTAAGTAGAGCAAACCCTCTAATCGAAAGCTATTCGTACTGTTGGTGTGTTGCCTAAACCTATTCATCAACCAACTAGTTTGATAATTATAAGATCTTTAAGCGCCGATTCAACCTGGCGAGCACAATTTACAAAACGATCGTGCACCATACCCGGCTATTTGCTAATGCTCTGAATTAACGATCCGAATGAAGGGTTGAGAGCTCGGAGTAGCTCACCTAATTGAGCAAGCTATAGTGTGCACCTACATAACAGTCAAACTCACGTAAGACGCGTATCAACGCTTATAGCCTGTAAGTGAGAAAATGCGCTGTCTGAATTTGACAGTTTACCACTGAGTGCTAGTGACCACTGAGTGGTGGAGTGGTGTCTAACTTAGGAACTAAAAGCGTAGAAAACCCTCAACTCTAACGGTATAGGCAGGCGGCATTATCAAAGTCACAGGAGAGACTGGAAACAGAATCGTGGTGAATAGTACAAAAATAGAGATGGTGATGGTAAAAAGCTTTTTACGGCGCATTTTTACTCAGGCAATTCAATTTCAAATGTGAAATAACATCGAGCTTGCTTCATTTGTTTCACAAAAATCTTAGCTACTCCTCCAATTTCGAAGAATAATGAAAAAAAAATTTGAACTAAGATTTTTCTTGGTAAGTAATTTTGCTTTCAATAACGCTAGATGCTATATTATAACTCTGAGGTTAAGAGCTTTGGCGTTAGATACGTGCAGTTTTGTAACCACTGAATGTACTACTAGCTGAATGGGGCAAGGCCCAAGGCGAGTGTTTCTGTTGCAGTGTGGTTCTGGGAACAGTGTGGTTACGTAACTGAAGGTGGAAGGTGGTTGAGGGTAGGAAGTGGGCGGGGCGCCGCGGGCGGGCGGTGAAAGGGCTGGGCGGGGCGGCGTGCGCGGCGCTGCCCACCGCATTTCACCACCGCCGAAGCCACCAAGCGCTCTACTTCTACAACAACCAACAGGTTCAATCTTGGTGTTCTATTGTGCTCCGAACAATACTATTGTGAAACGCTTAGATAACATCCCCGCGGCTGTAACTTAGGGGGCTTATTTAATTCTGCCTATTGTAAAATAACTACAAATAACGATCCTTACACTTACGCTTATGTAACATTATTCGTTGCATACACATCAACTTTTTGTTCTAATCTAACGTGTTGTTTGTCGGACACTTTTTAGTTTAATTTGGAGGCCACTTAAGAGATATTATCACATATTACACGCATTGGTCTCATAGTATAACTGTACATGCTTTATCTATGATAGGTGCAAGTTAAAGCTTAGGAGTTGGTTTGATAGCCGGGTGCTAAACGCACCATTGCTCGCGGACGTAATTGTGCTGAAAAGGCTCAATTTGAGCCGCGTTTGGTTCTAAATAAGACGTCTCTGCACGGAGTGGTAAAGAGGCCGTATTAACTCTTATTCGAGCCTAGGGTTTGCATTATCTGTCTCGCCCGAGGCGCTCGCTCGCGTGCACGATCTGCTTGTACTTTGTAGAAACTCTGCTGAATCTGCGCTAATTCCAATTCAAGCCTATCGGCGCCAATATCTGTCCTATGTTTATTACCACTCATAACAATAAACTATGGTACAAAATTAATCAACAATCTAGTACGACAAGCAATCAAAATTATTAATAGGCAGGCGAGGAACAAACCGTTTCGATAATAGATAAATATCGTGGCAGGCATTGATTAAATTAAGCCATTAGGTACGAAGCTAATTATATCTAAGGCACGCTATTAGATTAAAGGCACGGTGACTAATTCATATCGTCATTTCAATTACACAAGTTCTCATTTAAATTCAAAGGTATGGGTTGTGCGGGGCGTATCGAGGCACGAACTATGCGCCATTCATCGCGTCATTTCATCCCAGCCCGTCAGACACGCCGACACAGACATAGACCACACTGTAATGTGTCCACACAATGCTGGCTGAGACCAGAGTGCTACATCGCTGCAGGCTGTGGGTCACGTCAGAAGGTAAGGCTCTACCAGGTTAGTGTTCCTTGGTTTATGTAAGAAATCATTACTTTAACATGCTTGCCTACCTGCAAACTTTTATCAATATCGAAAATATGAATATGTTACTGAAGAAACACGTAGCTAAATTGCCCAAAGCACAAAGGTTGTCGAACCAAACTCCGTTGTCTAATATTGCGTAAGCAAATCGTCCGCCACCTTAGGTACCTATATCAAAGATTTCTTATAACAAAGCTTTTGGTTTACGTAACTTACAAAAACGCGGCTTGTTATAACTGGTACCTACCCACCTAACTTGAAGATATTGTTCATTCTGTTTAGTTATTATCAGTTTTAACGACTGTCCGAAAGGTCTAGGAGGTCGAGACGAGGTGACCCATTGAAGGATACGGAGACTGACTAATTGTTGGGATTAATTTTAGTCGCATGTTCCTTGTTTCAGATCTCAGATTATCAAAAACTACTTCAGACCTACCCAATATAATGAAATATACCTTCTTTCAAAGTTTTTAAGCAACTTCAACCTGAATTTTTTACTTTAGCTACTGTCATTTTGCTGTCATTGGTTAATTTGTCTATTCAAAGTACTTTTTTTATTTTTGGGGCATATATAAATCTTATTTTGAGATAAAAAGCAATGATAGAAAATCTGATAAAATCCTTTTATTGGCTTTGCTCGTATTCATTCCTGAGAAACATAGAACAGGCGACAATCACCCTCGAACAAAGTCGTTTATCTCTGTGACTTCCGAACGGGTATAAAGTTTAAGCTAGCTATATTCCACCCTCAGAATAATTATCAGAATATTAATTCTGAAATTCTAATACATTATGTCTCTTGCAGAAGATGTCGGAACTGCCTATAGCAGACCTGGGTTCTCACCACGTTGGGTTAGTGTTATGGCTTGAGTTTGAAGTTAACTTTAGAAGCGACGGAGCACCTAGCACGAATTGACAATAAGAGCAAAGTTCAGCGCGGTTCAGGGACTCGGCAGGAATGCGGAGCGCGGGGTGAGCCGGCACCTTCGCCTAACCTCTCTACAACAATCACGATTACCCACTATTTACATCGACATTTCAGTGAGACACCTGTATTAGAGTCTATAGATACACTCCTAATCACCAGTTACTAAATGTTGCAAAAGATGATAAATCCTGAAAAATCAGAAATTTCATGGAAAGGCTGCGTCGCCAAAAACTCTACCAGTGTCAACAAAAAATTGTCATCCTTGTCTCTTACTGTAAAACTCTCCTGAAAGTTTAACTCTGATTCAGACGAGATTGGCGCTCAAATGATGGTACTGTAGCAGGTGAAAGTAACAGCGGTATGCTAGACTTCACGCATGACCTGCAGGTCAGGCGCACACTTTCAGACATATGTCAATTAAGGGCCTCCACCGCCGTCGCCGCTGGGCGTCGATTGAGAGCTTGGACATGTTTGTGGAAAACCTTCACCACAAGGATTGATTCATGGCTCCATCTGTTTTGAGCAGACCGAGTGCAATTTACTGCACAGCGAACATTGGTCGTAGATTAAACTGTCATATGTTCAGCAACTAATGAAGATTCATCGACAGAGAAGACGTTGCTTGAATGCGCTTCAGTTATTTACGATTCTTTCTAATCGTGCTATTAGAAGTCATGGGGTTACTCTGTTCAAATTATGGTTGCGCAAAGGCAATTTGTATTGACAATCTGACAATTACAGTGTTTGCGTTGCTAGTGTTCGCTGGCGCTATCTATACAATGATATACAGCTAGTTCGTTATTTTCCGAGTGTGTCTGCAGTTGGCAATTTACCGCCTCGCAGATCGATCAGCTTCTATTATTGGAGAGGTCGAACGTGTACAAACATCGATTTCGTGTCGTTAATCTGAGGCTGAGTCCCCGAGGTGAGAGCTGACATCGCTGGTTCACCTCACGTATCGCGCCGGGAGATAACGACATCTAATCATAATGATACAAAAGATGAACAGCCTCGAGAAATAACACCCTAATTGCTAGTTAACTGCTTATTTTTGCAATTCACACTGACGATGTGTGTTCATGGCTGGTGTGGTTATGGCTCAATTTAAATGTAAGTTTTGAAGAACTATGACTATCATTAGAAATTGCTGAGCTGAAACTGCTTTATCATTTTTATTTAGAGTAAATTCATCACTTTCACATGCACCTGGATAATAATAAACCTTGTGCCTAACCAGTCAGTTTAATTCCAAGAAAGATTGCAGAACGTCTGAATTCAACGTGTTCGTGTTATCTTGGAAAATGATTAAAATTCCCATCGCCAAGACATACCTTGTTCCAATTGAGCTTCCGCTAAGCAGGCGCTGCAGCTCGCGGTGCGGTGGTGGTAGCCGCCTGGCACGTTCGCCTATAGCGCGTAATTGCGGCCAATTATTTTCTGTTTATCTCTAATTACGCATACGCTGCCAACGTCGACGTCGGCGGCTTATCCACAATCTGCCCTCCGCCCTGAGATCCGATCGCTTTTCTAATCAGCTCTCAATCCTGGTACATGGACCATCAATGGTTGAGATAAATCGGGTCAAATCGATCCAAACGATTGCGACCATCGTACGCAACGATCACTACCGGCTTTCACAAAAATAAGCGAGATTCGTTCCGATTGTCATTTGGATATAATCGGAGAAAATGTACGCGGAGCTAAGTGAATTCTTGGTAGCAGGGTTTTTATAGGGAGAGCATGCAAAATTAGCAGTCATATACCTAACGCGCTGAGCTGCGGTGCTACTGACAAAGGATCACGTGACCGCGAAATGAACTGCAAAGTCCACGCGTGTTGTCGGCTCTGTTTTGGGAGTATTAATTTATTGGCCAGTCGTGCAAACAGAATGATGTGTCAGTTTTTTGGTACATTCACGGCGGCGCGGCGGTATACGACAGCAGTGAAATTAGGGTACATTAAGGCAACAAGGTCAGTGCGGTCATCATGTCCTGTCGGTGTGGTCAGCTGGGCTGTAGAAGTCGATGAGCTTTGCGGTTCGTTGTTTCCGAATTTTAATTTAATTTTGCTGGCGGATACATTATTTTTTTTTTCAACTTTGGTGACACTGAATAAGCTCTGTTGAAACAGTGTAGAGTTCTATTTCAGGTTTTATTGCGGCTTAAAAAAAATGTAATACCTACGACAGATACTTAGGTACCACTAGCATTAGACCGCTAGCTGGAGCGTAGACATAGACAGGTCTAAATAAAAGGTGTCTAATGCCCTGTCTAGACATGCATTAGTGAAAAGCTGACTTATCTAGATCAGATTAGCTATCAATTACTCTGTTCTCACGGCTACTGGCGCTGAAGCGTGTGTAGCCAATCTACTTGTTTGACTAATATTTCTCACATTATAATCGCTTCTTACCAAAGAACCAATTCGTTTCATGGAATAAAATTATGTTTTTTTATACAACTAAATGATGGAACAAGCCTATGGCCCACCTAATGCTCAGTGGTAACCACTGCATATAACGAGGTATTACTCACTGAGCACAGCCATTGAGAATGTGCCCTGTGATGCATTGCACTTACGTTGCTTACGTTTAAATTGTTCGTTCAGACGCAATTTTGGTCGTTTTGATTAGCAAAGTCACTAACGATACATCTTGCTACTTCATCAAAAAATACACGACTGATGAAACGATTCATATAAATGAATCGTCGTTTTGATTAAGATATTGAAAAGTAATTTATGTTTTACGACTTACTGGAGTTTATCTATTGACTATTAAAGTTGGAACTCGTTGCCGTACCCATATAAATAATACATAAAATATAATTTTAATACAAATTACCATCGTGTTACTCTCGTTTTATATCTATTAATATTTCGATTTACTCTATAAGATAGATACTTTACAAGCATTGTTTTTACATTACCAGTGTCTCTTTTTTTGTAACTTTTTAGTTTTTGATGTTTACATTACTGATGCCGAGGTACATATTTAATAGAAATCAAGATTTATCTAAATTACAAATCAAAAAATCAATATGTCCCAAGCACTTTACCTTCACGTTTATGTAATTAAATAAATGATAGTTAGCATATTTGACAGGAAATCCTTATTACTTTATAATGCAATAAGTAAATCATTTTTATGCAATACGAAGGAAAACTGGATCATCTAATTTTATACGTGGTCTTTGTCATTTTAACGATGTAGCTCTATAAACGCTCTTAACCTCGTTGGGTGTGATGCAAAGTCACCAGTCGAATCGCACTCTTTCATAACAACTCAGTGATTGATTACATAAAGGAGGCTAGGCATACATGCACCACTAATCCCAACTACATAGAAGAAATAGGGCTTTTTTATTTTCTTTGTTTAGATGAAACCTCTTTTGTAACGTGGCTCAATTCCTTCGACGGTGGCAGCAGAATCAATGTTTGCAAAACTTGTACTATAACATTTATCTATGTGACTGTCGAGATCAAAAACCACGAGTCATTTTCCAGGATATATTTTTATAACTCGATTATCCTGGAAACCATGACTGTGAAATATATTTTCATATTACTTTGTCAGATAAAAGTAATTATTAGCTCTATATTATATATAAAAGTAATTTCTAGCTATAATTTTACTAGGCTATGGTGGCACAACGACTTCCAATACAGTAGATACACAGCATTATGCCTTGGCCCAGAGTATCCTCTCTCCTTCAATGCCATTAAAGCATTTAAAACCAAATTAAATTCATCCGCGGCGTCGGACGAAACGTATCGCAAGAACTCTGATAAATTACCGAAATGGTGTTTAAACGACTATTACGTGTGCGCTGCGATGAGTATCGTAATCTGACATTACGCACACTGTAAACTTAGGTTTTCAATAATAACTATCAATGTCTAGCAATTAATGAAACTGCAATATTTACAGTACACAACCACGTTTTAAAACGAACGTTTTCTGCAGATAATCTTTAGCACATATAAGCATCCCGTTCTCTAATAAAAATAAACAAATCCTCACTGTACTTAACCATTAAATAAAAGCTAAAAACAAGAAACGTCATAAAAGCAGACCAAGAAGTCTCTATAAATGTAGGTGAATTCATTGTCATTAGCCACGCCACAGGACATCACAAATTAGCTGCACTCACTGAAGCATAACTCGCCACAAAGAGCCCCATATTTTCATCTTATTATCGTAATTAACTTTGTATAAAACCGACTCACAATTATTTTAATGCTTATTAAACACGTGCGCATAAGTGGGCTGTGAGTTTCAGTTACCAGACAGTGGTTCCGCATTATTATCGCCATTGAATCTGCGGTCATTTTGGGCTATACTGTGTGTGTAGGACGGACAGGTGCACCCTTGGGAAATCGACAACTAATTTTTCCATGTAAAATTCCCATGTCAATTCTGAGGTTTTATACCACAGGCAACCCCATTCCGGTTAAAATAATTGCATCAATTCACGAATTTAGCAATCATATTTTACCATTTTAATATGAAACAATAAAAAATATAAAATGTTGGATATTGTTTTTTTAGACTTTTACGATAGAAATGCATCTGACTATAAAATCTTTCGCAATGACCAAAAATCGTAATGTGAATACCTCGTAAATGTTTATTGTTATTGCATTACAGACACTTGCGCACGTTATTTACCTATTTTACTTTGCATATTACAGTCTTTAGATATTACCGCAGTAGGCTTCTTGCTTCTTCTGAATCGGCACAACGTGAATTCAAACGGCATCTTGTCTCATAGCAAATAAAATTTTTACATTCCTCACAGAAAGTCTGTAAATCGGTTGCGTCTCGGTCAGTCATAGACACTGTTTTATGACGTTTGAGAGTCCGGTGCTAATTAGCTTGCAAAAAGCTTTCGACACGCATAACAAATGTTAGGTTTGTGTCCGCCACGGCTGTTGTAATTAGCATCTGTCAATTAGTTAATGCTTTTTGTGTCATCTACAGTAAGGTTGTTTAGAATCAAAGTCACTTTTACTTTTTCTTTAATCTTACCTCCTTTTTAATTACTTATCAACAAAATGAGCATCGCGTCCGAGTATCTAAAGTTCTTTTATTTGCTATACAGGTAGGTACTAGTTTTTTGACTTGCAAGTGAAAAAATTTCAGTGCCTAAGTAAGTATTTAAATTCTCACTAAAGCTTTCTTAATATACTTAAAAAAAATGTTATTTGCTTTTAAATTGTTTACGATCAATCCAAAGTTATACCCAACAGTTAGTGCAGGTATACCCAACAGTTCCCAAGCTTTTTCTTCAACAATTGAGCAAGCAATAGGTGAAATATGGAACATCGTGTTCAATTATAATAGGTTCAATAAATAACAATGTGTTGATAGTTGAATGTGGATCATAGTGAGGGCGGGCGCAACCTCGGGCGTGATTGAATGATTCCACTCTTCGGTGTCTTACTCACCGATCAAACTTTCATATAATTATCAACGCCTTATTAGACAATTTTTACAAGATGGTTTACATTATTGGTTCGTCTAAATTAATCTTTTGACATATAAAACAAACGACTGGGTTTGCATGTCTAATAAATCACCCTTCAATTGTTTTGCTAGGTTGCCTTTTGTTTTTCAATGATGATGAAATGGTGTGAAATCTAATTATACTTAGAACAAATCAAAAAATGTTATTCTAATATGTTACGCATATCATCAAGTAATGAAATGCATCGACTTGAGCAACGGCCGGTAATGATGGTCGTCCATAAAGTGTTGGGAAACCGCTCGAGGGCGCTTCTGACTTGTAGTTAATAATTGGAAGCGCACTGTTTGTACTAATGCTCCATCTAAACGCATAATTCCTCTTTTCAGATTGAGCCATAAATTAAAGTATACTGTGCGATAAAGCTTGCGGAGAACGTGGGCTGAACAAGGAATTCCGAAATTAACAATGGGTACGAGTATGCCTACCAATTCGAATTCGTATGAAACTCAAGTCGATACCTACTAACAGTTTCGTCATTGTTATTTAGAAAATATTAATTTAAGGTTGATAGTGTAAGAGGCATGACACGTAGGTAATAGAGCTGGAACGAATGCTTGTTATCATGACATCTGCCCATACAACGACCTTATAAATAGTTAAGTTGCACGACACAAAAATGCAGTTTTGCTACAACCATTTTGTAGGATCATAAAAAGTTTTTAGAGATACAATTTGCACTGAAGCATTGATTCACGAAACCTGTTACTACTGTGAAGTCAGCCTTGGTGTAATATTCCTATGAATTTGTAGCCTCAGGCAAATTTTGATTGCTGTTAGATTGCCACCTTGATGTCGCAGTTTGAAGATATGAAGACACCTTACGATACACTAAGCTTCTTGATATTAATTTCAATCGCTGCCGTGTTGAAACTATGCTGTCAAGATTCTTATGATAATTTTTACTATATTCACTCATCTCAAGTACGGCGGAGAGTTGTATTAAAAAGTTGAACGAATTTTAAAATCATACTACAGGTGATTGTATGAACAACATTTTGATAACATAGATTTTAAAAAATTTACTAAAAATAGAAAAGTAGCAATAACAAAATCCATGTTTGATGTGCTCGGGTAGACACGTCCGAGTTCAGCTGATTCGTTCTCGTAATATCGGAGTAATTTATTTAATGTTAGAAATAGACCTCGCGAGCACCACAAAGAATATTGGCTTTCACAACGGAACCCGGCAAATTTATGTGCCGCGAGATTTTGCCAGCCTCGCTCAGATCACGAGAACAAAGCATTAACGCGAAACTACCTGTTGTGCTTATTTTATCTACGGCTATTGCTTTTAGTAAATAGTACTTTACTTACATACTTTTATGTGAGTCAAAGTTTAAACAGTTTTATTGTTGCGAACTTTTAACTTCACTACAATTAATATTTACTACCTAAGACTTTGTAAAAAGCTCTACCTACGTACTGAAAGTCATTTTCGAAGAACGAAATATAATTCTGTCTTAAATTCGTTGAAATCCATCACATCTCGCATAAAGTTCAAGAATATTTAAAATTTTGTTAGTTATTATCCAAACAATTAAACTGCTTCAAAATTAAGGTTGTTTTAATATTAATCGCCATAAACTACTGTGAAATATAAAACTTTTTGTTACAACCTCGATGATGAAAATAATTTTCTTTGTGACGTATAAAACTATTCTAAGGCATAGATACCCATTTATGTTAAATGATACCTACACACCAGCGAAACTATATACGTCCTAGAATCATTATCTTGATCGATATATATTTTAGAGATCCCTATACAATACAGTGTAACAATAACTTATTTAATTAAATGTCTTGCTTGTTTGTCATATAAACACAGCGCGGTGACGCTACAACATTTGGCAGTCGAGCTGGTGTTAACGCGCAATATGATTCAAATACGTTAGTTTTATTACGTAACGTAGCAACTGTCAGATTTGTTCGTATTATTGTGGTATTGGTGTGCAGAACCTTATTCGATGACTTAAACTCCAACATAACTAGTTTCTGTTATGAAAAACTCAATATATAATTTCCACGACAAGATAATCGGACAAAGGTGCTTAGAATTACATAGACTTGTATTACGCGAAGCAGTTATTTTGCAGCCTACTATATCTATTCTGTGCTACTAGCACGCTTCCCTTAAACCGCCTCCAGCCAATTCCGTTACTAGAAATTATAAGTCGACTTGTTTGCGTTACACCTGCCTAGAACCGTTCACGTAGGTAATTACGTTAATTGTTCCTTCATAGGTACGGATACATTCATTCAACTACAGGTTAGATAATTTGCAATTCTTTACAAAAAATACACATTGCTGCATTTTTGCTTCAATGTTGATAATTAAGCTCACTTCAAAGTTTATAAATATTAAGTCGGCACGCGTCTAAGTACGTTACATACAATAATTGTTAGACTTTTCTGTACCTTGGTGGGTAATCTATAGGTACTATTTTTCCATGTCATATAATAATATCTAGGACTTAATTTGTATAAACTATAGCTACGTATAACTTAGGCCTGTATTCGCCTTTACTGCTCATTGTCAAGCACTGATCCAAACTCAAGCAAAAAGCTTTATATGAGAATTCTCGGAGCTAATTTTAAATAACGATTTCTTTATCAGAATGCGGTTTATGTAGGTTTTTTAACATAATTATTGATATATGTAGAAAAGTATTTTTTCTAATAACATTGATTAAACATATACTTGAAAATATGCTGCGTGTGATTCAATAAACGTTGTCAACTAGTTGTAGCTAATTAGAATATGCAGTGCTCTACAAATTAATGTGTGTCATGTAAAGTGGTATGATCGCAGAGCGATCTTCACCTAGCGCATGCGCAGCGGGTGCGCAGGCGCATCGCTCGCGTGCCACATCTTAACGGTCCAAGCAGCTGATCCAACCCATTGTTGTTTAATTAAACCAATAATATTACCGAAGCATGTTTTCACGTTATGAGAAAATAATTTGTATAAAATTCAGTTTACAGCTTTAATAAGAAATTAATTAAAATTAATTATCATTTTATAGTGGCATTTAAGATGATTGAGAGTGTTGTCTTGTAAAATACTAATGATGAAATAGGTACCTCATTAAAAATAGCTAGGCATGTATTTATTTACTTTGAAATAGTGACGAGAGATGCAAAATATTTTTTTGTAACAGAATTCAGCCCAAGTAAGTTTTTTACTTATACCACAGATTATATAACTTATACTAAGTTTGTAATTTTTAAATGATGTCGATCGTCTATCTGTCAACCAGGCAAATAACTTAACGAACACTAACAACCTATAAAAAATATCATTCATGCCAACTGCATCATTACATACTAGGAAAGAACATAAAATAACTTAGCACTCATCAAGAGCTTAGCAGCTATAGTCGCCAGATGCCCGTGATCGTGTTATGAAGTCTTGTATTTTCAGCTTTGTGTGTAAGAAACTCATACTTTTGTATATTTTTATACGCATATCTGTTGGTAAAAATTCTCGTGATAAAGCTCCGATGCGAATTCGATCTTACCTAAAAAAAGACGTCAGAATGCTGAATTCACAAAAAAAAACTTGTATCAATTGGAGAGCAACCTAAAGCCTAATTGTGTAAAGTTTCTTGTACCTACTTACATTAGCTAACTGCCTTGAAGAGAAGTTTTATCAAAAGCGATGCAATCATTGAAACAAGACCGCGTAAAGCGGCGCTTGTATGTGTAGGTGTAATGAGGTTCACAAGAGAGTGATATCTAAACAAACTACAAAAAAACTAAAACAGTTCTGAATTTAAATTAAATTCTTACGCTTCAGTAGCTGAGAAGCTTCGTGCTGTGCTTTTTTATAGGCTGCAAGCTTGAAATATTTCTGTTATTTTTATTAGGTCCTACCAATGCCTACGGCTATACATTCTACTTTAAATGTTGTGTGAATGCGACTGAATTATGAAAGCTCACACTGTAAGTTGACATCTTGACGTTTTATCGGAACATTTTGATAAAAAAACACTTATTGCTATGTGCATTGGGGGTCAAGAAAATAGTTTGTTTCAGTGATATTTAAAAAAACGCTCTGCTTCTCTCATACGCTCTCCCCACATTGCTTGGCAGGGCATCAGGGCACAAGAGGCACTCGCGCGGCTCTGCGCTTGCGCTGTCTAATTAGGCGCGCTTCCAACTAATTTGACGCAAACTTCGACTGCCTTAATGCCTAATGAATGGTATCGCACACGTTCATCTGCAAACTCGTGCTTACGCCGTACATTAAGGAAATCTAACCACGGTGTAGATAAACGTAAATTATTTCGCTGTTTAGATTTTAGGCGCACTAATTAGCTGTTTCAGTAACTGAACTTTAGAGTCCGGTGTTTGATATTTTATTGCAAAATTGTGTAGAAAGAATGGAACAAGATATTGGCTACTAAATATTGGTATTAGAAATAAACGCATGCTTTCAATATTTTAATAGAGAAATGCTTTCCATTATTTCTATCGGAGTCGAAATTATAATCATTACGTAATTAACTAGGATTAAAAAGCTACTTAATAATATCTCGCTATTCAAATGTCAATCTATCTTTCTTTATTATAGTACAGCATCCTGTTGGCTAGTTCTGCTTTCCTGGTACTTTTCTCAAAATTATCTCAACTAAGAAGGGGTATCTGTGCTGTGCTTGTTTTTTGATTAGGTGATCTTCAAATTAATAATCTTGAAATGGTTCTTTGTCAACTGTACTTGCCATTTTTTATGTATGAACTCAAGTAAACCGTGTCCAGCGAAACTTTTTGTTAGGTAATTTTGGACCGTGGTCCAGCGAAACCGTGGCCCTACGGGATGAAGCCAAATTAAGGCCACTGCTATTTTATTTATGAAAAAGAATTTCTTTTATTGGACAATCCCAGAGAAATAACAAAGAACATGACATAACAAAGTGTGGTGCAAGCCTTACTGTATTACAATCATTTGTGAATAGAAACTGAACAGAAGCTTAGATTAGTTCCAAGATTTATGATTTGATTTGCAAGAAACTTCCATAGATTTAACATTAGGATTCTCAAAAAGCGGCGTCCGGCAAAAATATAAAGTTGCTGAATCGAAATCGAATTAAATAGATGCTCCTAACTGTAGCTGTAGACGATGCAAACCTCCTTCGGCAGGCGAGTGACGGAGAGTTTTGGAGACAGTTTTAGATGTGACAGAAAAATAATAGATTTTGGTTAAAAAATAATTTTCATATTAATTTACTTGGCCACCTTCCTTTCCCCATTAATTAACAGTAGCGATACAGGAAGAAATATTTCTAGCTTACGATTTAATATTATTAACATGTATTATTGTAGGTAGGTAGATTAGATAATAGTAAAAGTTGCGGCTAGGTCAGCAAGTTACCTATCAAATGCAGCTTTGACTGTGTTACTGTTTTAAATTCAGTAAAATGACATTGTCTGTTTCAACGCAACACCAGCTTTATATTGCCCATTCAGAGTAGTTGCATCAAGTTGCGGCAAGTTGATTATAGACATCGGCAGAGCCTGTGAGTGCCGCTCAGAGGGATTGATTTGCAAGGACCGAAGGACCAATGTGCGTACACAACGTCCATTCATTGGTTGAACTTAAAGTTTGAAATCTATCAAACTCAATGGCGTTCTTTGTTCTTCTTCTTTCATCTATTGGCTTTTGTCATTTTGACAGACACTCAGAATTAGTTAGTCGTCAAGTCGGCTGTCATTTGTTTTTTACAAGACATCTTTTAATTAGCAGAATATTTTCGTTCTACTTTCGAAACAATCACGTTCCAGTAGTGTAGGAGAATATAATTTTGTCATTTTTATGACATGATTTATAATTCTTTTTTATTTTATTCTATTTATTATAGGTAGCTACTTTATCTAGGTAAGTACACGTACAACCTGCAAAATACAAGAGTATTAAAAGTAAACAGTTAATTAATTACTTGGCGAACAAACTTAATTATCTTCATACGGTAAATATAGACTGAGTTACCTTAATAATACTTGTATTAAACTGCCAGGTCTTTAAGTTCGTTTATACCTAATAGTTTATTTTATTGACATGTTATTTCTAGACTAAGACAGGAATATTTTATGACTTCCTCATAATTTTATTTTTTACTAGCTTCGGCCCATGGTTTTATTTGCATGCCAACTATATAAATATTAAGCGGTAAATAGTAAAGGTAGGTAGGTAAGCATCCTGTATGCTGTTTCAAGTGTGACTTGAAACATGCATCATGGAATGCTTCAATGTTATCTATTCTTATAGTTCCTGTCCAAATCGTACAGCCATTGCAGTGTTACAGAAAAAATAAATATGCCAAGTAGGTTTGCATTTTTTATGAAACATTAAATTTTTTCTTCTTGCTTCCATGGAAAAAGCTTTTCATATTGATGGGTATTATTCTCCTGATATTTTTGGGAGTGGTCTTATAACACGTATAGAAGGTATATTTATAGATTTGCTTGAGATCAACGACCATTATAAATAAATGTATTGTGACTACAATGTAATAAAAGCCTTCAGAAGTACTTATAGCATAACAGAAGCATACTGGAGCTTACGCTTACGACAGAAGCAGACGACGGCGACGACGGACCGGTTGTCGGCAATTCCGCACACTTTATAAATAATTATTTATCTCCCTAAAGACACTTTTATCGTATAATTTGTCACGGTACACTGACAACTTTTTAGTAAAATTCAGCCAAAGAATAAGCTGGTAGGGTCAAAAGCCTTTTCTCATGTTGTCGATCACTACCATAAAATATCTAATATGACTTTGCACTATAACTATCTTGAAGTTATTTTATTACTCTTTATTACCTTTGGTATGCCTGAACACAGATCCATGGGAGACATAGTTATATTTTCAATTGTGTCGAATCCAGTCATACTATAGATTGTACTTCTTGAACAGGCTATTTCCAGTTCAGTGCCATTCTCACCCCTACCTATTAAGATATCCTTAGATCTTTTAAACATATTGGGACCTTTTAGTTGAGAGAAAAATAAACGATTTATTTATTACTAGTTGTGCCCGCGACTTTGTCCGCATGGAATAGTGTCTTTGGGTAGCATAGCTTTTACAAACCTTGATTTTATATCGTATCAACAGCTTAAAAATAAGTTTCAAGCTTCTAGCTCTAAAAATGACGATACTTACATACAACTTTTATCCCCCCCTCCTTTAAACCTCTTTCAACCCTTTTTTCGTATTAAAAAGTAGCCTATGTCCTTTTTCAGGCTCTAGACTATCTGTGTACCAAATTTCATTTAAATAGGTTCAGTAGTTTTGGAAGCGCGACAGACAGACAGACAGAGTTACTTTTGCATATAGGTATAATATGGCAGTTATAAAATTCTATGGCAGTCACCCGCCATATTGGCCATTTGGATGGCAATTTTCTATGAACGCATCCCTGTCAGTCAGTGTCAGTGATGACACTGATGACACAGTGTTCTCTCTTTGGAAAAAGTTTAGTAGTCAAAAAAAAGTTTGGGGCATTCCTCGAACCGCACCTAAATGAATCGCACCTAGGCGAAACGCACCCAAGTACCTCCTCGAACCGCACCTATTTGGGTGCGGTTCAAACAGTAGGTATAAATATTAAGTTTTACTTCCTCGAACCGCACCTATGACAATTTAGGGTCTAGTGATGGGGTAAGCAAGTATTATTCACATTTTAATGCATACTTAATTAACTTATTAAAGCGTTATCGACTAGTTAAATTAATGTTAATAAATCCCGCAGCAGCGCACGCGCTATGTAAGGGAAACGGTGACTCATAGCGAGCGTAGCGCACACCGGCTTAGTGTAGATTTGAATGCATTTGACGAGTCCATCCGATTACAGCCGAAAGCTCGCGAGCCTTGTTTACGTCGCATGAACGACACTCGTACCTAATTTGTTTAGTTTAAGTTTTACTGATCACCGGTCCTTACCCAATGGACTAATGTTTTCGTGTTTGTCAATGTGAAAATAATCAGTTGTGCTATAGTTACATGTGTTTAGTAACTAATTAAACATGGAACCCACGCCGTCGACATCAACTGCACCTGCCGAAAGATCATTTGATTATATCACAAGCAGAAAAGGAAAACAAAATATAGTTTTTGATAAGAGACGTCATAGAAAATGTAGACAATATAAAGGCGGAGGCACATTATGGCGGTGCACTGTCAAAGCTTGTCACTAACTACCTTAGCGTTAGATAGTCGTAGTGGAATCAAGTTAAAGTTACTACTAAATCGGTTTCATTCGGCTTGGCATAGTGACACTCGAGATGGTTCGGCGGGATTCGTGGTTTACGGGTAATTCAAATTCAAAATATGTTCATTCAATAAAATCACGAGGACCATATTGATTCCCTTACGACTATCTAACGCTAAGGTAGTTAGAGAAACTTACTTGGACAACTTTTGGAGTTTTTGCGAATAGACGCTCTACTCTGTGATATCTGTTTCTTCTGTTGTAGAGGCCCGTTTTTATTTCATTAAAATCTGGTATGTTTACTACCAAATTAAGCCCCTTGTCAAGGACTTCATCCACCTTCGACTTATATAAGGTGGGTATTGGCTCATTTGATGATATAACATTTTCTTTTAGGTCATCCATAACATGCTTAAGTTGTAAGTTGGAAGGGGAACTATCAAAGGGACAGCTATGTTCTTTGACTTTAATCAGTTCTTCACGGCTGTTCAGAGTTAAGCATCCGTGACAAGCTTTGACAGTGCACCGCCATAATGTGCCTCCGCCTTTATATTGTCTACATTTTCTATGACGTCTCTTATCAAAAACTATATTTTGTTTTCCTTTTCTGCTTGTGATATAATCAAATGATCTTTCGGCAGGTGCAGTTGATGTCGACGGCGTGGGTTCCATGTTTAATTAGTTACTAAACATATGTAACTATAGCACAACTGATTATGTTCACATTGACAAACACGAAAACATTAGTCCATTGGGTAAGGACCGGTGATCAGTAAAACTTAAACTAAACAAATTAGGTACGAGTGTCGTTCATGCGACGTAAACAAGGCTCGCGAGCTTTCGGCTGTAATCGGATGGACTCGTCAAATGCATTCAAATCTACACTAAGCCGGTGTGCGCTACGCTCGCTATGAGTCACCGTTTCCCTTACATAGCGCGTGCGCTGCTGCGGGAGTTATTAACATTAATTTAACTTGTCGATAACGCTTTAATAAGTTAATTAAGTATGCATTAAAATGTGAATAATACTTGCTTACCCCATCACTAGACCCTAAATTGTCATAGGTGCGGTTCGAGGAAGTAAAACTTAACATTTATACCTACTGTTTGAACCGCACCCAAATAGGTGCGGTTCGAGGAAGTACTTGGGTGCGTTTCGCCTAGGTGCGATTCATTTAGGTGCGGTTCGAGGAATGCCCCAAAAGTTTGGTAGTAACTTCCATACAACTTTCACCCCTCTCTTTCAACCCCTTACAACCTTTTTTTCGCATTAAAAAGTGTCCCAGGCTCTAGACTGTCTGTGTACCAAATTTCATTCAAATCGGTTCAGTAGTTTTAGCGTGAAAGCGAGACAGACAGAGTTACTTTCGCATTTATAATATTAGTAAGGATTATCCCTCCACCGCCAAAAGTCACCGTGCCAATTTCTTCAGCTCACAAAATTGCAGACACAGATTCACTACAAAACACTTAGAGAAAACATACAGTTTTCGAAATTTCGATAGCACCGTGTTCAATATTTATTTGTAATATTTTTTAAGGATGTCACATCTGTGTCTTTATTCTATGCACAATGTCGTTTTCAGCACAAAAAACTGCAAGCTAATTAATCCGAGAACTCACGACTCTCTCTCATTTAAAAAGGTTTAAGCTGGGTCATTTGTTCAGTCCATAATGGATTGATAAGGATACAATTGATGCAGTTTTTAAGTTCTTTGTCTTGTTGCTTGTGTTGTTGTACTTAGGTTCTCTAATGACGAATTGATTTTCTCTTGTTGGACTCCTCGGTTCAAATATTAGCTAGATAAATAAAATAGACTTACAACTATATGCACAGTAGGTATATATATCTAGACTATGTCCTTGTTGTTGGGTTATAAATAGGCTAATCAAAGAATATGTCGAATAATTATACTAAAATAATGGAAAATACCAACGCACTAAAATCGTGGTATTGTGACATCAATTTAATTCTGAAGCATATTATAATAATTTCACATAATTACAACATTTATTTACGACAAGGTACTATCTTTTGGTCTTACCTATATTGTCACAAGCTTTATACCTTATGATGATATGAGAATTCTCTCGCTACACTTACGACAATGAACTTAAAAAAATAAAAGGCTTTCCGTGTTATATTTTTCCGTAAACTGCATTTAAACCTGTTGATCCTTAATGAATATAAATGTATTAAAATTTATGGTTAGTACAAAACCTATAGTTACATGATTTAGGATCTTTAACACAACCTTGTTATTAAACTTAAATAATAATGAAAAAAAAAGTTAAAAGGGTAAAATAATTTAAAATAACTTGAGTGAGAGCATTACTTAAGCATAATATAACTTTGAGCTCATAACATGATAACAAGAAGAGAACTATGTAAACCCAATGTTTGGAATAAATGGCTATATTATTATTAGTACAATACCAGTTTCAGATATGAGGGTCTTAGCATATTCATTGTTACAAGCTATATTTTATTTATTTTATTTATTTTATTTAAATAATGTTACTGGCAGTGATTTTAGGGAAAATTAAAATTAAAATTTGAAAAAAAAAAAACTTTCGCTTGGACTTAACACCACCGATGTTCTTATTCGTACCAACTTGATACTTATTATTGATGCATTGTTCAAGATAGTCATCGACGTAATCCGGAGCAGGCCACAGAAGTAGTGTTCTTTATAAAGCCAGCGCAGCGTTTCAATGATACGACGTACGTCAACTGAAAGTTATAAAATGAAATTTTTATTATTTAGGTGCTGGACGACTTGATGAAACTAACGATAAAACAATGGTATCGATTCGGTTGTTGCCTTTTTCTAAACTAACCTAATTTGACAGCTCTAAAATTATAGCCGTCCTTGTCGTTTCAGTTTATGAAAAAGGGACGGCAACATTTTTAGTGCTGTCAAATAAGGTTAGTTTAGAAAAATGCAACAACCGAATCGATACCAATGATAGTGAACTATTTCCACAAGCTGTCAGATGTCAGCAATATTGAATTGTCTAAAATAAATATAAGAAAGTATTTATGCATCGAAACAATAATAAATCCACCATTTTGTCTTCAAAACAAACGACAGCCGAACTATACGAACTACCGGACGCCGTTTTTAGGAAGCCCTTGGCTATCTAGATACAGAAATCGGGCGGCGACAATTCCCACGTTACAAATGTGACCGAACAAACCACTTACAGATAAGAAATTGAATAGAATATTAAAACGACTGTGGTAGGATGAGATGGTATTTTATGGGAGCTCGAATCATTACGGTCAAACACAGCTCTCACTCACAAAACATTGATGTTTTAGCAGATTACCTTTTAAAGTCCCAAAGACTTCATCAGCATATACCAGCTTACAGCTAGATGGTGCTATTGAGCCCGTTCTTCGGCTTATCATACAAGCTTTCTGCCTAAAGTCTTTATTAAGTACTTAGATTCGTTTTAGGTCTTTTACACAGGTGCACATTGCGTAACTAGGTGGCGCACCTACGTGCTTACGTGCTTTTATGTTTGTGCTGTGGAAGTTTTAAGTTGGTATGTGTGCCCATTGGAGAAACGTATTGTTAAAGAGATGACAAAAATTGGATTTATTACAAGTGGCTAACCTTTTACTTTACTGCAATTTAACATTATTATGAATAGTGCTCTACCAAATAACTAATAATTTTACATTAGTTCGCAAATGCAGTGCACTAAGCTTGGCGCCGCGCCGCGCCGTGTAGGTACGCTCGATACAATTTTAATGAAATAATAACTTAATTACAAACACTGATAAGCTAATTACTAGGTTGTATTATAATTTATTGAATAAATTACTATGCCAAATGTTTGAAAACATAATATTTATGTACTTAATATTTATATAATTATAGTACCTATAAATTCGTAGTAGTGCTTCGCTCGCGGCTATCTCAACACTTCGAGTATCTTCTTACACCAAAAATGACAGTAACATCAATAATAATTACACTATACGATGTTTCCTGGTTGTAGTAGTTATCTAAGTGTCTGATGAGACACATTAATCTATCTTTAGAATATTTTATAACAGTTTGTATGGGTGCTACGAGTAACATCACTCATTTTTATCAAAATATTCAGGTTTGTAATTTCGTGACCGAGTAAGAAAAAAGTATTTTGCAAACCTTTAATGCACCGAATTCAAGCCTTGTACATAATTTTACCTTATGAGTAGAGCGCATAATACCCATGTCGCCAGCAAAATTGTTTTCACCGAAAAATAATGAAGCCAGGGCAAAATGTGAATCACGATTGACGACAGCCCACTTAATCGCCGGGTAACATAATATTGCCTTCCGTGTAAAATGCAATAAACTGGCGTATTTACAGAACGTTTTTATTTACTTATTATTCGGTAATAAAACTGTAGCAAGTCCTATTATTGTATTCTGTGGCAAGGCTTTAAACATATTTTTGTAAAAGTATTGTGATGGACTGGGCGAAGGTCAAATCAAAATACTACTTTGGTACCGGTAAGTTTATGTTTCGTATTTTTAGACAAACTTTATTTTAAATCTTTATAAATACCTATATTTTTTTACTGTCGATTAGCAATGTCAAATAGCATTGTGTCATCGAAAATCTAAAATACTTTCGATTCCTAGCTATCATATAATTTCTACCATTTGATAAACCTAAAGTAAATAAAGCGTGTAAATACTTAGAGGTGTTTTGATAACATCTAAATAAGAACCTGAATAGAACGCGATATTGGTTTATTAAAACATACAACAGGCAACAATAAACATTTATTATCATAGATACAAATCAAGGTGCATGCCAAACATAATTTACAATCGAATAATGAACCATGGCAAGATGTGACATGGAACGAGGCCAGGTCACCGCGGCTTCGTAACGAGCACGGATCTACACTCACCTTCGAATCCTTGACCCATCCAGAAGAGGCTACTCAAGCATAATGCACCGCAGTCCTGTCGCCGTACCTAGATAAATAGGTATTTAAAATACCGTATGCCGTGGGAACCGTGACGGGCGCCCGAACTAAGATAACCCTGCGCTCGCGCCTGAGCCGTTCACTCCCCGCAACCGCCCCGTAGCCGCTCCGCCGCCGCCGTCGTACCGCCGCCACCACACCAACTATGATATCTAAGACGAACAATGAATCAAGATCCATTCGAATTAATTTCGTAACTATACATTTTTCATCAATGTTATTATTCCCATAACTGTAATAGTAGTTTGGAAACAAAATAGGCAGGTCGCAGGTTCGGCAATACAAAATTCTGAAGTTAATCAAAATTGAATTGTATTTTGCTGAATGTGAAGGTGGAAGATCAAGTGCCACTTTGAGCGGTTTAGTAGAGACAAGGCTGCACGCTGCGAGATGTCATCTCCGACCCCCGTTGCGACTCGCGAACAATATTGTCTCTACCAAACGCATTGTGAATTTTAACATCGATTCCGCTCATAGGCATAAAACTTACGAAATCACATTAAGGTATTCAAATTACCTTCTTATATGCTAATAAATGACGTGTTGCGTCCAAATATAAAACTATTAAGATGACAAGCTCGTAAAATCTGTTGTAGGTATATCCTTACTTTTATTGGTTTTGTCCGCCGACTTTACCAGCATTGTGAGTATTTTGATAAAATGGATTGTCAAAGTCTAGACTATCACTCGACCAATAAATATTCAAATGAATACCTAGTCTGAGCCAAATTGATTATTAATATGACTTTGGTTTAAACTTGAAAGTAACTAATTCAAAACAGGTTATATACCTACCAACACATAGGTATGTATAAGCAATTACTATTTTATGACAAGTTGATTCGACGAATATGTCTATTCACGCCGAATTTGTACTTTGTAGTTTCCCTCTATCGTAGACTGCAATAAACAAGTCGTAATACAGTTGTAAAAGTTACCTCACCATCGCATCACGTTATTATCGTTATTTTAGCGAAAGAATGACACTTTACTCAGTGGCTTTTTATTCTTACGCGCAGCAAGTAACTTAAATGGAACATGTTACAAAATTACACTTACTAGCTATCATAAATTTCATCAAAATAAGCATACCTACCTAATTTACATTCTTATTTTTACAACAAAACAACTAAGTAGTAATGTACGTACGCAACATACATTTTTATTTTCTGTGACTCGCTCTGCTTAACTGTTTTTACAAGTTAGTTTGAAGACATTCGCCCTTTCAGGACCAACATACCTTCTATTCTTCGAAATGTTCATTAGCTATAGAAAGTTAAAACTAATAAATAGAGTAAAAAAAAAATGAGAGAAGTTTATTCCTCTTTATATTTTTTACCACCTTATAAATGAATGTATTTCTGTATAATTACCGAAACGCAGCTAACGTATAAAATTCCACTTTTTCTGTCTACTGAACTAGTATCCAGCTCACCTGTTAAACAGCTGTCTTGGATAAAACTGTAATACAGCCTAGAGACGTTACATCTGCTATTCACGGGACATTCTTTCTGAAAGCGTCCGTTCCAATTTTCTGATTAATTAACGAGATAAATTAATAAATAACTTTAAAAACACTTTATGAGTAAAGTACCCAAACGTATTTAAGACAATACAAAAATTATTGGAGTAAGTAATAAAAATAAAAATTTCAATAGGTACACATTTCATCTCGTTTCATGTCTTTAAAAAATATTATGATAGCTATTGCCGATATAGGTACCACGTTTTCAGAGTGTAGTGTATAGTGAATTAAAACCAGAAAGCACGTTTACAAGCGAAATAGTAACCCATTTAAAAAAATTGGGGAGTCTCCCGACTAACGGTTAATATAGATTCAACACAAAGATATGATAGCTTACTAGTATCACAACATAAAGCAATATGAATCGTTTAATGCGCGCCATTGATAGTTATCTACTTTTTATGACAATGCAAATGGATTTTTGAAAGTAATATCTGTGTTAAACGTTTTAGATTGGCCTACACAATAAATCTTTTAGACACAAAGAGCTTTTGGAAGTCCTCTTTTTGGATTATATCTGTGGACCTATCAAAGCGCTTAATGATTTAAAATGAGGTCCAATTCGTATGCATTTATTTTAAAGTAGCAAGCATATCTAGCTCTTTATGTACCTACTATATTTTAATCAGACTTTTTAGCCATCAGCTTTACATGATTTGATTATATTCTTATTTTCATACTAAAATTGAAACCATGTCTTTAAATATTCCAATGATCAGGCAGTTTGTAGCAAGGCAATAAAACATAGAATAAAAACAGGTAATTTTATTTTAAGCGGACCGTTCAACTGAGGCAACACATCAAAATCGCCGCTCACCTGTGCTATCCCACGATCGTCCGTCTCGATTTACAGAATGATATCGCAAAATCGAAAGGCACATCGTATTTTGCATAACGTTTTACTATAAGTTGTGTAGCACAATGCCCCGTGACCTACAGCGGATCGGCGCTATGGACAATCTATTGGACTCGTAGGTCACCGCAGATCAGGACACGATTCAGATGTATATTTAACTAAAAACCTTTATAAACTTGCTTGAGGCATTGCATCTTTCAATTAGTTACATACCTATCATTCAAGTAATACTCAAAAAATTCAATATCTTCGTGTTTTTATGAAAACAATGAGAAGATTAATTATTATTAACCGTATATTTAACTTTAATTAAGATGGTCTTATTCAGACGATAAAAAATTATCTGAGAGCTTTAGCACTCGTAAAACACATAAATCTTATTGTTGTTCAATTTAGCTTAACTTCCTGCATCGACCAGTCGTAAGCTCGCTGCGGCACTTCCAAATAGGTGTTCTGATATTCTTTTTCTTAATAAAAATAGAGCAAGAACACGTTTCGATTTTTTGTACCCGACGACCTTGCAGCCAAGTGGCTTACTGTTACACGGGTACTAAAAAACGAAGAGTGTGATAAATCGCAGCTATTAAAACCCACAGAAAGCTCGCTTTTAAATAACAAATAAATTTCAAGTCGTGAGCTCCCTAAACGGTCAATATGGTAGCGAGTTAATCAATCAGAAGACTCGCACAAGAAGATCCACTTTTACTTTTATTCAATAACTAAGCTATTGAATATGTATGAGAGAGCTGCGGTTAATAACATCATCTGATCGCTATTGAGAGTTTCGACATTATTATTTTGTTCGTCAGTGTCTGTCAATCGAAATTGGTGTTCGGCGAACATCAAGATTACTTATTAATGTTTCGGCCAGCCTGTTGTTCGCCTTGCTGCAACTGAGGTGACGACATGTTTATTTAATTACTTGCCTTGTGTTGTGTTGTGTTTTTTTCAATAAGAATAACGTTTAACTTGTGAGCACAACGGTTTACTAGGTGACTTTTATTTACGAATTGTCATGCAATTTTACCGAAAATGGTTTTCCCTGAATAGCATGCAGGTATTTTAATTCATTGGTTTATTCGAAAAAGTCTCAGTCCCATAAAAACAATTGTCACGGTGTCCATATTGCGTGAATATACACGGTGGCTTTATGCATTTATGTACACCAAACATCAATCATCTGTCGTTAAACAATCAACTTTCTTTTTTACGAGGGTTTGTTTATTATAGCTATCTAAAATTTACATAAGTGACAAGTTTATAACAGATTCCTCGGAAAGGAGATGCATCTTCATTAAAAATAAGCTTTTGCTTACTCAAAAACTCTCCAGTATTGGACGATATGTTTTTGTATCATTTTTTCTTATTGAAAGCTTATTGAAACAGTATTTCAGTAATATTTTTGTATTATTATGATAAGTGATTACCCATATTCATTGTCCATGTAGTATTTTTTGTGGGTAAAACTTTTCTTTAATATAATAAGTCTTTCGTAAAAATGAAACAAAATAATGTTTAATAGCGTTTTTGCCGCAAGGTTAAAGTGACATTGTATATAATAATGACTAAGTATAGCATAATTTTGAAGATCTAATTGATCTTAAAATAATCTATAATCACTTTTCTCTACAATTATTATTAAGGCAACTAATAATAAGTCTGAGTAGGCTATTTCGTGCTACACAATGCATCTATTCGGCTAGAAAGTCGCTTATCAATTCAATTGTCTGAACCACGCCTGCGCGTCATGCCTACATCGTTGCAGCAATGACGCCTATTTCACCGTATTTACATGAAAAGCAGGTACCTACCTTCTGATAACGCTTTTGATATACCTAAAAGCTATTACAACTTACTAACGTCGAAAATTGCTTGGCGAACTTGCAACCCTCATCCCTAAAGTCACAATGAATTAATGTACTGTAATTGAATGCCTCTTCAAGGAAGCTTAGAGCCACAAAGTATCCCTGTAGTTTATAGAGAAGCCAAACTTGAAGCATCCAAAAATTTGCTGTGGTTTTTTGCATTGGGGCGCATTACTTTGCACTTTGATACCAAACCAATAGCGAGTCGAAGACTTTACGAAATGTTTTAAATAATAGCTTATGACTTTGGTATAGTTTAGCTTTTCGTGCCGCAACAAGCACTGGAAATCGGCATTCTGCGTGAAAAAACCCTCATTGTGATGAGATGTCATGAGCGTAATGCCTTTGTATGCCACGTAGGAAGACTTTAGTGTAACCTGTCTACTGTCTAGCCATCTAATTCTATGCAATAATTTATTTCAATAAGTTTTTGAAATCCTGGTAATTGATCTGGCCGCCGTTTTTCAGAAAACCAATGCACACATTTGATTTAAACTAAGCATACTTTTTGACAGGCAAAAAAAACAATGCAGTTCGTTACATCCTGATGGTAATCAATAATTTCAAGGTTTAAAATCCGCAACGGATCTCAAACACACTGACAAGGCCGAAAACGTGGAATGTCTAGAAAATTTAGTTAAGTATACAAATATAGCTGAACAAAGAGATCTGAGCAAATAACATACCTAAGAATCGGTGTATGTACTATGACGGCCTTAAAATCACAACAATGCTAAATGTAGTTGTGATGACTGAGAATGAGTGAAATGGACCGAAAACTACCGAGAAGTGCCTCTTATAGGGTAATTCGCAGTCACAGAGGACTTTATGACATTTATACTCCAACAGAATTATTTCCAGCGCATAATGGACGGTTTATACGGGGTCAGTAACATGGCAGTACAGTAACCCAGTCCAGCGCTGACCTGTTACTGGGTGCATGTAAACAATAGTTTTGTGCCGTTTTGGCAGTGACTGGGTCCGAAACCAAGATAACTGGGTCCAGTCACTGGCATTGTGTAAACCTTGCATAACGATAGCCCTTCATGAAAATTTTGATATTTGCGATCATCAAATGATGTTTTCCGTTTCATAGAAAACAGCTGATTCTCGTGATGCGTAAATAATCTTGATTTCTATACAAATATTATAAAGAGGAAAGGTTTGATTTTTTGTTTGTTTGTTTGTTTGTTTGTATGAATTGAATAGGCTCCGAAACTACTGGACCGATTAAAAAAATTCTTTTACCATTAGAATCCTACATTATCCCTGATGAACATAGGCTATATTTTATCCCGGAATTCCCACGGGAACGGGAATTACGCGGGTGAAACCGCGAGGCGCTGCTAGTATTTGATAAAATCTTGCAACGTAGAAGCGCGTTGATGTCTTTTGTATGAAGACAGCTTGTTCATTTTATTAAAAAAAATTCAGGGCGTCTAGTTGAAACGACGCGTGACTTTATTAGTATCTTATTAGGGCTGGTGAGTATCTTATTAGTAATCTGTTATTCAGCGCAGCAATGCAGCCAGTGTCTTGGACTTGCTGACGTTTCGGACAAAATATTTTGGGACACAGTGTCCCAATTTGGACACACTTCCGATTGGTACTGATTTGGATCAAAAGAGCTATTCATAAATCGTTTGCAACGGTTTATAGTTAGCTTAACTGTTTTATGTGTATTTTGTTAATATTGTAAATACTGTGTTAGTCAGTCATAAAATTTAAAATTAAACTAATTTTAGAACTTCTTAAACGACTACTGGTCATTGTTAATTATATTTAAATACCTATTATAAAAATACGCCAATACATTACGTTGAAACGTAATATCCTAGAAGACATGCCCGCGGAATATTTACGAATATTTTCGCATGCGAATGAATAGCATAATTTTAAAATTGTTATGCGGCACACCCAAGTTGCTATCAGAACCTGTCCTTCGTCCGTTGCATTAAATTTTGACCATAGTACTGTCTACAAAGTACAGCAATATATACTTGAATATCTTTAAAAATGCTAGCTTCCTGTCTATCAAAGTCTCAAACACAATTTATTTCACTAAACTGGTATTCTGGTTTCCAGAATGTTCAAGTTTTCATGACTGTTATCCGCAATATAGGTACGGCAAAGAAAAGTAAAGTAATTGCCCGATTTCTACTTTTTTTTCTTTATTGATTGATTGAGGGACGTTGAGTCATCTTACGGCAATGTCGGTTGCTTATTTCTACTTTGTCATACCATGTCATACACCAAGCAAGCACACATACAGTGCTGTCATGTCATAGTGTACTTATCTTTTTCTAGCAATAAAAGTGGTATATGGCGACTTTCTCTATTCTCCTCTTTTCGCATTACTATATTTTCTACTATCATAAGTATGCAAGTCTCTAATAAATAATATGTGCGCTATTTCGGGACAGTAGTGTTAGTATACAACGCGTCTACTTTACAAAATGTCGTTGAGTATACTTAGTCAATAATACTGTTTGACCATTCTTTGTCCACGCGTCCTAGACAGCGGCGCATTCATGCATAGTAAATAATTACAGTGATCATCGGTATACCTACAGGTTAAACTAGAATTGTTTTATAAACGGGGACCGTTATGTAGCGGAGATGACCTACAGTTTTTAGTCCATCAAACTCAGATGGCATCTAAATATTAATTTTTTTGATGTAACAATGTTGTTGCAATTGTTGCGTGTCTATATATTAGTTTTGAGCTAGCAAACAAATAAAAATGTTTTCGGGGTGCGCAGTTTTATTTACATCTTTGATAATAATTAGATACCTGCCGCTCAATACCTATCTGTGATTGTTGATCGAAGTAACTGTAGCAACCCGAATCTGACCGAATACAGTTTTCAGAGTGAGAATGGAAGCTTAATTCGTCAAATTTCGAGATGTTATATTTGCTATCACTCACCACCTACACAATTCATTGTTCAATTGTTTTTGCTAACCGTAATACTACGGTGGTGGTTATCCAGGAGCACCGACTTCAGACAAGCAGGTGTAAGCGCACGCGCGCATAGAAATAGAAAGGCAAAGGCACATTGCAGTAATTATTTAGTACAGTTATCCGTAATGGGTCGTTTTGCGAAAGCTGCTAAGTAAATAAGCAGCGTCCTGTGGTTCCTGCCGGGTGCACAAGCGAGACATGCACGCGCTAAGACGCGCGCCGGCTAGACAAATGGCAGTCGTAGGACTCGTAGGACAATAACAATACGTTGGATATCCTTACTTTCTTACTTAATATTATAAATGCGAAAGTAACTCTGTCTGTCTATCTCACGCCAAAACTACTGAACCGATTTAAATGAAATTTGGTACACAGATAGTCTAGAGCCTGAAAAAAGACATAGGCTACTTTTTAATGTGAAAAAAGGGTTGGAAGGGGTTTAAAGAGGGGGGGGATGAAAGTTGTATGTAAGTATCCTCATTTTTAGAGCTAGAAGCTTGAAACTTATTTTTAAGCTGTTGATTCGATATAAAATCAAAGCTATGCTACCCAAAGACACTATTCCACGTGGACGAAGTCGCGGGCACCCCTAATATTATATATTAAAAAATCTTTTTCATTTATGGCTTCTGTCTATCCACAATTGTAGTTTGTTTTGAAGGCAAATCAGTCTGAATAAGCAGCTCGACTGTTTGGATAGACGCAGACACATATATTTTTTAAGTTACACTTGTCTTAATACTCGTTCTGTTTACCTAGTTCTGATTAATATTGTCCTGTTATATACCTAATTGTGTTTTTCGATGGCCACTTTTTTAGCGCAGCTGATCACAGCTCCACGCTACTCAAATACCTACTTCATAATAAAGAATTCCTGGGGATAAGCTTAACTATCTGATATACCAACCGCTTGCTGGGTATATGCTATAGTATTTTTTTTATTAATTACTCCGAACATCATAATTGATACAATAAGTTGTAGCACTAATAATATTAATGATATTTTCTTTAAAATATCTTGGCTCGTGGAAGCAAAGGTTGTAATACGTTCAGTTTATTTAATGTTTGGTTGTCAATACAACCAGTGTTGATACAATTTTTTTTTTCATTACAAAACGAGGGAGAGTTTTTTATTTCTTATATTCAATTTAAAAAACTTGTTACTATTAAATCATTTGATATTCCGGATATTTTCATATAGCCGTGATAATATTTGTACTGGGCGTTTCGTTACATGAATTATTCAGATCTTGTTATGATTAATACATTGGTTGATTATAATGACCATAACTAACAATTACTACCACATATTTAATATTTTTAGAGTTCAACTGAATATAAGTAATCAACATTTTGTCGCTTTTTCACTTTCGTAATTCTATAAAATAAAACTTTTATAATTTGCTTTTCACTTCAACAAACGTATATTCACTGTATTTTTAAATGTTTTAACATCAGTTTAAAATATCTAAAAGCATGTTACATTAGACATAGACATAGACATAGATATAGACATAGACATAGACAATCATTTATTCGCTTTATATAGAAATCATTACAATAGATTAGTTACAATTAAATTAAAACTAATACAGCATTTACGATATTCACAATATTTACAAAATACACAGTTGAGCCATCTACAAACCGTCATCTTGTGACTTGTAGTTTACGCATTTCACAAAGTATAACTTAAAAAAAGCTATTTTTAACCCCCTATGTGTCTTTCTGCCTGTTTGTCTGTGCCTTCGTAACTCTGAAATCCGATTCGGATGCAGGTTTTTTGTAAGAAATATTAATCTGGTTCTTAGCCATGTTTGGTAAAAAATGATAGAGCTGTTTCCAAGTTATGTGAATAATCATGAGCTCTAAAAACCATTTTTGAGGAATCTCAGGCATGAGATTTGATGAACTGAAATCTATACTCCAAGGTCTGATAGTGACCAGCAATGATAAAGAGGGTCTAAGGAGATTTTCATGGTCGAAGGTTTTAACAAGAGAGGCCTTGGCAGACCAACAGCCAGATGGGAAGATGACATCGTTGCCGTACAGGGGAAGCCCTGTATGCAAAACGCCCAAAATAGACACGAGTGGCGTTTGAGGAAAAAGACTTATGCCCAGCAGTGGGTACTACAAGCTGCCTATGATGATGATGATGATGATGATGAGGGTTTTAATATTTTTTTTATATAGTTTTAAATGAGCACAAGCCTCTTAACGTCTCAACGCATGTTTTACTCATGCCTTGACCGTTTTTTTTTTCGATTTGTTCTCTAAAGTAATCTAATTCTGATTATGCCATTAAAATTAGCATAACATATCACATACTAGTCGGTAGGCAATGTCTTATCTTATGATAAATGCTTTATGTTCATTAGGTGTGTCGATCGAAACGTGTTTTAGAATAGGTAGATAGTAAAATAAAATGCTATTTCTGGATTAATCTGCGACAGAGCCATGATATACCATCGCAGCTGACTCGACGGCAGTTCATGGAAAATGTAATACGTAGTTCCTACGTATTACATATGTAGGAATGCATTCTGCCAAAATTACACACTAAATATCTCGTTTTGTATGAAATGTGATTCGTGCATGGCTTACGGAAGCAAGGAGTCTTTCGAAGTTCAAAAGATTCTTCGCTTCTAATATTATAGATCTGTAGAATGCCCACAGAGCACTTCGAAATTCGAAATTCAAACTGGCAATTTGACACGCGTAGCTCAACATCAGTGCTTTGATCACGAATAAATGTGACAATCGCAAACGTATCGTAATGCTAGCGTATCTGAGATACACTGCGCTGTGACACTACAACGGTTGGCAGTCGAGCTGGCAATGACGCGCAATATAACTCGAATACGCTGACGCGGCGGCTGTCAGATTTGTTCGTGATAGATGTACAGTTCGAAATGCGAAATTTGACATGATACTCGTAGCTCAACATCAGTGCTCTCAAATGAAGTAAAACCTAGTGGCTAAACTAATAATATAATATAACTCAAATGAAGTAAAACCTAGTGGCTAAAAAAACTCGAGGCTAAACCTCGTTTTTGTAATGAAGGTTTATGGCTGAGAGGTATAAGTTGTTACTCCATCTAAGTAAACAATATACCAAACACTAAAACATCCAGTACATTGGAGCAAAACTAACCCACCACGTCTATATACTATTATAAAACTGTAAAAAAGACAAAAACTAAAATTAAAGATATGGATAAACTAATTATGCAGATCTACTAAATAAACGATTCTGATTCCGAAAATCGAGTTTGTCTGTTTGTCTGTTCATCTCTTTGTTTGTTCGCGGGACACGCCTAAACAACTGGACCAATTTCAATGAAACTCATACTATTCAGAAGCCTTTTTTCCGGAATGAAACATAGGCTATATTTTATTGAAATGAAAGACGTGGATTCGTTCAGCTTGACCTCTCTAAACTATAAGCCGCCTTTGGCACGAGGTTTATCGTATGCTGGTTGTCAGATATTTTGGTGGAAAGTTTCGCACGCGTACGAAGTCGCGGGTATCAGCTAGTCATAAATATAATCCCCATCATCAACTATACTTCGAACCAACTACCTATATATTTCGCAAATAGGATGCTGCAGCGGCACCGCTCGGTTCTAGGTATAACCTTAGGGCAGAGGCTGTCATGTCCGCTGCAGGCGATGACAGGAAGTGTCGCAGCGTGAGACACGGGCCACGGACATAGAGAATATAGATCAGTGGGATATCAGCGTGTAAGGTATAACCAAAGACCTGGTGGGTTACTCTCGATCACAGTTCCAATCCGGATTCACGGAATTTGACAGATCTCGTGTCATTTTGTACTGAAAAATTACAGGACTTCTGTCAAAATCTATGGATCCGGATTGGAACTGTGTTCTAGAGTAACCCACGTGGTATAACACTGTGGCGTGCCATAGAGTAAAGTTTTTTTTATTTATTCATTTAAAGGGTTTGACCGCTGTGCGATTAAGAAAAAGTTTTTTTTTTTAATTATACCCAGCAGTGTTGTTTGTTTCTGAAACTCGACTGTGAAACTTCGTAGATATAGCGAGGTCCCTCCACTACGCACCTCTTGTAGCATTCGATTCATGAACAAAACTGGTATATTTAGACTGTTCTACTAATTTATTGATTATTTTCTATTAATGCTTCTTACTTAGTAATTTGATCTCTTTGCAAATACACATTAAGTTGATTGAGTTGTTGATCACATACGGGTTTTATTTTCTGACTTGTTTGATTTCTATAGAACATAAAATCGTATATTTGTCTACTTATGTAGCTCAACTGCGGTAAGCTCTGGGACGGGCCGTGGCCGGGAGCGGTGTGCCGTATTCCACGGGTCACAGGTTAAGCGATACTTTATTTTGAATAATTTATATGTCCTAGCGCGATAGACGGCGTGCCCTCCGCCTCGAACTGTTTATGGTAATGCGGGATATCTCGCATTGCAAATGCGCTGAATGTGTCGCCACCCGAAGCCACCGCTCGAGATAAACACCGGAATATATTACACTCAGCGGAAAACGAACCTCTTTAAACACAAATACATTAAGTATACTTTTTATTTTATTATTTTATCTCACTATCCTTTATGTGTTAACATTGTAATATGAACTCGATCACGATTGAGGAAATATTGTGAAAACTTTTTATTTACAGTCGCTATTTGTGACTCGAACGATTTCATTAAAATCGATGAAATATGTTCAATTTTTGCAAAAGGTTGTTATTAACGTCAACTGTCCACTAAATCACAACTGAAATAACAATCGATCGAGTAAAATTAATTAAATCGATTCTGACTCGCTACCATCCATGGTAGGTAAGACAGGTCGGAGCGATCGTTACGCTCAGAAATTCACTTTTAAGAAATTGTCATTAATCAAAATTAATGGAGTTATTATCGCACTGGAACTTTCAAAAAATATTTATTGCGCACATAAATCAGTGGTAAGGGCCGACCGTAACGAAGCAGGCGCAGAGCTTTCTAGGACGAGGCAGGAGGAGCAATTAGGGCTTCTGCACACGACTGCGGCATGCAGCATGCCGTAGTTTGTTACTTTAATAACACCTACTTCTATAACACTTATTAAAACAACGGAATAGTATCATGCATTATCTAATTTTTGAAATTTACATTCAAATGGCCTCCAAAATCCGCAACTCACTCCATCTAAATCATGTCAAATAAGTAAGGTCTTTTTATGATGGTTATATTCATGAACTAAAGAAAGTGTTCCATCCCGTACCACTTGAGACGGGGTGTGAAACGTCCAGTTAGCGCTCGGCATGCTCGCTCAGTCTCGCTGCTCTACCTTCTTGCCCGTTAGTTATCTTAATAAAGCCTTGTCCGTAATGCGCTTATCAATAACAGGACCACAAATTCTTGCAATTTTCGTGAATACTTCATAGTTTTTTTTTGCGTAATTTTTCCCATACTTACCAATGACTTCGTAGTTGGTGACACTATATGTCATTTAGATGCAACTACGAGAGTATAAATGAAAAATAAAAACACTATTCAGACTATTTTAAACACGCGTCAGTATTAAAAGGTACCCACCCACTCATAAAATTGTTCATGATTCCACCAATTTAGCCTAGCAAGCAGTAAGATCAGTCTGTGTCGTAACCATTGTAAAGATTTATAGGTGTTCCAAGATAGCGTCCGATAACCGTCAGAAAGTAACTTTGTAACAAAATAGCGAACAATATGACGTGATATTTTTAATAGATAATGATGTTGATGGACGACAGCGACCGGCCGGCGCGCGCGCACCGTGGGAACAATATTTCGGCTTTACAATCTCCGCGTTTTGCAATCACGCGGTAACTTATTTTATATTGAACATCTCAACATAAACAACCTCATTGTTCTCGACAACCGAACACAAACAGAACTAGTTCTTACCGAAGACGAGTCAATCAACTAGGGATATCAAAACGCCACTTAAATAATCTCGGGTCAACTCATAAAGCATCCCAAAAACGGACGTTTAAATGACTACGAAACCAAAACAAGCTCAAGGCCCATCCAATGCAATTATCTACAGATATACGGAAACAAGGAAACCTGCTCGATCAGAGATTAAGAAATCGACGCACATCGGCAGTGCCAAGTGCACGTACTTTGATTATAATTGGCAATATTTTAACAAACAAAGTAGAGCCAGGGGCTTTGTGCCGACATATTTATGTGACCTGGGGCAGAGTTGACCCGGTCGAGTTGCCAAATTAATGAAAGCTCAGGTCGAGACACTTTCTACTGGCCGCATGCGTACCAACATTTTCATTATCGATCGCTTTCATAATTCAACTGACATTTTTCTTCCATTCAATTGCATCGGCGAAAAAATTACTATGGGCTCGCTTATTAAGAGTTTTTAATCGTTATTAAGGTACCTTAATTTTTTATCAGTCAATACCGTTGCAAAATACTGGCGTTGCCTTTATAATAATAACGAAATTCCAGCCAACATATTATACGTACTGAGTACGTACATATGCCATAATAATTTAATTTATCAGATCGCGTAATAAAACTACAAACTGGATGATTATAATTTTATAGTTGTAACAAGTTGGTTGCGAAATTTAAATGGTATCTAGCATTTGAATTTTTCTGTAATGACATCAATGCCGACTGCTTATACATATTTATAAGCATTATTTATGGAACTACTTAAAATAAAACATTGAAAGTCTTGACTGATTTGAATGAATACATTTATATAAAACGGCTATTGTATTTTCTTTCACTGAAGAATAAGTGCTCTATAACTGGACCACGATTTCGCATTTTATTTTTTTCAATAATCGATTTCTACGGTTATGGCGAATACTGTAGTTGCTTCCTTGACATGATTGATTACATGAAATATATTATTTATTATTAATAATTGAGATAATTAACTTTACCCGTGGTAGAGTAGTGTAGGTATGGGCACAATTTGCAGAACTCGTAATCCATAATGTAAAGTACCTTCCTATACCCGTTCTAGCATTTTTCAAGATTGGTACACAGTGTTTTTTTTACATTCGTAATTTTTTGCGTAAGTGATACATAGTAATGATACATTATTTTACTGATAGATGAAAATAATATTCGTATTTTGCTATAGCTTGATTTCAATACAATTAGTTTCTGTTTAGATTGTCTAGATCTTAATTTCAGAAAGAGGTAGAATATCTACTATTTTAAAACTTGGTCTGACCACGTCTGTACAAAGACGACCTCGGATTGATCATTTTAGTTTTTTATTTGTCTTATTGCACCTACACGGCGATATAAATAATCGAAATCGATTTTATGGATCGATAGCAGACACTAAACTGTTGATAATGATGATTT
The DNA here is from genome assembly GCA_947507515.1 of Eulithis testata. Lineage (NCBI taxonomy): Eukaryota > Metazoa > Arthropoda > Insecta > Lepidoptera > Geometridae > Eulithis > Eulithis testata. The sequence goes on from OX382194.1 coordinate 7,815,990, forward strand.
TCGATTTCGTTTGTTAAAACAATTTCCAACGTTAGAATAATGTTTGCTTTATTTTCGAAAACGAGGAGGTGCCCAAAGAATACGTTATGTAATAAGGTAATCTCTTGACACAGACATACAGGCTTTTGTCTTTCAATATGAAAGACAAAAGCAATGACAGAAGCCATCAATGAAAAACAAGTACCTACACGACTATAGATTATAGTTTGAAATAAGTACATAACTTAATTTAAAAAAATCCAAAAGTTTTTAAAAATCTACTAAACTGCTGCATTTTGTTAGTATTTTGCTTTTTAATAGTAAATTAATCATGTCTGTTCTTGACAAACAAATGAACGCCTCTCCTGCCAAAAGGTAGTAAACCGTTGGCATATTTCAACCGGCTTACGTTTACCAGTTTTAAAACCGTAAACATTTTCGTCAAAAGTGCCATTTATTAATTTTTACGGTTTGTTAACTGCTCATAAAGGATCACGGCAATTACGTTGATGGTTATAGCTGTCACAAATACTGACGACAATGCTTCCTCGAACGGTGAAAGTAGATAAGGGGTATATGAATAAATCATCTGTGGCAGAAGACATGTTTGAGATAAGACCGATGAAATAGCGTTGGGTTGAACAGGCGGTGTACAACGTGTGACACGGTGCCGAGCCTCGTACGTCGTGATGGACCCAGCGCCTGCTGAGCACACACACTGCTTTTGTATGCGTGTGCATCAGATATTCATTTGTTTGTGCTTAACCGAATCCTTTCGATTTGATTAAAACTTAACAAAATATCCTAGCGTGTCGTATATATATATAAATTCTACTTTGAACACGATCTACTTTGAACTACAATACAAAATAAGCCTAAATATTTGATAATCAAAAATATTTTCAACAAATGAATCAAATGTACTCATTTAAATTCTGTGGTTGCAGACGTTGCAATAGTTTTTTGAGCTAACACATTCAATGCCTTGTTTAACATCACATTTGTAATTTGGCATCTTAAAATGCCAAATTACAAATTGGATAGTTTGCTGCTGTGTTGTTGAACAACGAACCTACATTTATTTAGTGAAATCTCTATCATTACGGAAGCCTCCAGCTGTACTTACAAAACATGGCATTGAGCTTATGGTATAGAGTACCACATATTTTAAACTATAAAATGAATGTACTTACCTACTCTATGAATGTTAGCAGTAATAGGCATATAAGTAAATGGTAATGTGATCAGTTAGGATTCGTATTTAGATTATGCATTGAGTAAAATTCAATTTCCTCGAACAAAGTGAAGTAGGTCGATCAGATATAAACGGCTATTGAAAAACGAAACCATAGCAATAATCACAGCGGTAAAAAGGTCGAGTCTGGCGGCGGCGCGGCGGCTTGCGACAGCACTAAGGCCCGCTACATTGTATTCACAGGAACTTACGTTTGCAAAGAAATGATCAATAAATTTTAGCCGTCAATAAAGATATCGATCAAAATTACAGGGTTCCGATGATTTAACAAATATGAACGGATCGCCTGCGTGGACCGCGCAGGGTGGCCACTGCCGAGCTCTTCCATGAAACTGTAATGTTATGGCCCTTAACAATAATTTAGCTCGTCCATGAAAGCTGAACCAATTTCTTTAATTACCGGCCGAATTGAGCTGTTGGAGTCACTTAATTAAACTCAGGAATCTCTTTATTTGTAAACATATTTTACGATGCTATTTCGTTTGCGATGTGTATAATTATCGAGAAGCTTGCGAACACGATCAGGGTTAATGACTTCCATGGTTTCGAAAGTATACACGAAAAGTAAAATAATTGTCGTACATCAAGCTTTGAAACAATACAATCATTGCATGCCTAGTGGCCGACGCGCGTAAGTGGTAACAGTTAAATTAAGTTTTTTACGGATCGCTGGAGGTTGAAACGAGATATGAAGTGAGCGCTGCAGGAAGAGTATTTGGTGTAATGTAACAAACAAATAGTTCGTGCGGATAGTGACGTGAGAACCGCAAGTTGTAACAGTGATCGTCGGCCACCCCAACGGCAACGGCCGGCGTGCGATACTCGCAATAAAAGTTGAGTGAGTCTCATTAACGCTTTGCGCAACCTCGAAAGCGGCCCTTGGGCGCTCGTTGCAGAGACAAGCAACGCAAATTACTTTGGCACCGTTTGACGGCGGGAAATTTCATTACCACGAGCACATATCATTATTATCTCGCTGGCAATCTACATATTTTACCCGGTAATAAATGCGCGGGTAGTTTCACTTTCGGACACTGGTTTTCGAAAATGGCCTCACTTTATAAAATTCGCAGCGACGCGGCTTCGTGAAGGGCGTGCTACAGTTTTAAGTGAATTTCTTTCTGACCTCTTGCTCCAAGGTGCTGTTCCCAATTACTTACATACACGACATATAATTTGGGGTAAACAACATGAATGACATTTACAAAGTTTGAAGCGAATTAATTTCAATAAAAATCAAGTCCAGTTTATAATGGGTGAAATGGAAATTGCAAATTAATGTTAAGTAATTCTTTTAATTATGGCTAGTCGTTCATTTGTATCTCTCCGCCTTCGACAAGACACTTTTCCGGTTTTCACATATTATTATATGCGTAGCGCTGTCAGCCAACATAATAATTCTTTTTGTAAAATTATTTTAGCTATGCTACTAATAAATATTTTAAATTGAATTTAAATTGAAGAACCCGTAGATCTATAAACATAAAACAATTTGTGGCATTGCCTGCTACAAATTGTACATATTGTAGAACATAGTCCCGCGGCCAAAGCACACGGCGCGCGTTGATGTCTTTCGTATTGGAACTGTCGAACAAAGTTTCGTAACAGATTTTTCTGGAGCTAGAAAGATTTAAGGAATGACTTTGTTTATAAAATATGATCTTTATTTACTAAGATTACCAGTGAAAGTTATTTATTTAGTTTTTGAATTATTTATTTATTATATAATTATGATTTATTTAACTTTTGCCTGCGGCTTCATCCCCGTGCGAATTGCCTTTTCTCGCGGGACTAAGTTAGCTTCCCTTTGTAAAACGCTATTATTAGGTAGTTACCACTAAAGCTGATTGCCATCAAGTCATTCAAGAATATTAAACACAGTGTGACAAAGTGAATTTTGAAAGCTCATTACACTTTAAAGTGGAAAATTAATGAAAAATTAATCCTTAGATGGCACGTTTAAACTGTATCAAGTTACAGCTCGTTGAAAGCGTAATGACAGACCACGCCTCGTGTAATGGCTACGCGTGATTTCACCCCACATCACACTTGAAAATCATTTTGTGAATTTAATTTTTGGAAGTTATCAAAGTCCTCACACGTTTTCTCCCGCCGCGGCACGCTAAGCGTATCATTACTTCAATTGAAGCCTGCAATTACTCGATCGAGTCGGCGTAAGTTTTTTATAAAAGTAGAGCATCGCGCTGAGTCTCCGATTGATTAATTGTTTGCATGTGAGCGATACGCTCTGACACTTTCAGGCGGTGTTTTCAAAGTTGCAATTACTGTGTATGAAGAAACGCAGATTTAATCGCCTGAAGCAAACTGTGAAAAAACTTTAATAAAAAAAATATTTCGAACTCACCTACTGCTTGAAATGGATTTTGTAAATGAAATACCTAATTAAATAAGAAACATAAGAAAGAACTGTCAGATTAAAAATCTTTGTTGGCCATATTCTTGTTAATTAATATTATATTAATTCTTATCATTAATCATCATTCGGATAAAATAACCAACCATTGTTTTATGATCGTATGCATAAAAAGTTGACGTCAACATAAGCGGGACACCATTTCATCCCGTAATATCAGGCAGGCAGCGGAGCTGTCATCGCAGCGTTGCTGCATGAAAAGGCAAGATATGTCAGTAATTATTCCACGTCACCGAAAAATTAAAGCAAGGATATGAGAAGTAAAGTCGAATAAAAGTTGCAGAGAAACGACCCGAGCGAAATGGAACGTCAGCGCGAAGGTTGATGTGTCGCCGAGGGCGCGGAGAAATGACGGGTCAGAACATTGAGCAAACCTGTACAGCGACACACTGTGCGGTGCGATTCAGCATTGTGCTATCTTACATATCAAGGAATTTGTACCTAGCGTTCATGCAATGTAAAACATGGTGTCATAAAAGTTGTGCAAAACTGACCAATCATTCACCTGATGATAAAAGCTCGTAGATCACTAAGATGACTTGCGTCCAACTAGTAATTTTTTTTTAAAATAAAACTCATGCGGCAACTGAGACGCACAAAAGTAAGAGACATCGCATCGCACTATGTGTCATCTCTCGTAAATCGATTAAATTCCGTGTTCTTGCCGAGAACATACAGCGATCGCGTGACGAGCTTTAATTACTGAAGGTGTCGATTCGAAAATCGGTAAACAGAGAACAATTTAAAACTTGGGGCAAATCATTATTATTAACCGAGAGATAAGTGCAAGGCTCGCTTTTCGTTATTTTTTAAACTTCCGTCTTATAAAATAAACAGAATTTATGTTTCGCATTTTAGCCTACTTACACTTTTTTTATAAATGTTGAGTGTTGTTTTGTTAATGCGTCAATTATAAAAATACTTTTTTGACAGAAGTTATGGTTTACGAATCCAATCTTCTAGGCGAGTTTTCAAATTTTTCCAAAGAAGTATGAATGTTTTTTTATTTCCAATCCAAAGTGTTTCGACTGGAACAATTGGTATCAAGCTATCTCAAGCCACGCTTCTCACCTCCAACCGCCACCTGCAACGTGCCGAATAAACAATACTCACGAAGTTGGAGCCGACTAGGCAATGTTTTATCGCTCGCAATCGCGCCACTCATCTATTACACGAACTTACGAACTTACCTACTAGACCGAATGTTGTTGACCCCTGACCTCCCTCCTTATAGGGAACGTCGAGTGACAGCAGCGTGCAAGCATCCTACTCTCATATGGAGATGCCTGGCTAGGATGAGGCAAGCAACCCTGAAAGCCACAAAGCCGTAAAGCTTTTAGATACATATTTCGTGATTTTTATTACATGCATCAAATTAGCACAAGCACGTAGATGTTTTAATATGATTAATGAATATAGATTATCACAGATAAAATGATTAAAACAGCGCATGAAGCATGCACCTATGTCAAGAATCTACAGCCAATTAATAGACCTACCACTCAGCTTTTGACATCGTCGTGAGAGTGTATCGGTAAATAAGATTTCAGTCACCGATAACGAGCTTCTATAAGCCAAATTATTTAATTTACATTAGTTGCTTACTGGGAATCTGGCATTTAGGCTATCTAGGCTGATCAGTCAAGCGGTAGAATCTAGATTGACTGAACGATTTATAAGCTAATCCTAATTCAATATCACTTTTTGCACGTCTGATAAGTTTCGTTTGAGCTCCTGAGAGCATTGAGTTGCATCCGGAATGACGAGACGCATTCAGGCAGGGCTTTCACCGCCTGCTTAATTATTTAATGCACTGTCTGATGCCGATAACAATGTGGACAACTTGCCTGTCCAAGTCTACGTTTCCAGCACAGCTTTATCACAGTAACTACACTGCATGGTTCATGCACTCAGCAAGGATTACAAATATCGCAATAAACTGGTCTCTACTCTCAAAGCTCTACATTGTGACTTTTGTTTTAAATATTTTATTTTTCATGTAAAGGTGTATGTTAAATATTGATTTCACAAGTATTAGCAAACGGCAAAAACTTTAGCAAACTGATCCAGCTTTCTCTGTCGGGCTATATTTTAAGCTGTTGAGCTTCTAAAATTGTTATTTACATACAGTCCAATACGAGATCGGTGACTGCATTAAACTGTCATGCATTCGATTATTATTTAATGGGATAAACGTGAGTCGTGTCGAAACCATTCGTTATTTTAAATCGATCAAGTAAAATATTTGTTTTTGATAATTGTCTGACAAATTCTGACGAGTTTCAAGGCATTTGCATAATATATATAATTTAACTGCAGTTAACAGCGGTGATGGCTTTGATTGCAGTCAATTGACATCAGCGTGCTTTTTTCTTTATTACAATTAATAGTTATGTAAACCTTGGTTTATTTTAGAATTTACCGACAAAATTACACATTATAACTGTGGGCTTATATAAGTATTATAGTAGGTAAATATACGTATTATATATACTATAAAAGCCTGACTATAAATTACGACTGATAAAGTAGGTAGGTAGTTCTGCGCTATAACTACGAGTGTAGCAGAAGTAACGGTGGCTCTTTGATAAAATTATCTTATAAAGTGTACTATAAGTGCGTAACTGCATCGCTGTCGCAGTAGTAATATGGTTTTACCGTAGTGGTTTCACATAAGCTGCCTTAAGCAGAGCTGAGATCATGCGGTCTAAATACCCGGCCATCACAATGCATCAGAGCAACGAGTGAAGGGCGCTCTGTTCTCGGATTATTTTAACTTGTCTTTTTCAATGTCAGCGTTTAAAATAATTGCATCACAATTTTAAAATGCGAGGCTTTTGCTTTTAAGACGGTTTAAAGTGTCGTATAATATGAGTATTTCCTGGAAATTATGAGACACTTCGGGCGTGTGCGTTGTAATGGGTGTTTATTATATAGGTATGCGGAATGTTCTTATGTATTTACTACGTAATGTAGAGCGGTCTCGCACCGCATATAAAGCACTGTCTCAAATAGTAATTAAAAAAACTCAAAATGTTTACTCATCCGAATACAGCCTATAAAGTTCCAATAAAATCCGGTACCAATTTACTCTACTTGTAGCATGCATTGAAAGTCACTCGTTCCTATCTCGTCTCGTGTGAATTTCATGAGTCACTAATATGCGGTTAGATTCAATATTTTTTTCTAAGAATCTATCCGAGAATCTTATCCTATAGCCAATTCCAAGACAAAGAGCTTTGAACGTGTTGCGCAAATACTAAAGTGCAGCTAACCTGAGTAATAGCAAGTGACAAAAGTAGGTATTTTTAATCCTCGATTAGATTTTGTAGTAAATTTTCTGTTGATTTGATCGTTTGACTTCAATTACTGTTGGCCGTTTAACCCTTTATTACAAAGCCCTACCACCTTATGTAGAATTGCATTAACATAAGAATAACATTTATTTCGATCTTACCGTCCGACCCAAAATCGCCATGTTTTCCACCAGTATAATACCCACGCTGTCGATTTCGCTTACCGAAGAATAAGACCATAAAATAGACGACACGCGTTCGTGACCGACTCGGCCTTCCACTCTACTGGGCCACAATTATTTATATTAAATTTACGGAAAAAACTCTCTCCCTCTCGTGAGGTTATCGCCCATTGTTTTGAGTCGGTAACTATTTAGACAATTGAGGGTCGGATAAGTTGTATTGCCTGTGTCATTAAATACGCAATGCGAACCGAGCGTGGGCTGTGCGCTATTGTGATTCAATTGGAACATAGCTACACGGCTCCGGCGACATTGAATGCTTCTTGAAATCAGACCCGCATCGAAATACTTAGGTACTGTTTGGATACAGTTTTGAAACAACAATCACTCCAAGCTCCGATTATGAAATGATGCATAATTTATTATTTATGGCTTGCACAACCAAGTTTACATAAATTATTACTCTAAAGAAGATTACTTTTATAGATTTTTTATTGCTGACAATTTTATTGAAACTAGGTGAGTCTCGTGTCTCAATACTCTTCAGCTAAAAAAAGATTTCTATCTTTGATAACCCAAGTTCATTGGGTCCCAAATCTCGAACACAGCACGATTTAGTTCAATATTTATAGCTATAAAATTACCTACGAGTAGGTATTAGGTGTTTTAAATATGCAAGTAAACACATTTTAATAAACGGTTACTTGCCTACGAATAAAAATACATACATCATATCATAGAGGCATCATAGAGACCTTGAATCGGTAAAATCTATGTTCATCTTTGTCCTCTACGCGAAAACGTTATCATTATTTATAGTTTTTGCCTGTATCAAATCTGCCAACAGTTAAAAACTACATCTACTATAGATTTAAAATGATTAATAACAATCACATGCAAATAAAGCCTTTTATAATAGCTGGGTGTCATCGACAAAAATAAAGACGAGAAAATAATACAGGCAAAAATTATAAGTCTTGAAATCAAAACTATCGATCTTAAATTTGAGCTTTACTGGATGGGTTTAGGTCGTTTTATTAGTTTACAGGGCCACATTGGCTACTTTCTGACTCCATCATCAGATCAGCTCGCTGCTACTAAATGCTAACGGGTATGCCACTTTTATCGGACATCGGGAAGCGGGTCAATATAACTTGCAAAATTTGATTTACACAGAACAAACAAACAATAAAAGCTGTCAAAAAAACTTTCAAACAAAAGATGTAATACTTTCTTCTTTTGTTTTACCAATCAAAACTACAAAATAGTAGACGAGCGGTTTGTTAAATATGTGCGCATGTCTAGCACAAGTTTTGTTCCTTTTTCAAATGAAAAGCTTTCTTTATATTTTGACTGTTCGACATAAAATTTTCGTGCTAGCACAACATCCAGTTTTGATAGCGTAAAAAATGCTTGCTAAGCCTCTGCCTTTACACGCCTGGAGGCATGTATAGTACTTATAATAATAATAATAATAATAATATAAGCCTATATTGCTGTTTGTTTTACAAATTTCTTAAACCTATCCAACATATTTGCCTTACTAACTATATTTAAATGCACTTAAAACAATTTTATTTATTTATCGGCAACCGGTTCTGGCACAGCTTGTCTCTCGACAAAGGCCTCCTCTAAAAGTTTCCATTCTCTTCTATCCTTTGCAGTACGAGTCCATTCTGGCCCTGCAATTTTCCTGATATCATCTTCCCATCGTTTATTCTGTCTTCCTTTGCTTCTTTTACTATCCCTTGGGTACCACTCCGTTATCTCTTTAGTCCATTTATCTCTTTTTTCTCTTAACATATGCCCCGTCCATCTCCATTTACGTTCTCTAAAAACTGTTTCTATATTTTTGAATTTTGTTATGCTTTTTATATCTAACATTCTTACTCTGTCTCTTCTCTTAACTCCAACCACACTTCTTTCAATCCCGTTTTGACATACTCTTATTTTTTGTAGTTGCTGTTCTGTTAGTGCCCATGTTTCACAACCATATGATAGGCATGGTAAAATACAGGTGTTGTATACTTTTCTTTTTTCTTTAATAGGCATTTCTTTGTTTTTCATGATTTCACTGAGGGACCAATATCGCTTCCACGTATTTGTCACCCTTCTTTCTATTTCTTTTTGCATGCTATCGACTGTCGATATTAGCTGACCTAAGTATACATATTCGTGTACATACTCTATTTGTTCTCCATTTACTAGTATATTGCTTTCTATAGAGTTAGTCATTATTTTGGTTTTTGTTGTATTCATTGTCAGACCGGCTTTAGAGCTTTCATCAGATAGTTGTTGCAGCATTTGGTTTAGACAACTTGGACTTTCAGCAAACAGTATTAGGTCATCTGCAAAGCGTAGGTGATTTAAGTTTTCCCCGTTGATGTTAAGTCCATTCGTGGTCCAATCCAGATTCCTAAATATCATCTCTAGGACTGCTGAAAATAACTTAGGCGAAATAGGGTCTCCTTGGCGGACGCCTCTTTGGATTTGAAACTCGTCCCCGGTGCTTTCCAATCTTACTTGGGCTGTGCTTCTTGAGTATACGTTCCGGAGTATTCTTATGTATTTTGACGGTACTCCTTGACTTTCTAGTGCTTCCCAGATGTATGCATGCTCTAAGGAATCAAATGCTTTATTGAAGTCCACGAATCCTAAATAATAGATCTTGTTATATTCCCTGTATTTTTGAAGTACTTGTCGTATTACGTGGATGTGGTCTATGGTTGAGAAATTGCTACGGAAACCAGCTTGTTCTTTAGGTTGATTTTCGTCTAGTATAGTGGAAATTCGAGACAATATAATTTTTGAGAACACCTTGTACATGTTTGACATTAAACTTATCGGTCTATAATTCCCGATATCTCCTTTATCTCCTTTTTTATGCAGTAATATTATTGTTGATTTCGTCCAGTCGTCGGGAATGCTTTCAGTCATGACAATTTCGTTAAAAATATCAGTTAGTCTAGGAGCGATAACCGGACTTGTAGTTTTCAGTAGTTCGTTTGTTATTTGGTCTGACCCCGGGGCTTTGTCCAGTTTTTGTGTGTTAATTGCTTTCATTGTTTCTTCTTTTAGTATTACAGGTATTGGCTCTAAATCCATGGGTGTTTCTTTCAGTTTTATGTCTTTTAGTTTTTGACTGTGGTATAAGTTTTTATAAAAGTCCGTGGCAATTTTTAGTATCTCTGGTCTTTTGCTTGTACGGTTTCCTTCTTTAGTTTTCATATTTGGCATCCAGAGTTTCTTTTGATTTAATTCTTTAAATGCCTTTTTTGTTCCACCGGTTTTTTCTATATATGTTTTAAGGGTTTTCTGCCTATTTAATTTTCTGTCATTCTTTATGTGTTTGTTAATCTTCTTACTTATCTCCGAGATCTTACTTTTGTTATTTCTATTTTTTGTATGCAGTAGTTCTTTTCTTTCTTTAATAAGCTGTTTTGTCTCAATTGAAATAATATTTTGTTTACTATTCTGGTTTACTTTCATCGTTTCGCTCTTGAGTACATTTAGTATGTTGTCATATCGTTCTTGTGTTGTTGCGCTCTCATTTTCTTTTTGTGTCATTAATTTCTTTAGACTGTTAAGAAGTGTTTCGCTGTTGCTGGAACACACTAAAGCAGTTGTGCTTTTATTATGGAATTTTCTACTCTTCTTTAAATGTTTTCCTGTCAATGTTGCTCTTAACATTTTGTGATCTGAGTTAAAATTGAGGTTGTGTACAATGGATATATCGGTAAAAATCTTAGCATTGTTGGTCATAATAAAGTCTATTTCATTTTTATATAGTCCATTAGGAGAAATCCAGGTCCATTTCTTAGATAGTACTTATAGTGTAGTGTAAAATCAGCTTTCGATATAACGAGCTGTTTACGTTTGGTAGGAGCGCCAAAGCTAATACTTTCCGAGAAATCTGTGTCAGAGGTCACACGGACACGCAAGAGTCACTGTAAACACTGCTTTACAAGATAATTAATAAGCGTTTAAGGCGAATACCACTTTAAAGACTTTCATTAATTAAAATCGATAAACATCTAATTGATTTATGTGGGTTATAATAAGGCCTCTCATTATCGTTACAACCAACTTTACAGCGAACAAACCGCGCCAAGTAATTTGATTTATTCGTTTGTAATTATTATAACACTGTACCAATAGGCAGTTGAATGCTAATAAGAAAATATTTGAATTCAAATGAAAAATATCTTTGATTTTATTATTTTAAAGCTTTATTTAATTAAGTACTTTTTTTTCAGGCTTACCTATCAGTTGGGACAATTCTAAAGTGATAAAATGAATATTGTTTGTGCAGAAAGTATGATTTAAAATGACGTACACCGACTAACTAATATTTCATTGCAGGAGAGCAGTGTAATAAAGGTAACACGCAAAACAAATGACGTACACATGCGTTAATCGACGGAATTTTTCTTATTATTTATCTTCATCAGTCGTGTAAGCGACGGAGCTTTGTAGGCCTGGAGCCAATGGCATTGGTCTTAGTTTTATAGACAGATTTTGTAGTACGTTTTAGTGGGTAACTCCCATTTGTTCTAGAGAACTATTACGTCTAGAACTGTTAAAACTTTTTATATCCCTAATATCTGGTAACTTCCATTTGGTTAGGACTATTGAAACGAAAACTAGCCTTAATGGGCTAGTTTCAATAGTCCTACCATGGAACTACAGGGATAAAAAAAGTTTTAAAAACAGTCCTATAGAACAAATGGGAGTTACGCGTTTTAGTTAGGTTTTCAAAACTAATCGTTAAAGAACTTAAGATATTTTATAGATAAATAAAAGCTTCAAACTTGGTTTTACGCATTTTTTGTATTCAAAGTTTAGTGTAGTAGTATTGTGTGGTTTGGTCTTCATAAAAGGGTATACAACAATATTACTGATCAAATAAAATTATGTAACTATACATAAATACCGCTAACTCTCTGACTATTGCGATTTATTTTTCTTACAGTCATGTAATACTCGTGAAAGTTGCGCCATTATCGTCAATTTTATATTACCTTATTATTATCTACTTTGTCTTACACGCACAGGTAAGGTATTTTTTGATAAAAAAAAGCAGGTACTTACCTATTTTTTAAGCCATTTTAATCTTAGTAAAAGTGGTTGAAAAACATATTTTATACCATTACCCCTCTAAAAAGGTTATTTTATTCACTGAAAACAGTGAATAAAAAGCACTTTTACTCACTGCTTTGGTGTTTGAATTTATAACACATATTTGACCTCCATCTAATTATTGTTTTTGCGCAAGGAGGTTGTATAGCATTGGCTATACGACCTCCAATTTTTCTTTTTCTCGTAGTCATGGTATAAAGTATAGTATGCAACTCTTGAATAAAGCGGATTTATACCGAGGGCCATGAACCACTCACGTCGTTCAGGAATCGAACACTTGAACCACTCGCAGTACGCTGGTGATTCAATCATCATGATTCATTTATGGCCCTCGTTTTAAATCCGTCTTTTATTCACTAGTTGTATAATATACTTTTAAAGAGTTTGTTATGAACTATTCCGTTTGAAAATGTATAAGAATGGTGTGAATCAATTAATTTAGCAAGTTTTCTAGAAAAAGTAACTTACAGCAAGACTGGATATTACCTACTTAGAAAAAAGCTATTCGGCATAGTATAATTATTCCCATGCATATTCTTGATAAAGTAGACGAATCCTACATATTTAAGCTGATAAATAGCATTATTTCAAGTCGGTTGAATCCATTCTAAGTAAAGTATTAAGATAGCTGCCGTGCCGGAATAACCTACAAGCTTGGACGAATAAACACACTCCACAAGAACGGTACCTACACCTTTTTGTACGAGTACCTATGTACAAACAGAAAGCTCTTCTCAATCAACATACTTAAATGTTAAATTATACCCAAGTAGCCAGGTAAGTGAAGCAATCATTGTTTTGTGCTCGAAAATACGGTCATTCAGTGCATGCGAATCGGCGCGATGCTATGTCGTCGGCGCGCGGGCGCCTTTCACCACAGGTCGCAGGTCAGGGCGCGCTCAGGTGCTCCGCCCTCACTGGCGCTCCCCCCTCTCCCCTTACTCCCCACCAAGTGCCCTATTCAGCTGTCGTCGCCTGAACAACGCCACAGCCTCTGGGAACAACACTTATGAATTATTCCAGACCTGCACTGTTTAGAAACAATTACAAAACAATACGAATTGATAGTGCAAACCTCACAATGCTCATTGTGAGCTTACGATTCTCTTGCAAGTCACCGACGAGGCTAATTTCGTCGGCTCGTTAGATTTACAATAGTCATGGTCTTTAATATAGAAAGTTTTGTATGGAGTACTGACTTTGGTGCTTAAAACAACCGGTGTCAATGTTTCTTAGCTGGCATGATAATTTCCTTTCTGTCGGGATCGAATCAATTTGTCGATAAGTGTGCAGCAGTTGAAGTGTAAGCTGCTCGCGCTAAGCGAGGACGGCATTGGTGCCAGTGGCGGAAGCTGCACATAGCGTTGCGAGTCGCGAGCTTTCGGCGGTTCCCACGGCGCCCCTCCCGCGCCCGTGCGGTTACACAATGAGAGGTGAACGCGGATCTAAGCAATCGCTTAACCTCGCCCACTGCGCCTGCGCAGCAACGCGCCGCACCAAGCCGCAACACAACACGATGCACCACCAATACAATGCCGCTGCGCGATACAACACTTTTCGATTTGTATTTACATGTTTTCAATTTGTCATTTCACATTCATGTTTTACATTGCAGGCGCGCCTTTTTGACTTGACTGTACCTATTGAGCATGGTCGTACGTTAACGAGTAGGTAACATTAATCGGTAAACTTGCAAATTACCTCGAAGGAAGTATTTTGCAATTTTACAGATTGCAGCCTGTCCTCGACCTGCACGTTGCTCTCGAAAGCTTCAATTTTACCCGTCAACCTCTACAATCAACGGTCAGTAGGAAATGCAGCTTACTTTTTAATGACTTCCGAGTGACACGTTACATGTTTATGTGTCATCGGCATATTTCGGAGCACAAAGCGCTGTGTCGGAGTGATGTGATGAGGCGTTTGTGATTCGCGGTACGTGACGTCCATCACGGTGATTGTCTAGGCGGATGATTGCATGTACTGCTGAATACTTTCGATACATCCGGCAGTTCGGCCGGGGTCATGACCGCTCTTTTTGTCCAGCCTCAGCACCACGGGCAGAGTGCACGCGACGCAAGCGTGATTATGTTCGACGCGCTTAATTATGCTGTCACATCGTCACTTGATGGGCAATAGTGAAAGCGAACCATTGCCGTAATAGTGGGCAAAAATAAATATGCCTTTGTTATCACTTACAACAAAGATAGAGACGACGGCAGACGTCAAGAGGATAATCACGATTTAACCACGTGCATATAAAAATAACGAGTTTTCGGCATATTAGTCAGTCTCCGTGCATAATGAGCGACGGAAAAACAGAATCTGATTAGTTTGCCAGTATTGGTGAACAGATTTGCCATAAATAAATCAAGTCAGATTTACATAACAACTTTACAATGTGGTGTATAATTAAAATTTTAGTTTCAATTTACGAGACAAGGTTCTTCCACACCTCACCTCAATATTGCCAAATATGAGTTCGTATAACAAAACGGTAAAATTTTTATTCGAATACAATCAAAATTATGATCGAAAAAACATCGCTACATTTACAACTAGTATATTTTTCCCTCTACTGTAAAATATACATCGGGTATGGTTTTGCATTATTTAAAATTCGCAAACCAGAAAAGCAACTTCTTACAAAAACCCGAACAATCGAATTGATTTCAATCAGAAATAGGTGCGACAAACAAATAGGTATGTCTACATTGTAATTTTTCTTTTATGTGCATAAAAGGCGACCGGTTTTATGAGTTCTCGATTTTAAAAGAAACGTTCTCGATTGTGTCGGAGTGTGCATATTTCCAACTGGTCGGTTCCGGCTTCGGAATGGCCCGGTCCTCCTTGAAGCTGAATCCGACGGGCTGTCTTTTAGATCATCGCCTCTATGTAGGTATACGTAGGTGTACAACATTATTATCTCTACATGAGTACGTACTAAAACTACTAATACGAATTGATAGACTACTAAACTACTAATCAAACGAATACTTGAAAGGCACCTTTTTGTAGTACCTAAGCTTTAGTAGCATATTATTATTATACTGGAATTTTGAAGCGCGCCCTTCTTGCGAGAGCGCTATTGGTTTGCAAACTGTCGCGTATAAAATGCTGGGGCATTATTCTGTATGACTTAGGAGATTCCTTGCCGTAACCGTATGACGTCACCGTAAGGAATGACATTTATGGCATAGGAAATACGGCATAGGCATAGGGCGATTTCACGCCGCTGTCTTGCCGTGCTGCGTAACGCGCTTGTATTGGTCATAGTGAATAAGGCCCCTGGTAGGATTGCCTACCTCAAAAGGTGCTGACAAACGTAATGTTTTGACATGTCTTTTTTTGACTACCTCTATTTGCATTCTTTGTATTGGTACAATGGGACGTTTGTTCTCCAAAAGAAAAACAGTCGAAAACCTATTTTTAGATGGTTATAACGTCTAAAAAGGGTGTTGCATATCTACTATGGGGCTATAAAACTGTTGTGCTCTCTAGATACTTAGTAGAAAAATTTATTTGAAAGATCTCTATTAATAAATAATTAAACGGAGGCTTTGATTAGATATTTACAATGGTGGAGGCTTGTCTGCAGGCTGCAGTCGGTGTCACCATTATTGGGTATGGGCAGTACGGCCCACTCGCTTCACTTTGTTACATTCTAGCACCCACGCTAGAACTCATTTCCTCCACCTATCTATGTACGAGTAATATCAATGATCTTTGCAATGATCTGACTTTTAATTTGCAATTTGTCATATTTCGAACCACTTGTATTAGCAATTTATTTTAAGCAACAATATGGAGCAATAGCGTAATTTTTTTCGAAAGGAGCAAGTGCTGGTTGTTGATACATGTCTGAGATTACTCCAAGATGTGCCAAATAGTCTTAGAGCCTACCAGGAAACCTACCACGATGACAAAGAAAAATCGAAAAATGAATATCAAATAGGCTTAGTGACGTAGGTGGTTATTTTTTGAGAGTTTATTGTAAGTCAGAAAACAAAATAACACAGATCATATATAATACTATACTAGCACTTAGGCCGGGCACGATATTCTTTCAAAAAATAAAAGCTAAGCTCTCTTTCTATTTTTTTGCGTGGGAGCTTATAATACGACGTAGAGTGGGCATAGGATAATCTATCTTTGGTGAGGGCCACAGGCCAGCGCCACCGCACCTCCCAGCCGATAGATCATCAATTTATATTGAACTGTCACGAGAAGTGTTGGACGAGGCAATTTGTATTAAAACTCAGAGACCGATAAAATCAATCCTGACTGTACTGGCTAGTTAGTGGTAATAGACGTAGCTTTTCATTTTGTGTCAAGCAAACACCCTGCAATTAGATAGTGTAAGCGGTTGATTAATTTTGCTGTATGATTCTACTGACAACTGCTATGCACTCATAGTTTATATCAAAAAGCTCACAATTTTGTTTTCGTACGAGTTGAATTTCAGAAAACTCCTTTACCCCTTAGCATTCCAATTCTATATTGATCTACGAGTACATAATATAATAATTATCAAGCAAACTGCAAAGTTTTGATCTAAAAACAGGTTTATATAAGTTATCAATGAGCAAGCATTAATAAAATACGCAATCCGCAGATAATGAATTAATTCTAGCATCATTTAATTCCTATCTCATGACTGTCTAGTGAATTAATAACGCGTAACAATTCCGCAATAACTCCATAATATCCGTAATATGTGGATAAAGGTACGTCACAGTAAATCATGTGGGAAATATGTGTTCACTAACAAAGGAAACGGACATACGGCACAGAAGCTCAGCTTGAGACATCAGCTAGCTCACTCCATCTACTGAAAAGGCGTTGGAGTATTTTTTGGTTTTAATGAACATGTTACTTTTCTAAAACCTCCATTGTATGTAACAAATAAAGTTCTGTTTGTTTTTGCCCCAAGCTTATGACCAACAATACGCATTCTTATGACCAACAATACTAATTTCCAGTAAAGTATAATCCTGGCAAAACATTATTTATTAGATAAATGCCATCGCATATACAAAAGATAAATCTACAACTGATGAAAATTTAACCAGCCGTTAAATTAATTTAACGGCTCGTATAGCTGTCCATGCAATAAGGTTTTGCATGTAATACGGTTGCTAGGAGCGAACTAGCTGATTGTTATAGAGATAGAAGCTATATCTTTGTGAAAAAGTACATGAAAGGAATAGAGTCGTATAAGCTATGTATTCATCAACATGATTTATGTAGCTAATTATTATTTATTTTATTACTCGTGTTTTATATTATTATGTGTACTGTGTAGTAGTGCGTTTGCTATTTCAGTGACACATTTTGCAGCTAGCCTATATTCTGTGACTTGCAACAACTTAGGTTACTACAATGTGTAGTAATGAATAAAAATGGAAATGTATAACAAATAGCAACGTCCTATGATCGATCGCCAGATATGTAACAAATAAAATTGAAACACGTACCTACCAAATCGTAACGCGTCAATTGTAATAATAAAATAATGTAATGCTCTAACGTTTAAACAAATAAAGAATCTTGGTTAGTTTATAGTAGATTGTATCATAAGGGAGCAAAATTATATTTTTACGGCGAGGGATTCTTTAGTAGAATCCTGAACGTAGCGAGGGATTCAAAGTACTTCGCCCGAGCCAAAAATATATTTTGCGCCCGAGTGGTAGGTACACTCTACTTTTCATCACCAACTATGAGAAAATAAAAGGCGCCTCATATTTTATTGTAATATTATTATTTAATAAAACATATATAGTAACAACTAAAATGAAAATAAATAGTATCTATAATGAAAACCACTTATTTCTTATGTTTTCTATTCGTTCGATTTCTTTGGCGCTGAACACTAAGATGTTCCAAATTCAAAAAGTGCGCGGCAAAATTGGCAAAATTGCAAGTGCGCCGGAATGAACTTTGCCGCGCACTTATTGTTTCTTATAGAAAACACCACCTTTGGGTGCACATAAAGGCAAACCAAGTCGCTCTTTTTGAATAGATGTGATGAAAAAGTATTACTTTATTTGTATGAACGTTAGAGCATTACATTATTTTATTATTACAATTGACGCGTTACGATTTGAGACGTGTTTCAATTTTATTTGTTACATATCTGGCACCCGATCATAGGACGTTGCTATTTGTTATACATTTCCATTTTTATTCATTACATATTTTTAAATAAATAAATACTCGTGGACATACTACACAACGCTTTCTAACCCCAAACTAAGCAAAGCTTGTACTATGGAAACTAGATTGCTAATAGAATAAATGTAGGTATTTTTTTGTGATACATATGTAACATCCAGACACAGAATAAACATCTGTAATTCGATAGAAACAGAAGATAGTTTCAAAATGTTATCACTAAGATCCAGCGTCGTATTTATGATGTGTTGTATCATCTTATGTCACAAAAAGGTTTCACTTGTTGTAAAATAAAATTACATTGCGTAATTGAATAGGCACTGTCTATTCACTCATAGTCTAATGATGCCTAAAAGTTTCCTCAATGTTTGTAAATATTTACAAGAACATTGTTTTTTTATATTGTGTTAAAGTTTTTTTATAATGTTATGAATATAGGATGGCGATGAGTGATGTAGCAAGCGACGATGCTAGAGATGTGGGTTTGATTCCTGTGGTAAAACTTTTAGTGCACTCGAATCTTCCATCCCAGTTTAGTTTCTACTTCAGCTTATTAGCTTATGGGTTTTGCAACTTTTTGTCACAATTCTACAGGTTCGCTTACTATGATTTTTTCACGTGACTGATTCCATACATTTGTGGTAATTAGGACTCGATGTAAGTGTATGCAATCGCTGTAGATTATTTCAAGAGGGCCAGTCATAATGGTAGTGTGTCTTCTTTAGACCATCAACTTGCAAATTCTATGGTTTGGTGACCTTTGTTCTACGGATTTCCTCGTTCAAAATGTAAACAGTAGGTACTTACTTATTTTTTAGTTTGGAAGTTTCTTGCTGCATGAAAGATTATATTTGTTTATTCTCATTAACCTTTCAGTAGATTGTAAACAACTAAACACCAACTGGCTTCCACCCTCAACTTTGCTCGATCACATAAAATTATAGATTAATTTGATCAATTTTGAGTTTCATCCGAAACATTTCAGCTCCTTTGACTGGGTTGAGTTGTAACTCAACCCAGTCAAAGGGGTCAATGCTAAACAATTGTTGTTATAAGTTAGGTATGTATACCTAGCCTATAACAACAATTGTTTAGCATTTAAAACTATAGTAAAATGCATGTGTTTTGTTTATTTTGAATTCGTCGACTTTTCCATACAAAAGACATAAACAGCACAGTGCACGAAAAGTCACTTTTCAAAGTTGTCCTAGTGCTTTCACTAAATAAATAGATATTTATGAGTACGCTCTTATCAAAACAAGAAATAAAGAAGAAGGCGCAATTTTTGGCGATACATTCATCACATTAATGTTCAATTGTTCTGAGTGAGAGAATCGAACTCACAAGGCTCACAACTTACAGCGCAGAAAGAAGAGCTACTATCGACCAATAACTCAGCTACATAAGTTAATAAAGACATTTTTTATTCAGTCACTATCTGGAAACCGCGACTTCGTCTGCGTCTCGTTTGATCCTATTGATCTTCCAGGTTACAAACTATACACGGTGTAACGGCTCTTCGGGCTTATAGGGTAATTACGTTACACCCTGTATATATACAAAGTTTCATTCAAATCGAACCAGTGGGTTTGGATGATGATTGTAACTCAATTACGTCCACGTCCAATTTAGATTCTAAACTTTGACATTTATAATTAATAGTAAGACAGGATAGATTTTTGGCTTTAGAGAATACATATACCAACTACCTACCTACCTTGAGCTGTGTCCATCGGTCATTGCCCGAAAGGTTCTAGGTGTGTCAACAGGTCATCGACTGACACCCAATCGGTACATCAACTTAGCATTACAAAATACTTACTCTCACTTACGTAATGCCGGGCCTAGACACTTGTATACTTACGTGTAATCACAAGAATAAATATTGTTTTGAAATCTGAATTATATTTAGCAATGCTTCTGCTTTGATCTCAACTCACCCATATATTTTGTGTTTACCTACCTTCTTGAGATTTATTTCACAACCAACTTAATGGTAATTACAATGTAAAACGTTTCTGAGTAGCGGAAAGAAAATTATGACGATTTTAGTATTGTATTTTCTTAAACTAACCTACATAATTTAACAGCACTAAAATATTGGGTTAGTCTCATAATCCCCTTTGAGCTGTCCCCTTCAAGGGAATTATTTCATCTAATAATCTCCTTGATTTTGGAATTTTAATGCCGTTCCTTTGTCATAAACTGAAACTGCACAGACGGCTACCTATACTGTTAGTTTAGAAATAGCAACAGAATCGACAATGTATTAGAAAAATAACTTCATTCTTTATTCTTTATTGTACACAGAGATACTTAACTTAAAACTTAAACTTAAAACATGTACATAAAGGCGAGCTTAACCCTAAAAAGAGTTCTGTTCCAGCAAACCTTAGGATGTGAGAGATGGGAAAATGAAAGTGGGTACGTGTACAACACATATAGATAAAAGAATAGCAAATAAATAATATAAACCTACTAACAAATGAACCTACATACAAATAAATAAATAAACCTACATATATACCCAGCACAACTATATTATACTAAACCTAAGCTAAGCTATTCGAAACATCGATCGGTTTTTTTAGTAATAACGGTTAATCGTCTATATTGGTAGCTGCAATATACTGGACCTATCACTTCTAAGTCATTTGAAGCTCCGTAACACATTTTTAACCTCATTAAAATACTTCCTAACGCCGAAATGATGATCGATGACAGGTAACTTTCGTTTGATGTTGCATCTTGTGGTTTTGTCCGTTGTGTAACTTCTGAATAACTATTAAACCGTTATGAATAGGGGATTAGAATACTATTGAACTAAGTTAACTTGCTGATTGGAGTTTTTCTACTAGCCTAATGCCCGAATACTGAAGCGTCACTCAAAAAACCCCATTTAGAATTGCCCTGCCGCTGTTTGACATATAACATTGTTTATGTATGGCAATAATTTGCGTTTGAGTATATGGGCGTTACGTACGTCGAAATATAAGTATACATAGATATTGATACTACCTGCTTAATATATAACCAGCTGGTTAACCGATCTTCGCTCGGTATTTTTTTAGTATTTATTTTTATGTATTTATCCAATATGCAGTACTTATTTAGTTAGAAAAGGTTCTATGCTCAACACTGCCATCTATTAACGATTAGAAGTATAACTTCAAAAATAGTATTACTATTCGCCAATAGGTTGTCGGGAAGAGTCACATTTTCTGTTTAAGTGTTTACTTGAAAACACGAATAAAACGACATTTTCTGAAAATGAGTCCTAGCTAGATCGATTTATCGCCCCCGAAATCTTCTGTATACTAAATTTCATGAAAATCGTTGGAGCCGTTTCCGAGATTTAGAGATAAATAAATAAATATACAAGAGTTACTCAGGCTTGATTTCTGAATACGGACGATAGCATTGGTGTAATCTGAGTCAGTATATTGTGTAAAGTTGACACTTTCAATTAAAGCCTCTAAAAACTGCTAAAAACAGCGAAACATAAGTGTTTACAAAAATCACCTTTGAACCGGGATGGCATGACACAAAAGCAATCACAAAACATTTACATAAAAAAAGACGAGATCCCTCGAGCGGCAGCCTCGAGGCGTTTGTGTACAGCCAGCGTAATCATAGAGGTTAAAAAGTAATCAATCCATTCTCTTTGGTAACGTTTACAAATTGTGTCTTCAATGACTCGTAAAATCTCACGACTCTCTCTGCAAAATATTGTGAAATATTTTGAACGGTGTCCGACTGTTCATAATGCTCGTTTACTTTCAACTACTATTTAGCGTCTGACTAGAGATTTATGCCATGTATTCCGTAAGCAACAATTTAACCACAACCTTATGTTTTCAGTAACAGATATAACCAGTGATTGGACTGGTTATATCTGGTTTCAGCGAATCTAGCTGAAAGTTGATTGAGTTTCGTTTACTTTCGATAGTAGCAGCTACTTTATTTATTTTATTTATACTGTAGCAGTAGTATTCTAGATACAAATATAGAAGCCAGAGGACAAAGTCAGGCTCGAATGATGATGACGATGTTTTGATCTGACTGTGTTGGTTTTATGTACTTTAGGGTAGATTAAGGCGGGTTAAGCTGACATATAGATCCATTAGATATGTCTACTAAGGGCTTGTACACAAAACTGCGATGCGAATTCGCAACGCAGAAAATTGCGACACGAATTTATGCGATGCCATTTCGTGCGGCAAGGCGTCTCCTTTCCGCGATTAGGGTGACCATTCCTTCGACGACCGTCAATCGTACTGAACGTATTTTGAAAACTAGGTCGTGACATGGATCGTAAAAAGAAGTGTGCACTTTTGTTATTGCTTAGGAGATACAGGAAAAAGAAACAAAGAAGACTTGCGAATCAATTCGCAGATTTTTACGATGCGACGTCGCATAGCAGTTTTGTGTACAAGCCCTAAAAGTGCTGAAAATAGCATTATTGTTTAGTATCATACTAATATTATAAATGTGAATGTATAAGTTTGTTTGTTACGCTTTCACGCAAAAACTACTTAACCGATCATCATGAAACTTATTCATATTCTTGGAGGTATTAGAAGTAACATAGGATACTTTTTATCCCGGAAAACCAACGGGATCCAACGGGACGCGAACGAGGTCGCGGGCGGAAGCTAGTACTGTATAAAATATAACCCAAACCGGGTCTGGCACTAATAGTTTAAGTGGCATACCGATGATTTGCTTTGTTTGCTCATATTATTTTTTCCTCGTGCATAACATCTTGTTAGCAGCTGAATAGGCACCACTAGCGAAACTCTCGAACTGGATTCGTGCTTTCGAAAAACGAACAATGTATGAAACGGGGGTCAAAATTTGAATCACGTTTCATACTTAACGAGATTTTCAGTGTGTTTTTTTGGTAGAAGGGGAGTCCCGCTTCTTCTTACGTAGGAACTAATACATATTCTTCGATAGGCACTGATACAACTGGAACATACTTGAGTGTCACTTTGCTTGCGATATTCGGCGAATGTAAAACCCATGTTTTGATTTCCGTTCGATTTCCGGTACATTCATGCAGGTTTTTCTGGTGCATTTTTTGTGCCTTTTGTATAACCCAGAGCTATGTGCCGATTGAAATAAAAAAAAGCAAAACCTATTTCGATGATACTCACGAACCTCCTCAAACGTTTTCCTGATCTGATGTCATAGTGTGGTCATTTGGGTAAGGGTGTGCTATTTCCTAGTTTTCCTTTTTTGTTCGTAATATAGGTACTTCGGTGTCGTTTCTTTGCGTTAGCGATGAAGCCAATATAAAAAGCTCATCACACTTTTAATATCGAAAGTCCTTGAAATAGTAATTTTGCAACAAAACGCCTAATCTGAATATAATGTGAGCGCGATTGTCTACCACACGACCTTCAGCAGTTGATCGATTAATATGTTAATTTCAAATTATTTATTGGACTCGTCGCGATTGGAAATTTTAATCCGTAGCTACTTCTCGGCTTTGTATAATACTGTTGCTGTGGTCTCTTCTACTAATTTTTTTTTTAACATATTTGACTAGGGGTATAAACAGATTCTATAGAGTGTACATATCTATGTATAGAACTTTCAGCTTTTTTGGACTTTCCACTTACCGAATAGTTGGTGGAAGTAAAGTTAATAATAGTAGATTATGCATTAAGGGGATAAAGCATAAGGGGATGTCTCGGGCGATATTTTGAACCCCAAGGACGAGGGATCCTAGGGTTAACTCACGAGCGAAGCGAGGGAGTTACAGAGTTAACTCCCGAGCGAAGCGAGAGAGTTAAAGCTAGAATCCCGAGGCCGAGGGGTTCAAAAACGCCCGAGACAAATACACTGCTCTATCCCCAAAATGCATACTCTACTTTATATAAACACTGCGAGGCAATAAAACATAATACAATTAAAAAGAAAGTACTTACTTTATTAATTTTACAATAATGAAAGAAGACAAATATAGAAAATTAAAAGTAAAAGTTAATGTTAGAGACGTTGGACCAATTGGGAAAAGACAAAGTTATATTATTGTTGAAATCGTTGTAGGTTCTCATATACGCTTCCTTAGATCTTTCAGGAAGCAAGTTTCCAATGATATCAGTTGCTTCAGATTGTATGCATTCCGGTATCACATCACTTTCGTCACTGTCAGTTGACATTTTTGTTAAAATACGCTATTTTGTTACAGAATAACACAAAGATTTGCAGTTTAGCGCCTTTTCGTTCTATTTGTTTTTTTTTTGTAGTGGCAAATTCTTCTTCATGCAGGTTTCTATGAAAAGTTTCATTCTAATTTTGAATACATTCTCCTTGATTTAGGGCTCTATGAAAAGTTTTCATTCTAATTTTGAATAAATTCTTCTTGGTGTAGGGCTCTATGAAAAGTTAATATTCTAATTTTGACGTTTGGTCATGGATTGCAAGGAGCTCGTATATTCAATGTTGATTGCATTCAAAATTCAAATGTCATAATTCCCTAGGGGATTATGAAATTTAGTACATTTATAATGACCCGGCTAAACCATAGGACACAAATGACTTGCTTTAAGTTGAGTTTGCATGACACATAATATGCCATTGACGAGCAAGTGTTATATAAAAGTATTTTCTTTATAAAGTTATCATCATCATCTGCAGCCTGATTTCACCCCTTCAACCTTCGCCAAAGAACTTCGAGTAGGTACTACTAGGTACTTATCTACTTACTTCTAGAACTCACTTATAGTGTGTCATATTATTTACATACCTAGGTTAGGTACATAGGCATTATCGAACTAAGTAAAGTCTAACTTTTGTCACAGATTATATAATACTATTTTGTTCACCAAAATATTAGGAACCTATGCAAAATCACGTAACTAGGTACTCATGTAAGTAAATAAAACATTGATGGTTATACATACATCACAAGTTATAAAAACGTATATTACGCTAAGACTAGTTCTAAGAAATTATTCTTTATCTCATACAAGTAATTTAAAAAAATATTTGCGGTTTTAATCAAACATTTTGTATGAATTTTAGCAACCGCTATTAATACTTATTGAATTGCTAATAGGTAAGTAAGTAGGAGTGGGAGTACTCGTGTGTTTAAAACAGTTCTTGGAATTGAGTACTGAATAGAGTAAAAAAAAAGTTATGAGATTTCAAGTTGTTTTTGTACATAAAGTTATTTATTATTCACGTAGCAAGGGTATCTCAATAAAGTCAAAAGCTGTGTTGTTTAGAGATTTTCCATCATGTAATCTGAATACATATATCATAATTCTGAATGAATCTTTGAATTTGAAACTTAATCTTTACCTACTTTTAACCCAAATTAAAAAAAAAACAACTCGCTACACAAAAACAACAAAATAATGAAAATAAAAACATTAAAAATAATGAGTCTTCAATACATATTTAATTACATTTACCTTAGACTCGTAGACTCAAAAAATGTTTTTTGCAATCTCAATTCAAGCTCCTATGCTGAAACACTGCTCAAGCCTGAATCGAGACTCAAACATAGAGCTTGAGTCTAAACTTTTTTTAACATAGGTACGGAATAAATGCATCATTAAGTCTAGTAGCACTGCAAGTCCGGAAAAACAGAGTTCGTACTTGGTCGTTAGTCCGAACTCCGGAATCATTCGAATACATACAGGCTAATGACCGTACATTTATAATAAATCTATTCTATGCCATCACCACAAGATACACCTACATAGATAAGTGTACCTACCATTACATGTGGATCAGTATTCGCACCAATAAAATACTTCCACAGAATATAAGGTGACAGTGCACCATGCGTCATTGTTAGTCAAAGCACGGACACGACGCTAGACAAGACAACAGCTTCTGAGATACACAGCGGGTCAGCAATAGCGGTGATCTAACCTTATACCGCTTACACGAGGCGTAATGTATTATACTCATGGGCTCACTTGCGTATAGAAGTTGTTAGCATAACTCGGGTTAAGCGGACATTGTCCTTAGCAAATGACTTTTGGCTGTGCTGAAACTCGTTGGTGTAATTGGGGTTTAGCAGTGATATCATTAATTATATGCTAATATTTGACTACGTACATTTTTTGTTTAAACTTGCTCACATAGTCTTCGGTTTTATAGTCAGCACAACGCACTGTCAGAAACAGTTTTACAACCATATTATAGCAAGCCTTTGTCTTGTAACCACGCCCCATAAAAGTTTTGTCCAGAAAACTTTTATGGGGCTTCCAAGACATTTTATTAATAATAAAATACCTTCATATATCTAATACCTATCTAGTTCTCGACAGACATAATTCTCATCATCATCACATTAGCCATAGATTTCCAGAAGACTGATGTTTTACCTTCGCTATCAACCAACATTGAGAGCCAATCAAGACTGCCTTCCGGTTAAAAATAACCTTTCAGGAGAATAAGCCCCAGCTGGAAGAAAAAAAGTCAAACGTAAGTGGCTTCTACTTCAGTAAAAGTAGTAAGCAAACTTTGTCTAGCATGTAGTTAAGGTTCTACTACCATAAACAAAGTAAATCGAAAAATAAATCAAACAAGAAAAATAAACATTGCACTCGTAGTCCGCTGTTACGGCTATGCTGGTTGCGCCTGAGTTGAGCCATTTACTACCTATGTATGTATGTATATCTAAATATTGGTAGTAGATGTTATAATGAAATCGAATGTAGCTTAGGGGTCAATATTTGTCCAAAAAGTGACCAGTCCGGTAATTTGATGGCTATACTTTGAACGAAAAAAAAACATTTAGAGTGTAGGTATATTGTCATGACTGTCGGATATATTACCCGTAGGTAGGTATATTGTGTTTACAACATAATATGTCTTAGGTTTTTTTAATCATTTTACAACAGGGAGATAGTATCATCATGAATTATCACGTCAGTGTTCTTTGGGCCAAGCCACAATAGCATGGTAAGAATACTTACTTACCAATTTTCGTCCTTTCGATGTTACTTACGTTCGATGGATAGTTCGTTCCAGGCACAATGGACAGTGTGAACACTCGAAAATGTTCCGCCTTTTGATATTCGATGGATAGTTCTTTTTCTACTCTAGTTGCATAGTTCGACGCGTGTAGGAAGGTGATCGTCTCAACAATCGCGACAAGCTTCCATATTGACTCGCCCAGTGCCAACACATTACCGGTTCCCCACGAGTGGGCCGCTACTGGTTCTTTTTATAATGATAATTTGACCGGTGTATATAACCCACATACATATTACCTACTATCGCTATTGTTAAGTCTATTGTAAAAAATAACTATTATTCAGGTGTCCACAGCGTTATCTAGTTCAGTTTTTTTAGAATATATTATGAACACAATTTAAATAAAATGTTTCTCATGTTTGAGAAATTACTCACTAGGCCACATTATGGCTAGATTATTATCATGATAGATACATTATTTAGAAATTAACTAGTGTGCACTTAATATAAAAAATGTTTGAGATTAGAACATCGGCTTCGTTCGATTAAAGGAACGACAGATAGTCGAATCAGCGGTAGGTACCTACTTGCACTAATATTCTGGACATGGTAAACCCAAAACTATGAGGGTATTTTATTAGACATAGGTAGGATAGAAACTTACATAAGTATTATAAAACCATAGAAGCAGGTAAGTTTTTAACAAACTAGAAGTACATCAAGGACATTCATGATTCTAAAATAATGTAAAAATGAATTGATCCATTTTTAAATCTTGAGGTTCTTAACTAATCACTCAATCAAATATAAAATCAATTACAATTAAAATCTGTATTTGCTTGCCCGGATCACTCCGGATACCAAATCCAGTCACACTAGATTATATCAAGTAATAGAGGACATCGAATGACGAACTGAATTATTGGCTATAAATGTTGATCCTAATAAAATTTTAATTTTATAATATTTGCACATCTAGACATCATTTACATAATTCTGTAGTCAGTCGTCGACGAGTTGGTCGCTAAAAAGTAAAAGATACATTTGACCTTGCGACGGTGTTCCGGGTTGGGTCCTCTACCCGTCGCGGTTTGGACCTAGACCGGTCGCGTCTCAGGCTGCGTTCGATTGCAACTGACCAAAGTTTTCTTATTTTATTTATTTTAAACTCAGTGAGGTTTTTCGTTGTCTCTACTTCGACAGTAAACAATTAACCTCAAACGTTACCTATAAACGTGTACGCTTTTTAATAACATTTTACATATTATCGCAATTACCTATATATAAGCAATACACGCTAAAGACTGGTTTTTTCATGTACCTATTTGGATATAAATAAAAGAATAAATAAATAATGCTAAAATAGTTTATCGAGTTTAGCAAATGTTAATGAATTAAATAATGAATAAGGCAATCGTGTGATATTTATGCAACTATCAACAAGTATCAAGTTATATTACATTAATACAATACAAGCAAAAGCTGAGAGTAATATACCGATTTCGGCGGTTTCACCTATCACAATTTCTTTGGAATAAACAAACATCAACATTATATAATTAATTATTATTATTCATTCAGTAATCATTAGGACTTTTTGTCTGATAAATATATTAATCTGAAAACATGTGTTAAGGGCTTTATTTCGATTCATCATTGATGCAAATCGAATCCATTGCTGTTACTACGTCATCAGGCTCCAGTTCCTCGATTTTTTCTTCAACGGGTACAGGTTTAACTTCATTAAATTCAGATTTAGCTTCATTAGCTTCAGGTACGACTTTAGTAGCGAAATTAGGTACTTCTATAGTTATTACATCATTGTCACTCTCTTTTGATGACTCTGCCACTTTGTTTTCTTCAAGAGGCCTAAATATTTCTTGCAGTGACGAAACTTTCTTTTCTGTTGGAATTACTCTATTTAAATATATTAATATATCGGACAATGAAACTATTCCCGTCAATTTATCTTCTCTATCAACTAACAATAATCGATGACTTTCAGTTCTAACTATAACTTCTAAGGCCTCATATAAAGTAATACTGGAACGACACTTTTGTAACTTTTCTTCCCAGTCTTTTTTTTTATTTCTTACTTCACCTATTGTTAGTGACAAATTTGAGTATAACTTCTCACTAACCAAATTTAACACTTCGTACTTGGCATACACGTCAATAAGTGTTCCGTCTTCATCCAGAACAGGCAAAGCAGATATGTCTCTTTCCAGCATCAGCTGAAACGATATTTTAATACTTGTGCTATCTGTAACAGACACTATTTCTTCGTAAGTACCAATTTTCAATTCGACTAGAGTTTTGTGGAAAAAAGTTAATTCCGGAAATTCATTTAAATATACAAAAAGAAATCTTAGAATTCTTTTATGAGACAATACGTAGAGAACATCACCGGACTGAGGATCTAGCATCAAAAGCCTGTGGACGCGGTTTTTGGTTAATAAATTAATTGCATCGTGCAACGATTGGTCAGGTCCTACGCTGCATAATGGTTTTCTGCCTGGTCTTAAAATTTTCCTCCAAGTTTGCAGTGTGTGTCGCTCTAAATCTTCAACGGACAAATTTTCAGTTTCAAGGTGAAGAAGAATTTTAATAAAGTCTGTGACGGTTATCATACCTATCAACTTCTTTTTGTTTGCATCCCATAACGGAGCAGAGCGAATCCCGTGAGATATTAACGTAGGAAATGTTTTTTTTACAAAAAATTGAGTATCAAATATGATGACTTTTGCTGACTTGGGCAGAATTTCGTAACACTTGTGATACCTAAAGAAATTTAACAGAAGTCTTGCTTTATCTCGTCCTCCTATTGATATTTGTACGATTGACAAGTAAGGGTCATATTTGGGCATACCGCGAATTTCTCTAAACAGCTGTTTTGCTTGTGTGGTATCCAACGAGGCATACGAATTTTTATGATAAGTTGGGGACGTCGTTTCTATGGATGAACGACGTATTTGTTTGTTACTTTTCTTTTTAAGAGGTTCGACCGTGGTTTGGCTTTCGGTGTGTGGCTTACTCCTAAAGATATCCATCACTCTAGTAATTGGACTATATTTCCGAGAAGATGCTCCTGTTACTGTATGGTAATATTTTTTATCTGACTCTTTGCTAGACTCTTTAGATTCCGATGTGCTGGCTTCTTCACTTGATGCTTCGGGAGCTTCACTAGATCTTGGAGTTTTTAGTTGGTGTTTTTTGGCATCACTCTTTCTTCGTAATCGAAAAATATCAAAAATAGAGCTTCTAGGGCTAGATGATGTCCCATGAAACGTATCATATTCTTTAGCGGCAGAGGGATCCCGTTCTGCACTTGAAGGTCTAGAATCGGTTCTGTCTTTAAAGATATTTCTTACATGGGGCCTTTGTGATTCCACCCCACGAGTACCAAAATGTACAGTATGAACATTGTTATCAGCTACACTAGAAGGAACTGTTTTCTCTTGATGTGTAGTTACCACGAATCTCTTTTTCTCTCCAACTACAGTTTGTGTCTCATTTTGCTCTTCAGACAGATTCTTTTTTTTCTTGTGTTTGTTCTTCGCCTTTCCATGTTTAGTAGGGGATTCCGTAGTGGCAGAATCATTTTCCAGAATTGGGTCCATATTCCAAATGATTAATACTAGTTTGTAAAATATGTATACCTCTAATGAAGACCATACTCAGCAAAGTCAATAAGGGATACCTGAAAAAATTAAACACACTATTAGGTAGGTACTTTCCAATTAAAAGGATTAAGTAAAGTAAGTTCCTACTTTTATTACTTACTACTATACAGATGGTAAACTGTGGGTGATCAAACGTTATAGCAAAATCTAGCACAGAATATTATTACAAATAGCAAATTATAAAAATAATCGAATATTTTTTAAGTCCCATTCCAAAATTAAGATTTAACTTCACGGATTATTTTATAAACAAGCTTGGTGGGTTCTAAGTTATTAGGAAAACCCATTGATTTGGTAGGTAATGCGCTATGTTGGACCAATTTCTGCGATGTAGGTACATTCGAGATTTAAAATATAATTTGATCATAGAGGTTATTTTGGGCGTGAAATGAAACTATGTTTTGGGTGTCGAAAAGCATAACCAATAAAAAATCACTGACAAAGAAACGTTGCTAAGCAACACGATGCACCAACTTCATGATGCAGATATTTTATTGCGTAACGAGAGGTTTTCAGAGCAAACGATAAAAAATACCAGAAAATAAATCATAATTTGGTTATCACGCACTTCATATTAATATCTTTAACGCGGTAAACTTATTCATAATTTTATTATCGTACTGTTTCATGTATCGCCTGACACAGTTTCACTAATCAATACGCATAACAAGGAAAAATTATGACGCAAGCGGTCAATTTAATCGTACCTTGTAATCCTGGTATCGTAGAACCGTCATCTTCCAACTAATCACTATAAAAAAGGCCCTTAATAAAATAAAACACACTAAAAAGTAACTATAGTCAGAATTTCTACGTAAAATGCACAGACGCGACAAAATTTGGTGAAGCCATGTTGACTGTCAAAACTAGAATTGGACGAACGCTACGACATCTGTGAGCGGGATAGGGTAACTCGAAATACGGAGGGTTATAAACGATGGGGAACCAAATCGAGCGAAGGGTTGCTTGTTGGAACCATGGAAACATATTCTCATACACCATTGAATCGTGAGAGGTCACGCTAAACTTGTTTTGTTTGCAAGTCAGCATTTAAATAAATGACAAAAAGTTTTTTTAACTACACATCAACCGGTCCGTAGCATCAACCCTGATATAGACAAAACATTATTCTATTAAAATAAGGCGTTCTCTCAGTCGTTGCATGTACCTGAGCCCGTATTTCTTATCTGACTTCAGATAAGATTACCTATTTTAGTTTTGTTAATTAGAAGCAGCGAACAGCTCAATAGCAGTCTATTGATAAAGGCCATTTAAAATCTAGCTACGAGTACCTAAGAAGTGGAAACAAACTAAGATTACCTACAATATGTACCTAGTTCTAAAACCAACTTTATTCATAGACCTATCAATTATCATAAAGCAGTTCTCTAACTTCCTATCTCAAGATTGAGCGTAGGTATTAAAGTCCATATTTTGAGTAGCTTTACTTATAGTTAAGCAATTATAACTTATTTTATCATAAGTAAGTTATTAATAATATTATAGTATCTTATTTTTTCCATTTATAAATCAAATCTATGACGTATTTTATGACGACACTTCATTCTATCTTTAGGAGGCCATACAAAGCGCATGCGTTTTAAACCATGACGTGGTATTTCGTCATGAATCCATGACGTCACTGTCAGCAGGTGTACGCGGATAACTATGACGTAGCACCGAGGGGAGAGGGTGCGATCGATAGATTCACCGGCAATAATAGATTTCTTTGGTTCAGTGATACTCTTTGAAGCTTAGAGGAGTAGAAACAGTCTTTCCTAACAAGACACGGGTCGCCAGATCACGTGGCTGGGACGTAGGTGTGCATGCATTTCACGCATTGCTTAGCATGCAGGTCAGCCATTTTATCAATGAGTCTGAAGATGACATTCTAAAAATTTATGAATAAAACATTTTAAACTATCAGTTCTTCATAAGTTACAATGGTTTAGGTACAAGGTAGCTGTTACTAACGACGCGTTTTTGGCCGCGCTCATGGAGTAGGCAATTACTATGGAAAAATTAGATTTTAATGCTAGACTTTACTTAGAAACATAAATAAAATAAGTAAGACCTTCATTCCTATATACATACAGTCTCATTATGTAGATATTGAGTTCTTATTGTGTTTGTTTATAAACAGCTCGCTGTTCAATAATAACTACCTATCTCACTTCTAGCACTTCTAGTACAAAACACAAGGTTTAAAAGTATCTTCTCTCGTTTGAAACCGAATAAGTGGTTATATGATTTGGAATCATAAATTCCATGTCAAGTGAATCGCAATAAAATTAAATTATAATACATTAACCTTGGGTGCTATGCGATCATTTAGGTACCTTAGTCAAAAAGACAGAACTGAGACATCGGTAGTAGGTACCTACTTCTAAAACAAACTTATTAGACACTACTGATTTTAAATAAATAAATGAACAAAATGTTATGAAATTCTTAATCAATAAAAGCAGATGATCCTTCTATGGTTTAGGAATCTTTTCTGGGATATAATATTTTCGATACTCAGACAAAACTGGTTCACCTCTCGCAGTTTTTTTAGGTCTGCGGCAATTTCTATCAAACGTAGGTTTTTCATTATGAACCGGTTTTGAATCTTCATCATCTGTATTGCAAATCTCAGTTAATCTAAATCTTAAGCGGTTGTGTTAGAGGTAGGTAGGTACCTAACCTATCTATTGAGTTGGCGCTTTGCGTCAAATTATAGAAGAAAATACTCAACGATAAGTAGGTAGGTAATTGAAGTCCTTAGAACAGTTCTGTTAAGATATATCTAGTTATTAATAATCTTTCATATTTTTACAAATAAAATAGGTTATTGTATTATAGACAATATAAATAAAGGTTAGGTAATAGATATGGCTGCTAACACTATAAGCATTACTTAATTAAATTAGATTAGGTATTGTCTAGGTTAGTTACAGTTAAGCAGTTTGTTACTAGATACCTAATAATTGTCATTATAATAAAAGTACACGCATATTAAACGCTAATTATTAAGAACAACAAACTGACAACCGTTGAACCATGAAAATAGGACAAATTCCTTGAAGCAACAACTTCATAACAACTCAAATACTTGGTATAGAGCCAAAACTGGCCATGTGATTATATCTCAAGAGATTTCATCCATTTATAGGTGAGACTCGTACACCTAACAACAACCCAGAGAGTATTTTAGTCATGAGCACTCTCAAACATAACCTATAAAACTAAAATCTTTTTGTATATCTAGCGTTAATTACTGGTGTAGATAGCATAGGTACTTACAACGGAGATCATTACTGAGAGCTCTTCTAGTCTAGCACTGACTATTTATGAACACTTCACTCACACACTTGCAGTCTGCATAATGCACCAACACTAGAGAATATACAGCCGCTGCGCTTGCGTTGAATTGAACCTATACCTACAAGTAGATACGAATACTTCACTGGTTGATTATACGGATGTTGTATAACTTAGGCACTAGGACGTGAATTGATGCGACTACTGTTTTGTCAGGAGAGACCGCCATGGCCAATTAGTACAATTTACAATCGTGCCACAGAGTGTTCCAACATCGCTCTGACGGCATCGAAACAAGTGAGTAGCGTTCAGTCGTTCACGGCTCGGAATTTTTTCTCGGTTGAGCTGCCCGAGCGCTGCGTTCGCGCTCCGATACGAGGCGCACGCACACATACCCATACACATACATGTGTTTATAACACGCTATTGGTATAGATACACGCTGATACACGCATGTGCTTATCGCATTTAGACGACGCGGCCGAATCTGAGTGCAATACTAATGTACCTATAATGTATTGTTGATTTCCTTTGTTGGTCCTAATATAATGCAATTAACACAAAAGATACTGTGATCACCTTCAAATTAATTAGATTCTAGTTAAGTAAGGACATTTATGGTTTCGTCCCACCTAACCCCCAGGGGTATGGTGGGTCCGAAGTAATTTTACGCAATGGACTTTGCATTCGCGTTTTGGAAAGGGAACGAAACCAAATATGTGTGACGAAGGCTTGAGCACATTTTTTAGCATTACTGCATTACTGTTTGATCATTGATCATCCAACGCTTTAAAGGGCAGTACAAATCAGTTTAAAAAAACCTTGAAATAAGGCGACCAAAATTTTTTTTCAATTTCTATTCCGATCAAATTTTTAATGACCAACAATTTTCTCTGTCAATGAACAATTTTCACAATCAATGAAAAATACGGCTAAACTAAATCTAAGCCCGGTGTGAACGTTCTACACTACATAGGTAGTTCAAATCTAAATTCTAAATTCCACTCGTAATAAATCGAAAGATAAAATGTACCAATAATGTCATTGTTGCAGTACTTATCCACTTCTTACTTATTCAAAGTGGTACAGACTTATTTAATGTCTCTATTACTGTACACTCGATGGGAATAAGTCTATTCCAACGATTTGTGCTAATGAACGAGACGATTGAAATTTCTATGTTTATGATAAAACAGATGGTATCGACTGCATTACAACTTGTGGTAGGTACTTCACATTACTATTGTCAATTTTATTAGTGATCTCTCCAAGAAAAAAGTTGGTGAACTTCAGACCTGGATATTGTCACACCGGAGCTCGTCAGAAACAAACGTATGATCGGTGTCTGTACAAGTAGGTAATATTAGTAAGGGTTGGTCATAAAATTTCTTAGAGAATACAGTGAAACCAAAGCTTTTATTGAGATACTAGCCTTCGCCCGCGGTTCTGCTCGCGTGGTAGCAGCATATATGCATTATTTGGTTAAAATCTTTGATCCTAATTTTAGACCCTTTAGGGTGCGACTTTTCAAAATTCCTTTCTTAGAGCACCCCTACACTATAAAACGATACTACCCTCCAAATTTCATATCTCTAGGACTTAGTATAGGCTGTGTCTCTAGGACTTAGTATAGGCTGTGCGTTGATTGTCAGTCAGCTTCAAAAGAGTTTTATATATATTTAGAAGATATCTAAGATATCTAACATGACTTTGATGTCGGACTTCCAAATGATCGGCAGCTATCAGCAATCCCGCAACTGACTACTGTGTCGATTTTCACCTTTGACAGGACAAGTCTCTGTCGATGAGTCGACGATGCGACGGCATCGATTATGTATAAAATTAGAATAACTGGACGGTTGCCCGCTCCGCGAGTACAAATAGTACTGGGGCATGCGACCAATCCTAACTACCACAAATAAATACACTACAGTGTGGACACTTACCGAACTCCTCAACCCCCCCACAAGATCTTAATAATTCTTTCAGATAAAAAGACTAGATTGAGAGAGAGACCCATAGATCACAGAATGTTATCATATAGACCATCACTGCTACTGTAAACTGGGTGCATAATGTGCATAATGCTACATGTTAGAACTCACAATATTTTTCTCTAAAGGCACTAAAACACCTCAATGATGGTTAAGTACACTAAGTGCATAAGTATATTTATTAATATTATAGGTGACTAGCTGATACCCGCGACTTCGTACGCGTGAAACTTTCCACCAAAATATCTGTCAACCAGTATACGATGAACCTCGTGCCAAAGGCTACTTTTGGTTTAGAGAGGTCAAGCTGTATCTTAGAATCTACGTCTTAGATTTCAATACAATATAGCATGTTTTAATACGGAAAAAGGGCTTCCGAATGGTACAAGTTTCGTGGAAATTGGTCCAGTAGTTAAGGCGTGATCCGCGAACAAACAAACAGATAAACAGACAAACTCGATTTTCAGAATCAGAATCGTTTATTTAATAGATCTGCATAATATTTAGTTTATCCGTATTTTTAATTTTAGTTTTTGGCTGTTTTACAGTTCTATAATAGTATAGATAGATAGATTGCAACATCTCCTTTGATTAGGCACACCCATTTAATCCCACAGCGAGGTCGCGTCAGGTCACCCATAACTTGACCAGTATAACCTTCTACGTGTTTTACCAGTTCATTTGATGATTTAATTATTTATACTTGCCGTATTGCGATATTACTCGTACACACGAGTTTTAGAATAATTTACAATTTATATAGTTGTCGAGTCGTGGGAAAGCTTTTTAGAAGCTCTTTAGGACCTGCGAAGAGTTTTATAGGTTGTGTACCAAAAATACATATCAGAAAATAACATGCTAAGCTTTTGGAAAAAACCTCGGTAGAGATATTTTAGAAAAACGCAGTACCCTAAACCCACGAGCATGTTGGTATGAGGAACGTTATGAGAAAAAGTGAATTGTATTTTTTAGCTAGACATGTTCCAGGATCACTGTACTAGTCGCACTATATGAGTCCCCTGTGTGACGATGGCTGCTATCAATGCGGAAGCGGCGCGTCTAGCCGAATGGGGCCGGGATGCGTGTGGACGTCCCGCGCCGTGTGCCAACGTCACCGCTGCATTTGTCTCCTGATACTCAATAAACACCAGTAAT
Source organism: Eulithis testata (assembly GCA_947507515.1). Taxonomy (NCBI): domain Eukaryota; kingdom Metazoa; phylum Arthropoda; class Insecta; order Lepidoptera; family Geometridae; genus Eulithis; species Eulithis testata. The sequence goes on from OX382194.1 coordinate 7,853,527, forward strand.
TGTCTATTGTATTTCCTTACTTCATTGTTTTTACGACATCGAGGCGGTGCTTCTGCGATTCCGGTGAACATCTAGTCGGATACTACTAGAAGCTCGTCGGAATCGGGCTATTCAGCTTGATTGCTCTAAAAGCAAGCTCGTATGAGTTTTTAGGCCGCCTTAAGGCCTCCGTCGTGGCTTAACGACTGCTAGAGCCGGGACCGACAGTATAACGTGCCCTCCGGAGCACGGAAAAGCTCAGATGTAAATGCTACTAATGGTCACCCATCCAAATAGTGACCGCACAGAACGTTCCTTAACTTGGATAATCAGTGAAGATTGGCTAAGCATGCTACGCCACGAGCGCTTCAATTGATTGCTCTGAAAATAGGAAAATCATAAAAACTCACCGTCGATGTTGATAACAAAGATTTTTTATATGTATAATAGTGGACCCACTTAACGAGCCGCCGCCGCCGCCGCCCTTGCCACCAGCATTTGTGCCGTTAAAATTTGCTTGTGATCGGGCTGTGTGGATACGCCATAAGAAGTTCGTTGGATGATGATGATAGAAGAGGCTTCTAACTCATGCACTCAGCTCAAAGAAGTCAAACATAAATCGTTTTAAACAAAGGACCATTTGGATAATTAAGAAAGTGGCTTTTTTTAAAGTGATAAACTTTTTTCAAAAAAGTATAGCGCAAGCAGACGGATTGCGCAAGGATGGATATTTCTACCTATAACAATACAAAACCTTACAGATTAAGTTCATTGAAGACGTACCTTGTGAGGCAATGCACTGCATCCATCACTCTGGGGCAATGCGCCAGTAATACCGGAACACTAGCGCGGAGAACATATTTTTGTAGAGATTTGAAGAGATATCACATTAATCTTACTAACTCCCTTTAGATGAAAAAAAGATAGAATCACCTCCTTTGTGACAGCCAGACAGACGGTCACACAAAGCTATGGATTAGAACCATAAACATGGGTTAGTTAACTAAAGAAAATTTAAATACCCTAATTTACACCATGTGATCATGTGGAGTGTAATTAGATAGATTTTTCTCAAAGCTCATGCCATTTTATTCCCCACATTCACTGGTTTTTGTAAAGCCAGTTAGTCCGTCAGTCCAAGTATAGAAGTTTGCTGGATTCGTAGTCTAGTTGGATTGCAGGCCATACACGCTAGGTTTTGCATGATGGTTATGACCTTACATGCATAACCGATATGCAAACCCTAGCGAGCGTGTATGGCCGAAAAATGTACAGTTATGCGTGCATGTACATACAACCAAGCAAATATCAAAATTGATATTTTTGCCGCTCTGTTATGCATGCGCATGCATGCGCGCTTGCATAACCGGTCGTGTGTGGCGTCCAGCGAGCTTGCATGCACAGTTCTCAGTAGAATAGTAGCTGTCCTACACAACCGCAACGTAGCTCCAACTGATTGTTTATGGCAAAACTGTGCATGCAAACCCTAACGTGTATGTGTAAGCTCGGTTATAACTTTCGGTTTTGCATGCAAGGCTGTAACCATCATGCACAACCTAGCGTTTATGGCCTGCAGAGTGACTTAGGTGTAGCAAAACTACAGCAGCCACACCTAACTATTTATTTATCGCCTGTTGGGCCTCGAGGTCCGTCAGCTGCCTTTCAGCGCACGTCAAGTATACCTACAGAACTCTTTTCTGAAATGTCCTAATTTTTGTTAACTAGATAGAAAATTAAATACGGCATAAAATGAATGTTGCTAAATCTTGGCTCATACTCGTGCAATCGATAACCTCCAACGAGCTAGTAGCGAGTTAAACAAGGTACACACTTAGGTAAGACTATCCAATTTTCCTCGATACTCATATATCATAAACATTTGAAAATTGGTCGGATTTAGATTGAATTAGGTAATATACCATCTACCTACTCCAGCTGTTTGAAAACAAAGAGAAACTATTACTTTCACGCCCAGCTATAAGAAGAAAATGAGGAATAACCATGAAATATAGAGGGCTGGAGCGACAAGCCCACTGAGACGTGAAGCGCGGACGATGAATGCGGCAGCGGCGGCGGCGGCGGCGGTGGCGGCAGCGACGACGCGACGACGGTGTACGAAAGCTCCGTTCCGTACTAGCGATGCCGTTAGCGCAGGCTCGGGCGGGCGGCCGCGGTGGCAAGGCGGTGGCGGGCGGGCCGTGGGAGGTACCGTTAATGACGTCACACCCGTGACGTCGTCGTTGTGACGTCAGGAAATGCGATATAGCCACCAGCCTCGGCGGCGGCGGCCTCAGTAACGCACCGGCCGTTCACCAACGCGGTACCTCCGCGCGCCCTCTCGCGATCTGCCTCTATCGTAGCTACGAGCGAGTGTTGTGTGCGCGTACAGTGAGTGGAATGTGCTAGGCCGCATGAGGATCCTACTGAGCGAGCTGGGACTGTCCGGCGCGTGCCTCGGTCTGACCCTGGAGCCGCGCGCCTCCTCGCTGGAACCCGACAAGCCTGCGCCAGGTCAGCGCTCGCTGGACTTTACGACCACCTCTGTGTTTATTTTCGCTTTCGTTGTGTAGAACCTTTGGGTTATAGACTGTTGTTGTGAGACTGTCGTGATGATGGCCATCGGCTAGAATGCGAGGTGCTTTGCTAGCGCCCTCCAGCCAACACTGTGCCCTTAGACAATTCCAACGTACGTACCCCTTTTTGTTTTTATTATTTTAGTTAAATATTATTTTTGCTAAGTACATACCTATATTTATTTTGTTTCATTCTGTTTATTTTGTGTTCCTCAGTTGTAATTATTTGATGAGATTAGGTAGGTATACTGAACTCAGTGCTAAGTTGTATGCATATAACTACTCAATTCTGGTAACTGGTAACGGTCAACATGATTTGATCACACATAAATATAATATTAAGTTATTTTAATCGAAGCTCTATCATAAAATATTTAATTACTTTATTTTTCTGATTAGGTACTTATATTATAACTGGTTTCTCTCCACAAAAGATAAGCACGTAAGTGTGAAGTTTTATTATTAAAATCTATGAAACTTCTTTAAAAAATAATTTATGTTAATTTTAAACATTCATCTAACTAAATAACGTACGCTTCGGATAAATATTGAATCTGCTCATGTGAGGTTTTCCTCGTCGCCGACATATTATTATGCCGAATGAACCAATATAATAATAATTCTACTTATTATAGCCCAGATTTATTCGAAATTCGTGTAAGCTGCGTATAATCACTGACACTAAAAAAAAATTAATCGATTGTTAGTGAAACTATTCTATACTGCTCTACCAAGTTATTTTTTTCTCCATCCAACCAAACGGTTTTATTATTTAGTATCTAGACAACGACCAATATACCTACTGACATAACTATTTATAAAAAATTAGGTAACTTTTGGCAAACCGGTTCAATAAATCCTAAATGGGAAACTAGTTGTACGAGCTTCTTTGAGTTTCACACTTAATTTTTGTTAAGCGTTCGAATGTTCAAAATTACATTGCAAATAGAAATGAAATACAAACACGGTGCAAACACGGTGCCTAGCTGCATATATCGGTGTTTTTTGGGGCTCTTAGTGCAGAAGCATGTGTTGCAACAGTTATGTTTCAACATCGGAAGATGATACGTGCCGCTTCATCTCGCTCGCCTGCATAAATTATAATCGAGTCGCGAACGTGTCACAAGAGTCATAATCATAATGCCACCTTCGACATCGAAATTATTATTAAGTAAAATTATCCTCGGATTTGTTTCACTATTAGTGAGGTAACCATGAATATAATGTGGGATGTTTATTGTATGTCGCGATCGCGTCCGGAGCCGATGGCCTCTACCGTGTGTGCTAGCTTGCCCAATCACTTGTCGCAACCGGCAGACGCTGCACCTGCCGAGATGCCAGCTTCTGCAAATTATCCACCGTCGCATATCGTTATTATTGTAATACCTCCACTGTACAGAGTGTATGCGTTCTGCCGGTACATAATTCAGAACATCTATTTAAAAATATAAATTAAACCCAAAAGTACTTTCACTTTTTATTGCTTCTGGTTTCGACCAAACAAAAGTGATGGCAATAAATAAAAAGATGTAAGCGATACGAGCTCCTTAGATACTAAGTTACGAAGTAATGCTTTGTCAGAATACCTACTTATTTTATCGCTCAGCTGTAGTACTGACGTCAGGATGGAAGTAAGTCCCACTCGCGTCACACAATCGGTGACCTTCGTCTGCCCGAAAAAATCCTGATATTCAGGGGGATAGAACCCCCGCTCGGCTCAGCGGGGGGCTATCGTTAACACCCTTCGTGACGTGAGCTCTGCTTCTGATGCAGATATTATCTGTACTAAAACTTTATAAACTATATAAACCCATTCAAAAGACAATTTATAATCCGGCAAGCTGGGCTTGAACGGCGTTCAGATTTTTGTGATAGCGCACTCATTATTATTGCAGTTGTTTGAATACGGGGAGTTTTCTATCAAAAAGCGTCATAGAGTCACGTCTAAAAATACTAGGGTGGTTATAAATGGGCCGGTAGGTAAAAGCTGTGGGAAGGAGAGCCTCAAAGTGGCTTCAGGCCTCGAACTGACGTCTGACGTCACTAGCGTTGTGACGTCACGCATCGACCCGCGCATAGTTTCAAGGACGCCCTTGGGTGGCTGACGTGCCAGTAGACTGGCACCCTACTTCCTGCACACGAGAACGTTTTGTGCACCTAACCGGCTCTGCTGAAAATAAAAGCATTTTGCATGGGGCAACTTTCAAGATATAAATAACCGTGAGGGCTTCGACTGTAGTCATACCTTTTGACATCAAATTACCTATTGATGCTTTTGATACCTCTAAATTGCTTTTAAACTATGATAAAAGCATTTGTTGTAAAATATTATGTAAAAATACCGGCGTGTACATACCTAAAGGTATTTCACATTTTGGTCTCTACAGCGACTACAATTTTAGCGATGTCTTCTTTACCGAAACATCAAATATTGTATAAGATCGCGTTACGTATGCCTACTTGTGTTTGTAAGTAAATGAAGTGGGCACTTACTCATGCGGATTTAAAGTTTATGTGCTAACACCTAAGTTAGTGATTTAATTTTCTTGAGATGTTAGCATTAGTCGTATCTGTAATGAAGTCAAGTACTCGTTAGTGAAATAACGTGGTTTTAGGAATGTTAGATATGGATAAATCATCGATACATAGGTACAATTATAATAATTGTAAATGCCCATTAATGGTACTAGTCAAATCCAGGTAGAGTATGGTTGTGTGCCGGTACACAGTTAAAGTTATTGGACAGAATCAGAAAGTGTGTGCCACACAAGCAGTAGAGATTGGTCAGGTTGAGGCATAGCTTACTTTGCCTATTATTATGTAACTAGGTACTGTTTTGTTATTTTTTACAATGTAACTTTTAATTTATATAGTGCCGACTTTAAGTCGAGTAGATAAAAATGTAAACTAAAATAATAATAATAAATATTCACGGACATATAAAACAACGCCTTCTAGTCCCAAACTAAGCAAAGCTTGTACTATGGGAACTAGATGGCTGATAGAATACATATATACATTTTTTTTTGTAAATACATACTTATGATACATAATAACACCCAGACACAGAACAAACATCTAAGTTTGCCACACCAATGTTTGTTCTCGATGGGGATCGACCCCACGACCCATACAGCACGGAAGGAAGAGCTACTACCGACTGAGCCATGACGCCTGTCACATAATAGTGAAGCAGTGTTTATTTCTGATAACACGTGCAAATATCTATACGTTATTTAAATAGGAAACGTGAACATAGTACCACCTTCTTTTTGAGTCTACAGCCAGACGTATTTGTGGACGAGGGTGCAATGACGTCAGAGTTCCTGACGTCACAAGCACACCTTCCCGCCTACGCCCCCTCAATGCCGTCACGACAGCTGATAAAACCCGAAATACCTACCGGCTCGCTTCTACTTACCACAATGACGTCGTTATAAGCGTATACAAAGTTTGTTTTAGGGCTACGTAAATATAACTTTCATTATCACTTGAGTGGCATGAAACCTGTTATTTTCATAAGTGTTATGAACCTCTTGCTTAGATAAAAATACAGTTGTCTCTTTAGGTCATTTTTTATAATTCAATGAACTAGCCTATTGCAAGATAGGCAAGGATTTTAGTATTGTAGACAAAAGTTATATAAAACTTTTTTAACATCTCTCTGTAAGTACTAGAAATACAAACTCTACATTGCTAGAGCTGAGAACAATATTATATTTGTTTAGTTCACATATCTACCTAAATATCGCCACCTTAGGGGTAACATTTTTGAAGTACCTAAGTATTTATATTAGGATAGTATTCGGAATATCGTCATTTACTCCGGTATAGTATTATATAATCTGTGCTCCGGTGCAATCTTTTAGTTGTGAAAAGTACGTTTAAAAAAGGTTATACTTTTGTGTAGTCGTAAAAACGTAGCGTAATAAGGTAACTAACGCCATCTAGTAGCGGTGTTTCAAACGAGGAAAAGCGGAAGCAGGGACTTGCAGGCGGGTGCTTATATGAACGAAGCCTTCATTTAACCAACCTTTTCATACCTTATGTACCTAGCTACACAAAAGCTAGATGGCGCTAGAGGGATTATTAAACGTAAAATTACTGCGGTCGGTAGGAAGGTAAGTTTTTTTCGAATTCACATTATAGGAAAGCTTTTTTGACGTATGTACCCTTCTACTTCAAGGTACGTACTCTAGGATTTTTAATTTAATATTATGCTTTTTGTTATTACAACATTTTTTGTCGTGTAAACAATGTTAAATTCAAAGACAGCAACTTAACAAAATGGAACTGGGAACTCAATACTGAATCGTCGTATCGTTTCGGATTCCCCCAATTGTCCCACTTGTGGAGTTATAGAAGACGTTCACCATCTTCTGGAGGAATGTGTGCGGAGCCAGTCTCTGAGATCTCACATGTGTAGCCGCTTTAATTTGAATATGTTAGATGTTGGTGCATTTATAAGTGTACTTTCGGTCCCACTGTGCGAAGCAGCTAGGGCTCTTTTTACACTAGTGTATGACATTGTTAAGTAGTAGATAGTAATTCTATTGTAAGCTATAACAGGGCTGACATAGTTGCTAAGCGACTCAAAGTCCTTCCAAAACATCAGATTAAAAAAAAAAAGAATCGTCGTATTTTTATTTCGGCCTATGGAAATTACGTAGATTGGAGATGATGATTGGATAGATAATAATACTTACACATATTCTTACGCGCATATTCTTACAGTTACATTTTTGTTTGTATTGACCCCACCTACAACGATACGTATCAAATTTCTCCTGAAAACGTACGAGCCTTTTAGAACCTTTTTAGAGCAAACTATTCGAGTTACTATATAACCACCAGAAAATGACAAACAGAAGAAAATTAATACGGTCAATTCTTGATTAAAGAATATTATTTTCAAAAAAACTTCTGTTCTGCATAATCCCAGGGTAACGCGCAAACGTCATCGTCTCACTCCTGCAACTAAAAACGCCTAATCTCAACAGTATACGTTGTGCATTAGCAGCAGAAAATTTAACTATCATTGGTCACAAATATTTAAAATGGTTGCAGTGATTGTTCAACGTTGAATCTGAAATGAGTATAAATGTTATTTCTGAAAATGCTATTTGCAGTATAATTTATGAGATAACTAACTCCCTCTAGCGTTCCGCTAAAAAAACCTTTCGATATTATCTGCTAGCAGAAAAGGCCTATTTTGAAACTTCAACAATTTGAACATCTATTAGTAGTTCTGTCTATTTTTTTGAAAACTTTATGCAAGGTTTACACAATGCCAGTGACTGGACCCAGTTATCTTGGGTTCGGATCCACTTGCCAATAGACGGGCAGTGCTGGACTGGCACAAAACTATTGTTTACATGCACCCAGTGACAAGTCAGCGCTGGACTTGGTTACTGTACTGCCATGTTACTGACCCCGTATAAACCGTCCTTTACGCATTGCTGTCTCTTCTTCTATACAAATATTATAAAGAGGAAAGGTTTGATTTTTTGTTTGTTTGTTTGTTTGTATGAATTGAATAGGCTCCGAAACTACTGGACCGATTAAAAAAATTCTTTTACCATTAGAATCCTACATTATCCCTGATGAACATAGGCTATATTTTATCCCGGAATTCCCACGGGAACGGGAATTACGCGGGTGAAACCGCGAGGCGCTGCTAGTTATCTATATTTTCAAAGACAGAGAATTCCTTCTGAGTCAAAGACGTTTGGCTTGCCAACTAAGTATCACCTTTTGCTATTACCACAGATCATATAATACTATACTAGTTTACTATTACCTACTGTTATACTAATAATATCATCATCATTCATCATGTTGAAAATATGAAATGAAGAACCAGTAAATGATTATTCAGCTTGGCTACAATACATGCTAAATAGGGTGCTTTTTTGCGAGTTAAAACCGACGGAGTGTTTAGAAACTCTTGCAAAACATTACGACGCCAAAATTATTACCTGACTGTAATAAAACCACCCTTTCATAGAAAGGGGAGAAAGAGGACTTTTTGGCATAGAAGTACTTATCAAGCTTAAAAAAATACCAATGTTGTCTATAAATATTCATCTAAAAGCTAAAAACGCCAGCAAAACTTGATCCTACTTAGACAACAAATGTTAGCCTAAAACCGCCAAATTATGTTTCCAGATTTATCTTGGATCTAACAAAAACCGCCAAAAACCGCGTCTGTTTTGGACTTAACCCCTGTCAAAGCTGTCAGATTTATATGTTACGTCACAGATTATATAATACTATACTAGTAGTTACGTAATATGAAAAAACCTAGTTAAGTCCAAAACAGACGCGGTTTTTGGCGGTTTTTGTTAGATCCAAGATAAATCTGGAAACATAATTTGGCGGCAAATGATTTGCTTTGTATAAAAAGTGTCAAATTAAAAAAAGCCATTCTCGACTTGTAAAAAAATTAGTAACCCGTTTTCACATGTAGAGAAACATGGAAATACATCTGAAAACGAAAGTGAGTTCTAAAACCCTATTGTGATCAATGACACCTTTCTTTACACGTAGAGTCACAGCGCACGATACAGATTGGTACATGAAAAAATATTTTCTGAAAACGAAAAAACTTTTATAGCTTTGATCTGCTCGAGTAAAGTATAACACTAGCATTTTAACCTCTTATAGTCTGCGGGTAAAACGCCTTTGATTAAGTGTTACGTATCTAGGTATCTAGGTATAAGAATATTATCGAAACTAGGGTTCCTTGTCGGCCATCGGAACCCTAAAATTGGTATTTTGTTTGGATTGTATTTCAACCGCGAATACTTCTAATTCAATTTTGAGGTTTTTAAAAGGACGAATACATAAGTTTTTGTTTTGAAGGACCAAAATATTATCCATTTTTTTTATATTTTATTTGTCCGATATTTTTTTTTTATTGATTATATTTTTTTAATAAATTGGTAACATTAGTAACATACTTAATACTTAGGACAGTAGATATTTCAGTTTTTGGATAGGATTTCTCAAGATTTATAATACCTTTTTAGTTCTATATCACTTGTAAAGTTTTTAAAATAAATTTGTATATAAAACCATACCTACTATATACCTAACTTTAGTAGTACAGTAGTAAATGTGTTACACCGTTGGTCGTTGGACATCATCAACTGAGACTGTTTGAATTTTGTTAAATAAAACCAATTAATTTTTTTATTCAACAAAATTCAAACACTCCCGAAAAAAATAGGACAAGCATCAAAAACCCCTCTTGCTTTGTTTATGCTTTAATAAGACTGGAGTTAATGGTTCTTAACATAATAGAAACTGCAAATGCCACTGATTTCATAACCTCCCTTGGGAGCCATCGCTTTTTCGCCCTAAAAACTTCTATAGTGTACTTTATTTTTGCAAAATAGATCCAAATTACTCTAAATAAGGATGAAAATGGAATGTATTAGGGCTTATAAGTAGCGTCTTTGTAATAGATTTAGGTGAGGTGTATACGTAGGATTCAATTTTCTGGGCGTGGCGAATCAAGCACCGTGACACAATGTATTCAAAACGGCAATATTTGGTCGGCAAAACTGTTGTATAAATAGAAGAGCTTTATTTTTCGCCGTCATTTCATCCAAGTAAAGGCAGCAGCAAACACTAAGTTCTTGATTTGCGACGAACAAAGTTATCGATTTAGTAGTTCCGAGTGCTAGCGAAGGAAGATTCAAAGTATGTTCGTCGAGGGTAAATATAAATGATGCATGGCTCGAATAGCGTGATAGTTCAAAGCACTGCGCCGTCAATTGTATGTTGGCGATCTCGAGTTCATTTCTATTGAGCTCTTCCCTGATGTTGGATGTAGATTCTAACCAATATTTTAAATTAACCTGTTTTATATTAATGTAAAAACTTATTTAAAATTATGTTAATGCCTTGGTAATAATGCCTAAAGAAACTTTTTATTGTTACAGGGCCGAGCGCCATAGGGTCGCGCTCGCCAAGCGCTTTTTCAACAAACACCTCCAGCATGCTACTGCTGCAAACACAAGTAAGCATAATCTATCATTTCTAAGTAATAATTTATTTGAAATCTTCAGATTTGGGTTCAATTAAATAATTTTGAATAATAAATCCATAGTTCCGTAAGTCCCCCTTTTCATGAACCTAATAAATTATTAATTCGTACACCTGCAACAATCAATTTCAAAGTGGACATGCCCAAAAGTGCTTACAAAATTACCGAAATAAGCTCGCCATTGGTCCGGCATTTCCGCCCCTACGACTCTCAACCGCCTACCACTTTTGTGACGCCTCTTTTATCGATTGTCATTTCTATTGCAGAGCAACTACGGTTCGTCCTTCAGTGATCTATTGTCGCCACAATATCAAGACGACTCGTCCGAAATCTTGGAAGAAAATCTTGATCCCTTTCCGGACGTTGAGTTCCACGCTCCTGTGCCCTTTGAAGTAAAGTCACAACGAGCCACGCCGATCAGCGAGTCGTCATCACCTACCCCGGGCCCGGCTTTGCCTAGTTTTGAAGAAACTTATTCTGTACGTTACCCTAAACAAGAAATGGCTGAATTTGGCATAAAAATGGACGAAGACTGTTACAATGTTAGCGCATATTCGCATCAAGGACATGCGTCAACGCAATTATTGTACCAATACCATCAGCCATCCCTACCCTACGTACCGTCATCATATTACGCTCCATCACAACAGTGCAGCCCTACTTTTGATACCGGCGGACTCACGCCAAACCAAGACTCTTATTCGTTGCCTCCGTTTCCGAACTCAGTTGATCTACACATCACAACGGACCCAAACTCAAGGCAACGACGATCCTCTTTGCCGGTGCAGAGGACAGAGTCCAACAGCTCCAACGATAGTCCAAAAGTACACGGTGGTAGAATTCACTGCATGCAGGCATCGGCGCCCAGTTCCGCGTCTAGCTCCCCTGGAGTGGCACCGCTAGAAGGCGCTCCGCCTCGACTGGCACCAGGCTCGCCAAGTCAACTTTGTGCAGTTTGCGGAGACACCGCGGCTTGCCAACATTATGGTGTGAGAACATGCGAAGGATGCAAAGGATTCTTCAAAAGAACTGTTCAGAAAGGTTCCAAATATGTATGTTTAGCTGAAAAATCTTGTCCTGTTGATAAAAGAAGACGAAACAGATGCCAATTTTGCCGATTCCAAAAGTGCCTCGTAGTAGGAATGGTCAAGGAAGTGGTTCGGACTGATTCTTTAAAAGGCAGACGTGGCAGATTGCCGTCCAAGCCTAAATGCCCTCAAGAATCGCCACCGAGTCCACCGATATCACTAATCACTGCCCTCGTAAGAGCCCATGTTGATACGTCACCAGATTTCGCTAATCTTGATTACACCCAGTACCGGGAGCCTAACCCTTTAGAACCCATGTCTGATTTAGAGGTGATTCAACAGTTCTATTCATTACTGACAACGTCGATTGACATGATCAAGGTGTTCGCGGAGAAAGTACCGGGGTACGGAGAGCTATGCCATGAGGACCGCGAGCAGCTGTTTGCGTCTGCCCGATTAGAACTGTTCGTGCTGCGACTCGCGTATCGCACGCGTCCAGAGGACACGAAGCTCACTTTCTGCAACGGTCTCGTGCTCGACAAGCGCCAATGTCAGCGCTCTTTTGGAGACTGGCTTCACGCAGTACTAGACTTTAGCAACACTTTGCACTCCATGGATATCGACATATCGACTTTCGCATGTCTCTGCGCATTGACTTTAGTCACAGGTGCGTACCTCCTAAATGTTTTTATTAATTCGTTATTTTATCAGAAACTTTGAATTAAGTATACTTGCTTACCTAGGTAGGTACTTCAAATACAAAGATATTTTTTTTTAAATCATATGATAAAGTACATTTTCTCTGTATCAGTCTCAAAAGTATTCTTTTTAGGGACGTTAATAACAGAGATTTTTTTATTATAGATCGCCACGGTTTGAAAGAACCCCAACGAGTGGAGCAGCTTCAAATGAAGATTATTGGTTGTCTGCGGGCGCACATGCCGGGCGGCGGCGGCGGCGGCGTCAGCGGCGCGCCGCACTTCAGCCGCGTGCTGGGCGCGCTGCCCGAGCTGCGTTCGCTGTCCGTGCAGGGCATGCAACGCATCTTCTACCTGAAGCTCGAGGACTTGGTACCGGCCCCGCCCCTCATCGAGAACATGTTCCGCGCGAGCCTGCCGTTCTAAGCCTTCACGTTACTTCCCCGAGGACCATTCCCGCCTTCGAACATTTTTCACGATCCCTAGAGCCGAATCCGTTATTTTTTATAAGTGTTTAGAATAGACAAATATTTTTCTAGAGACTAAATGGACATTTTATTGGACACGATCTCCCACGGAATCGGTTCGTGCTAATCTAAAAGTAATGTATACCGTATACCTAAGTTCTTATTTTAGTTCTAAGTATAGGATGATGTTAATTGTTAAGCCGTAAGCTAAGTTTAACTTATTATCTAAAATTAGATTTAGTTGTAATGTTTTTTGGGTGTGATTTTGTTTATCTCATTAATGTTGTGTACCTACTTTATGTAGTCTGCATTTGAGTTACCGCTCGTGATCAATGGCATCTTGTCGTACAAATATTCCTATGTTAACTACGTATTATATAAGTAAGGAAAATCTAGTCACAAGACTTAGAATTGTATATATTAAGGCTCGTATTGATTGGGCTTTTTAGGTAATAAATAAATTGATAGGCATTTAATGTCCTTTTGTACGAATGTGAGAGAAAAAAAGAAAACAGTGCAGCTTTTAGCCGCGCAGTATCCAGTTGACGTGCGCGAACTGACGATTGTTGGAAGTTACCTTTATAATACAGTTATTTTGATAATATTAGACGCTAGGATGTTAAACATAATTTTGTTATTGCTATTTAAATAAATACCAATGACCAGAGCGAAAGTTCAGCATTGCATCAATCGGTGAAAATTAGGAAGAGGTGTGCTAAGGGTACAGGTTAGTGAATTAAGCTGTAGTATTTTTTCTTGTTTGTGTGCAAAATAAATTTAGATAGGCGTGTGATGTTGAAAATTGTGGGTAGATTATAATTACATAAGTATTTATGAAGCAGTTTAGGTATGAAACATTTAATATGTACCTTTTGTAGATGTGTGTACCCGCGCATTTATATTCTACCTATATATTATCAAAAGCATATCACTGTAAAATAAATAAAATAAAAGATACTTTTGTACCTTCTCTTTGCAGAAAAATTATTAAGATAGGTGTTAGGTAAGTTATTTACAATAACACAAAACTCATTGAAAACTTTTGTTAGGTAGTTAAAAATTCAATTTAGAACCAATTTTGGAAAAGTAAGCAGTGAATTTCACTATCTAGAAGTCGATAGGTATACCTAACCTACATTATTTTATTTGCATGGTTTTTTACCTAAATGTAGATAAAATATATTTTTCGTATTACCTATCTTACCAGTTTACCTAGTCAATTTGTACCTACAAAATAAGACATTTATTTCTCAACACAAAAGCTTACTTATGATGTGCCTATAACATTAATAGGTACAGAACATCCACTGTATGAGTTTTCCTAACCTAATATAAACCACATGCCTATAGAAACAAATGTGTTCAGTTATGTTATCATAAACAGAAGTCATGCGAAATATATAAAACAGCTAGGTAGGTACTGAAGACGATAGAAATAAAGCTGTAACTCAGCTGTAAGTACCTGAATATAAACAACAGTGTGTATTAAATACGTCCTTCTATGAATTTAAATGCCCTTTTCTTAGGTACGTACGTATTTTGATACTTAAATTGTTATAAGACTACGAATGCTGAACTTTTCACTCTCGGTTAAAAACGAAACTTATTTACTTATAGATTTCTAAGATACATCTTGTGACATGGTTATATTTTATTCCGCTCAAAGTATAAGTAGGTACCGCATAATAAACCACCTAAGTGGAAGTTTTGAGCAGTTACTAGCCTAGGTACCTACCTAAAGTACAATTCAATGCATGAAATAAAAAAAAAAATTATCTGTAACGATACCTACCAGATTTATATAATTAGCAATAAGTACCTACATTATTATATACTATTGTATTGTACTATTGTATTTCAATTTGTTATTTTTCTACAGTTGTTATTTCGCTAATTAGAGCATTTTTTAAATGTTTCACTATCTGCTAATCTAAAGACAACTACAAAATACTTTGTCAAATTAAGTTACCTACATATCGTTTAAAATAGTACAGTAAGTTAATGAAATTGCATTTCCGATGTCACATACCCTACTTTTATAAAAAAAACTTAGTTGTGCTTTTTTAATATTGTTAAACTGTTTACCTATTACTTTGTAAATATTTCGTCAGAATAATATCGACGCAGAAGCGTTAATTTATCAAGTCTTTTTATTTATATTTCCTCTACCCATCTACTGTATTTTACTACCACCAACACCGTCTGGACACGGAGACTAATGAAATTTCGATAGGTTTTTTCTCAACTACTTCTTAATAGGTCTTTGGTGCTTGGTGGCAAACAAGCTTGATCGATCAGGTTGTAATATTACTGTATACTCAGTTTTCTAAAAAACTTAATACATATACTAGTTACGGCCCCGGACACGTAGGTAATCGGAACGAAACGCGATAGCTACAATGCCTACGCCGCCGCGTAGACCCTGTGTCTACGAAACGCTACGCGCCACCAAAGTGCCACCCTTGAATGTTACCGAGCTACCAATAGTTACACCCCTTTCGAAAGTTACACAAACTACATATTATGACAATAAGTTGTCCCCACCAGTGGGGATTATGACAATGAGTTCCATACCTACTATAAAAATGTTGCCACAAAGCATCCCCAAAATAGTATTATATATTATGATCTGTGCCCAAAGCAGGTAATCCAAGAGGTAATCCCATCCCACGAGCATCCCACTAATATTATAAATGTCAAAGTTTACAGGATGTTTGTGTTTCAATCCTACTGCTGGTCCGATTTGGATGAAACTTGGAATATATTATATGTATAGGTAGTTCGTAACCTGGATTGCAATATTAGGCTACTTTTTATCCCGAAAAATTAACAGGATCAAACGGAACGCGGACGCAGTTTCGGTCGGAAGCTCTCTAAAAACTATTAAAAAAATTAATAACTTTTTTAACTATAGAATAATAATTAAAATGGTTCTTAAATAGGTACGGTGCCGCAGCGGTCAAATGCGACACAAATAATTATCGCGAAGTGAAAATCCGGTAGGTAGGTAATTTAGGTAAGTGAGGTAAATAGCGCTAGCTAGAGGCCATTGGTATCGATTCGGTTGTTGCATTTTTCTAAACTAACCTAATTTGACAGCACTAAAAATGTTGGCGTCCCTTTCTCATAAACTGAAACGACAAGGACGGCTATAATTTTAGAGCTGTCAAATTAGGTTAGTTTAGAAAAAGGCAACAACCGAATCGATACCATTACCTACCCGCGGCCGCACAAATGTCAAAAAAGTCAACGTCAAAAGTCAAAACAAACAAAATAGCAAAATAGGTACCTCTTTTTTTCTTCGGTTGGACGTCTTGGAGCAACAAGCTTTGAGTGAGATCTTTTGAGTTTTATTAGTTTTCTCGCGATATTTCGCGTAGTTTTAAGTTGATTTGTTAAGGTATTTATGCTGGTGTATTGATTCATCTAAAAACAAGGCCCTTTATTGGGCTTTTATCTAGTTTTATACATAGTAGAATCTATCTTTTATAACGGATAGGACCTACCCTCATTATCCTTAGGGCAAAAAAAAAAAACTTAAGGATTTTTTGGGATAATGGAGATTGACGTTGCGTCGTCTTCTCCATGTCCTGATCCTCCGCCTGTTCCGCCGGACCCCCCGGATCCATCTTCCGAGTCTTCTGCGGTTCGTAAGCGCAGAAAGGAAGTTGATTCCGAGGAGTCCGGTGGTTCTAGCGGCAAAGTCAAGGCAACATCTGCAGATGTAAACTCAGCCCCCGTCCCGGCATCTGTACAAACAACCTGGCTGCACGCCACGCTGGTCATCGGTGTAAAAGAATATTCAACAGCAGACAAAGGTCCTTTCATTGTTCATGTGTCCCGAGAGGTCCCTGATCCTTCCGCTGGTACTACAATTCGCCCAATCAAGTTTGGTCAGTTTTTGGCCAACCATCGTGTAGGTAATATCTGCAACGATGGTATTAAAGCTATTGGTAGAAATAGGGTTTCAGTTGAATTCCGCTCAGCCGCTGATGCCAACAAGTTCTTGGACAATACAACTCTCCTAAGCCAATACAAATACGTGGCATCCATACCAACATTCAACATAACTCGTATGGGTCTTGTCAGAAATGTCCCCGTTGATATGTCTATGGAAGAGTTTGCCGAAAACCTTGAAGTCCCCAATGGCTGCGGTTTCGTAGCAAAGGCTCGACGACTTAATCGTAAGTCTAATGAAGACGGTAAGATTACCTGGATTCCAACTCAGGCTGTAGTGCTTACATTCAGAGGTCAAGTCCTACCGGATAGGGTATTCTCTTTTCATACATCTCTTCCAGTGGAAATATACCAACTGCCGACAATTCAATGCCAAAATTGTTGTCGATTTGGACACGTCAAAGCCCAATGCCGCTCGAAACCACGCTGCTTCAAGTGCGGCAAAGAACACACAGGCGAAAGCTGTGACACGTTAGAATCTAAGGCTTACTGTCTTCACTGTACAGGAAATCATTTTGCATCTAGTAAGGTATGCCCAGAGCTTGAAAGGCAAAAGTCGATTAAAGCCTTCATGTCCCAAAATGGTATCTCATATGAGGAAGCTGCCACCCATTTCCCCAAACTAGGACGCTCGTTTTCCGAGGTGACTCAGGAAATGTTTTCTCCCTCCTTCCCCTCCCAACAAGTTCCTTGCAATCCATCCAGCCCTACAAACTCCCGATCCTATGTCAAAACAGTCTATGCTAAGCCCCATCCTCGCGCTCCTTTGGCTAAATCTTATGACAAAGCATCGCATCAGGAAATCATTTCCACCCCATCCTCGTCACTCCCCAATGGCCATGCTTTGTCTCAAACGCAGTCATCAAATGATAATCGTCAGAACTTCCTTATTGAAACTCTAATAAACCTTTTAATCGAGTTGTGTTCCAACAACAACTCATCCCTACCGTCCAACGTTGCACAAAAACTTTCCCAGATCCTCACATTAACCACTCATAATGGATCCAGTGTCCATTATCCAGTGGAACCCGAGAAGTCTCCGCAGGCGCAAGCCTGAACTTCTTCACTTAATTTCTAAATTTTGCCCGTCAGTCATTGCCGTCTCGGAGTCATGGTTGAAGCCAGGGAGTCCTTTTCGGATTTCAGGTTACACCTGTCTCCGAGACGACAGGTCTGACGGGCACGCAGGTAGTGCCCTGCTTGTCAGGGCCACTCTGCCCTTTTCCCAAATTTCTCTCCCATCCCATCCCATTCAAATGAATCTTGTAGCAGTCAGAGTATTTGACATATCATTTTTATCAATATACATTCCTCAGCCTAACCCTAGTTTAATTTCTGAGATCCTTCTAGCTGTTTCATCTGTCCCTCCTCCCATAATTCTTCTTGGTGATTACAATGGCCACCACACCTCGTGGGGCTCTAGTCACAGTAGTACATTTGGGCGTTTACTCGCAGAAATGTTTGATGAGGCAAACCTTTGTGTTATAAATGATGGATCTCCTACCCGTCGGGCCCTTCCGACCCAGGACCCTCAGAGTGTTGTTGATTTAACGGTTTGCTCCTCCTCCCTCTCTTCCCTTCTTTCCTGGGAAACTTTGCCTTTATCATATGGGAGTGATCATTTTCCAATTATAATCACTATGTCTAACTGTGTAACCGCACAACAAAATTTTAACCCTAGTCTTAAGTATAGACTTACAGGAGTTTCTAAAGAGAAATGGGAATATTTTTCCTCTGCTTTGCACATTGCCACTCAAAGCCTTCCTCTTGTAAACTTAGATAATGCACTTTCTTCATATTCAATGCTATTGAATGCTATTATTAAAACTGCAGATGAGTGCTTTCCCATTAAAAAACAATCCCGTACACTTTGTAGAGTATCTAATCCTTGGTGGGACTCAGAATGTACAACTGTTATTAGGAACAGGAAAAATGCAGAGATTGAGTACAATAACTCAATGACTCCTGAACATTTTATAGATTATCAGCGTTGTGCAGCGAAAGCGAGACAGGTTTTATCAAAGAAAAAGAAACTTGGATGGAAAAACTTTTGTGAAAATTTGTCCCCTAGAACTTCATCTTCAGTAGTTTGGAAACAGATTAAACGATTTAGAGGCTCTTGCAACTCCACAGACCTATCATCAAATGATCCCACGTCGTGGGTAGTACCTTTTAGTAACAGATTATCACCAACCTCTGTCCCTAATATAGATTCCGTCCCTTCTCCCCCTTCTTTCATTCCATCATCTTCCATTTTTGAGAATAGGTTCTCTATTAATGAATTAAATTTAGCACTAGATGGATTAAAAGATTCATCCCCTGGAGTTGATGGGATTCCTTATTCATTTCTAGTTCATTCCCCTGATAACGTTAAAATATACTACTTGGAACTGATTAATATCTTCTTCGAAAATGGAGTTGTTCCGGATGAATGGAAAACTCAAATTATCATTCCAATATGCAAACCCGGAAAGAGTCGTTCAGACCCAAATTCTTACAGACCCATTGCCTTATCTTCAGTCTTAATTAAAATTGTAGAACACATGATTAAATTTCGCCTTGAGTGGATCGTGGAGAGCAAAGGTATTCTATCTAAAACTCAGTTTGGCTTCAGAAAAGGCATGAGTACTATGGATAGTTTAAGTCTGATTACTTCTGATATTCGCATTGCTTTTTTAAAGAAAGAATCTCTGGTAGCAGTTTTTCTAGACATAACTTCGGCATATGATAACGTCCTTCTTCCAATACTCAGGAACAAGCTTCTCCAGCTGAGTATCCCTGTGAGGATTGTTCGTTACATAAGCAACTTATTAATGGATAGGCAAATTTTGATAAAACACCAAGGTTCATTTTTTCCTGCTCGACGTATATGGAAAGGCCTTCCTCAGGGCTCAGTGCTAAGTCCTCTATTATACAGTCTATACACTCACGACCTTGATTCTTCCATCACTCCTCTTTGTAATGTTCTTCAATATGCAGACGATTTAGCTTTGTATGTCCGATCAAATTCTATTTGTGACGCTAAAGACAATCTTAACACAGCCCTTTCTCTTTTGGGTGATTGGTTGAAAGACCATGGTCTGTCAATCTCAGCTACTAAAAGTAGTTGTGTAATTTATTCCAAAAAACGAAATACTCCAGCTATTGATTTATATATTGAACATGAACGAATCCAACAGCTTTCAAGTACAAAGTTTTTAGGTGTTCATTTAGATTCGAGGTTATCAGGAATTTCTCATTGTAATTACATTTTGGACATATGCGAAAAGAATATTAATGTCCTCCGTTCCCTGTCTGGTGTTTGGTGGGGCTCACACCCCTACTGTCAGAAACTTCTTTATAATGCTATCGTTCGAAGCCATTTAGATTATGGATCTTTTCTTTTAGACCCAAGTACAAAATTAGCTTTGGGGATTCTGGATAGGGTTCAGTCCAGATGCCTCAGAATAATCATTGGTGCAATGAAATCTTCTCCAATCAACGCCATGCAGGTGGAATGTGTTGAACCTCCACTCTCCCTCAGAAGACAGTATCTTTCAGACAGATTCTTTTTCAAACTTGTCCAAAATTCTTATCATCCTCTTCTCCAAATCCTAAATGATTTATTTCTCTTATTAGAGCCCCAAATTGATGATAATCAGGACTCAATACCTTGCCTAATTCGTAGTTTTAGAAAATACTCTCACCTTCCTTACCCCGTTATGCAAACCCAATCATTCCCTCTTTTTTCCATCCCGTATGAAGCCTTAGTTTTCGAACCCAATGTATTGCTAGATTTTGGTATTCATAAATGTTCTACCAATGCAAAAAATGAATTTAATTATCTTATGGAAAATAAATACAGTGGATGGCGTCCTTTCTATACAGATGCCTCCAAGCTTAACGACTCGAGTCCCGTAGGCTCAGCAGTATGGATTCCATCTTCTAAAATAATTTTAAATTACAAATGCCCTACCGTCACTTCTGTGTTTACAGGAGAAGCAATAGCTATACTTGAAAGTATATTGTTTATTCAGGCACATAATTTAAATAACTCTATTATTTTCTCAGACTCTAAAAGTGCCCTTCAGTCTATACTTTCTAATCCTTTCCGATCTAAGTCTAATTTTCCTATCATTCTAAAAATTCGAGAATCGTTATTCCGATGTCAAGAACTAGGATTAAATATTGTTCTGGCATGGATTCCTGGTCATTCCGGAATTCCCGGTAATGAAACAGTAGATTCGTGTGCAAAGCAGGCTATTCATACAGGTTCTCATGACCATCTTAAAATTTATGCTCATGATCTATGTGTTGTCCCTAAGTCCCATTTGACCACATCATGGTCACGGATGTGGGTATCGTCCAGGAACTTGAAAGGCAAACATTACGGTGATATTCAACCAGAAATTCCATCTAGACCATGGTTTTTTAAGTTTCGTTTGGCTAATAAAATAACAACATCAACCATTTGTCGACTTCGCTTAGGTCATGTCTGCACACCAGTCTTTTTGGCTAAAATAAGGATCAGGGACCACTCCCTATGTGAATGTGGTATAGATGAGGGAAGTGTTGACCACATTCTATTCTCCTGCCCAAGGCTGCGGGTATCTTTGTATGATGTCACTCCTCTCGAAATCCCACGTCCTTTTTCATCTAAACTCCTGTTATCTCTTGTATTCTCTCCTTTTATTAAAATATTATGTAAATTTATAACTACCAATAAAATAAAATTGTAAATAACTTATATACCTATAAATATAAATATTATGTATGTATTTAGATAGGTGCCTACTATTATTACCTACTTAATTATTTATATGCCGTAGTGCCGTACATATCTATTTTGACAAATCAACTCTTTAGAGTCTCCCTTCTTCACCGGTCATTTTTCTTAACCAACCTACTCAGATCTCCGCCTTTTGTTAAAAGATTAGTAAACCAGTAAACGCCAATAAACACTGACATTGGCAAATTCGTGGCAGCCCTAGCCGCCGAACAGCCACAAGAAAAGAAGAAGAAGAAGAAAATAGGTACCTAGGTAGGTAGTGTACCTGTGCAAAGAAGTCTACATTTTATCCGATTTTATCATTTTATTTCGTAAAACATGGAGTTATGAACTAAATAATACTTGTGTAGCAGTGAAATTCAGTGTTATCATTGACCATCCTTGACTTTGTGAAATCATCACCATCTTGTGAACATGTCAGAGTCAACAGACCTCAAGGAAGATTTAGACAAAAACTTGGAGGACTTTGAAATTCAGGAAGTTCTGCGAAATGGAACTGATCTACGAGAGTATGCTCTGCAAATAGATAAAAACATAAAAGACGCTGAAAAAAGTTCTGTAGCGGATTATCTAAAAGAAAGTGAGAATATTGGATCTCTTCACAACCAGATTGAGGAATGTGATGGCATCCTTGAAAAAATGGAAAGCATGCTGATGGTCTTTCAGGTACATACCTTCCAAACCAACCTTCCTATTCTACTACATTCGTTATTTTAGGCACCCATGCATGTAGGTATGACATTAAAATAAAACAAATTATGCTTCTATTTGCAATAGTTCTAAGCAAATCATATCCTCTATTTCTTTTAATTTACTTTATCTCATATACCCTATTGCAGAATGACCTAGGCAGCATCAGCAACGAAATAATAAGTTTACAGAAGCGCTCAGTTAGCATGTCTGTTCAATTATCTAACAGGCAAGTCCTCAAGGGACCTTTGTCATCCTTCATAGAGGATATGGCTGTTTCTGAGACTCTCATTTTGTAAGTATTCATTCGGTATAGGTTTTGCCATTATGATTTTTTTAAATAAAAAGCTAATTTGTTATTTAATTTTCAGCGGAATTAATAATGTGCCAGTCACTGACAAGGAATTCATGGTTCAGTTGGCAATATTGAACCAAAAGCTGAATTTTGTCAAGGAGCAAGATTTTAAAGAAACTAAAGCGTGTCACGATGTGAAAGATGTCCTTGAGAAACTGAAAATTAAGTCTGTGGCAAAAATAAGGACTTACATATTGGAGCAGATTTATAAATTCCGTAAGCCCATGGCAAACTATCAAATACCTCAAAACGCAATGCTCAAATACAAATTTTTCTTTGAATTTGTATTGGCAAATGAGAGAAATGTTGCACAAGAAATTTGCAATGAGTATATCGATACCTTGAGCAAAGTTTATTATTCCTACTTTAAGTCTTATGCATCCAGACTTGATAAGTTGAAATATGAGGAAGCTCCCACAAAAGATGACTTGATGGGAATAGAAGACGGATCAAAAGGTGGCTTCTTCCAGAAAGCCAATTTAAAAAATAAAAGTACAATATTTACAATCGGCAACCGAGGAGATGTTTTAGCACAGCAACTGGAAGCTCCAATAATAGTTCCTCATGCTCAGCAGAAAACAAAGGTATTAAAAGCTGTAAATGTTTTTAGACTGTCAACTAAATGGTCAAGGCAATTCTATCATTCCGAGTCATGAATCTATATCTATACTAATAAAGATTTGATTGTTTGTTTGCATTGAATAGGCTCCGAAACTAATGGACTGATTAGAAAAATCCTTTCACCGTGTAAAAATTACCTTAAAAAAAATTATATATTTGTTAAATAACCGTGCAAAGCACTAGAAAAAGCACAGTCTGCTAGTTTTATCCTACTAATATTATAAACGCGAAAGTTTGTAAGTATAGATGGATGGATGTTTGTTACTCTTTCATGTAAAAACTACTGATCCGAATTTATATTGTCTGTGACCTAGATTAACACATAGGCTACTTTTATTCCGAAAAATTAAAGGGATCCAACGGGACGCGAACGAAGTCGCAGGCGGCACCAAGTTTTATATAAATTACCAATACATAGTACCTTCACGTGACACACACTTGTTTATAAGAGTTTATATATACTGACCTGCCACTGACTGCTGACCATGGGTTGTTTAAATACATCCATTGCTGCCCATTTGCACCGAACCTAAAGAAATATTATTCATGTATATTTTTTCAGTACTCATATGAAGCGTTATTCAGAAGTCTCCAGTATGCACTGGTGGACAACGGCTGCAGAGAGTACTTATTTATCTCCGAGTTCTTTCATGTTAAAGGGAGCCATGCTCAAGAGCTATTTGACAGAATACTTGGAAAAACCTTATCATTGCTGGTTGTAAGTGCTATCTTTTAAATATTTTATTACTACAAAGCTCCCCCTACACATCACCATGTCAGGTTATTAGCAACTGGCTTCCACCTGCAGTTGCTTATATGTGGTATGGTAGACCGTACTACCAACCATTCAAATAGGTGGCTACAATATTTTTTTTGTCAAATTATTTTTTTTTACTTATGTCGGTAGGCATCAAAATTATACTCTTATACGTAATTCAGTACATTTTTTTATTTCAGAAAAATGTTGAAATTTATATTTTGGAATGCTATGACTGCTTAGCATTATTTCTATGCCTCCAACTAATAAATCGTTACCGTTGGATGTGCCACAAGCGGGCAGTAGCAGCATTAGATAGGTAAGTGACTTGATTCATGCTAAGTAAGATGCAAATGAGTGTTTTCTTACATACTGCCTGCCATTAGGAGGTAACTCTACTCATCCTACATAGGTTCTCACTCATTGATATAATAATCTAACCAAATTTCAATATTTTCAGCTATTGGGATTCATTGACAAGCACTTTATGGCCGAGACTAGACTATGTCCTCAAACTAAATATTCAGAGTGTAAGGGAGTGTGATCCAGCTAAGCTTTCTAACAAAGAGCTTGGTCCCCATTATGTAAGTACCTGCCTACATATTCACATAGACATAGGTATTTATTTATATTTTGGCTTTAGTACCTACCTACTATTTCATCAGCTTAGATATTTACCTACCTACGTATATTTTTCAAATATTTAAAATGTTTTTCAGATTACACGGAGGTATGCCGAGTTTTCAGCTGCTATGCTGAGTTTGAGTGAACAATTTCCGTCTGAAGAGCTAAGCAATATCCTTCTGGTTCTTCAAGATGAGGTGCACTGTTTTCTTTTAAAAATGGCTGCAGAGTTTGCACAGAGAGTTCAGCAGCTGATATTCTTGATCAATAACTACGACATGGTATTGAATATACTTATGGAAAGAACAAGAGATAATACAAAAGAAGCGGAGAGTTTTAGAGAGCAACTGCAGGCTCGCAGCTCTGAATATGTGGAAGAGATCCTCAGCCCGCACTTCGGAGGCCTCATTCAGTTTGTCAAAGAAGGAGAACAATTACTTGAAACCAAAAAGAAGAATGATCTTGCAAACTTAGAGAGAAAATCACTTTCCTTAGTCGCTTCTTTCAGTACAGGCTGGAAACAAAGCCTTGAAGAAATCCACAGAGAAGTTCTAGTCTCATTTCCTAATTTAGTAACAGGCTCTGGTCTATTGCAAATGGCGCTCACCAACTTTGTTCAGTATTATCACAGGTTTGTAAAACTACTCACACCCAATGCGAGAACGCAGCTTGTGAACATACATGTAATAATGGTAGAAATTAAAAAGTATAAAACGAACTATTAAAGTAGGTATGTAATAAACTGTTACTTTTTTATTTTTTTTATTTACGTCATCTAAGTACCTACCTGCTTATTGCTTTGTGCTTTATGCTTCCGCACATTTCCAAAGTGTTTATAAAACCATAATTGATATAAATTCTCAGATTACCGAGTTTCAATATTCAGAGTATAAATCCTAACTAACCAAAGCCTAAATAGAATTATTTTATAACATTCCATTGTAGGTACTCAATCACCCTAATTTTTACACCATTAAAGAAATATTAGATAGTACCTACCTAACTTATTTTACTGGATTTTTATGTATTACCACTATACCTACTGAGTAATAAATAGATAGTGTAAATTATTATCGATATCGACAAGAAATTAAACGAAAATCACGTCCAATAGCAAAGTTTTCTTATTTATTTACAATAAATTATCTACCTACTCATTGAACTTCCAAAGTAAAACCTATAGAAATAAAACAAAAAATCACAGCACTTGCTAAAGAAACAACTGGAAGTAAGTAACAATGGTTTTAGTATTTTAGAATTTTAAAATTAATATTTAGGTACTTACAAATAATTCAGTAGGTGACAACTACCTACTAATACTTTAGGTAGCTCAAATACTTGTACCTACTACGTACTATGTAGCATTGAACATCGGCAATTTAGTTTCTCTTTAGCACAGAATACCTATTATATTTTCAGATACGTTTCAAATCGCATGATCGCCGCAAAATACGATATTTCTTACACCAACAAATACGTAGGTATCCATATAAAAGAGGGATCAGTTATTTGGCATTATTAACGATAGGAGTGGGCAGATCGCAATATGGAATACCCTAACCCCCTACCTTCCTACCTAATGCAGTAATAACTTATATGAACCTAGAATTACTGAATACTTGGTAAAATTTATGTAACTATTTGCTATTTCGTAAGTAAATGCAAAAAATGCACATTATTTCGTGCTTAAAACCATGACCATTTGGTTGATAGGTAGGTACTTTCTTAGCCTACCCTGATTGTGAAGTTCGGTTCTATATATGCAGTTTGAACGTAATTATGTAGATTCTTTTATTGTAGCGGTGTACTGGCATACAAGGAAACGATTATCAACTTAGACAAAAACTATTTACAAAACTACCTACCTAACATTAGAGTCAAATATATTAAAACATCTTGGCATCATTCTTATGTTCGCCAATGTAAAAAATGTTTATACTGTATACCTACCTACACTACTATGTTTCTTCAACGTAATATTGATGCCAGGTCCGCCAAGTTTTCAATGGTTTTCCTTGTACGTATAATTGTAATGCCCGATGGAATTCTGGACTCGCAGTAGATGGCGGAGTCCAGGTAGAGAGACACGCATTAATTCGATGCCATAGACTTCTTATATCCATATATATCAAGCTGCGTATAATATCTTCTTTGATCTCGTTCGACTCTGAAAATACATAATCGGACATTCGAATCATATTGTAATTAAATGAGTCATCGTCCATAGAGTATGGTTTTGTAGGTACAACCAACCTCCTAAGAGTAAATGAGATAAAATCTCAAAATAATTTCATGACTGAAAGTTTTATTTTGTGCGAAAAAACTAATTAGATAAATCATATTTGATTAGTGCTAATAACAACTTCCAATTCTGAAAAAGTGATTAACTTTTAATGCTGACTGTACTCAATAACAATAGCAGGATGGAATAGACCTGCTGATATGATGTGCCTGTGCAGTGTTTGATTAGCGATATCATATTTTGCTTAACAATTGTTTACCTGACTGTACTCAACAGCTTCCTTAATTTGATGGTGTCCGAATCGTCAGCAACAAATATATTAAAATCAAAAGTGACAATTGGGACACTTTGTCCCAAAATATGTTGTCCGAAACGTCAGCAAGTCGTATTTTACAATCATAATTAAAAGCTTTTTAGTAATGAAGTACTTACGAGGCTCTTCTTTGAACATGTTTATCAGAAAATTCACAACTTCTTCGGTGTGCACAGTCATATCATTATTGTATGGTTTCATAATGCATCCAATTGTTATCACACAGAATCTCTTCGCTGTATAGGACACTTCAATTTCACCTTTAATCATTGGTAAAAGAATCTTCTGTACTATATTCTTGTGACACCACTTTGTTCCTCGTCGTTTAGCCACAATCAGAAAAGATAGCTCTAACATCTCTTTGTCCAGTTTTTGATCTAGAACAAGTAAATATTCATTAGAGTTCCGATTGAGAATTAGGAGTCCGACAATCGGCTGGTAACATTTCACATAACACTCTCTAGTCCCAAACTAAGCAAAGATTGAACGATGGTCTGTGACGATGGGAACTAGATTGCCGATCAAGTAGGTACCTATATATTTTTTTTTGTAATTATATACTTAATTTATTTTACTCAGCAACACCCAGACATGGAACAATCATCTATGCTTGCCACACGCTGTTTATTCCCAGTGGGGATCGAACCCACTATCCATAGCACGGAAGGCCTTCTTCTCTTCGATAATGGCCTCTGTCCGTCATTTCGACAGACAATTTTGCCAATGTCAAGTGATATAATTGGAATAATCTAAGTCTAGTCATTCGTCAAGTCGGCTGTCGTTTGTTTTGAAAAGAAAATGGTGGATTTTCTCTTCAAAACCTAAAACGAATTTACACACTCAGAAAAACCACTTTACACACATTTATTCCAACGGCTCACACTTTATGTTACGACCTATTATTGGTTAAAATTCCACCAAAATTAAACAACAATAGGCACTCACAATAACACAAGAAACCTATGAAAATAAAAGTGCCATGTGTCGTTTCAAAAAATGACAAAACTCGTCGGAAGGCCTTGGCAAATGCACAAAATGTGGGACGCCAAATCCAAACCAAAAAAAAATAGATAAACATACCAGCTAAGCGAATGATGGATGTCTTTAACATAAACAGTAATGTAGTTTCATTTTCCTCTTGTAGATTGTAATGATAGTCGTATTTCAACCTCCGCCGTATCTCGTCTACTCTTTTTAAACGATCATCGCAGGCGTAAAAGTTCAACAAAAATACAAAACATCGTATCAATGGTGCTTGAGCTAAAACAAAACATAATACAATAGTCAATAATATATTTTTTCTAGGAGCTGCGTGTTTTTTGTCAGCTAATAGACAAAAATTTGCGTGATCGGTGAATATTTTCGGTCTGGATAAGTCGCCTTAACGCTAAGTATAATGGAAATCAAAAATGTTTACAACCGTACCATAATAAATCAGGTGAAACATAATTATGAGATA
The DNA here is from genome assembly GCA_947507515.1 of Eulithis testata. NCBI lineage: Eukaryota > Metazoa > Arthropoda > Insecta > Lepidoptera > Geometridae > Eulithis > Eulithis testata. The sequence goes on from OX382194.1 coordinate 7,882,111, forward strand.
TTGATTATCAGCTGGCTTTAACTTATCATCATCATCATCTTAGCCCGGTATCACCCACGGCTGGGTATAGCCCTCCCTCATATTATGCCAGCCTGTCATGAAGCGTCTCGCAACCAGATGTTTCCTGCTACCTTAACGATGTCATTGACTCATAAGACAAGATTTAATAATATAAATAATTTAATAAGATCTAATATTTAAACCATAAGATTTTGATTTCCACTACTTGGCGATAAATAAAAACAAAAAATATTCAGCTGCCAATGTTTGATAGTACAATTTGCCCCCAAGTAATCGTAGTAAGAGATTGGGATTATTCACCTATGTGAAAGTTTTATAAAGAAAAACACTTACCAGGTACAATGTATGCGCCAGCATACGGAATGAGCCGGGGTACTATGTCTAGGCAGTTCTTTATAACCGGTATTGCTTTAAACGACAAACAGTACATTGCATTTAGCATGAACATCCACAGTCGACTCACATCTCCGCGGTATTTGCAGAAATTCGCAAAGAAATGAGACACACTTTCAACTACGTCGAAGCATGGCGTTGATTCTCTTTCTAGTGTGAATAATATAAACTCCGAGATGTCTAAAACTATATCCCAAATATCGATACCAGATTTATCTAATAGTTCAATAACATCAATCAATGCCATCTCAGTTTGACTAGCAGAGGGCCCCACATAATATCCATTCCGGTTCCTGTTCGTGGGTACGAATTCTGGTTTGCGCGCAGGATCGTTTAGATACTTCATCAATCCATAACAGATTTGTTCCGTGCCATGTGGTTTTAGCTCATCTACTAGATGCTGTAATGATGCCGTGTAGTCCTCTGGCTTAGGCATGCTACTTACGCATTTTTTAATGCCATTTTTTAATTTAGTTACTATCTCATCACCACCTGGGAAAATTTCTTCGATTAGTTTCAACCAAATACGTTTTAAATTAAACTAAAATGTCATTTTCGTTGAAAACCGGGAACACCGGTTTTTGACGAAATTAATACCCGGTACCCTGCAAGAATAACAAACTTACATTTTTGAGTCCTGTGTCTCGTACCCATGTGACCATACATGTAAATCATTCGGTCCAGTATATTTTGATTCCAATTTTCTGGTATTCCATCTTTGTCATAGTTTTCAGATTCACATACTATCACGTTCATATTGCCATTGTCGTCTGCACGACGCCTTTTCCGATGATTTGAAGTTTTCGCTAGTACTGTAGAATCAGTATTTGTATCGTCTTGATCCAGTATACATTCTCTAGAACTTTGTTTTGTGATTTCACTAGTCTTTTTATTTTCAATATTCTGGGAGTCGAACATGTTTGTGTCACTGTAATCTGCATAATGCATTGTCTCATGATTTGTAGATTTTGCTAGTATTGCAGAATCAATATTGTTTTTATCTTGATTCAGTATACCTTCTCTAACACTTTGTTCTGTGATTTTACCAGTTTCTTTATTGTTACAAACATTCTGGGCGTCAAGCATGTTTGTGTCATTGTTATCTGCATGTTTTGTCTGAAGGTTTAGAGATTTCGCTAGCACTGTAGAATCAGTATTTTTGTTGTTTTGATTGGGTGTACATTTTGCAGCATTTTGTTGTGTGATTTCACTAGTCTCTACACTTTCACAAACATTCTGGTCATCAAACATATTCAGATCACTGTAATCCGCACAATTTCTTGACTGACGATTTACAGGTTTTTTTAGTAATGTGGGTGAAATATTGTTGTTGTTTAGAGTATGAGAAATACCACTATGTTGAACGTCTCCTGAATAACTTTTATAGTTTTGGACTCCGTCTTTTGTGATTTCTCTACTCTCTTTAGTTGTTTTTTCTTTGGCTGAGTTTTGCTGAGGAATGTTTTCGCTCTTTGTATTTTCGTTAAATACATTTCTTGATGTGGTTTCACTGTGGCTACTTATATTTTCATTGGTTGGATTACTCTCTGCCTGTTTAGTGGGTACACTGGATGAGATTACTGAAATGCCACTTTTGACTCTTGATAACCGTTTTATTGTAGGTTTTGGATAAGTATAATTCGTTTCAATATTTAGATCTGTAGGAATCTCTAAGCTTGGATTAGACTGAGGTACGCGGTTGGATTGAGCTGTTAGTTCCCGTTTTGCATTTGATGGTATACAAACTCTTTTATTTGTGTGAGACTTAGCGAACGTATTTGTTGGTGACTGAGAAATGCTGCTTTGTATTTCTTTTAACGTACATTTTATTTTCTTTGCATCAATTTCTGCTAATATGTTTGTTGGTGGATGAGTAGTGACAAAATTAAATGTGTTATTGGATAGGGTTTCTGATGAGTTACATAATCTTTCTATAGGCTCAGGTGGATCTAATGTGTTTGTTGGAGGATGCGCCAGTCTATTTAATTGAGTTTGTTTTGAATTCTGTGGAGCCTCTTTGTTGCTAGCTTTTACGCTTTCTTTGCATACTTCAACAACAAGAGCATCTTGTTTCTCATCTTGCACATTTTCTGCCAATGTGCTACAAAGTTCTTCATTTTGAGACACAGTTTTTGAAGATTTAATTGGAGGAATAGTAAATAGTTTACTTCTCTGCCTTTTCAGTGATTTTAAAATTCTCTTTTGAGGACTTTTTATTTTACTTTTTGGTGAATTCGCTTTATAATTTTTCTGTAGAGTTATTACTTTTTGGTACTTTGATGTTGTTTTACTAGATTTAACGTGGGCTTTATTAGAAATTTTATTATCTGGTGGTTCTGCCATAATACATTCAATTGGTGACGTGCAGGTATTTTGATCAGTACTAGAGGTTTTTCGTCTGGTCTCGACATGCTTTGGATTTTCAACAGGCAAATCACTGAAATGACAGTCCTCTCTATCAATTTCGGCTTCACTGTTATCATCACTCGACAAATAAAGAGATTGAGCCAAGGTATAAGATTGATCGCATACTTTTTCCATGCTAGTAGAGAAGCTTTTCTTCTTATTCTCAGATTGTTTTTGCTCTGGCTCAGGAGTAAGTGACATTGGAGATAACATACCCCAATCTAACCTGAGTTTACTCAGAATCGTTTTGATCTCCAAATCATTTTCTCGATCGTCTTGAGATTGATTCGATTGTTTGGATACAATTTCATTCAATTTTTCTCTGAAATCTTCAGTGTGACGAGTATTACAACTACTAGGAACAAAAGCTATCGGTTTTAAGAATCTCGTTTCTGTCCTGTTTCCAACTTGCAACGTTTTTGGTTTGAACAGTAGATTTCTCGCATTAGCACTTTCAGTGTCCAACATGCTTGGACTGGAGATTAGAACTCTTGGGTTAACGTGCTTCATACCGCCGGCTAACTCCACCGATTTTGCGGTGGCTACTGGAGGTTTTACACTATTGTAAGTTATTGAACTGTCTTTATCCTCAGATTTTGATGATTTGCTCGAAACCATGGCAGTCGCATTTTCAGTGTCAGCATAATGCACAGGGCTTTTTGTCTTAACAATTGGAGTTCTCGTATCATCAAATATTTTAGGGCTGTCGGCAATATTCCAAGTTTTTGTATTCGTATCAGTTAATTCTATAGGACTGGTAGCGATATCTAAGGCTTTTGTCTTAACCAATCGGCTACTAATGTCAGCAAACGCTATTGGACTAGCTGCCGTATTGAATGTTCTTGTCTTAGAAACCGAAGGTTCTGTATCAGTGAACATTATAGGGCTGACAGCCGCATCCAAAGTAGTTTTATTTGCCACTGGCGTTCTCGAATTCGCAAACATAATAGGGCTGACAGCCGCATCCAAAGTATCTATCGTAGATTTATTTACCACTGAAATTCTTGTAACAGGAAACATTATTGGGCTGACGGCACTATCTATGGTTTTTGCCACTGATTTCTTTGTCTCTGAAAAGTCTATTGGACTAGTGGCAGTATCTATAGTTCCTGTCTTGGTTATTGGGGTCCACATATTGGTAAACTTTATAGGGCTGGTGGCAATGTGAACAGTTCTCATCTTAGGCACTGGAGTTTTAGTTTCATCGTATATTACGGTGTTTGTAGCGGCATCAGAAGTTTTGGTTGCTGGTTTAGAAGTAGCGTCAACCTCAAAAGTTACAGGACTTGTTGAAATGTCCATAGTTTTAATTATTGGTGGTGGGCTTGTAAAGGAGTCTCTCGTTATCTTGGTATGATCATTACGCGGTGTAGAAATACCAATACTAAAAGGACTGCAAGGGAAAGAATACGCAGGACTATTAAATGAACTTCTTTCACCATCTGAGAATGCCAAAGATGATCCTCTGCCAGTATCTATGCTTTGATTTTCCATAATTTCTGTTTTTATAATACTATTTTTGCAACTTGATGTAGTTTTTTTGCAATATTTTTTAATCAAACGGCGGCACTCTTTGTCTAATTGTCCTGTAAGCAAGTCAAAATATAGGATGACACTCGCCAATAGTGTTGTTATTAACTATTTACGTGAAACTGAACCGAGGTTCACTGACAAGAGAATCCACCCACATCCTACAATTGTACCCTGTTAATCTCGTATAAGCTTGGAATAGTTACACCGTATTTTGTATTGACAAGCAGATTCACATCGAAAAAGACACGTTGAAACCATTTCTAGCTTACATCGAGTTTATAAATAACAGAGATAGATCCTAAGAGCCTAAACTATACATCTAGCTTCAGGTACTAGGAATGCATGCATGAGGAAGCAAACTCTGGTAACTCCTAAATGATGTAGTCTAGGATAGCTATTACGCGAAAATAAACGCTGGCACTCGAAGATGTTTGATGCCGTTACTGATTGATCCTCCAAAGGAAGCAAATAATAATATAGTTTAACTTACTTCTGCCTTCTATTACACATGCAAATAGGCACAAATGTTCTGTAAAAGTTTGATTGTTGTTAGATAGAGTCGAAATCATTTTGCGACTATCTTTTCCTAGGTTCTTTTCTGCTTTGACGTTATTTTTTAAATTAGCAATCTCAGCCATCAAATCTTCTATATAACTCTGGAAAATAAACAGATTGTATGAACCAATTGTGTTCAAGAATCTAGAACATAAAAAGAAAATTGAGCTCTACAAACATTATCTTTGTTGGTAAAATTCAAAGCCAATTTTTTTAGATCCGTAGGTACTTTTTCTTTATAATTTCTGGCAAATCTAAAGTTACATAAAATACATTGTGCTACTTTCTGTTATGAAATTACTTCATCATAGTTGCTTCTTAAATTAAGATCATGCACTTAAATTAAAAAAGGGGTAATGTAGATGAGTACATACCTGGAATTGTATAAACTGTTTGTTTTGGGCTGACAGTTCCAAACAACACCTCTGGTATTCTGTATTTAGAGAATTAATGGTAGCCAAATAATCAACTTCTTTCTAAAAAAAATATAACAAACAACAATTAATGATAAAAATAACAGATTTTTTTTCTGATCAATGTGTTTTCCGTCGCTGTAAATTAAATCATAATCATAATCATAATATTTATTTGCAAAAAATGTAGGTACAATAGTTGTTATAAATGTATTAGGATGAGTGCCGTTCCTTACATTCTGCCTCGTCAAGGCGTGCAAAATTATAATACACACTAATTAATGGAAAGATATGTCATTAATAAATCAAATACAAATAATAATCATAAACAGGATTCTTTTTTCTAGGAACCTTAAATCAAGGTCATTGACCTCCCGTGGCTCGGAACAAATTTTAATTCCTAGGTTTTTAAAATTTGACCTTTAATTAGGAATAATATTTATTATGCAGACAGCCAAAGAATGAAAGTCGTTGCCGGCGTCTGTGTTCCCGAATGACTATAATTAGTAAGTTTTCAAGAGTAGAGTGAATAGGTATATTCTAGGTAACCGTGCTACATCGTCAACCACATCATAGCTAACATCAGGTGAGATTGTGGTCAAACGGTTGCTTATATTGTATAAAAAAAAACCTTTGGGATCTATGCATTTTCAAGGACCAGGAAACCGATTTTGTAATAAATCCTTTTTGCGTCCCAGTTACCTAACTCTAACTGTGTTTGGTTTATTCCATCCAGTCCTACTAGTAGTTCGATTATCTAACTGTTTGGACAAAAATATTCCACACTGTCAGACTGACTAATCTGTGTATCCAAAATGTTCGATCAGTCAGTCTAACAGTTTGGAATATTTTTGTCCAAACAGTTAGATAATTGAACTACTGGTAGGACTGGATGGAATAAACCCTGTGTTTCCTGATCTGTGGACTTGGACATGTTGATGATCATGAATGTTTCGGATTTATAACGAAATAAATTAAATAAGATATTAAATTAAATTGCTTTAAAATAACTTTGTATGAAAATTTACATACCCTTTCAAAGTTTTCACATTTCCGAGTAATGTTAAGAGATTCCATAGCATGCTCCTTGTTTTCCTTGTGCAAACTCGCATAATCAGATGCGAGTTTAGCATACTGCTTTTTGACAGCTACGTAATCTATATTTATAGTCTCGTAACTGTTCTGCAGTGAAAGATAGTCAGCACTTAGTTTTTTGTAATGATTTTCCAGTGATTCATAGTCTGATTTATTGACAACTTCATTATTACCTTGATTAGAATACATTCTGAAATGGAAGAATGGAAGAAATAAATAAATAATTTTATCTAAGTCATTGGTAATCTGATAGAGAGCTACTCTTGACCACTGCCATTCTATATTGGATCCGGACTTTGATAGATTTCATGAAAAATTACACAACTTCTGTCAAAATCTACGGAGCCGGGTTGGAACTCTGGTCAAGAGTAACCCATCTGATTCGAGTTATATCACCCTTTAAGATGCTGACAGAGAGAACAACAATACAGCTCACCAAAAATATAATTTTGATCCAAACGTAAACCCAAAAAAATAGGTATTATGTGAATTATTTTGCCAGTTATAATATTCCTAATCAATACAGAGTCAAACCATGATACTAAATGGTACAGTAGAAGAAATGACAGTTTAGTAAGTGGGAAAGAACTAACTTAGTTTATAACTATCCATAAGATGGACACCTCCAGGATCAGAGGATGTTTGTTCTTTATCATTGAGGGTCTAAGAACTCTTTAAAAAGTAAACTTACGATTCATTTCCCATATTTGGAACTTGGTAGTCGTAGTCTGTATTTCTAACATTTCCTATATTCTGATCATGGAAGTTCTGCTCTGTGGGAGTATTATTTCCCATACTTTGACTTTTGTTCTCTTTGTTGGTAGTTTCATCAGTTTGAACATGGTAGCCATGATCGATAGTTTCCACATTTTGTCTTTGGAGACTGTGATGTGTAGATCCGTTAATTTCAACATTTTGCACTAGGTAGTCATGGCCATGTATTTCCGATAACTATAAAAAATATCATTAAACATGTTCACAAGAATGTCAGTGAATATATACTGTGTGTAATGAGAGCATTCCTGACAAATGGTGACATGTTATTTTTGTGCACTGTGATTTGCGCTAAGGCATACAAATTTATCTTATATAGTGAGAAAGAACATTTGTGTGTGGCAAACTTTGATCTTATGTTCTAAATCTGGGTGTTACTAGTTATATATCTATTACATTAAATAAAGTAGGTATTTTTATTACAAAAAAGATGAAACATCAATTCATTGCAACTTTGTAAATATTGGTTTGGAAAATCAATAGGTACTACTGGCTGAAGTGGCTGATAGAATCCTGGTTTCTTGTATCCTACAGCTAAAGTTGCATGGTACCTATCACAACTTTGGTCACAACTTTGGTAAAGGGGAATAAGCAATAATCAGCGAAACCCTTGGTGTAAAGTGTTTAATTTTTGAATAAATTCCTTTACGGTAGGTAGGTAGCTACGTTAGTAAAAACGAAAGGAAAGCCACTAACTTAGCATAACCTAAAAACAAACTCACCAAGGTAGGCGGAGGGCCTAAGAGTAAGTCCAAATCAAAGCTCGTTAGGGTATTTTCAAGTGAAGTACCCATATCAATACAAGTATATTCACAGCATCATTAAAATAGAACCGTAAACTACACTATTTCTTTTCAGCAAGCAAAACACAACATAACCACAGGATAGAACCGGCACTCGGCAGACAGCACTCAGCAGGCAGTACTCGGCAGTAGTATGTTTTTGGCCAGCCTTATTTCTACATACAAAATGGCAGACATATTACGTAAATCTGACATTTTAACTGTCAAGTATCGAAAAGCGGGAATTTGCTGCTTGCTTCGGATGATTTTGTCAACCATGGAATGCACATAACGCAAGGTGCATGTGGGTGGCGCGCATTTGAGTCTGTGGTTTAAAGTTTACTAGTGCGGTAGAGCGCGTGAGCCCAGAATACAGACAGAACATACATAGCTGTGAATGCGGAATGCGGCGCTGAGAGCTTGTGGTTGTGTATCATTCATTTGGGTTTCATGCGGAAAAAGTTTTACCGTTCATCACTAAAATAAATAAAATAAGATAAATGCTCAGTGGTAACTACACTAAGTAGGTAGGCACCTACCTACTTGTTGGAGCGTAACCTATTATGTAGGTACCTCAGTGATTTAACAGTTAGTTAGCAAGAAAAGTTTTTTTTTCGAGTGGATTTGCTCAAACAACAACAGAGCGACCTAATAATTTGACAAAAAAAAATCTCACTACCTACCTACCTCTACCGAAGCATTCGCCAAGTTATTATAGTACAGTTCGAGCAAATCTTTATGAGCTCTCTGAACATCGTCCTTGCGCATGGTACAGTCAGGCGGACAAAAATTATGAAAAAAGTGAAGAGTAATATTATTCAAATAATTACCTACCTATCATTGTTTTATACATTATAGCATTGATTGTTGGTAGATATAAAACTAAACTACTGACCGATTTTTAAGAATTTACTATAGGACCACTTATAAAGTTTACGTTTTCAAACAAATAAGTAAGTATAAAATTTCGAAATCGGTCTAGGTATCTTCGAGTAACCGCGTAACAGATTCGGTGAAAATATAAATGGTTTACGTAAAGTAGGTAGTAAAAAACGAAAATATTGCACAATGTAGATACACATTTATTTAAATCATTGAAATCTCAGCATTAAACTTTATATAGAAATAAACCTTTAACAATAATAACAAAACAAAACAAAAACGGTAACAAGAAATTCTAACAAGCAAATCCTACTCGACTGTACTTTCTAGTCGAAACGCGCATGTGTGTTGTGTCGAGACGGAGCACTCACACTGACCTACAACGTCGCAGGACGTGAGCGGGTGCGCAGAGGGGCGCGAGCGGGGCGGTCACCTTCCCGACCCGCGCCACCCGTCCCGTCGACACCTAAAAATCGCGTACTGCGCAGGCTCTCGCGTCAACTTCAGAGAGCTCATAAAGATTTGCTCGAACTGTAAGTAGGTAGCTACTCTACTAACGATCGACCGACCAGTTAACTAGTGTGCCATAGAAATAGGTACATAATATCCCTGAAAAATCCTGGCGAACAAGGTTAGTATTACGTTTTATTTCCCACTAGTAGACCGACCGCCAAGTGTAAATTGTGTAGGTAATAAGGTACACACTTACAGTTGGAGTTCATACACTTAGTCGTAACTTTTACAACCCTAGTTAGTTAACTTATGAAATAATTACATTGTAGATTCGGCTCAACCACCCTTATTATCGCATTGAATTAATTTGTTTATGCTCCCATAATCCCACCGGCCTCAAATTAATATAACTATCACAAAACTAAATTCTTTCCTAGTTACTGTAAAGGGATTGTCACCTATAGAATATTTTTATGCCAACAGTCTAACGGCCAAGTGTAATGTTAATGATAATAAAAAGTTTCCTATTTTTCATTATTATTATTATGCACTAGGTGCCGCCCGCAACTTCGTTCGCGTCCCGTTAGATCCCGTTGATTTTTCTGGATAAAAAATAGCCTAGAAAATATATATATTCCAAGTTTCATCCAAATCGGATCAGTAGTCTTTATGTAAAAGAGTTACAAACATCCATCCATCCATCCATCCATACTTACAAACTTTCGCGTTTATAATATTAGTAGGATATGTAAGTAGGTAATATTGAATGGTAGGTACCTACATAAAATTATATAAATTTTTTTTGGCCATTACCTTCTAATCCCAAACAAAGCAAAATATTATAAGAAAGAATCATAGTTATGTAGGTAGGTATTTGTTTATGTTTAGGTAATAATGATATCATGCTTACAAAAATAGATGCAAGTAAATATGTTTATGTAAGCATGTATTACTTATGTAGTATACTTATATCAAGTGCCTTGAGTTAAATGCTAATTTGTGCAAATTGAATCGGCATCATGTTGGTAAGCATGTATAAAGTACCGAGTAGTTGTACTAATATTCTGTGCTATAATATAGTGCCTTTGAGCATTTATCAGTCATCTTTAGATTAATATTACCCAGTTTATACCCATAAATTCTTTCTTTTACTAGCCCTACTGGCGAGTGTTTAGGTGTTTTCTAAGACACCAGATCTTTCTTACCCGCTATAATTCATGTTTTGTTTATTTACAGATGGGTTGTCTGAAGAATGAAAAGCCAAGCTTCACCCAAAAAAGCCTCTACGATCGGGTCGAAAAGTTGTTAGTCTCATTTGAATGGAGCGACTGCAGCTTCTATGTTTCCGATACAACCTTCAAAGCTCACCGACTAATATTGGGAATCAGTAGTCCAGTTTTTGAAGCAATGTTGTATGGTCCATTATCAAGCAACAAAGAAATCGTTATAACAGACATTTTACCTGACACATTTCAACTTTTATTGAACTATATTTACACTGACAAAGTAGAAATAACTGGTATTGAACAAGCATTTGAGCTCCTCTATTCCTCACGAAAATACATGCTGGAACACTTATCTCAGGTATGTATATCATACATACAAACAAATATAAGTATAGATAATGTGATTGATATCATAAACTACCCAGATTACATGCAAGATGAGCAATTAATCAAATATTCTTTGAATTTACTGTGCGAACATGCAGATTATTTACTGAAGGAGAAGAAATGCTTTATTACTCACCCTTGTATGAAAGCCATCCTAGAAAATAATCAGTTAAATATGTCTGAAAAAGATCTTATAAAACATGTGTTTGATTGGTCATTTTATTGCTGTGAACACCTAAATATACCAGCTACAATAGAAAATAGACTTAGTGTATTAAAAAATAAGGGCATATTTCAATTGCTCAGATTCCTAACATTAAGTTTAGATGATTTTGAAGACATTCTGTCTGATACAAACAATCTACTTCAATGTAAAGAATATCAAAATATAAAAGAATTAATTAGGGATTTGAAAAGTTACAAGGATTTTTCCGGCTCAGTTAGCTTGACACCTCGCAGTCCAATAAAACTAACTTGGTATCTCTGCTACCGTAGCCCCTTGAGACCTATGGCTCCTATTTCCATAGACTCTAACAACAATGTGATACATTCTCGAATAAAATCAAACAAATCGGTTTTTATAAACTCACTTTGTGTGCCAACCAGAATGGCACCCGCTGTTTATTTCCGTAACAACTCAGCGAATGTCTATTCTGAACAGTTATCTGTGTCAATAGCCAGTGAATCTGATAACAGTATTATTAAATTTACAAATTTTATGAACACAGTAGAATATGATTCTATTGTCGACATAGAGTTGACTGAACCCTGTTTTATAAAGAAAGATAATTGGTATAAAATAAGCTTCATATGGCCTCATAATAAATATCCATCAAATTCATACATTGTAGAGTACAGGGACAAGAAGTTATACACGTTCCATAATGTTATTTTTGAATTTGATGACTTGCAATTAAATGCAGGAAATGGCGGAAGCTTCCTAGGTGGCTTGAAATTTTGTCTGTAATTTTATTTAGTTGATCAGAACAACAGTGTTGATTCTGTTGTTTGTGACTAAATAAAAGTGTTAAAAATACTTGTTTACAAAAGTTCTGAATGTTAATGAAATTATGTTCAAACTAGCTTATACACATTAAACACCCATGAATGTCAATCCAAAATAAGATTTTTTTTAAATCAAATTATATCAAGTTTTAATTTAAAAAACGTCAGATTACTCAACATAAATTTTTATACATTTTGGTCATTATGGATTATTAGTCGGAATCAGAGAAGAATCTCTACCAATATTTACATTAACCAATGTAAATTATTAGTATATAAAATTATTATAAGTATTATTACCTACAAATAAGTATTAGGCACTTGAAGTAAGTAGGTACCTACATAGGTAGTAGTTAACTAAATTAGAAATATTTAGGCCGACATAAATCGCTGACATAAATTTATTGAGTTATAGTTGCACCACCCAGACCAAATACTAACGCATTTATTTCATTATTGATTGATCTCTGACATTATTTTCTTAGAAAATATTCACGTCTGTAAGCCTCAGATTTCTAGGGAAGTACTTCTGTAGTACAACGGTTCTAAATCACTTTCGGCTTTGGATGTCTTTTAAATAACATTTACGTATGTCCAAGAATATTTATTTAGGTACATTATTTATTTCAATATTTTTGACCTACCTAATTCAATGCATTAATTTGCATGTATAGTATACGCTCAGAGACATGTGTGTATACTCTCGATAATCTAGGTGCGATGTCCGTTGCGTATTTTTTTAAATGTCAGTTTTTGCACATAGTATCTATTTTTATGCACGATACTTCAAGGTGCACGTCATTGACCGACGTAAAGCTGTAAAACTAGATGTTTTGATGCGACAAGAACCTGCTAGACGACATAATTATAATGCATTTGCCGTCGTCGTCGATAGTTTACAAAGGCTGGGTCTGTGGTCCGACCACTAAGTGTAATGGAAAGAGTTCAAAAACTTTGGTGGAATCTTTACCTACATACAACCTTAGCATTACCCAAATCAAATAAATATGGAACGGTTATTATCTTATTAAGTAAAAACTATACTAACTAGATATACTTAACTTACCTACTTACATAGCTAATATTGTGAAATATTGCAACCATAGTTTTGTTAATTTCTATTACTAGGTACTGAACTTGACGGTCAAGTCAAACCGCTGCCGCGCTGGTTGGTGTTTATCAAAATACATATTAATAATAAATATTCTTGGACATATCACACAACGGCTTCTAAACCCAAACTAAGTAAAGCTTGTACTATGGGAACTAGATTCTTGATAGAATATTTACTTAAATACATTTTTTTTTGTAAATAGGTACTTACCTATACATATGATACATAGTAATATCCAGATACAGAATAAACATGTATGTTTGCCACACACAAATGTTTCTTCGCAGTGGGGATCGAACCCACGACCCACAGCACGGAAGGCAGAGCTATTACCGACTGCATGAGCTGTGACATAAAGGTGTTCGGTGGCTGTGACGCCTGTCTATGTAAAATAGTCTTATTCTTTCTATTCCATCCGATATAGCGATCAATGGATGAGCTCAGCCCGAGACATACCTAGATAGAAATACCTACCTAGTAGATAGGTATGATTGTATTGTACACTCAATCCACTCTACTAAAATATGCATGAGCATTGTATCTGACTGAATAGGTACCTATTTAGTCAGATACAATGCTCAATACAGTGTATAATTGTTTCTGATAGATATTAATTTATACTCTGCAAGGAATCTGTAACAAGTTTTAGCTTGAATTTATTTATGTGCCTAGGTATGGTAAATTAGCTGTAATAATTTATTTAGGTTGATCATGAAATCTCTTGTAAGGTATAGGTATAGGTTATTAGGTAAGAAGCTAAATAGTTTTAATATTAGTACCTGGGAACCAGTGGTAGAAGCATAAAAATACTGCGTGGAGTCCCTCCGCGCGGAAGAAGTGAAACTTCGAGTGCCACGCATTCACTCTTGCTGTGTCTTTTTTTTATTCCTCCTCTCCAGGAGCGTTAAACGACGCAACCTTGTTAGAAGTCGCATTAGAAGTTTCACTTCAAAAAGTTTTCAGAATTTCAAAATTTCGAATCATAGTTTTAAACAAAAAAAATTCTAATTGTTAATTTTCACTCAGATATTTTTGCTTAATAATACCTATTGACTATATTTGACTATTTGCGGACCGAGCTAGGGTAGTACCCAGTAATTTTAGTTATTGTATTGTAAAATGCTTGTCTGAATAGGTCCCTATCCCTACACTTAAATTAAATCAGAGATTGGTATTTTTTTGAAACAGTCATTTTATTTATCAGGTAAACTTAGAACACAACGTACAACGTGAGGTAAATGAGTAAAAACATGTAAAATTATAAAAAAATACAACATTTAATTTTGTGGAATGCGTAGATACTACTAAACTTATTAGCGGGGCGGACCTTCAAATTTTTTTGTTAGTAAAATAATGCGTTCCGCTTCACGAATGCCACTTAACCGTGCTCCGTGGACAGTAGCGAAATATCCTGGAACCGTAGCTTCTCCTGCAAACAGTAATATCGGGGGCTGCGGTTCGCATGGTCCGGGTACAGGCGTTCCTAGTTCACATTGGTGACTTACACACGAACAACAACCCATATACGAATAAGCACCGCAGAAATGCGGATCAGATGCCCATCTGGATCGTAGCATCATTTGTGGGTAAGGCAGACAAGGGTTACCGGTAAATCGACGCAGTAACTGCGTTAAACCCTCTGCGACATCATTATCTGCCATTGACTCCATCACGGCAGCTTCTTGTCCTGAGATCCAAGCGCACAGCACATGCTTGCTACCCGGCATTTCATCTATTGAACAAACTCCTCGAGTCCAGTCGCATCTGCACTGCAGTTCTTCGGCTGACCAAGCCAATTTTAAATTTCCTTCGTGACAAACCCAAAACGGCTCGGCATACTCAAGAAAAACTTTATCGCTCAAACCGAAACCTAAATTGCATATTGCATCCAGCTTGCATACCGGAAGGGGTGGAGCAAATAACTTGTCGGCTTGGCATTTGAGGCAACCTAGTGACATGGTAAGAATAACGTAGTCTGCTGTCAACTCTTCTCCATCACAACACTTCACAAGTACTCGACCGTCTCCCGCTTGTCCGTGACCCCAACGAACAACATTTATTGGTTTATTGTATCTTATGCAATTATCTGGGAGTCCGCGCAACAGTGGTGCCATGACACCGACGTATCCCAATGGGACCCGAACACTTCCGCCGGGTAATTCAATATAACTACCGTACTGATCGGCGCTAACAAGAGATAGATCGTCCCCACATCGATTTCGTAAAATATTTGTTAGTCCAAACATTACCCGAGCTGCGTCGTACCTTTGATCCTCAGGAAAGTTATGTAACTCTTGTTGTATACGTAGCCCCATGAAGTTCAACAAAGTTCCATGCATTCGTTCACCGCCCAGTCGAAATAAATTGGCTGCTTGTTGCTCTATCTGCCTAAATGTATGATAAGCAGTGATAGTTACTGGTAAATCTACCGCTCTTCCTTCGCTGGTACAAAACAATCCTTTCGATGCATCTAGCCGAGGCAACGGTGTTTGTAAGAGCCTGTCCTGAGATGCCAACGTATAAACTGAATTTGGTAAACACGCGCCAAATATCCATTCCGCTCCCATTTCAATAACAGCGTCTCCTAACCAACATGAATGGATTCTTCCCCCTGGTCTGTAATACACAATAATTATTATAGTTTGAATTTTATGGACAGAAAAGGTTGAATACTATATACATTGAATTATATTCTCGGCTATTCAAAACCTGTGGCATTGAATCATATCCATACTACCTAGGTATCAAGATCCTTTGAAAATATCTAACCGGGTTGTCAGAAGTAGGTACCTACTTCCAAAAGGTTGATGATTCAATAAAGTAAATTTACCTTTCCTTGGCCTCTAAAACAACAAAGTTGCGTATGCCACACTGTGTAAGACGATGGGCTGCAGAGAGACCAGCCATCCCAGCACCAACAATAATAACTCGCGGCTCTTGAAATTGTGGATTGATGCTGCACGAGTCTAGAATACATTGTTCTTGGCCTGCAGCACTGACTGCACTACTCATTCCTCTTACATTTGTTCCATCCCATTCGTTTATTTTCTCTACCCCTTGTGTGACGACTCTTATGACATGTGGACTTCCTTGCCAAATTAGTTTCATGCGTGATAATTTCATCTTGAGTAAGTAATTTTATTTGTATATCATCGATACCACCATAATAACATGACACTACAAAATTTAGTATGCTTTTTCGGTATAAAAAAGCTTGTAAAAACAGTCAATTTGTTTTGTCATAATTCTATCGGAAATCAGAACACCATAGAGAATGAAAGAAGAATCCTTTATGCAACCTTATGTCACTCTATTTTTTTCAGCTCAATGTTAGAAATAGTTTCTAGCAAACGAGGATGCCTAAAAGATCCAAGTAGTTCATACCATGTCGAGGCATAGTCGCGGGTTCGGATCCGGTAATGCAGCAGATTGGTGGAAACATGTGTGCAACATCTTAACTCTCAAACAGTGAAGGATAATACGGTAAGGAAATCAAATTCAAATTCAAATTCAAATTCAAATCGTTTATTGCACTTATGTTGTTATAAAGATGTTGTACAAAAGTAGTGTAGCAAACATAAACCCTGTTAGGGCACAGCAATTTGTTGAGGTGTAGGTACATAGGCACTAGGTGACATATTTAGGTATCTGAGATACAAGATACAATTTGCAAAAATAATTGTTACAAATTAGTCTTAACTGTAGGAGGCATTTTACAACTTATATATCTTTTACAGGTATCATAAAACTTAATACTTAATATTTTGTATGTCTAAGTTTATCTTACCTATATAATAATTTAATATTGTACTTTTTATAATATTATATTAGAAATTACTCATAAATATGGCCTATTGGGTATTATTTCTACTCTCTGCAAGGAATTCTTGCAGTGAGTAGAAACAGTTTTGGATGAGAAACTTTTTTAAGAGAGTTTTATATCGATTGAGGTTTTCTTCATTTTTTATATCAGTAGGGATGTTATTATAAATGTTTACTGACATTGAATATGGACCGGTGTGGAAGAGTTGTAGATTTGAGGAGGGAATAGCTAATCTATTTTGCTGTCTTAAGTTTTGTGGGCGTTTATATTGTTCAAAAAGGTTCATGTTCTTTTTGACAAATATGCATGTTTCTAAGATATAAATACAAGTGAGGGTTAGAATGTTGTACTTTATGAAATAGGGTTTACAGCTTATCATTCCATCTAAATTATATATTATTCTCAAACATCTCTTTTGTAGAACAAACAGTTTCGAAATGTCGGTACTATTTCCCCACAGAACAATGCCGTATTGGAGCCACGCATGTGCATAAGCATAGTAGGCGCAGGTAGCAGTTTTTATATCTGTAGTTTTTTTTAATTGATATAAAGCGTATGTGAATCTAAACAGCTTGGCTGAAATATTTTTAATATGGGTTTTCCAATTGATGTGTGAGTCTATGTGAATTCCTAAAAGTGGGTAAGTATTAATGCATTCCAGAATGATGTTATTAAATGAGAAATTAATGCTGAGGGGTTTTTTTTGATACGGGTGAAATTGTATAATTTTTGTCTTTTTAAAATTTAGTAGAAGGTTGTGGTCATTAAGCCAGCTCATTATTTTGGACAGGTTGATTTCGAGATTATCGTTTAAGTCTATACCAGATTTGCTGGGAATTACTATTGAAATATCGTCGGCAAATAAAGTACATGAACAATCTATAATTTTTGGCAAATCGTTTATATATATTAAAAATAATATGCATCCTAACACACTGCCTTGTGGAATGGATTTAATCATATCAGTTTGGGTTGACTTCACTTTAGTTATATATCCTGTGTTGCTATTATAGTATTCAATTTCAACATATTGCTTTCTATTTTTTAGGTATGAATTGAACCAGTCATATACTAAACCCCTCACACCTATACCATAAAGTTTTTCAAGTAGGATACTATAAGACACTCTATCGTAAGCTTTACTCATGTCTAGTAAAATTCCAACAGCATAGTTTTTATTATTAATAATATCTAATATAGCGTGAATATATTTATAGACTGCTAAAGAGGTAGATCTATTTTTTCTGAAACCATTTTGACAGTCGCTGAATATATTAAATTTTTCACAGAAAGAATAGAGCCGACATGACATTGCGCTTTCAAATATTTTAGAGAAAGTGGGTAACAGGGCTATTGGACGATAGTTATTACAATCACCGTGATCTTCTTTTTTATAAAGGGGTTTGATAACTGATATTTTTAATTGGTCTGGAACGGTTCCTTCTTCAAAGGATTGATTTATAAGGTGCGATAGGGGTGTGGCAAGTTTTTCTGCACACTTTTTTATAAGGAAGGGGGGTAACTCGTCATGTCCAACGCTCCTTTTATTCTTGAGGTTGTTTATTAATTTAAAAGTTTCTTTTGGAGTCACTGGCTGTAAATACATTGAATTTTCTGATTTTGACAACACAGGTCGACCGTCTGGTGCTGATGAAGTGTTGTTATCTCCTACTGTAGAAAAAAAACTATTGAAAGTATTGGCAATTTTTTCAGGATCTTCTATTATTTTATTATTTATTTTTAGTTTTATATTTTTTGAACTCTCAGGGAGTTTATTTGTTTGTTCTTTTACTATACGCCACATAGTTTTAACAATGTTATCTGATTTTTTAATTTTTTTGATATTTACTAGTTTTTTTGATGTAGCTACTGTTTTTTTAAGAATTTTTTCATAATTTTTATAGTTCGTATTTAGAATAGGATTATTAATTAGTAATCAATTAGTAGTCTAACGGCTGCGATGTTTATGCAAGCGGTCATGTGTGACCTCAATGAGTAGTTACTTAGGTACCTCAACCTACCTACTTATAAATACCAACCATGTCGTCAAAGGATTTCCCCTACATACTTTCTGCAATGCCTCTCTGGTAGTGCGTGCGAAGACCACATTTCAAAGAAGCCCCTTTTCTTTTTAAAGAGCTTTAATCATACGTGGATATTGTGGAAGCAATTAGGTAGGTTGGGAGAAAAAATAATACACTTCTTGAATTTCTACAGGACGATATAATTTTGATAACATTAGATACCATAATTTCGTTATAAATACAATTCAACAGGTGGTATATATATGTGAACAGGGATGTCTAGGATACAATAATAATACACCGACAACTAGGTACCTACTACCTACATGTTGTAAATAAATACTTGCGGCCGACACTTATTCAAAGTCACAGGCATATTTTCATTTTTTCATCCATTCCCCTAATTAGGTACCTACCTACCTAGTAGCCTGGAAGATTCATGAAAGAGAATGGCCCAGCACCTATTATTATCATCTCTGCCCAAACAATATGTGCGGACTTTGTCACGGTTTAAAAATAAATACTTACATGCTAGGAAACATCGCAATAACATCCTACCTAAGTGTAAATTATATTTATTGTCATATCTAAATGGTTATGTAAGCTTCTAGCTAGACAATATTGGCAAGAACATTTTATTAAAAGGGATTAACTAAGGTCTCTCGAGATAGTTCGATTTGTCTGGCATTTTTCATGATCATAATTAGGTAGTTGATTTACTTTTGCTTAAGAACATCATCAGCAGCAACTTTAACCTCTTCCCATGACAATTTAATATCGTTTTCTTCCGAAAAGCGTGAGCATATCGCTAATCTAAGGAAGTAAACATCGTCTATTTTAGAAGGAACCAAGTGGATTTTACCACGTCCGTTAATGCGTCTCAGCAACTCTTCGTTAATTTCATTCGATTCTTTGAGTCTAAAACAGACAAGTCCCATGGTGACTTCTTCGAATATTTCGAATCGCTCGTCGGCGACGCAAAGGCTTTCGAAGTAGTGCGCTAGTGCGATATGTTTTCTGATGTGCTTCTGGAGATTTTCGACGCCGTAGAGTCTGAGAACGAACCAAAGCTTTAGGGCTCGGAATCGTCTTCCCAGAGGGATCTGCCAATGCCGGTAGTCGGGAGCGGATCCTTGTTGATCGTGCTTCAGGTATAAAGGATCGACGTTGAACGCGTCGATTATCCAACGCGGTTCCTTGAGCCACATCGCGGAGCAGTCGAAGTTTACGAGCAGCCATTTGTGAGGGTTAAAGTTGAAGGAGTCTGCTTTCTCGATGCCTTTCATGAGGTAGCGGTACTCGGGACATATGAAGGCGGAGCCGGCGTAAGCTGCGTCCACATGCAGCCAGATGTCATGTTCCTTGCATACATCGCCGATCTCGTCCAACGCGTCGAACGTGCACGAAGATGTGGTGCCTAATGTGGCCACAACCTGGAAAAACACGGGAAGAATTTAGCTGAAAATTTAAGAAGAGGCTGTATTGCAATTCACATAGTTATTTATAAATAATACCTACTTTAGAGGTGAAGACCCTGCGTGAGGAAACTATAAAATAACAGCTTGTTGAGTCAGGCCTATGATGTGAAAATAGGTAACCACATATTGATTTAGGTTCTGTGATGTGAAAATTGGGTTACTGTAAAGGAAAAAAGACTTTTTTCTGTTTTAGGGAACCTAAATCACAAACGTCATTGACCTCCCATGACCCTGAACAAAGATGGTCATAATAACTCAACTGACCATAAAAATTGGGCTACAAACTAAGGTTCGCTCATGGTGTGAGCAGCTCTTTCCCGTACTAAAGTTGCTACTTCTAACTGACAGTCGTACACCATGTCCTAATCTTAGTCAATCTCCGTATCAATAATAGAGATCTACCTAAGAAGCTCAAAACTCACATAAAAAGGAATAAGTCCATTACGAAGGTCCTCTTCGATAGCATCTCGTAAAATATCACCACGGAGACACCGTTTGGAGTCGGGCTGCAGATTACGCAGTTTCACACCGCCTAGGAGCCCGGCGCGCTCTACTGATGAGTGAGCTTGTTCTGAAAAGAGCACCGAAAAATATTCAGTTCTATTTTTTAGATACCCTGCCAAATAAAATAGCACCTCGAGATTATTTGCTCTAGGCACAGATCATAATGATACATACCTCTAGGTGTGCAATTTAAATACCTAACTCGTATTAACGCGTGGCTCTCCTTTCCAATCAATCAACCCAACATTGAGCACTATTTTCGAAGGTGAAGCCGTAGGCTAGACCTACAGCCCTCATGCGTCAATCACTGTTGAGTTGCGAGCGTAACTAGTAAAAGGATCAAGGATTTTACTAACTGGTTTCATACATGACCAAGAATTAGTACGCCCGGCCATCACGATGCTGAGTGACTATAGCTAGGTAAAATTACTCACTGTTGCAGTATCCAACCAGCTTAGATAGGATTTCGTTATCAGACCACTCCGGGTGTTGCTCCTTGACTCGTAACATCATTCGGTTCTTGGCTCCCAACAGAGCGACTAACGTGGCTTCACTGGCCGTGCCTTGTATAACACCGCCGCCTTCTCCTCCTGAACGAGCTAGGAACTGTTCTGGGAGACCCAGCATCTGGCCCAGCCAGTCCAGCATTACTACCTCCAATTCGGTGCAAGCTGGACTTGCAATCTGAAATCCATGGTTGGTTATGGTAAATGTTCTGATTGATATGGTGCTCACAGCTTAGTCTTGTAATTTTGAAGACCTTGCATCAATGATGCGTTGATTGAGAGAACAGACTGAGAATCCTAGCCAGCGAAAACAAAAAAATAAAAAATAAATTAAAAGCAAAAAAACAAAAAAATCGCTTTTATTTAAAAGCTCTAAAAAGAAGAAAATAAATTTTACCTTCAAAATATGCATTGAATATTTCGTATTTGGTTATTGAGAAAGGTTCGATATGAAGCTGCTATAGAAGAGTCATCGTCTTTTATAGTAATTATCATGTTGCATATACCTACGGTAATTAACTAATTACCAACGGTTCGAATCTTATAATTGAATGATAGAGCTCTTGCGGTCTAATCCTAAAACGTTTTGTGGTCTCAGTTATAGCTAAATACGAGTGCGTATGTGAGACAATTTATCAACATCCGTTCCACATAATTCCGCATTGATTTCTCATTGTCCTTTTCTTTTATGACCGCTTATACATGTTGACTAGCTAGTGGGTTATAAAAGAGTTGTGTCATAATGGCGTATTAAATTTGTACTTAGTTACAATACCTACCTACCTGCCTATAGTTTAACGCATTATGCGAATAGGCATTTGCATACCTACTGTCAGTGGTTCGGATAAAAATATCGGTGTCGTGTCGTCGCCGGCACGGTGTCCGATATCATGTAAAGCACTGTGAAAGAAAACCAGTCCAGTGTTCATGACTCGTTTGCCTTGTGCAATTTTTGTGTTGTTCATAACATTGACACTGGACTTGCGGTCACCGATTGATTAGTCATATTACTTAAGACAATATTTCTCGCTATATCAGCGATTGATACTTCCGTGTAGGTTTTTTGTAGACCATAGACAACACGGTAAGTAGTGAGGTGAGGGTCACTATAATTTCCTATTAAACCGGAAATCCGTTTATTGTAGGTATATTACTATTGTTAGCGCCATCTAGATCAATTTACACACACTATATATTGTTTTGACCTTGACATAAAAAACATTCCATCCATACCATGAACCTAGGAATCTATGGACCAGGCATTATACATCTCTATGAACAGTTCTCCCTGCGGCCGGTCGCCATGTTTTAGCACAGCCAACATCAAGTACATCAGTTGTCATAGCGACTTGTTTTTTTCAGTGTTCTCAAGAAAATTTAGTGTTCTACGCGAAAATTGTGCTTGTTAGTGGTGCTAGAACTTGCAGAATACTGCATTTATTATGGGTAGGTGCAGTGTGTTAGGTTGCCGCATGAAACACCATAAAAAACATCCCATTATAACGTTGCACAGGCAAGTTACCGAATTCATTCAAAATATCTTGTTTTTCCTATTATTTTGAAAGATTTTGCTATTAATGGGAATGTTTAAAATGATATTCTTGCTTTTCTGTAATCATTTACTGTTTTACCATTAATATTATGTGATTTTATAAGAAAATAATTCTCCCTTGTAAATAGAGTTTCGGTAGTACGGCATTTTCATTTTTATCGATATCGATAACTTAGCGACAGGTGAATATAATTAAACTCGGATTTCTTTTTTATTATTTTAGATTGCCGACATCTAAAAAAAAAAAAAGAGAACAGTGGCTGGATGTAATTGGGTTGGAAAACTTAAATAGATCAACGAAACATATTTTCATTTGTTCCCTGCATTTTGAAGAGACATGTTTTAACCGAACTTTAAATATTTTTCGAACTTGATTATGACTGGGATCGACGGTTTGATGAACCCTTATATTTGATTATTGTGAACATAATTATTTTACTTGTAAAAGGCATTTTTAGAACTTGATTATAACCGGAACGGCTTTTACAGTTTTTATTAAACCTGTTTGAAATGATAATTTTCGTTTTATTAGGAATGATCGTGCCAAGTCGTTCATAAATAATTATACCTGAGTAATTTCCCTTTACACTTAAGTATTATAATATTAGTAACAAGTTGACACGGGCGCACTACGTACCACCATAGTTTTTTTTAAATGCAAGAACCATCTACGAACTTTTAGAAAACATAAAAAAAAAGAATTATCCAAATTGGTCCAGCCATTCTCGAGCTATTGAGTGACAACGAAATAGGATTCATTTTGATATATTATATAGAAAAATAATAGAAGATAGATTAATAAAGAATAAGTAGGTATAGTCCGACAAACCAGAAAAAATCTGTAGTAGCAGTTATTTATTTATTATTTACATTGGTAATTATGAATGCGTGGTATGCTGATCAGTAATAGTGATACTCTACTAAGGCTCCTACACATATGCCCCGGCACAAGCCGCAAAAACTGGCAGTCCGCATGAAACTCAATCAATAAGCTAAGTAACCTTGAGCCGCACGCGGCAACCTAAGTCGGCGGCACTGTGTGTGTGTACTACTCGTAGAAGCCTTTATGAAGAAATCTAAAAGAAACTCATATGCGAATTTTTTAAATTCTGTAAACACCGTGCAATTCAACTATCGATATCGATAATAGTGCGCGCAGCTCTACGGCAAGCCTCCATCTTTGTGCCAGACTCAGATTAGGTATGCACGTTTTTTTCGTAGGTATGTCATCTCTATTCTTTTTTCCCTTACTCTATGATCCATACCTATCCATCCTTCACTCCTGTCGAACGAAACGTCACGCCGCACCGGACAGCCAATCAGAGGTCGAGAAAATTAGTGCATTCAAAAATCAAAAACACCTTCACTCCAGTTCACTGCGCGTGGGTACTCTCGCTAGTCACAAAAAACCGTATAAGAAAAAGAATAAAATCTGTGCCGCATTGCTACCGCAAAAAACTTTCTTACTGTTAATCTAATCTCTCTGTGACAACATACATAACACAATACGCTGATCAATCTTGCAAAGGACGCGTAATATTCTTCTGTGGTTATGGTGAAGTGATGCAACCAGCAATCCGCAAGACCTGAAGACCGCTGCCAGAGGAAAAACTGTAAGTTCGACTTCCCATCCTTCATTTCCTTCACCATAATTCTGGTCCTTCGTCGCCGCAAGCCCACCTATCCTATTATCTTTAAATTAGAATAAAGTTTCCACGCTATTTTATGTACCTACCTAGTCTATTTCAAAACGCAGCACGCACACTAACGCATTTCTAATACGCATCCGCACCTCAAAATACTTCGCTACACTTACCTACGCCTATATTTTCATACAAAATATCTACGCTAACATATTTTCATATTTTCATACATCCACTTTACTTACTTCGCACGCACACGCACGCAGACACCCTTTTATTATCTAGCGCCGCCATAATGGTTCCCTCAGGTTGAATTGAAACGCAACTTGTCGCAATTATTCATGTTGATTATACCTAAGTGGGCCGATACATAGAATTTACCTACCTACTTATTATTTACGTAACTTACGTGTACGAAAATGCCGTTGACTAGGTCTGCTTCTAGTACGGAGAACGTAGCTCCTGATCCGTCTATTCTAGAAAATAAAATTGTAATGCTCGCCGCTAAACAACAAAGCCTGTTCAAACTAGTTCAAAATATGTATGATCTGAGCCTCGGTTGTAGTAGTGATGATAAAGTAACTAGTTCATTCCTAATTCGGATAAGATCTTTGGAAAAAGTGCGTCAAGAGTTTATGGAAGTAACGGAGCAGTTGAATTTATCAATAATAACTGCACATCCAAAATCAGCAGTAGATTTCGCGAAACTTCTAGAATTCGATGAACTGTATTGTCATATCAAAACCGTGGAAGCCGAGATAACTTGCGTCGCGACTCAATCGGTCAAATCACCGCCGACGCCGACGACGCAAACTGGTAATAATTTCGATGTTCTGAAACGGAAGCTGCCTGCATTGGAGTTAGTGTCTTTCGATGGGTCACCTAATAAATGGGTCATGTTCTACGAGAACTTTACCGCGCTCATTCATAATAACACAAATCTATCTGACGCAGAAAAAGTACAATACCTTATCGGAAAGTTGTCAGGCAGAGCCCTCAGTGTTTGCGCGGGAATTCCTCCCGTCTCTAGCAACTACACGATTTTATGGAATGCTCTCAAGGACAAGTACCAAGACAAACGAACACTGGCAACTATGTACCTAGAACAAATTCTTAACTTCAAAGGAAGCCAGACCCCTTCTGCTAACTCGTTAGACGCATTTATCGAGCATTTCTGCGCGGCTCAATCAGCACTAAAACAGCTATGTATTGACGATCTCGCTGACTTTATCTTCACGCACCTCGCTATATCTAAGCTAGATAAAGAGACAGTCAATCTGTTCGAACAAGCACACCGCGAACATAAAATACCTACATTTAATTCATTAACAAAATTCATAAAAGAACAGAGCAAGATTCACATGCTACGAAATACAGGGTTACCTACTAAGACCGCGAATACCTACTCAAACCAAAACGCTTACAACAAAACGACGCCACAAAATAAATCATACATCCCGCAATACAACAAACAGAGGGCCACGGTCACACAATCCTATGTTGCTCAAAACGATAGTCAATTTCCAAAATGCGCTTTCTGCAAAAATGACAGTGTGCACCCACTTTACAGATGTGAAGCTTTTCTCAAGTTGAACGCAAACTCGAGATATAACTTCGTACGTACTAATAATTTATGCACGAACTGCTTAGGTTTTCACAACATCAATTCATGCCGCTCATACAATCGATGCGCCGTCTGCAATCGCATGCATCACACGCAATTGCACATTGACTCAAATCGAAATGAACCCGCTAACGCAGGCACGAGTGCCGTCCAACCGGTCGCTACGCGCGCGCAACCGCTCGCCGCCGCCACCACCGCATGCGACGCGATAGATGTTTGCCCGCTTCCTCCCGCGCGGACTGCGCTCGAGCCGCAGTTAGAAGACGCACGCGACTATGACCCTTATTTTCAAGCGGAGCAAGACTCAAAGTCGCATACTATGTATGACGATGCCGCTTTTACTTCAGTGCGGAGCGCTAACACTACGACGACTGTACTACTGCCAAGCGCCGTAGTGTACGTTTACAACGACGCAGGCGAACGTCAAAAAATGAGGGTTTTCCTAGACAGTGGTTCCATGTGCCATTTTATCACAAAATCATGTTGTGATCGTTTGAACATTAATATTACACACGCTCCTGCGACAGTTAAAGGCATCGGTCAATCAGTTAAATCCGTAACTGGTTTCGCCAAATTCACGATCCATTCCCGCTTCGACACTCGGTGTAGCTACACAATAAACGCACGCGTAATAGATACAATCACCGACAAAATGCCTAACGCCTTCATAGACACGTCCGAACTGAATCACCTGCGCGATGTGCCATTGGCGGATGATGAATTCCATTCACCCGCCGATTTCGATTGTCTGATAAGCAATGAGTTATTCCCGTTTCTATTGGGAAGCCGTAAACTAACCGCTCCGGGCTCCTCCGCTGTCGGAGTTGAAACTTCACTGGGTTACGTAGTGATGGGAAGGGCGGATTGCATTCCGCAATCGCCTCACTGCAACAACAACCAAGCATTTCATGCAGTCATCGAACCTACACTTGAAAATTTAACTCAACGGTTCTGGGAGCTCGAGAGCGTACCTACAAAAAAACATCTAAGTCCAGACGATGAAATATGCGAACGCATTTTTAAAGATACTTTTTCTCGCGACGATACCGGGCGGTATACGGTTACGCTTCCGTTCAAATTCGAACCAACGGAGCTTGGTCGCTCTGATAATATTGCTAAAACGCGCTTAATAAGGCTAGAAAAACGCTTAGACTCTAACCCGGAATTACGAAAAGATTATAACGCGACGCTACAAGATTACATAGACAAAGGCTACCTGAATAAGGTCGATAATCCCGCGCCCGGTCCGTGCTACTACATCCCGCACCACGCCATCTACAAACCAGATAAGGCAACTACCAAAACGCGCATCGTCCTTGACGCAAGCTGCAAAACAAGTTCGCTTAGATCGCTCAATGATGTTTTGTACACGGGACCTAACCTGCAAACAAACATTTTTGATCTATTAATAAACCTTAGACTTTTCGCAATAGCCTTGTCGGCAGATATTGAAAAAATGTTTTTTCAATTGAAATTAGATCCTAAAATGCATAGGTTTCAACGCATTTTGTTTCGTTTCAATTCAGACGATCCAATCGCAACGTATGAGTTCTCCCGCGTAGCATTCGGTATATCTAGTTCACCATACTTGGCGATGCGGGTCGTTAGACAGCTTGCTAACGATGAGCGCTCGCGCTGGCCAAACGCTGCGTGGGCGGCTGAGCGTCATTTTTTCATGGACGACTATGTATCATCCGTGTCCACAACCGCTGAAGCTGAACAGCTGTTTCACGAACTGACGCAACTTTTTAAGGCCGGAGGTTTTAATCTCGTCAAATGGGTCACTAATAGTACTGAACTAATGAAACGCATTCCTATCAACCAGCAAGCTCCCAACATAGTAAAATTTGACGAGGATAGTAATATTAAAATCATCGGCTTACAGTGGAAAACTCACGAGGACTCCTTCTTTTTCAAGGTCAATACCAATCATACAAAGTGCACTAAACGCACCATACTTTCGGTTGCTGCTCGACTTTTCGATCCGCTATCTCTGCTCGGGCCTGTCACAGCACTATTAAAACTATTGGTCCAAGAATGTTGGAAACGCGATTTAGACTGGGATGACGATGTTCCTACTTACATAGCGGATCAGTGGTCGCAATTTCAAAACGAACTTCACGTTTTAGAAAACATAAAAATTCCTCGCCATGTAGGCATATTTGAAAATTCGCGAAGTATTTCACTCATCGGTTTCGCTGATGCGAGCGAAAAATGTTATGGTGCCGCTATCTACCTACGAGTCAGCCAAAATGTTAATGATATAGGTCAAGTTACGCTTCTTTGTGCAAAATCAAAGGTAGCCTCTTCCAATAATATTGTCACCCTACCGCGCCTTGAACTTTGTGCAGCTCTACTCCTATCGAATCTAATTGTCGCTGTACGCGACTCCATCAGTGAACGAGTTGAAATAAATGAAACCATAGCCTTTACGGACTCTACGATAACGTTATCATGGATTCGTGCTCCACCATTTAGATTCCAAACGTTCGTGGCCAACCGAATCTCTGCGATAAATGAGAATTTGCCGGCTCGCCACTGGTTTCACATACCCGGAAATGAAAACCCGGCCGATATCATTTCGCGCCCTGTCATGCCTAGCAAACTCGTTGACAACAATTTGTGGTTTCATGGCCCATCGTGGCTCGCTCTTCAACCAAATGAATGGCCGATCCAAGCTCATGAAAAACCATTACCAGTTAATGAACTTCCTGAAACAAAGGCATCAGCCATGGTCGTTCAAACCTGTGTTCAAACCGTTGAACCTTCTGATGTTCTTTACGACCTAGCTAATCGTATGTCAAACTGGAATAAATACTTACACGCTGTAGTTTATGTATTAAGGTTTGCAAAATTATTAAATTCACGAAACGTCATAACCGTCCACGACTTGGAAACAGCTCAAACATATATAAATCGTAGTGTTCAAAGAAAACATTTTCAAGACATAAAAATTCCTGCCCTGCAAAGGTTAAATGCTTTCATAGATGAAACGAATCTCATCCGCGTAGGCGGACGTTTGAACAACGCCCAACTAAACTTTAAGCAAAAACATCCAATAGTTTTGCCTGCAAACGACCGTATTGTACATTTACTGGTTGATCACGCTCACCTCGCGAATGCTCACGCTGGACCGAGCCTTCTCTTGGCTTTGCTACGAGAAAACTATTGGATTCTTTCTGCCAGAAATATGATACGCAAACGCCTGCAAAATTGCAACGCTTGTTTCAAAGTGAGACCAAAAAATATTTGCCCTCTTATGGGTGATCTACCTCAGTTTAGAGTAAGCGAAGTCAAGAGTTTCGTTTATACTGGTGTTGATTACGCGGGCCCCTTCTTTGTGACACCGTATCGCCGCCGCGGAGTAAAGAGCATAAAGGCTTACCTTTGCTTGTTCATTTGCTTAACCACAAAGGCCCTGCATTTGGAACTAGTTTCCGATCTAAGTACTGAAAAGTTCCTGGCCGCGTTTAAACGCTTTATTAGCAGAAGGGGGCCGGTCTCCATGATTCTAAGTGATGGAGGTACAAATTTTGTAGGAGCGAAAAGAAAACTAGATGAATTACATTCACTTTTGACATCAGACACACATAACAGATACATAGATCAACACTTAGCAGACCTACATATTCAATTTAAAAGAAATCCTCCCCTGGGGTCTCATTTTGGTGGTATCTACGAAAGCAATATTAAATCAGTCAAAGCGCATCTTAAAAGATCAATTGGAAGTCAGATCTTAACATACGAAGAACTTAGTACCGTGTTGGTGCAAATTGAGGGAATTTTAAACAGCCGTCCACTGTGTGTTTTAAGTTCTGACCCTAATGAATTAGAAGCTTTAACGCCTGCACATTTTTTGAATATAACACCTTTAAAATATCTACCTGCTCAGGATGTCCTTAATGTACCGGAAAATAGACTTGATCGTTATGAATTGTTGAATAAGTTAGTGCAATCCTATTGGCATAGATGGAGAGTTGAGTACTTGACTTCACTTCAGAGCAGACAAAAATGGACTACTTCAACTAAGTCTATTGAAAAGGGGCAAATTGTAATTGTCAGAGATGACAATGCTCCAGTGTTGAGTTGGCCTATTGCTATTGTAGAAGAGCTTTATCCTGGTAAAGATCAAATAAGTAGAGTCGCAAAAATCAAGACTAAAACTGGTTCTTATGTAAGACCAGTAGTCAAACTTTATCCTCTACCTCTTCAATAGACTCTTGGCAGCTAAGTTTAATTTAATATTTATAGAGTTAATTATTTTCTTTTCAAACTCCATTATTTTGTTTAATTAACCCACAAGTGGTATATTATTATATATATGTATACATATACTTTTCTAATGTTGCGTAAATAATGAGCGGTTATTCAGAAGGTATCCCTTCAGCCCGGGGGAATAATGTTAGCGCCATCTAGATCAATTTACACACACTATATATTGTTTTGACCTTGACATAAAAAACATTCCATCCATACCTATCCATCCTTCACTCCTGTCGAACGAAACGTCACGCCGCACCGGACAGCCAATCAGAGGTCGAGAAAATTAGTGCATTCAAAAATCAAAAACACCTTCACTCCAGTTCACTGCGCGTGGGTACTCTCGCTAGTCACAAAAAACCGTATAAGAAAAAGAATAAAATCTGTGCCGCATTGCTACCGCAAAAAACTTTCTTACTGTTAATCTAATCTCTCTGTGACAACATACATAACACAATACGCTGATCAATCTTGCAAAGGACGCGTAATATTCTTCTGTGGTTATGGTGAAGTGATGCAACCAGCAATCCGCAAGACCTGAAGACCGCTGCCAGAGGAAAAACTGTAAGTTCGACTTCCCATCCTTCATTTCCTTCACCAACTATATTCTATGCCATGTGCTATTTATTAATCAGTTATAATTAGCCTGCGTAAAATATTAATTCAAATTAAATTCAAATTTCAAACAGGTAGTTGTAAGCTTGGTCATAAGCGCAAAGTACTTTTGCATAGACGGAAAAAACCTATATAACAATGAATACTAATGGTTTGGAAGAGCATTAACTGATGGTCGATTTTAGATCAAAAAAGTGTCTAGTGAAGTCTAAAAAAGGTTTCATAACGTACCCAAGTAAATCCGATACAGGCTATAGCACCACTCAGCATATCCGCCACAATGGCTGGGTAGGAGTTAGCTGTTGGGAAGTAGGCGTGGAATCTTGGGGAGTGCCAGTGCGTTACTCCAGACATGACCACACGCTCGATATCGGCCATGACGGCTGTCCATGGCTCTGGCTGGTCCGGAGCCTGCTCTGGGACTAGTGGTCGGAGGTATCCTGGCTTTACTGAAGGCACCACTTGTCTGGAACATAAATAGGACGAAATTAGGTTAGGGGTTATGTAGAGCAAATGTAGAGTTTTTTAAAAATGTTGCATAGTTGCTTTATTATTTATATTCGTGTCGAGTTAGATACACAAAATACAAAACTATCATTGGTAGGACTCATGTCCGTCGGTATCGTACTTATGTCTTGAACAAGAATTTTATCAGAACTACGTGAATACAACGCCAGTGTAGACTTGGATTGGAAATTGGGTCAACGAGTGCACTCGATGCCTCGGACCTTCCACATATGACCTGTACCTACTATAGCTATTCATATCATCTACGTTGTAAGTAGGTAATCGTTTACATATTATTATCTGCATTTTTTTGTTAAATTACCTGTCTCTTATGTTTTCCAAATACTCGGCGATGTAATCGGTCATCGCTTTAGCGAAATCTTTAAAATCTCCGGCCTCCATCGTCTCTGAAAAGCGAACGAAACACCATAAATACAAAATAGCAGCGTTTTACCTGAAATAAAACGCATATTAAAATACTTACCTCACTGGAAGCTTTATATTGAGAAGGCGTATCCGGTTCCGTCGTATTTCCATTCGTTTTAGTACTTTTTACCCGTGTGTATCCGGTCAAGTGGCGCCACCTGGCGATTCATTTTTGCTTCGTAAAATGAAACACGCCATATTGAATTCATTGGCTTAATTTCACCAGGCAGAGATTAAAGTGAAAGCTTCCAGTGAGGTAAGTATTTTAATATGCGTTTTATTTCAGGTAAAACGCTGCTATTAAACTACTGTACCGTCACTGGAAGCTTTATATTGAGACCTGTTTGTTATCGCCTGGTGTCGCCACTTGTATAATTAGGTAACCTAGCGCCAATGTGACATTTAAATATTATAGCAACAAGTATACAATAATACAATTTAACTCTTAGTAAAAGACTAGTATAGTATTATATAATCTGTGGTAAAAGTGATTTACGAATCAACCAAAATTGAACCTGTAAGTGTAAAATATTCATTTACTATTTTTAATTACTTATGTAATAATAAGCTTAATCATTTTGCTACAATCAAAAATCATAAGTAATGTAATGATCATAATCTTATTTCACACATACATTTGTTTATTTAACCAAGCTTATTTAATGCTTTAAATATTTGTGTTACACATACTTTCAGATTGACTGCTGCTCATATCTCTCGCCTGTAAAAATGCTGGAACGTATTAGCTGATCGCTAATTTTCTCAGCCAAGATTTCGTCAAGAGAACGATTCTCCAACCAACTCTTCCGAGAAACCGCAGATCGAACGCTTCGTGAAAGTGCTGTAATACCTGCTTGTTCAAACAACGTTTTAACCTAGACTGCTATGACAGTGCATGATGTAGGTTTAGCGATACTTCTTACCGTAACAAACAAATTAAATGATTTGGTTGTGCAACGTCTTTCATGTAATGATTAATAGTTATTTCAACCCATACTAACGGAGTGCTAGTAAAGTATTATATGATCTGTGAACAAGGTTAAGTTAGTATGATCAGCCCAGCCAGACTGTCTATAACTACCTGCAGTCGGTTTTTGAACGAATTATCGGCCAAAATGTGATACTGCTATTTGATCTAAAGCAGTGATAACGATATTTAAGAATAAGTTCAGGTCGTGGATGCGAATTCCTGAGCAAAGTAATACTAGTGCTATACTAGTGTGACGCGATACTTGAAACAAATTACTACTGTCTACTGTATAGTCCATTAAAAAGCGAAGTTAGTTCACTAATTTCCTAGACCGGTGGCTTGAAAGTTTTCGGATTTCTAGCTAATAGAGCTATTGATTTTAGAGTGTGCTTAACCAAAAAATGAAAGCAAAGTGCTAACGTTACATAATGTAGATGTAGAGACTACAAATTGATGTAAAAGAATAGTTTCGTATGATTACTTGTTAATCAAAAGTTAAATCTATTTGTGACCCCGTAGGCATTTTTACGTCAACTTTATTAGATTTACAGCAAGAAATCCAACGATTCAAGCCACCTCATATGTTTTTAGAGTAGGCTTCCGCCAGGAATTTTTAAGCAACGATAACTGTTCAGTGTTCCATGTTGTTATTGCTTCTGACCACCCTATATTTCCACACATCGAGAGTTATGTTGTCAACCAGCGGAGGTGGAAGCCCTGTCGATGCGTTTTTGGAGATTTTTCAGTGTCAATGGTGCTGCTAAAGCTTGAGCTTTGAAGTCGGCTCGCCAAAATACCATTGCCCACCGGGGAACTACTACGAGAAATGTTCCCGTTGACTGATTTAGGTGAGCAAAGACTCTGAGGACTAGAAACCGTGGTGGGAACAGCCACGCAAGTTGGTAATTCCATAGAACACTGAACACGTCGTGAAACAAAGTTTGGCGGTCTGTTAGGTCTCGGGACATAATATAATTGTTGACATACATGTCTCCGGTCTTGTACTTACTATGTTTCTTACTTTGCAAACACTACGTCCACACAGGCCGGTAGTAGATGCCACTCGATGAGGAGGCGACGATGACGTGCCAGATGGTTTGCAAGATTGATTTGACTTTGAAGGGCATATAGAATAGCCAGCATCTCATTCCGGTTGCAGTGTAGACCTTGCTCTTCCTGTGACCAATTGCCCGATAGGGCATCTGTTGTCAAAAAGTTCGCCGGATGCGGGTATGATAAAATACAATTCAGTCCACCAAACCAGTAGGTAGGTCATTGTCGACAGATCTGGAAATCTATTCATGAACATTATCATTGACGATGGTTGAGTCGTTCTCGAGGAACAACAAGGCTGGCAAAATTAATTATTAAAATATTATCTGCAAATCTTTTACGGTTACCTTTGTTTGTTTGAGAACTTGATCAACTTTCTGAAATATTTTTATAGATTTGTCTTTGGGTAGAGATTTTAGGTTGTCCCAGGGACTCCAAGTACATATGCCGAGATATATTATGCTCTTTTGTTGAGGACTGATTTCTCGACATTGACTACCCATTTAACGTTTGGACTGCGACCTTGACATGTTCGTGAAGTAAGTCTGCTTTTTGGTATACTATCAGGTAATCTTCAAGATATACAACGATTCTGTCATTCCAATTTTATCGCAATGCCTGAGCCACCTAATTTTCTTAGTATAGAAAATATTTTGGGGGCTGAAGTCATTTCTGGCAGCTCTTTGGCAGACATTTCTGCAGCCAGACGTGTGAAAAGATGTTTATATTTTCGAAAAAATGGTATTTGATAACAGTGTATCTTTTCTTCCACTGTGAGTGGTAGTGCGCTAACTGACCTGCTCGAAAACATTGAGTCATTCATTGTCCTTGTAAGAAGCGCTCGTGGCATAACTTGCTTAGCCAATCTTCACCGATTATCTAAGTTAAACAACGTTCTGTGCGGTCACTATTTGGATGGGTGGCAGTTAGTAGCATTAACATCTGAGCGCTTACGTGCTTCGGAGAGCACGTTAAACTGTCGGTCGCGACTCTAGAGCAGTCGTTGAGAGACGACGGAGGCCTTAAGGCGGCCTAAAAACTCCGTCACCAGAATTGGTCACTAACTCATACGAGCTTGCTTTCTTATTCATTGTACTTACCTTTCTGGTTTCCTCTCGGAGCATTCGAGCGTCCTCATCTCAGCTGTTTTCACGGTCGGGCCGCGAGCCCTGTTGTGAAATGAACCTCTCCCATGATTGTACATAGTTATAGTTCTAGTATTGAACATTGGACAACTGACTCCTGTACTGAAAGTTGTTATGGAAACATCCACCCCGCGAGGGTGGGTTGGGTTGCTTGCTACAACAGAGCATATTATTATACAAAGGGAGACTAGGCTCGTTATTGGTAGGTACATATTCCACGCGATGGAACTATAGACTTTCGAATCGAACGCCTTCCGCCCGCGAGGGGCGGCTGTTGGACTGATAACATCCACCCCGCGAGGGTGGGTTGCTACAACCATGCATATGCATTGGGAGACCAGGCTTATGGGTGCATGTTCCTCGCGACGGCACTATAGACCATCAACGCCTTGCCCCCGCGAGGGTCGGCTGTTGCACTGATAACATCCACCCCGCGAGGGTGTGTTGCTATAACCATGCATATGCATTAGGAGACCAGGCTCATCATGGGTAAACATTTCTATAGACTATAGACTATAGACTTTTGATCGAACGCCTTGCCCCCGCGAGGGGCGGCTGTTGCACGGATTAGATTTCTCCTGTGAGAAACCATCAGATTTGAGTGGCTTTGCGGGACACCCCCTGCTTTTCCAGGGCAGCGGTGAAAGGCTCTGACTCAAATATGTAAGTGGCAGACGGGTAATCTATTTAGTGACGCTTCCACTAAAAGGCTCTATGCGCATTTCGATACTTTCGGCTCAGTCGCCGCAAACTAATCACAAAAGATCTGATGAAGTATTAGGTATGTTCATCTATAATAAGCAAATCAACTTTACTTTAAATAAAATAAATAAACCAGATTGTCAAAGTTTACGGTATATAATTTAATTTAATTATATTTGATTAATTTAATTAGAGCCGTGTGTGCCAGATGACGTAAGGTGTCATACGTTTTACCCCCTTTCGTTTGTTACCAAGTCTATGAAACCTGGAGTATGGTTAAACACCTCAGCTTATCTAACCTCGGACCAAGAGGTACTACCTAAACACTGGACCTCTAGTAGCTTTAGAAACTCTCGGTTCTTCAGCTTTGTCCTACTGAACCGACAATGCATAATTGTAAAAACAAGTTGCAAAGCCATAAACCAAGAAGTTGATGTTGATTTTGACCGTCATCACAGTTCCATCGCTACCACCGTGTAGTGAAACACAGCTTGCTGATTGAACACTAGTTTATTCACATTCGTAGGTAGAGGTCATCTTTTTATAACTACCCACCACTAGGTACTAAATTACTACAGTTCGTCCGTAGGTAACGATGTGGTCTGTGGTTTTCATAAAGCTCTCCACTAACTTCGGAGTAAATAGAAGCCTCATAAAGACAAGTTGTATTCACATTATCAGAATAGCTGGTAATAAAATTGGTAAAAATGTTTTGTAACTCACCCATATTCTGGACTAGTTTCTGCCAGGCTGGTGGCTCACAGTCCATAGATAGGGTAGATAAACATTTATTCAAACCACCATAAAGAAAAAAATTGCTGAAAAGGTAAGCTTATTAAAACTAAAATATTAAAGTACCTAAGAAAATGAGCTCGATGAGCTACTGCTGTAAGGGATAAGATAAGATAAATCTTTATTTGCTGGAGGAGTTGCTGCTGGAGCAGCTTTGAACTCGCTTAGGATCAGCCACAACTTGTGGCTTACCAGCCAAAACGGACTCATACTATCCATTCTAAATAAATAATAAATTTTTTGCACAATAAATTATACCGGATACTAAACTTTTCTAAAATAATAACTTATGTGGGTACATGATCCGAACGGAAAACCGTTAAAAGAATTGATCACGTACAATCATTAAAAATAGAGAGTAGTACTTACAGTTTATTCCTCTTTTGCGTGTCCTTGCAGGGTCATGCTAATCTTAGTTTACTTGCACAGTTTTACTGAACAAAGGTATGGAGAATTTCACTATTTGAAATAATCCTTACTTTATATGATATAAAATAATACTAATATAATATTTAAACTATTTTTGCAACGGTTGTGGCAGAGAGAGCTCTGGGCACAAGTTGCTTCGACGGAATACAAAACGCCAATGAATTCAATATGGCGTGTTTCATTTTACGAAGCAAAAATGAATCGCACCCGCCAGGTGGCGCCACTTGACCGGATACACACGGGTAAAAAGTACTAAAACGAATGGAAATACGACGGAACCGGATACGCCTTCTCAATATAAAGCTTCCAGTGACGGTACAGTAGTTTAATTCCACATTTTTATTGCCTACAATAGCATGACAAGACAACAACCAAATACCTGCCTACAAATATAGCAGAAACTAAAATAGATAATAAAAACGCTCTGCAGGCTAATGAAATCAGTATGGGATGGGAATAAAGTCTCAAGTAGGTACTAGCACGAAGTAACGATGGGTACAGAAGCAGTCCACATACTCAAATCCAACGAACACACAGAAGCATAAATTTCTCCAATTATTCAAAATCAAATAAACAAGTAAAAATTATCTACTTAGATGATGCGTAATACAACAATTGCAACAAAAATATGTACAAGATTATAGGTAAGTTAGTCAACAAACCAAATTGGAGTTTCTTGTGATCTTCGACTGACATGTTTGAATGTGGTATGTAGGTATCTAAAAATTTACCAAAATACTACGTTTAGTGTTAAATGAAGAATACATACCACTTTTCTTACATACATTAATCTTATACCTGGTGTTTATAATGTGGTACCTACGATCTACCTTGCTTCTTCACTATTCTCCTATCATTTCAGAATCCAATCCTCAATCACACGTTCACAATTTATCCTTAGGTATACCTCCCTCCGCTCCGTGGAATATTTTTCGGTTGAATCAATATCTGCGTTTTAATGTTTTTACATTTCGTCAATGAACGTAAAGTGAATGAAAAAAAACCAGTTTAGCTGGTTTTTTTTCATTGATGGTAAACTAAGTATACTAACTTTAAAAATATTATGAGTAGCTCGCCCCAATGTCGTCCTTGCTTCGCCATTTATTTCAACCGACCGATAGTGTTGGTCACGAACAGTTCCACCTACCTGTTGCTTGTGTACCATCTTCATACATTTCATTCATAATATCTTAATGTTATTTTACATTAGATGATAGGTAGGTAATATTTATTTGCATGACCTGCTGATTGCCCTATTATTCTAACCTATATTTGGTCAGCTGATCAAATTGAGCGTGTGCGCAGTAAGAGAATGATAAGGGAATCTATATCGTGACCGTACCCGTTTGTGGGTTCAATGCCAAGTAAAACACATTAGTGAGGGATAGGCTTCGTCACTTCGTATCCTTGTTCAATGCCGAGAGAGCGGCGTGTGACGTTTGCGCAACGCTACCGCGCGCACCGAGCAAGTGGTGCGAGGTTACTGTCGGACCTCGTCTAGTACCTACCTCAACCAGGTTTATACCTAGTTCCTTTGTTAGAATTATGAAAACGCAATTTCTTTAAATAACAATAAATCTATCCTGTTTTTCCGAAAGTTGAATTTTTGTTGGTTTTCGAAGCTAAATAGGTAACCTACTTATCATATTTCTATAACCTGATTGGCTGGCCAGGCCAGGTACTTTTAAAGGTTAATAAGCATACATTCCTGTTCATAATTGTAATTGCCTAGTATCTACCTGTACCTACCTACCTACCTACCACCCCACACTGCCCGCATGTATTGTATTTACTTATCATCTAACAATTCACACTACTGTATTATATGATCTGTGACATTACTGGCTAAACTATGCTCCCACCGCAGACCATTCTACTAGGTACTGAAATCAAGTATAGGTACCCAGAAAACTTTAGTTATCGACGTGACCCAGTGGGATCGACAAAGTTGTAGGAAATAGAAATAACTCAATTGTGCATTCTACTTTGATCTAACGCACATAGGTACTTAATTTGAATGATTTTAAAAATTAAACTAGCATATTAAATAAATGAAGGGCCTTAAGGCGGCCTAAAAACTCCGTCACCAGAGTTGGCCACTAGCTCATACGAGCTTGTTTGCTTAATGAAGGAATAAGTCTATTTTCGTTCCCATGTAAAGAGTCGATTTCCTTTTAACTCAGTTTTAAGAGTAATAATGCAGAAAAATGCCAAGGTGATCTTAGTTCAGCACGCGATCACAGAACAAATAAGCAACTTCCATTGAAGACCTAAATTCTTAGGATGAACTTGATCATTTTCCCACGATTAGGTAGCTGTACTAATTATACCTTGATTTCCTATCCTTCATAAAACCACCAAGGGATGACATAATGATATTGTAAGCTTATTGTGAGGCAGCGCGTATTTACTACCTAAGTACCTAGGTTGCTTATTGATTGCAAAATTATTACAAGGTGCGAAGTCTGCGTAAACTCTAGTGAGTATTGTGGGGGTCTGCGTGAATCAAGTGCGTACAGAGGGCCACAGTTATTCCCCGCCTGCAAGTGACTAGCTTACCTCCCGGAAAGTGAAAACACTGATCTCTACATAACTATTGTGTGGACGTATTTTCCATGTATTTTACGTCATAATAAACGAGGTAAATACAATCGCGGATTTGATAATTATTTCACTTGTTTTTATGTTAAAAAAATAATACATACTCGAATAAATAAGATATAGGTCAAAAATTATTGTCACGGTAGCAACAATAACGAAGAATAAAATAGTTTTCCTAAAATCAATTGATTGTGGAAAAACATGATTGTAATAATTCTTTGGTTATCTTATCTAGCTACTTTCAAAAAATACTAGATCAATGATATATATTTTTTGTAAATAGGTTATATGTAGTTTTTTTATCTATACTATTATAAAACTGTAAAAAAGCCAAAAAGTAAAATTAAAGATATGGATAAACTAAATATGCAGATCTACTAAATAAACGATTCTGATTCCGAAAATCGAGTTTGTCTGTTTGTATGTTTGTTCGCGAATCACGCCTAAACTACTGGACCAATTTCAATGAAACTTATACCAATCAGAAGCTCTTTTTCCGGATTGAAACATAGGCTATATTTTATTGAAATTAAAGACGTGGATTCTTACATACAGCTTGACCTCTCTAAACCAAAAGCCGCCTTTGACACGAGGTTCATCGTATACTGGTTGACTGATATTTTGGTGGTGTCGCACGCATACGAAGTGGCGGGTATCAGCTAGTTTAAAATAAAGTTCCTGGTCCGTAGGTAGGTACAGTCTATTTTAGCGTCCAATATGGTGGGTCATAGTTCATCGGTCTATATTTTCATTTCTTATTTTCGTAGATCGTGTTTGTAAAACTACATGACAATAAACCCCACCTTTTTTTGATAAATAAAAAAATATCAAAATAGGTTTAATAAACCGTGCAAAAATCGACTGTCCAAAGACCAAGAAATGAGTTTTAATAGGTACCTACTCTACTCGTATTTAGGGACTTATTGTCATGGTGGTACTCTGGCTAAATCAATATTTTTTTCCGTAAATTCTTATTCTATCAAATACATTTCATTGAATACTTAACGAATTGAATGCGGGTGTAGAACTCTACGGTACGAGAATAGTGGCCTTCATCTCTACAAGTGTCTCTTTTAATAATTTATAATGCAGTCATTGACACTTACTGTAGGTGCTTACTGAAGTGGAGGTTACACTTTGCGACTTTTTGCAGTGATTTTGTCTTAAATTCGTATAATCTTTAAAATTTCTAGTCACGACGACATTTCTTGTATCGCCGCAAAAGTCGCGATGTGTACCTATACCTACCAGTAAATGAATCACTCAGAGCAAATGCCATTATCTAGGTCATCGATTAGATGGGAAATAATGTAGGCATTACTTTCAAGGTTTTTGGTTATAGTAAGGAACCACCTTATTATAAGCGGCTATAGAAAAAAATAACATGCTTTTTGCTGCGCTATATCCATGACATGTGCTCTTTTCAAAGTTCTCGGTTTGTCAAAATGACAAAATTAAGAACGTCTGAGGTACGACCAATAACAATTGGACATGCAGACACGATGCACATTGCGCGTGCCCACTTGCATCAGTAGAAGCCGGTTTAGTTTTATTAGTAATTAAAGTGCCTATTTGTCTTCATTTCCACTAAATTATGTCCATAAATTGCAGAGATTCCTAGTAACACTAATTCCATCATTAATTGCCATTAATTGATCAATAATCCACGATAAAATACAAAAGTAAAAAAATTATTTACCTACAATTTTATAATACAGTTCTCTAAAATACTCGTCAAAAATGTCAAACAAAGAAACGGGTGATAGTAGCATTTCTATGATTTTTTTATATGTTCTGCGGCTTATGTATTGTTTGTATACTTAAGTATTTCCAATACTTCAGCGCCTCGTAAATATTAAAAAGTTAATTGATGTCAATGTCAATACAACGAACTTTGTCATTATAGCGTATGTAGGTAGAGGAGGTAGAGTTATTTTAAAACTTACCAAGTTATTTTTTAATTCAACAAAAAACTAAAAACAACCGCGCACTTTATTAATGAATGTAGAATACAATTGCTTTTTCGAATTTGGCAATTGTTCGCAAAATTGTCGTGCGTTCTACTCGGTGTCTGCCGAACTACGCCCGCTCCGACAGCCTTGCAACCTTTTATATGCCAGCGATACTATACTGGCGTACTTCTTCGGTAGCTGGCTCCATTTAGAAGATTAGCTGTGGCGCATGAGCCGTCAAGTCGAATACTAATAGAGGGAACTAAATCTCTGAAGCAGCACTCAACTTGAGATTCAAAGGTCTATTGTCTCGTTTCGGTGAGTGGTGGGAATAGATCTTACAATATAATGCATTCATGTTTTGCTTCGATTTACCTTATTTTCTTCGAGCATTCCACCTCTGTAAAGTGACGAAATAGATAATATGGGTCAATTTATTTATGATTTCTAGTTTTACCTTCATTTTCTAGGTCCTCTAAAATGATATGCAGATTTTGTAGTCAGTATTCAAAAACTCAAAAACCTTGAAATTATTTTGGATTAAGTAATTTATATTTTATTTGGCCTTTGATTTTATTGTAGGTAGGTACTTAATTGGTAAATATTTTGAGTGGAAGGCCTATATCGATAGACCAGAAGAGTAATTTAGTTACTCTAAAACTATCTCTAATTATTTTGTGCAGGATAATAACAATTATAACCAAGCAAAATACATACGAATAATTAAAAACGTATACACAGCGAGCACAGCACAAATTAAACTGGAATCTACGGGTAACGAATTTTCTATTAAAAGAGGTGTACGCCAAGGAGATCCTATATCACCTAAATTATTTTCCGCAGTACTGGAGATGATCTTCAGGAATTTAAACTGGACCAAAATTGGGATCAATATAAATGGCGAAAACCTCAACCATCTACGTTTCGCCGATGATTTGATTTTGTTTTCAGAGGACGCAGGAACTCTGGGACTAATGTTACAGCAGCTATCCGATGAAAGCGTTGAGGCCGGTTTGACAATGAACCTAACTAAAACCAAAATTATGACTAATTCCCAACAAGCAGTAACGAACGAACAAATAACAGTAAATAACGAACAAATAGAATATGTAAATGAATATATATATTTGGGCCAACTTATAACTACAGATGATTGCATGAATAAAGAAATAGAACGAAGAATAACTAATACTTGGAAACGGTTTTGGTCTCTTAGGGACATAATGAAGGATAAAGAAATGCCAATGAAAGGAAAAAAGAAAGTATATGAAATGTGCATTATGCCATGTTTACTATATGGATGCCAAACATGGGCGCTCACAGAACTACAAGAAAATAAATTAAAAGTCTGCCAAAATGGAATGGAAAGGAGTGTTTTAGGTATAAAAAGAATTGATAAAGTAAATTTACAAGAAATAAAAACGAAAACAAAATTTAAAAATGCACACATTGCCTACAGACAGCTTAAATGGCGTTGGACGGGACATATGTTACGAGACAGTAAAGAAAAATGGACTAAGTTAATAACAGAATGGTACCCAAGAGATGGCAAAAGAAATAGAGGCAGACAAAGCAAAAGATGGGAAGATGACCTCAAGAAAGTGGCTGGGCCAGTATGGACCCGTTTAGCAAGAGACAGGAATATGTGGAAATCTTTAGAGGAGGCCTTTGTCGACAGACAAGCTGTCCTACACAAACATCCAGTTGCCGATAGTTTAAACAATAGAATAGATTAAATCAAAAAGTGTTTAGTAAGTAGGCATGTACATAATAATTGTAAGGATAAGCAGCAATAAAGGCTATTTTATTTTTTATTTTATTTTTATTTTTTTATTTTATTTATAATAACAATTATAAATTGTAGAGAACTCGTCCGGGGAAGTACTACCACCGTACCTATTTCTATTTTCTGCCGCCAAGTAGTGATACTCGCATTGCTGTATTCCGGATTGAAGGGTGCCATGCCGGTGCAGTTACAGGCACTAGCATCTCAGAGTTATGAACTTGCTCTGTGAGGTAATTAATTGTGATAGAAGTAACCGCGTAACATCAGGGTTTTCTCATAAAAAAACTGGCGATTAAAATTATAAAACCAAATCAAATACAAAAGTAGGTAAGTACCTAAGTATTACGAAAATTGTAAAAGTGATGGTGCTTGCCGTGTGAAGTGGTTTATGTACTTTGCGTTGCGCTTCGTAGCAGCCCTAGCCATTCTCTGTCCATGTGATTCACGCTGCTATACACTTCGTAGATAAAACAAAACCGCTATGCTCCCTGTAGCCATTAACGCTACGCTTCGTAGCTTTCGTAGCACTCTGCTACGCTGTGGCTACGCACCGCACCGCTGCGCTGCTAGCTGCATGCATGCATGCATACATGCATAGTGGTCAACGGTACGCTGCGTTGCTCCATCCATTTTGCATTACATGCTACGGTTTCGTAGCACAAGTAGCACTCTTCATTAGCTAGAGGTCAAACTACGCTGCGCAGGCGCAGCTGCTATAGCGGCGGCCGGCGGCCGGCGGCGGCAGCGCGGCGCGCGGCGCGGCGTCGCTGGCTGCGGTGCTGCATTGTATTTAGTAGACTCTACGGCTTCGTAGCAGTCGTAGCACACGTAGCACTCTGCTACACTGTGGCTACGCACCATTGCGCGCGC
This sequence comes from Eulithis testata, assembly GCA_947507515.1. Classification (NCBI taxonomy): domain Eukaryota; kingdom Metazoa; phylum Arthropoda; class Insecta; order Lepidoptera; family Geometridae; genus Eulithis; species Eulithis testata. The sequence goes on from OX382194.1 coordinate 7,926,412, forward strand.
CCTGGCTTTGTAGGGGGCAACGCTACGCTACGTAGCAACTACTACGCACCGTTCTTAGCGCTGTGTGTAGTCACGGATTTGTTGTTAATCCATTACGTATTTATCTACTTCAGAAAAACAATTCACCGCGGCAAAGAACAAATAAAATCTCACTACTTTTAGATAGCTACTTACCTTGAAATTGCGTCTATTTTTATTACTTACTTGTCTTGTCATACATAAACCTATACAATCGTGGGTATGGGCTAATACACATAACTGGTATTCTTTATATAATGACGCATACGAGGGTTTCTCAGTTATTAATTGGTTATTTTTTACATGTATCATAAAGTGTATTTCTAACTGATGTGTGCTCTGCCTTAAATTGACTAGTCCTTGTTATCTCTATTTCATGTATTTCTATCTATATCGTAGATAGGTGTAGATATAAATGGAGGGAGTTTACCACCCTATCCGCGGCGGGCATTGGGAATTGAATCAATTCACTCGACTCCCTCTTGAGTGTTCGCTTCACTACAAAAGTGTTTCATTGTTACAAAGAAAAGCTCCTCTAGGTTTATTCAGTGAACTTTTTTTTTACGCAAAATATATTGTAGGGGTATATTGCTGACCCTGGTTCAATTTTATAGCTCATTCCGGAAATCCCCTGACTAAATCCCCTGCGTAGGGGATTTCTGGAACTTTTGTCAGAAAATCCCCTTAGCTACCACGGTGACTGGCGGCAGGGGAAAATTGGTTAAAAGTTCCGGAAATCCCTTTAGGGACCCACGCAAATAAAACAATAAAAACCACGGCTTAGCCAGCTCCGCACGTATTGACCTTTATATAGATGTCCATTGTTATTTTCTTCAAAATAAGTACCTACCCTACACCTATGGTACGTATGACACGTATGAGGTCAAACGGTTGCCTATATTGTATAAAAAAAGTATCAAGATCAAGATCTAGTCATCTTTATGCTAATTTCACAAAGCGGTGGTTAATTAAATACACAGTTATGTACGTAATTTATTGAATAACTTTATGCGATGTAACATAAGTGTAGGTACTAAAACAATGACTAGATAGAATCATTTTCATAATCAATACTTACCTACACCCATAATCGAATTTGTAGTCACTTTGTCGTCGACCAAACGATCACAGTTGTACCTACGTGTTACTATTATGTTAACTTATCCGTGAAAACCTATAATTGGCTTTCCACTTCTATAAAATGTCTATCTAGTTAAATTTAAGCTGTTGGTTTTCCATAAAATAAATAAATAAATAATTCATAGCTATTAGACTAAAACAATTGAATAAACCCCAACCTACTCAATTTCCCGCTGTCGAGCTCGGAAATGATTTATAGCTTTCCAGTCTGACCGTACAAAGCCGAGCTCCATCAAAAGCTTCAGATGTGTAATTACCGGTGACGCTGGCTCTGCTCCCGACTTCACAAGTGGTCGGGACTTTTAGGTTAGGACAGGTTTGTGTCACATCGGTGCGACGCTCGATGTAAAATGAACTTTACGTGCTGGTTTTAAGCTGAAATTTTGGTTAGCTCGTGGGTTATTCTGCAGTTCCAGATTTGTAGACCGAGCGATAATTTGAATAGACGATAGTTTACTGTTTTTCTAACGGATCCAGGATAAACTGAGAAGTTTAAACTACAGTAGTTTTTATGTCAAAAAACTTCATCTCCTTTCTCTATGCATGACCAAACTAACAAAAAATCCTCTCGTAGTATCTATTCAGTGACGGAATTGTAAATGAATACTTATGTATACTAAATTTTGAGTATTTTGATCCGAAGTGATACTTCTCTATGATTGTCTACTGTTACTGTCTATGGTCGGGGGTGGGCTGCGGGTGCTGTGGTGTTGGGAACGAGGGTGGCAGTTCGCGCCGTATCCTTGGATACTTGCTTTGAAAGGGAGATGACGGTAGGTTGCAACAAGTAGGTACCTAAGTGATTTATTTATGCCAATTAGGTTAAAGAAATACAGGTACCTACCTAGGACTAAACCTAACCATAAGTGACGAATAAGTACTTATCCCTAGATACATAATCGTCCCACATCGTCGACCGCGATGAGATCGCGGTCAAACGCCTGTCTCTATATCTTGTAAGAAAAACCAAAAGCCAATAAGCACTATGCGGTACACCTAGCGCACAATATAAACAAATACATAAATATTCTTGGATCTTTCACACAGCGCCCCTAGCCCCAAACTAAGCAGAGCTTGTACTTTGGGAACTAGATTGCATAATGTACATAGGTACATAGTAACACCCAGACATAAAACAAACCTATTTAGGTTTGCCACACACAAATATTTGTTCTTAGTGCGGATTGAACCCACGACCCACCGCACGGAAGGAAGAGTTTATACCCCTTTGTAACGCTTGCCTGTCAAATTATAATTTTTTCGTAAAACGTAGAGTGCCAAACGGCGGAAATTTTATTCAAATTGTGGCGCTTAAAAATCATTTCTGCCAACCTTACGTTAACATAAGTAAGTAGGGCAGATAACCAACCAAATAAGCCAAAAGATTATATGGCAAGGAAACTACAGACAAAAAAGTTTGACACGAGTTTTATATTTAAAGAGTAAAAAACTCAGACTTCGTCCATATTTCCCTTCTGAGATATTTCCGTGGTGTTTCTCTCTTAGGCCCATATTCCGAGACAGAAATCGTTACTCAAGCATAGATTTGAGTGGAGATTTTCATACAAAATCTGTGCTTGAGTTCGGATCAGTGCTTGAGTAAGGCTACGGAATACGGGCCTTAGTCACTACTCAACTCAAGCACTATAATTATGTTTTTTGACAGTTTTGTGTGTATGAGATTCTCTAATCTTTGTGCTTGGGTCACGCTTACGAGCCTTGCAGTGGAACCCTTCCATTAGTTTGTAACCACAGATTACTAGGATGCTAACCACAGACGAAGTGTGATGCTAACGCATTTTGTAACTCTAAGCTCAATTTTGACGTTGACGTGATTGATGTTTCTTCCTCCCACTTCACCACACCACTTGCTTCACCCCCCCTCTGTCTCATCTGCTCACGGCGAAAGTTTAGGTTCAAAGTCTGGATCCAAATTAAAACTTGGAATTCCTTAACAAATTTTAGTTTTTAGATAGGTACACAAACATGGCCAATAGCAGGATACTACATGCTCTGAAGATCTTACGGAGTCGCAAAGATTTATTCCTCACAGGTAAGATCTGCTTTGCAGTAACTTTATAACTTGTTTTGTAGACTTGTAACTTTTTTCTTGAATGAGAATCATCCACGAATATACTTACCAAGTATTGCACTATTTCGACCTACAGGTGTAAACAGCAGAAGTTATGCAGCTGCAGCCGGAGTTCATACAAAATGTAAAATCGTCAATGGCGTGTATGTTGTTACTCTGGACTCTCCTAATGTTAAGGTCAGTGATATAACAGGACTGTTACATTCAAACCAGTAATACCTACTTCTTCTATAAAGTTTTCTTATGTATAAATAAATAAACAAACATATAATTTACGTAGGAATAAAATATTTCAGGTAAATTCTTTAAACATAGCCGTGATGGATGAGGTAACTCAAATAGTAAATGAAGTAGATTCAAACCCTGCAATAGAAGCTGCAGTAATCATTTCTGGCAAGCCTGGTGTCTTTATAGCTGGTGCTGATATTACTATGATCGAGAACTGCAAAACACAAGAAGAAGTTGTCACATTATCCAAAAAAGGTAGGTAAATAACAGGATATTTACATTGCATTGAGTTACAGTAAATGACAATGACCCAAATTATGGACATGGTAAGGTAAAAACTATCATAAAACCAATAAAGGTTCAATGATAATCACTGCTAAAACATACATACATTAAAAAAACAAAAGATAATGTAGCTCATTTCTGAAGTTGGTTTTAAAGTTGATTATTTAGTTTTGCCATCAACTGGTTGTCTATATCCATTAATGTGATCCTAATACTTTTAAAAGATGGTCATTTGGCAAGTGCATGCATACGTTGGTTGCAGGTCATGAAATATTCCGAAGAATCGAGACATCTCGCAAGCCATATGTGGCTGCAATCCAGGGCAGTTGCCTTGGAGGTGGATTGGAAACAGCACTTGCTTGTCGATACCGTATTGCAGTTAAGGATAATAAGACTGGATTTGGACTGCCTGAAGTTATGTTAGGACTCCTGCCTGGTGGAGGAGGCACCCAGAGGTTTGTCTTTTACTATTTACTTGCAAGAAATACTACATAAATCTTCACAAGTTTTTTTTTTTTTCAAAGTATGTATGTTTATTTCTTTCTATAATTTAATTATCTAGGTCAGTCAAGTATACTTCCTCAAGAATCCCAGTGTTTCAAGGTTTAAATCACAAATAAAACCGTGTTATGTTGATAATATATTTCAGAATGCCTGTATTGACTTCAATTCCCACAACTTTGGACCTAGCCCTTACTGGAAAGACTGTCAAAGCTGATAAAGCTAAAAAATTGGGCATTGTTGACTTGTTGGTCGCCCCTCTTGGACCAGGTAATGCACCACTTATATGTATAAAGTCTACTCCAATTAAAATAAAAAATATGAATACTGCCAAGTTTTGGTACACTTTTATGCATATTATCATGTACATATTTGTAATATAAAATTCATGTAACTAATGACTACATAGTAAATCTAGGAAATGTCTTAAAGGAACTGCAGCCTCAAACTTTATAAAATTATCTGTCTAGGTTTGGGTCTACCGGCAGACAACACAGCTAAATACCTAGAAGACACAGCAGTAATGATTGCAAAAGACATCGCATCGGGTAAAATCAAAATTGACCGTTCAAAGAAGGGTTTGGTCGAAAAACTCACTGCCACAGCTATGCAATGGGACTTTGTTAAGAACATTGTGTTTAAAAAAGCTAGGGAGCAAGTAATGAAGGCTTCTCGTGGTCTTTATCCTGCTCCATTGAAGGTAACGTTTATTTTTTTAATGATTAAAATATTTATTTACTAGATTCCGCCCGCGACTTCGTTCGCGTCCCGTTGGATCCCGTTGATTTTCCGGGATAAAAATTAGCCTATGTGTTAATCCAGGTCACGGACAATATATATTCCAAGTTTCATCCAAATCGGATCAGGAGTTTTAGCGTGAAAAAGTAACAAACATCCATACATGACGGCGTCATGGCTCAGTCGGTAGTAGCTCTGCCTTCCGTGCTGTGGGTCGTGGGTTCGATCCCCACTGAGAACAAACATTTGTGTTGACAAACATAGATGTTTGTTCTGTGTCTGGGTGTTACTACATATTAAGCAAGTATTTACAAAAAAATATATATATGTATTCTATCAGCCATCTAGTTCCCATAGTACAAGCTTTGCTTAGTTTGGGACTAGAAGGCGTTGTGTTAAATGTCTGTGAATATTTATTTATAATCATGTAATTACCAACTTGGCCGTGGGGGTGGATATCGTATATTTGGAACCTCAGAGAATTTTAGCTTTAAACTTTTAGGTCGACGGGCAGGCATATTGAGTTGTTTTGTTGATATAAATATATCTGTTTTAAGATTCTCGACGTAGTCAGAGTGGGGGTCGACAAAGGACCCAAGGCAGGATTCGAAGCGGAGGCCCAGGGCTTTGGAGAACTGGCCATGACACCTCAGAGCAAGGGTCTCATCGGATTGTTCAGAGGACAGACTGAATGCAAGAAAAACAGATTTGGAAAGTCTGCAGTTGATGTGAAAACGGTATGTTTTATTTTTAGAACAATAAGTTTCAGTAGGGGAAATACCCAACAGTCTTTTTCTTTTTCTTCTTTTTAAAAGAAAGATTAGGTAAGTAAGGTACCTAGAATCTACATCATCTATTGATGTCACAGAAATGTATGAAATCACATCTTGAAGTCTCAACTTTTTAGCTTTATTCTCTTTCACCCTTTTACTAATTTACGTTTACTTCGAGTACTTCCTTCTTTCGTAACGTTGACTGAACAAAAGCCTGAAATAAGGCAGAGAATACAACAATATTCTCTGCCCTAGATAAAATATATGTCATGAGCGGGCTGTGATTGTGTATCTCGCAGGGGGATCTACCCCACGAAACGGTAGACAAAAGTTCGAAATACCGTAATAGGGGCCAATCCTTGAATTGCAGTATATTCTTCCGCCTCTTATTTTAGTGAATATTTCGCAGATCGGTGTTCTAGGCGCTGGTCTAATGGGCGCTGGTATTGTTCAAGTTTCCATCGACAAAGGCTACAACGTTGTCATGAAAGACGCCACTAACGCCGGCCTCTATCGAGGTGTGGGGCAAGTCCAGAAGGGGCTCACTACTGCCGTAAAACGGAAGAGAATCTCTGCGTAAGTTACTTAAGTTTGTCTGGGGAAGTAGGTATATATACTACCATCGTACGTATTTCTACCGCCAAGCAGTGATGGATGCACTGATACCTCAAAAGACAGGGCATGTCCTCAGTAGACGTGCTCTTACCCATGACGCAACTGCATAAGCCTGAGGGGCCAGTCTGGGACTATTCGATTTTACTAATTTGAAACTAACCTAGCTTAGGTACTATATATCTTACACTTTTCTGAATAAGGTCTATCGCAACAAAAACATTTTCAACGAAAAAGCCAAGTTTCGATAGGTAGGAGTCAGTAGGTACCTTAGTTAGTAAACAAACATTCTAAACATAAACATTCTTGGAGAAAGAGTTTTTATTCTTGGCTTGGAAAATGGTTCGGGAACCCGGCTGCCCCCGATCATATCATATTGCCTCGCCAGAATAATGTGATATGCCGAGTCACGCAAAAGTCAACCACGCTATGTTACATTTAATTTAAGATAATTAGTATGCATCTAGATTATTTTTCTTCTTCAACTGCAAGCTCATATAAAATGTAATAAATAATATTTTCAGCTTGCAAAAGGACATTTTTATATCCCACCTACTACCCACGCTAGAATACTCAAAGTTTAAGGACGTAGATTGCGTCATCGAAGCGGTGTTTGAAAACATCGACATCAAGCACAAAGTCATCAAGGAGCTGGAGGCTGTAGTACCGAAGCATTGCATTATTGCGACTAACACCAGCGCTATTCCGATCACTAAGATCGCCGCTGGCAGTAGTCGCCCCGACAAAGTTATCGGTAAGTGTGTATGAGCTTGTGTGGCTTGCTAGTCGATACGACCGGATATAGAATATATAAATAAATATTCTTGGACATTACACACAACGCTCTCTAGTCCCAAACTAAGCAGAGCTTGTACTATGGAAACTAGATTGCTGATATAATACTTATATACTTTTTTTTTTTTAACACATACTTATAATACATAGAAACACCCAGCCACAGAACAAACATCTATGTTTGCCACACACTAATGTTTGTTCTTGGTGGGGATCGAACCCACGACCCACAGCACGGAAGGCAGAGCTACTACCGACTGAGCCATGACGCCTGTCAAATAAACTAATCCGGGATAAAAAGTAGCCCATGTGTTAATCCACGGTCGCGGACAATTATATATTCCAAGTTTCAGCCAAATCGGATCAGTAGTTTTTACGTGAAAAAGTAAGAAGAAACATCCATCCATCCATTCTCATCCATCCATGTGTTAATCCACGGTCGCGGACAATTATATAATTGTCCGCGACCGTGGATTAACACATGGGCTACTTTTTATCCCGAAAAATTAACGGGAACCAACGGGACGCGAACGAAGTCGCGGGCGGCACCTAGTATAATATATTTTTTTAATACAGTTGCTCAAAAAGTTGCGTATTGCAGGGACGTATAGCGTTCGGGATGTGGGCTATTACATTACTCGTGCTTTTTTTTTACCTTTCCCGCACTCGTGCGTTCTCTTTCCCAACTGTCAAAATAATGTCTAATAAAAAGAAAAACCAACCATGAAGTTTTTACTAAAACAAATCATAGAAGTTTTTATGATTCATGCAAATACGTATATTTCTAAAAAGAAGCTACTAATTTGTTTCAATATCAGATTTAATGATTTGATTGAATGAGTTAGGTTAGGTTTCATTTCATTTCATCTCATTAAATTTCATTTTCATTTCATATCAATTAAAAAATTCTACTGAAGACTTGGCTGTATGGGCATAGTTCCCTTTGCCTACCAGAATGGGTGAAGAAAAAAAAATGCTTTATTTCTATGGTTGGCGCCATTTTTCAGAAATTTTCTTTGCGAGTTTAGTTGTTTGTTGCACGAAATATTTTATTAAATTGCTTCATTTTTTCGCAACTGTATTAAAAATAGTCGTTCAGTACACGTGCGGAACCGTCATTGCAACTTGTTCCGACTGTCAACCCTCGCCTTCGGCTGCGCCTCGGCTCGGGTAGACATTTGTCGGAACTCTTTGCAATGACAGCCTTTCCGCACTTGTAATGAAATATACTATTCCGTACAATTCTGTTCTGTTCCGATATCAATTCGATATCGGGCGTCTCCACAAACTTCGCATAAGGTAAAAGGCAGACAACCCTCTCGCTCGCACATTTCAACATTTTTGAAGATATAATATAACTAAATGTAATTATGTTAAATTGCAGAGCTTCAGGGTCGAGAGAATAACAACGCAAAGGTTTAGTAAAAATATCACATTGATCCAAACCAGTTTTCCGTCCAAAAAACTTATACCAATGCGATAAATTAAAGTGCACATTTTTTGGTTAGAAAACTTGTTTGGATTAATGTGATATTTTTACTGAAAGTTTGCATTGTTATTCTCTCGACCCTGAAGCTCTGCAATTTCACATAATTACATTTAATTATATTATATCTTCAAAAATGTTGAAATGTGCGAGCGAGAGGGTTGTCTGCCTTATACATACGCCTTAAGTTAAACACCAATTTGTATCCAGGCATGCACTACTTCTCGCCCGTTGACAAGATGCAACTGCTCGAGATTATCCGGCACCCCGGTACTAGCGACGACACGGCTGCAGCGGCGGTAGCGGTCGGCCTGCGACAGGGCAAGGTGGTCGTCACTGTGGGCGATGGACCTGGCTTCTACACAACGCGAATACTCTCCACTATGCTTAGCGAGGCTGTCAGGTATGTGAAACTTTACTGACAAGTAGGGTAAACTACCCTAATCTTGGCACCCCCACCAATTGTTGACACTTCTCTGATTTATCCTATTTACTAAGAAAAAGCCAGACCTCACGATGTTTATTATTTTGTTAAGTTGTTGTTTACATCTGAACGCTTCCATGCTTCGGAGAGCACGTTTGGGTTGGCTGGCAGACAATGCTTTCAGCATTAAGTCCACCCTTTCTAACAAATTTATAATTTGTGCAATAAAGTATTAAATCAGGGTAGTTTACCCTACTTACGGAGGTCAGCTCTAAAATATTTGACAACCATATTATTACGTTACGACTGTTCGACTGCGGTATGGAGCGCTATCGAATCACCGCAGTGTAACTTGAATACGCTGTCGCTACTTACTAAGCATCAAGGTCGTATGAGTTAGTGGCCAACTCTGGTAACGGGAGTTTTTAGGTCGCCTTAAGGCCTCCGTCGTGGCATAACTATGTTAAATAAACAATTTGAATTTGAAAGACTGCTTGAGCCGGGACCGACAGTTTAACGTGCTCTCCAAACCATGGAAGCCTTCAGATGTAAATGCCACTAACGGTCTAACAACCACTAACCACTAATCATGCTGATGGTGACACTCTTGCGACAATCGCATAATCGCGTTCTAATAGAACGACGACGCGTAAAAAGACTGCCATGTGTTCAAAAGGTGTGAAATAAATGGAGCTTGACGCGATAGGAATGCTCAGCGAGACGTGTTACTAAGAAATTATGAATTGAATCAATGGTTGTTCATAGATTACTTCAAGAAGGTGTGGATCCTAAGGATCTGGACAATATGACCAAGGAATTCGGGTTCCCGGTGGGTGCCGCCACATTGGCTGACGAGGTCGGCATTGACGTCGGCTCACATATCGCTGTAGACCTGGCAAAGGTAACAAAGCTAAAATTAACTGGTTTACAACAACCCTTACCGTAATTCTTATTTTTGAGGATATCTCTGTAAAAAAAGACAGTTTTGTTCATACATGACTCTTTTGACACCAAGTACCTATGTGTGTTATTTGAATCAAAGACCAAATTACTGCAATTATAGTCAGCGTGAAAAAGTCAGCGTGGACTTTTTCAGGCTATTTTCCTAATAGATTTTCAGCAAGATCGGGTTTGGAGGTCCATGAGGGTCTCTGTTGGAGAATGGTTATGAAATAAATAAAATGTCATTCGATAACAGTTGTCAGTTCTACAATCGCGTTATTTTTCAGGCTTTCGGAGAGCGCATCAGTGGCGGAAACCTAAACATAATGCAGGACCTCGTCACAGCTGGCTTCATGGGCCGCAAATCTGGCAAAGGTTTCTATGTATACGAGAAGGGAACCAAAAACAGGGATGTCAACCAAGATGCTATCAAGATTCTTAAAGACAAGTATTCTCTGGAGCCTAAGGGAGCCAACACTGTTGAGGACAAGCAACTGCGGATGGTGTCCAGGTAAATATATTGCATGATTGCACTTTTGGAGGAGTAGGTAGGTTTTTATCTTTTTTTAGCTGACTACCGCGACTGAATCACTCAGTTACAGCTGAACCAATGTGGATGATACTTTAAATAGATTTACAGTTTGTGGTTCGAGAGGACAATAGTTGACATATTAACCTACTGCTTTAAACAGGCAGTGGGTATCCATGATGGATTTCCTCAAGATAAAAAAAACAGAGCTCATGGATATCCTCATAACTTGGAAACGGCCGAATAACCATCCAAGTTAAATCACATTTCTTACAAAAACCCTCATTCAAATCGGAGCCCTACTTTCAGAGCTGTGAGAGCTCAGACAAATAAATAGACAGCCAACATCGTCAAATTTATAACACTCCTTCCGCTCGGTCGGAGATTAAAATGCGCAAAACTTCATTTAATTTTGTTTAATCTAGCTCAGATCAAAAGTGATCTTGTTATTACGTTTGGACGGCTCATTCACCCGCCGCCGCAACCCTATTGCACGGTTTTACTTTTTCTCAAACATGCTTGGAAATTAAAGCATTATTTTGACAACCTTCTTCGAGATAAATCGAAAATGCAGTACTGGCCACATACATGCGAGCAGTGGCCGGCAATAAATGAATGAAAATCCATTGCCGGCGTGTTTAGCGGACTAATAAATTACATACAAAACTCATTACTGTCGTGTAAAAATTAAACGATCTTTTACTCCATAACATGGCAACCGAGGAGGTAACTTATCAAAGGTTTTATTCAAATTTCGAACAGGCTTTCAAATAGAAAAAAAAACAAATGAACACTGTAACTTCGTTGTTCGTTAATGGTTTTGAAAAGTAATAGTATTTGCAACTAAAAAGTTTTACCTAGGTACTTAGTTTTAATTTCCGCGCATTATTTGAAAAGTACTAAACAAGCCTTGGCCACAACTAGGCAATGAGGGACTCACGTATGTATGCCTCGTCTTCGACTCGGCCCACATTTACACGTTCTTCCCTCATTGCCTCTGTTGCGGGCCGCTGCTTGTACGATTGTCGAACGGAAGTATTTTCTAACGTGTGTTTGTTTATGTCTGCAGATTCGTTAATGAAGCTGTGCTTTCTCTGGAAGAGAAAATTCTGCACAGTCCTCTCGAAGGCGATGTCGGTGCCGTGTTTGGACTAGGCTTCCCGCCATTCACGGGAGGACCCTTCAGGTAGATATATTATTGACTCTCATTCTGTTGTTTCACCAAACTTTTATACAGGTCAAACATCTATTTATAATAATAAATGAAATATTCCGTTATTGTTTAATTTCGGTGGTATTTTAACCAATAATACTACATACTTGTTGACATATTTTACTGCAGTTCCCTGCTTCAATAAAATTACTTTTTTTAGATGGGTGGACCAATATGGTGCTGATAAATTGGTGAAGAAAATGGAAGAATTCGAAGGTCTCTACGGGGCACCCTTCAAACCCGCCCAGACTCTCGTGGACATGGCCAAAGATCCCAGTAAAAAATTCCACAAGAACTAAATAATACCTACTGCCAACAGCATTAATCTGCTAAGAAAAAATATTATAGTAGCAATAGTTAAACTTTTTAAACACAGAAACACCTCATTGGCAATTTAGGGAATTCCAATTTCCTCTTTTTTGGTGTTAGTTTTAAGGAAAAGTGAGTTTCATCCAAGTTATTATTGTCTCAAACTATTTTTAAGCTTAGAAATACATAAAATGTGAGAGACGATGATTTTTATGAAGGTATTTTGAAATTAATGTAAGTGTTAACATACTAAATTATTATTGTATATTGTATTTAAATCAGTGTATCTATTACATAAATATTTCTAAAAACAATACATTAAATACGTTGCATTTTTCATTTCTCAATCTTATGATAGGTAAGTAGACTATTTATGTTACATCCCTGTTTAAATAAATTACTCTGATTAATCTTTGCGAGAGAAATACATCTAAACAGTTGCTACTTTTCGATCAACTCTCAAAAACCTTCTTGGTCAGCAACAAAAGGGCTTGTAATTTTTTGTGCCCTCTATATCCTGGGTGCCTACCTCTTTAGGTAAGTACCCTTCTCTTTGCGTTGGTCGTTTCTGCTTACCCGGACTGCACACGCTGCTCGTTCTGTGGGAATCCAGTGATCGATCGACCGCTTCAATGCTTGCTTTTTGCCGCGATGGCAGGATCTTGTCTTGGCCTACTGCTGTTGCACTATTTCTAATATAATTCTAGCTTGAAATAATTTTGAAATAACGCTGGAGATATTTATTTATTTATCTATTTTTGTTTTGTTTCTTTCCCTACCCTACATAGCTGCCTATTGTAAATCACTATGACGTATATCTTTGAACGTTAGTTGTTTTCTTTAATGCGTTAGTTGTTTAATATTATATGTTGTTTAATATATTATAAGTACCTAATATAATTTGCATCAAATCAGAGCAGCTGTAGCTGTGATGTCATCCACTCTCAGGTTCTGACTGAAAACCAGCGCCGCTTTGCTTCTGCAGAGCTGCATTAAGCTGAGGCAGGACCTTTTTGGCTCATATCAGCGCTGGTCTGCAACTATTTCGTATTCTGTGCTAATTCTAATTCGTCGTGGGGGAATAAGATTCTGTGCTACTCTGTTCTATTTTTATTTTTATTTTTTTATTTTCTAGTTAATTATGTATTGTTTTCTTACTGTGTTGTACCTGTGTTGTGTTGTGTGCCAAATAAATATTTCTCTATCTCTTTCTCTATCTCTATCTATACATCTATACAAATATTATAAAGAGGAAAGGTTTGATTTTTTGTTTGTTTGTTTGTTTGTATGAATTGAATAGGCTCCGAAACTACTGGACCGATTAAAAAAATTCTTTTACCATTAGAATCCTACATTATCCCTGATGAACATAGGCTATATTTTATCCCGGAATTCCCACGGGAACGGGAATTACGCGGGTGAAACCGCGAGGCGCTGCTAGTTATTATATAAAATCAATGAAGGAAAATTTATATAAGTACTTATTGGTTTGGTTGTTTAATATTCTTCAGTGTTTATTTATTCATGGTTTATCCTATTTCGCTCAGAATAATAAATCCCTATTTCGATGTTTCCGCGAGGGTTTTGTTTTAGCCACGATTTGTTGTTTAAGTCAAGTCAAGTCATTCTTGTCTTTGGTATCGAATGTGTTGGCAGCAGTTATTGTCCTGTCAAAATTGTTTTGGCTAAAAGACAAGCCCCCAGCGCTAGAATAAAGTTAAAAAAAGTCAAAGTTGTCAATGTCAGACAGAATCACAGAATGTCAAATTTTAGGGTTATGTTTGTTTGATTCTTCCCAGAGAGATTTCCTTCCTTCCTTCCATTCCAAAACAAAAACATCAGGAACGGAATAGAATACGAGGTGAGCAATTTTTAGGTAGAAATAAATCAGAATGGAAAAAAGTGTTCAGACAGGTTTACAGATCCTGGTTACTTACATCTTGCAATGACAGGCCTCGCAAGTCGTTCGTTAGAGCTATTAGCTCTGCCCTCCCCTCCGTGCTGTGCACAGATTGTTAGCGCATGTGTTGTGGGGTCGTGGGTTCGATGCCCATTGTGAACAAACATTTGTGTGTGGCATACCTAGGTAGGCATCTACCCAACCTACTTGATATTTTATCTATATCTGTGTTTTACTATGATCTATAGTAGGTATTTATTTACAAAAAAGGTACATAGGTACCTAAGTATTCTATCGGCAAACTAGTTTCCATGTTTCTAACTAGCTTTGCTTGGTTTGGGACTAGAAGGTGTTGTGTGAAATGTCTATGAATATTTATTTGTCTGGCGGGCTATTTTCTATGGTCAACATAATATTATTATACAGTCAGCAGCAGAGCATTTTTTTTTATTTCAGGTTTCATAGACATTGCTTGTCTCCTCCCAGTCGACACAGGACACCTTCTTACAGTAGTGGGATTCAGTTCCCTTCTAGTAGCATGTAAGGAGTAGATACCTATAATAATAATAGACTGCAATAAAATGTTGATCAAAGTGAATGGTATCACCAACAAATTATTAAAAAGATTTGTAGAACATTGTGTTTACTTGTTGATTGTATTAATATTGATACCTACATTCTTCTACTTCGAGCTTTGTGTGGTTTTGCCTGCAGTTGTAGAAGAATGGACAGTTGCTTATTTTATTCACTTGTTTTGTGCACATTTCCTATTACTTAATATTATTGGCAACCTCATTTATGGTATGTTTACAAATACTAGTATCCATGGTAGATATTTAGATAAGCACAATAAGTCAGACTGGACATTTTGTTCTGTCTGTGAATGCTATCGTCCACCGCGAGCTTGGCATTGCTCCACTTGTGATATTTGCATCCTTAAGAGAGACCATCACTGCACATTTCTGGCATGCTGTGTTGGATATTACAATCATAGGTATTTTATACTTTTCACATTTTACATATTTGTTTCAATGCTGTATGCATTTTACTTTAATGTTAAATTTGTGTCCCAATTCATCACATGGAATCATGGATTAGTTATTTTTAAATTTATTTTTCCTATGGCTAGCTTTGTTGTTGATTTCAGCAATGAATCCCTCTATGTGTTTTTATTCGTAATTAACTTTTTAGTAGTACTATTTACTGGGTTTTTATTTTGCTATCATTTCAACAACCTTTTAAAAGGAAGAATAGTTTATGAAAAAAATAATGAAGCTTTATATGGTGCCTATGACAAAGGTTTGAAGTTAAATTTAATAGAAGTTTTTGGTGCAAAGTGGTACTTGACATGGATTTTACCATTTATTAATAGTCCTTTGCCTGGCAATGGAATAGATTGGACAGATATTAACAAACTGAAATAATCCTGTACTTACGTACAGTCGGCATCAGAAGTAGACCACTTTTTCAGAATTTCGAAATTGTGTTTAATAATGTGGCACTAATCATAATTTTTAGGTAGGTCTGTACTACTTTTAGGATAGTTTTTATTTCATGATCCTATGATCAAATAGATAAAATAGACTTGAAAGATGCTAGTTTTCAGTCATAAATAGTTTTTGGAACATTGTCTCATCTTCATTTAACTAATGGTGCTGACTGTACTTCTAAAGCAGGAAATCTCTAAAAGTAACAAAAAGTATATGTATAAGATGTGTATATATATATATATATATCATAAATACATACTTTTTGTTTTTTACCACCAAGTATAGATAAGTTTGATAACTTTTTGAGAAGACAATATCGATCCCTGAACAAATCTCTACAGTACCTACTACTAGAATTGTCCCATACCTAGTAGGTAGGTATTATCAGTCTTCTGTGATAATAGGTATTTTAACGGAAATGTTACTTAAAATATAAGTACCTATGTACTTACAAAGTACTTAAACTGATAAATAAGATGTTGCGATGTATGATTGTTATTAATCATTTATTTATAGTTTTAAAATAAAATGTTTTGTATAAATGATATTGTTTTCACTAATTCCTAAGTACATTCAAACATATTTACATTTAATAATAATATTTTATCTTCTTATTTTATAGTAAGTCTAGAGTGTCAGTTTGGCAATATTTGTGCTAAGTATCTACTGCGTATCCTATCAGATTGTTCTATCTCAGATTCTCTCTGGCTGTGGTTTAAGGGCGAGTCTGGTGCAGGCTCATTTTGCCCTCTTGAGTCGACTTCTTGATCAGTATAATCTTCATTGTCTAATAGGTTCGCAGTTTCGTCACTATCCGTTATAGTGTTATGTCTGAAAATAAATAGTTTAGGTAGGTAGTGTAGCTGTACATACACACACGTAGTACTTATATTCCATAGAAGCAAAACATTTGGATCTTTACAACTTTACCCGCAATTTTCTAGAAATAATCTATTATCATGTCTTTTTATGGGTAGGTACCTTTACAATTCACAAGTTTCGACTAATTCCTTTTAGAAAAACATATTTTCCTATCACAAAAAATGCATTTTTTTATCACCTTTATTTACAAAAATACACCAAATTAAAAACCGGAGCTAGCTACTCAGCATCTCTAGTAAAAGATTTTGTAACATTAGTTTCATTGTTGTCATTCAGAGGGATTTTTTAGACTCATAAATTATGTAATCTCTTTGATGCTAGTGTTAGAGGATTCTTACATTGTAGTAGGTACTTACAGTTTGACTGAGTCCCTCATGCTTGGCGACATGTTCAGGATGCCATTATTTGCAGAGTCCACAACGTAAATGAGCACTGCAGCAATTAGGGATACTGGAAATAAGTTAAAAACATTGTTTTAACATGTGCAGTGCACTAATTTACATACATAGTATACCTAGATGGAAACGTAGGTGTGGGCACTATTGCTACTCAAGTAGGTAGGTAGCTATAGCTAATATCTCTAAGTACCTATTAGTACTAGTATCTAGGTAACATAAGCTAACTTAGCAGTTTCTCAGGTCACATGGCATAGTTTGCGCTCTGCACACAAATATGAAACACTGCGTCAGCTAAAGTTTAGCTGGGGTAGGTACCTAGGTACCTACCTATAGTTTAGCTGCTAAACTATATGACGTAGGTACCTATGTATCTACTTGTACTAATATTCTGTGCCAAAGAATATGTAATACTGCGTAATATTGTGCTAGAGGTTAGCTTTCGGTCCCCAACCTGCATAATGGTAACATGAGCACACCTAATATAATGACCGCAATCATAGTAAACGATTTTTCTACACAAGAGGAATGACAAGATTATAATAATTTGTAATGTTCCCTACAAAATAATCAGTAACAAAAACTCTTCAATAAATGCATTATTGGCGAAGAAATTTTCTTACCAAAAAGACAGCCCAAGAAAAACATTTCCAGCATCAAGTATCCGTATCTGTCAACTATCAGTCCAGCCAATATGAGAACTGTAGCCAATCCTAGGTTCTGTACAGCTTGGCATCTGAAAAATGTTGCAGTTCAATTAACATGATACAATCAGGCACATGAGACCTAACACATTTACATGTCAAGGTGTTGGACGCAGTACATTGCCTCACAGGGCACGTCCCCAATAGACTTTCGAGGCAACGCATTGTTATACCACTCAACATCAGATGGGCTATGGGTCATTGTTCCAATACATATTCTCATGTACAAAATGATAGCTCGAAACGTTTGTATCATTGTTTATGTATTTTAAGGTAGGTATTTATAAAAATAAACAGATAGAAAGCTAAGCGGTGTCTTACATTCCATAGGCAGTTCCCAGCTGGTTTTCAGGAACAATCAATGCTACTAGTGGCCAAAGGCCGCTAGCTAGTAGAGAGTATGATATACCCAACGACATCTGAAACAATTTTAATAACACAACTAAAACCATGAGCTCCAACATAGAATCATCTAAACGTAAGCATAAACAAATATGCCACTAGGATGAAACTTGGAATTGATCTTTACTAAATACGGAAACATAGGTAAATTATAGTTACATCCAGAGATGCTGTTTAGTTATTTCAGATTTTTCCCTTTGCGAACTTCGGAAATTTGGAACCCTTTCTTGGTGGGTGATGATGGTAAATTTTTGAGCATATTTTTTGTCAAAAACTCGCCTGCACTTAGAAAGTAGGTATACCTACTACTTATATTATATTATAGGTAGGTACAGGTACAGGCAGAATACGTACCACTCCAATATATGGGTTAAAGAAGGTGAAAGCCAACAAAAAATGAGATCCAATCGTAGTTACTATGCTTATTATAACCCAAGTGACGTTTCTTCCAGTCTTGTCAATGAGTATACCAAAGAACGGACTCAGTGCCGCAGAGAGAAGGTAAACCATTGAATTCACGTTGTTTGCCTCTTGAGGGCTGAAGAGAAATTTTCTTTCAAAGAATAATCTAAAAAAGAAACCAATTGGTCACTAACTGGTCCAAGGGTCTTTATACTCAGCCGTCACTATTAGAGTAAAATCTCAGCTGCAATAAGCATAAGGCCCCAGGCTTTCTTTGAATGCCTGAACATGAACTGCTTATAATTTATTCAAGTATCACACAATTTATTCCTTTATTAGCCTTCATTGATTGTGAAAAGGGCTAGATAGTTATGTTTTGTTAGATAAGATGTTAGTAAAACTTACTTTCCCAAAGCAATAAAGGGGAAGATAGCCAGATAATATGCAACGCAAATAACAGAGACTAGCCAAAACACTGATTTGAAGTGGCGTATGTCTGAAAGGTGAAATGGTTCTTCATTTCCCTGTTCCTCTTGTCTGCCCAGAATCTTTTCAGCTCTGTGGTCCATCCAGCCAAGTATTAGGCCGCAAATCAGCGATCCCAAACAAGTTAGTGCAGCTGTAATAAAGAGAGAAGAAGCTGTTAGTACCACTCTATGCTGTAGGTTGAGGGCAAATACTCCGATTTTAGCCCAGGACGAATACTTTTTTGAAGAACATGAATAAGTAGAGCAGTGTGAATATGCCATTATTTTATAACCTTTAGTATGAGTAGGCAATAAGTATCTTTGTTACAATTTTAACGAAAATTATATTAACTAAAACATTTGAATACAAACCAAGAAACAAAACAACACCCAGTTGTTCATATCCGTGATAGTAATTCCCGACATATTTGTAAATAGGTTCCATTACCCAGAAGTTGACAGTGCTGCCAAATCTGGAGAATGAGAGCTGGAGGCCGAATACCATGTTAAGCTCTTTCCCTTTGAACCACAGGACCACATAGTTGTTTACTGCCACTTGCAAGGACTCTCCTCCAATACTGTAATGTTAAGCTGTTTGTAATACAAACTTGCCTACATGAAGTTTATTTCTGTCATAAGCTACATTCTTCTTTTAGATTTTTTTTTTAACAAGACACCGTAGACTTTGATTTGATTTAGAGTCACATGCAAGTATAAAAATCATTCTTACCCAAATATAAATCTGCCAAATATCATAAGCCAGAATGCATTGATGTATACTCCTAAAGCAAATACTACTGCTCCAATTAAAACTATAGTCATGTAAATTATAGTCCCAAGCCTTACACCAAAATATCTGAAAGTAAAAATAAGATCTAGATAATTATACAGAACATTGTATAAAAATAGTTTTCGTATACATCCTGTATTAGAAACTTTTTTCTTTTTTTAATGAGTATAAGCAATGAAACAAGGACTTTGTTCTTCTGACAGTGGTAACCTCTGCCTGTAATAATGCATTGCCTCATGGAACGTGTTCTTTCAAACATCCGAACATTTATCCCAAGTTTCTATTACCCTCAATAATCTACTACATTACTATTTATTACAGATTGCTCTAATTTCAACAAATTTCTAGTACAATACTAGGTAGTTATTAATAGGGTCAAGATAATCTGTAAACATATTCTAATGAGCCAGCAGTAATATAATATCTGTGTTGTCAACACAAATGGAAATGTGTGCAGTGTGTTATCTAAATAATGTTTATCGGCCAGAGTTCATGACTCATGCACACAGATGGTAATAGTCATGCAAATATTTAGCAACTGTTTGTAACCAATATTCATTTTATGAATTGAGATCAAGTTTTCTCAAGGTGATCTAAAACATTATTGTAGGGGTTAAGTCAACCGCCATCTATAAAGAAGTACGTAGGTACTTATAAAAATGGTATGAAGTACTTATCAGCCTTTGTTTAAGGTGGTCTTGTGTTACGCAGACTCTGCACTGGAATGGTGAGTCAGGCCCTGATAAGTCTAAATGAAATAGATTCTGTGATGTCTTTTTTACATAAAATAAAAATAGGTTATAATGAAAATATACATACCTATCAACTAAATAGCCTCCAATAAAACATAATATAACATTTGGCCATGAGTATATAGAATATAGCAGGGCAAACTGTGATGTTTTCAAATGAGAGTCGTTTTTGAAGTTATCTGCTAGTGCCCCCGGGGTATCATAGCAGAAATACGAGCCTGAAAACGACCAAAACATTTATATCAAAAACTAATGATTTACTACGTTTATTGAAAAAATATTATGTAGATCATATGTGTAATACTTTTATGCCTTTAGTGCCAGTACATACTAACCAAAACAAAGGAAACACATAAACAGCAGTGCTATGAAGCGATGCACCCTGTTGGC
Source organism: Eulithis testata (assembly GCA_947507515.1). Taxonomy (NCBI): domain Eukaryota; kingdom Metazoa; phylum Arthropoda; class Insecta; order Lepidoptera; family Geometridae; genus Eulithis; species Eulithis testata. Next base: position 7,947,071 of record OX382194.1, read on the forward strand.
GGGATGACACCATGATGTGGGAGCCACAGAGTTAGGCCTACTCCTTCCACTGGACTCTGGATTCTCCATAATGCCTAAAATCACAGAACTTCAGATCACACATAAGTAGTTCCCCATAGTTCTTGTTGTTGTCTCCTTAGAGCAAACAGCTAAATGATGTAAAGTATGTACCTACGTAGACTTGCATTATTCGTCGATTTACAACCGCTTCTAATAAATGTATTCGCAAACAAAGGTACCTACCGATTCAGTTTTTTACAACAAACAAACTTCGTCAAACATGTTACATACACTACACGATTCGTCCACGATTCTTCATAAATTCTTTTCTGTAAGAACTTAGCTTTGTTTGATCGTTATAGATTTTAAATAATAGTTTTCTTGCGGAAAACAAAGAGTATTTTTTGTTAGACAAAACAGCACACCAAACAGCAGCTTTGACAGCAGCCTGCACTGCAAGCAAAGTAGTGCCAAGTGACGACCACAGAACATTACTACTCTAACGAGGTGACGGCCGACCGAACAGTCAGGAACTCCAAAAAATAGGTAAAGTAGGGTAAAGTAAACCTTGACAGATGGAGTGTTGCCGCTTTTAGCTAATATGATTAATGTGACATATAATAAAAAATTCTAAAAAAACTGATTTTATCATGAAAAATTCAGTAATAGTTTGTTGTTGTGACGTCTCTTTATGCAAATAATTTGAAATTAAAACCACCATAAGTTTTTTCTGTGGCACTTAAGCCCAGACGTAATTGCTTGACGTCTCGGCGTTGGGCACGCAAAACGCAGGGATGAGCTAAACATCCCTGTGTATGTGTACAATTCTCCAACCATGCATCTGCAACTAAACTATTATTGGCCCGTTTGATTTTTATGTATGAACCGATATTTGTTATACTTAAATAAATTATCTATAATGTAAGTTACAACTTTTACATGAAAGTAAAGTTAGCAAAAAAAAATTGTGCGTGGAGTCCTTCCGCGCGGAAGAAGTGAAACTTCGAGTACCACGCATTCACTCTCGCTCTGTCTCTTTCTATTCCCCCTCCCCAGGAGCGTTAAACGTTTAACGCAACCTTGTTGGAAGTTGCATTAGAAGTTTCACTTCAATAACAAGTTCAATCAGATCATAATTATTACAAATCTGTCACGTAACATTACTAGCAGACTGAATGTGGTAACATTAGAGCTTTGACATTAGCGCATCGTCAAGCTGTTGTTATAGTACCTAGATCAGACTAGACTACTACCTAGGGTTACTCCACTCCTACCTACTTGGCCGGCAATTTTTATCAGTAGGTGGGGTGGGATTCGGGCTTGACAAACACAGTTCAGTGTCAATGCTGCCAGAGAAGTTGGCAAAATTAGCACTGGTGTCAGGCATCGTGTTGACGATGGCGGTAAGGTACGGTAATGTACATGCCCATACACTTCACCACCGAGTGCCGCAAAGCCTATAGACCGGTCAATACAAAGGGTGTAATGACGTATTTGCAAATTGTACAAGACTTGAATCTGTGCTTGAACATAATATTATTATTATACAAATGTCGAGCGGGGCTAGGTAGTTCTACTATCGAGCTATTTAGAAATATTTTTCTTTTTAATCGTGAATTAAATAGCCCTCATTCTATAACTCAGCACTAGTTCTAGAGCTGAAAATTCTAAGCTGGCAACCCTGTGTAAGCTGTTGTCCTTGGTCGGAGTGTTTATGTCTTGTCTATATCACTACTCCGCTTCCAACCTCCAACCATTACCCTGCAAAGCTTATTAATTATCTGTGCATATCGTGGGCCAAGTTCCGTTTCCGCAACAACTCGAATTTTCGAATCGCATATCCCGAAGGAGTTAGTGAGTTATTCGTTTTTTTTTGTGTAAGACTAGAGGCTAAACCTCTAGTTATAGTGTGATACGTTTTCGAGCAGCATAATGATACACACTTGCAGCTTAGCTTGGAAATAAATATCTAACATAAAATGTGTTTTTCGCGATTTCCCCCCAAATCAGATATCCCAACTGGGCTTTTGGGGTTTGAAGTACCTACGATAGGTAAGGTACTTATGTAGATTATATATAAGAAATCATCATCATTATATAAGTAGCAGGTATAGTTATTTGAAATAGTTTCTAGCTATTTGAAATCCCGCTTTAAAGTTCTCATTTCGTGTCTTAGGTTAGGATTTCAGTTATCATTCGGTTAGGAACCTCTAAAAAGAAGATAAGTATACATAATACATAGGTAGTTAAATATCCTAGTACATAGTGTACCTACCTACCCCATATGTCTACTTGTAACCCACCTAGGCTTTTCTTTTATATTCATCCGCAATGTTTTGGCGACAGAGAACACAGTTAGTCTGATGAGACGTGTGACCGCCTCGAGCGCCGTCCGGGTACGCAGTGCGCCAGCAGCAGCAGGGCGCGGGCGCGGGCTTGGGGCGGGCGGAGGGCGGGCGGAGGGCCTTGCTCCGGGCGCGCAGTGCTCGTCGCGCATCTTGGGAGAGCGTTCACTCGGCGACGCGCCACGGCGCGACATGCCCAGCTGATGTTTATTTATACCGCGAGCTCGGTGGAGGGTGCGCGCGGGAGGCCCTCCCCTCCGCGGCACCACGGGTCTGCGTGATGCAGCCGAGCGAGCTGGCCGACACCGCGCACGCCGCTAGCGGGAATCCCCCGCAGCGCGGTCTCAACGGTGGCCGTTTCGACTTTGACGATGGTGGTACATATTGTGGTGGATGGGAAGACGGCAAGGCCCACGGCCACGGTGTGTGCACGGGCCCCAAGGCGCAGGGCGCCTACGCGGGCTCCTGGCACTTCGGCTTCGAAGTATCCGGCGTCTACACCTGGCCCAGGTGAGATAGTGACTTCGCCCGGGCCTCGCACATGCCCGAGCGCGAATCCGCGTCCGAAGCCGCTCCCAAAATAGGCTGCTATTAATAATTGAGTTCGGTGTTTCGCTAGAAAACGCGTGTAACGGTGGTGAAAGTGCCTCATGGCCCAATCTCAGCGAAAATATTTGTATCGATCCGTTCCTACTGATAACAACATGATAACAGAATCACGCTCGAACCTCTCTATCAATGACAGGCAGCTCCAAGAGTTTACCATAACGACAAATCTAAATGGACGTTGCTAGGTAGCTTGAACGTAATGAAACATTTATTTTCAAGTATATTGTAGCTGCAATTTAAAGCATTCCTTCTCATCTATATTGTTAAAGATGTTTATATTAAGTATATATATTACTGTCGTACTTTATATGGTTTATGTTTACTTATGTACTTAAGTATGTGCCTGCATTAGGACCCCAAACTTTTCATATTCTGGATCAATGTGTCTACTCAGCCGTCTCTTAATTTACAATGAATCAATACAGATCGTAGAGCACTCGAATCGTATTTACCTACCTACCTAGTATTGTTGTTGTTACAACTTAGTTATATCAAATTAAACCAAAACCACAGATTATATAATACTATACCCAAAACCGTTCATATCTTACAGTAGCGGTCCTTTTGGATGATACTAGTTGAGTTCTTTTATTTGCTCTATATTATATTCTTTTATCAGATCTTTGGCAGGTTATGTTCTTTCAGGTTTTACTAAATTGTAACTGAACAAAAACAATGATTTACATCATGCCCACTGAAGGTGTTCAGTCTCACTTCACTGTTGTATGAGTTGTTGTGAGTCCACGTTACACAAGAAAAACTATGCTAAGTAGGTAGCTACTCGTGCCTGTAAATAATATCGAAACCAACCAACCGAACGTGGTTAGGTGCATTTCAAGATCACAGCATTGAACGAACATTACCTACTAAGTGCATGGTAGGAAACTGTACAATTTATTTCATTTAGAAACCAACATTTAATTTGTAAAGAAAAGGAATAGTTTTCACCCTAGTAGGTACCTACCAGTAGACCTATCATTTACCCTTGTAGGTAACTTTTATTTTATAGTAAGGATTGATTGATGATCGGCCTGATAGGACTTTTTCGGCTTAGTCCGTCCGCTGTTTCAGACAATCTGATAACTGAGCATAAGTAAGTAGTCACGGATTCAGGAACAGTTATTATACAAGAAAAATCATGATTTTGAGACTTCATATAAATCGCGTTACACCTTCGGATTCAAGTATGTTTTATGATTTTGAGCGATCACTTCTATCAAGCTACGCATTTTGCACTGAATATGGTGCTTAGAGGCGGAAAATACTCTGAATTCAGGGACAAAGTTGATATTATATAGCCCAGAATTGCATTCATGATTTTTTCAGATATCGAATGTTTTAATCTATCAAGTGGCATCTTTCATTTAGAATATCACTGAGTTTTAGGGATGGAATTGTGATTCCAACATTTTTTTTTAACTACAAGAATAACTGCAGCGGTTTGTAACCTGAAATTAAGATAGTTAAGATGATTCGTCCATGTGATTGCTCCATTCGAGGTTCTACATAGACTACATGTACCTATGTACTCGTGGCACGTTGGCGAATCGTATCCGTAGTGGCATTTTACTAAAATCAAGCGAATACGTGCTGTCAAGAGTCACACATTACGTGAATTCCTTTGCTGAAGCCACATGTTGTCAGATTCACAATTAGAATTTTCAGCCGCCCATAATTTAACTGCTAATCAACTGAAATCTATTATTTGTCTCAGTAATGACTATAACATTCTATTTTAGCACCGGAGCTAGCAAAATGTAGTTCTGAGACAAAAGTGTCACATTATTACTTCAGCACCTGTTATTTTAATTACAATCAGATCTTCGTAAGAAAGGAAATAGCCTCATGGCAATATGTTTTATGTCCCATATGATAAACCTTCTAAGGTTTAATGGACCATATAATCATCCATGATTTGCAGAGCAGAAAAATTAAACCTGTAAACAATATAGCAACATAAGTAATGAATAAGTAATGATCCTTGTATTATGATATTTCACACGTATCCTTGTGGTTTTGTAAATGCATCGTCGCTACTAGAATGCCTGGTTTCACCACCGTGTTTTCTTTTAAGACTTATGGATGAACCTACAAAGTTGAGTAACATTTTAGCTAGTGTAAGAGCCGGCGGCATCAGCGAGGCGCGCACTTAGTTGCATAGAAACTTATGATTTCCGTAGACCCTCTACGCCGTAGCTACGGCGTAGAGCGGCCCTCTACAGTACTGCTACGAAGGCTACGAGATGCTCGTAGACTCCTTCGGCCTTCGTAGCGCATTCCGACCCCCTTCTCTAAATTTATTCAAATCCTCTCCATCCAAAGGTTGCCTGGAAGAGATCGCTATTGAGCGATAAGGCCGCGCATTGTACATTTAATGCAACCTGTTTTGTTTATATCATAGGAATATGCTTCGGTGTTATTTATGTACAATAAAGCGTTTTCATTCATTCATTCATTCATTCCTGTGAGGTTCAAACAATATCGCATATCCTCTTTTGCTTTACTTTCATAAGCAAAAGAAGTAATCTTGATCATTTCTTGAAGATATTGCTGTTTTCAAAGGTGACCCTTTATTTTTCTTTATTTCCTCACGGAACAAGAATATTTCTGTGTATGGGAAACATGAAATATTCTGTAAGTTTGGCAAAATACTAGGGAAATATTAGTATAATGGTTAATTTTGAAAAAAGAGCTTATAGGCGTACGTAGCTCCTGGGAACTCAAGGCTGGACTGGAGGTCACTCGAAACAGAATCATTGTTATGAAACAGGTCAAGGTTGATGAGCATCAGGTACAAACAAATCGTTAAAATATACGGTTGTAGGTTGGTACAGTAAAGTACAGTATATAACATATAATGAAGTTTAATAAACGAATAGGTATAAATGAATGAATATAAAAATACTTCTCACACTTGCTGCTCGACAACGTCCGATTACATGTCATGCAATACCAACCGAAACTTAATCAATTATTTCCCAGTTTTTCCCAGACGTAGTGACAGAAAAAAATTAATGGTTTGTTCGATAAATCAAACTTTTCGGAATAACAACCTACATGGTCCTACATACACGACCGTTTCGCACTGCTTTTGGCCGTCTAGCAGTTTGTGTAAAAAATAGAGTATTATCACTAAGGATAAGTAAGCCTAGTAAGCACTAGGATCCTTCGTGACTTCCAGATTCAAGAGCCCACTGGACTTAAAACAGTACTTCGCCCCCGAGGTTAATAATCTACTACTGATATTACTAATAGTAGATTAGTAGCCAAGGGCTGTAAGGCATCAATTGCAGCCCGAGATATTGAGACGCACGAGCGCAGCGAGGGCGCCTATAGTTCGAGGGTGCAATTGATGCTTACACCCGAGCTAACTACTCTGCTTTACATCTCGATTGTGAGGTAAGTAGAAAAAAACCGGCATTACAAGAATAAAGTATGTTAAGAATACAGTCTCAGATAAAGACTTTACTCGTTTTTCTTTTCGCCACTTCATGAACTCGTCGTAAGTTTTCAAATATCTCTCTTTAGAACTTTCAGGCAAAATATTGTTAATTGCTGCTTCAGCTTCCATTTTCATTGAATCGGGAGTGCAGCTTATATCTTCATCACTTGCAGAACTCATGTTTTTTTCCTAATTAGCACGTAATTATAAAAAAACCCAAAAACAAACTATATAGTAAAAGTTTTCTATTCCCGCCTTTTTTCATCTATTTTTTTAATTTTTTTTTTTAAGAACGAAATTGAGCTGATTCGATATTTAAAATTGATGACTATTTAACTCATACGAAGACAAGGCTGAATAGCGAAGCGACCTCTTTTGTCATTGGGCTGAATGCATGATGTCTATTGCCAGTATGATGGTTAGATGTACGCGAACTTTTTGAAAGAATGAAGTGGTTTTTTTTTTAATTTTTACCGCCCTAGGGCTTTTTTAGCTACTTTATTACCCTAGAGCGCTAATTGGTCACCTACAAGCCCCATTTGGGGGTAATAAGGACCTACTAACCGAATATGAGAGATGTAAAGAATATTACAACTAATACAATTACAATATTCACAATATTTACAAAATACGCCTGAAACAGTTGAGCTATCTACAAACCGTTGCAAACGATTTATAGGTAGCTCTACATATAAAAATAGTATTATTAGGTACTTAGGTAATTTAGAACTCCACTAAGTGGAATGATATAGAGAGATTTAATTGCTCTCATTTAGTTACTGATTGAACTCCCGCTTATAACCATATGGTGGCTATGTTATTTTGGGCTTCTAAAAGTGTTTATTTATCATTATGACTTCTATCATATTTATTACCGTACTGTGTTTTACGGTGGTCTACACAAGCGTTATGCATTTACTCAACTAGTCTGAGTAGTACATGTTGGGACATATCCCGAAAATATTTCAAGATCTACTCCAAGCCTAAATTACATTCTACAATCGGAGTGTTTAATTAAAATACGGCAAAAATGTATGAACATAGATATGTAGATGTAGATATTCCGGGCTTTTTTTTAATTAAATACCAAAATATTATTGAATTTTTATACTATAACTAGTTTTTATACTATAATACCTACATATACGCACTACTATTGTTTTTTATCTGCGTCATCCCACAGCAGGGCTAAGCATTCCCACACCGTTGAATTTTTTACAATCTGAGTAATGTCACTGTGGATAATAATCCTTCGCAAAAGTGTATCCAGTTAGTTAGTTACCGCCATCTTATTCGGGGTTTACCGCTATAGCGTTTTCCATTTTCCTTATAGCGAAGATCAGCTACATATATGTACACATAGTTTAATGTAGTAGGTTTACATATAATCTCGCTATACATAGTAATACGGAATTGTGCCACGCTTAACATTTGCTTATTCTTTAGCATGGCCGGTAGTCAGTCCATTGACTCTCATGGCACGGTGCCATCTCATTGGATTCGCTCTACTCTCCGAACAACGAACGATGTTGCTCTACATAAGAAAAGTTTTATGCTGTCTCCCATTGAAATAAACTGATAGTGTATGAAGTTTTTGCTGAATTTGCAGTTACATGTTATTATGCTATCACACTTATTACCGAATAAAAAGTAATATCACGGAACAGGCACAATCAATAGAATAATAAGGTGACACAATCTAGGAAAACAAAATTGTGGATATTGCGGTAGGTTGATAACAATATTAGGAATAATTGTTTATTGTAAGATTTGAAAAGAATGGAAAGCCTTACTTGGTTTCGGGCTAACCACGGAATCAACGAATCAGTTATGGAGAACGTTACGCAATCTGGAATATTTCGTAATTATACTTTTGTAACATTGTTCATAAAGAAATTAATTTGAATCACGTTGATTGGTTTTATTGTTCTCTGTAGGCAGGAAAGAGAGTTAAGAGTTTACGTAAACATGCTCGTTAGGAAACCATAAACTCAGCACCTCACAATGTTAGGCTGATTTGATCAGGCATCAAATTAGTTCCTTGAATCTTCGGTTAGTACTCATTACTCAACCACAGGAATTCAAGTTCTGTCATTTTTATAGCAAGTTAGCACTTTGAGTATTGTTGTTTAATTTTGGTAGAATTTTAACCAATAATACTTGTGATCGTGGCATAAAGTGTGAGCCATTGGAATAAAAGTGTTTTCATCACACCTATTCGAAAAGAACGACTTGGTTCGCCTTTATGTGCACCCAAAGGTAGTGTTTTCTATAAGAAACAATAAGTGCGTTTCTTATGTTTTCTATTCGTTCGATTTCTTTGGCGCTGAACACTAAGATGTTCTCAATTCAAAAAGTGCGCGGCAAAGTAAATTGCGGCGCACTTATTTAAATAAGTGCGCCGGAATGAACTTTGCCGCGCACTTATTGTTTCTTATAGAAAACACCACCTTTGGGTGCACATAAAGGCGAACCAAGGCGTTCTTTTCGAATAGGTGTGATGAAAAGTTAATTCCGGCGCACTTATTTTAATAAGTGCGCCGGAATTAACTTTGCCGCGCACTTTTTTGAATTTGGAATATCTTCGCTTTAATGTTCGCCTATGTACTTCATTTTTGTGCAATAAAGAATGTTCTTATCTTATCTTATCTTATCTTATCTTATCTTATCTTATCTTATCTTATCTTATCTTATCTTATCTTATCTTATCTTATCTTATCTTATCTTATCTTATCTTATCTTATCTTATCTTATCTTATCTTATCTTATCTTATCTTATCTTATCTTATCTTATCTTATCTTTTATTTTATTTTCTCATAGTGGGTGATGAAAAGTAGAGTGTACCACTCGGGAGCAAAATATATTTTTGGCTCGGGCGACGTACTTTGAATCCCTCGCTACGTTCAGGATTCTACTAAAGAATCGCTGAGCTCGGGATTCTACTCTAGAATCCTTCACTTCGCTCTGGATTCAAAAAACCGCCCTCGTCGTAAAAATATGATTTCGCTCCCTTATGATTAGCTCCTTAGTTTTGGTTGGTCAACGTCAAACAGTGGAGTAGTTACCCTTCCACATTTTGTATGAAAAGGTGGGCGACTAAGTTGGGTGATTTCCTTGAAATAATGGATTTCGTTTCCAAGTTTTGAAGGCAAAATCCACCATTTTCTCTTCAAAACAAACGACAGCCGACTTGACGAATGACTTTACTGATATTATTTTAATTACTAGCTGATACCCGCGACTTCGTACGCGTGCGAAACTTTGAACCAAAATATCTGTCAACGATACGATACGATGAACCTCGTGTCAAAAGCGGTTTTTGACTTAGAGAGGTAAAGCTGTATCTAAGAATCCACGTCTTTCATTTCTATTAAATATAGCCTATGATTCAATCCGGGAAAAGGACTACCGAATGGTATAAAATTAGTCTACTAGTTTAGGCGTGATCCGCAAACAAACAAAAAGATAAACCGACAAACAGACAAACTCGATTTTCGGAATCAGACTCGTTTATTTAGTAGATCTGCATAGTTAGTTTATCCATATCTTTAATTTTAGTTTTTGGCTTTTTTACAGTTTTATAATAAGTATAGATTATTATATTTTGAGCTACTTATCTATAAATCGTTTGCAACGGTTTGTAGATAGCTCTACTGTTTCATGTGTATTTTGTAAATATTGTGAATATTGTAAATACTGTATTAGTTGTAACTTTTTTTTTAATATCATTCTTCTAATTTGAAATACGAATCTGTCGAAATGACGGACCGGACAATAAATAAAAGAAGGAGAAGAAAAAGAAGAAGCATTTTCTTGTGAGTTGTTCATTGTTTAATTTCGAATTTCAACAAAATAAATAATACTCGAGGTCGTAGCATAAAGTGTGTGCCGGAATGAATGTGTATAAACTGGTTTCCTTATAATTATGATGGAAATGGTTTTCAAGTTTTTAAGGGAATATGTGGATATTCCCTTAAAAACTTGAAAACCATTTCCATCATAATTATAAGGAAACCAGTTTATACACATTCATTCCGGCACACATTTTTTGTATTGTACAAGTGGTTGTACAATACAACTGCTCATACCCAAGTTGTCAGTAAGATTTTCGTCCGCTTCGCTCACAGTACCTCTGCTACGCCATAGTTAGTATAGTATTATATAATCTGTGGCCATAGCATGCTACGACGTAACGCGTAGTACGTAGTCAATTAAAACTATTTCCACGACTTGTATGTATGGTGAGACTTTCCAGAAGATTTATAGGATTATTTTATAAATTATGAGATAAAGATAAAGATTATGTTTATTGTTTAACTGTACGTAACTGTATGAATACTATATAATATATATATATATACCCACTCTCCTCTATGTTTGTCTGTTTGTTCCAATTTTAATTAAACTTATACCATTCAGAAGCCTTTTTCAATAAAATATAAACATAGGCTATATTTTATTGAAATCAAAGATGTGGATTTTTATAGATACAGCTTGAACTTTCTAAACCAAAAGCAGCCATTTGCTACGAGGTTCATCGTATGCTGGTTGATAGATATATAGATAGATAGAAAACTCTTTTATGTACACCACTTTTACAGAATTTATAAAATAAACACAGAGTTCATTATTCTTATGTGAAGTACAATGGGCGGCCTTATCGCTATAAGCGATCTCTTCCAGGCAACCTTTGGATGGACTGGATTTTATATGAACGAAATATATTTTTGTTGAAAATTTCGCACGCGTACGAAGTCGCGGATATCAGCTAGTTATTGAATAATATTGTTCTACCGAGTAGTATAAGTTCAAATGGAGACTCAAGTTGGACTCGAGTATAGAAGTCCTTCTAAGTAATAGGTACAAGTTACGAGTTACTTTAGGTACACCACACGGAGTATAAATTATACTTGTATCCTTTGATACATAATTTAAGTATAATTTATATTATATTGCGCATATATAGAGGCTTTTACCCCCACCAATTGAACAAAGGTTCGATTGGTATGGAAAAAGCCTCTATACCTACATGCGCTTTCTATCGAGCGAAATTATCAGCAATTAGCGACGATGGTTCAATGTTATAGTGACTTGACAGTCGGCCCACGCACGCATTTCAATTTACTGCGACACGTGGCTACTTGAGATAAAGCTAGGTACATACTTTAATATTATGTACATTTATGTGCTTAGATTTTTTTCATATACCTAGACTCACCACAGACATAAGAGTAGATGTAACGGACTAACGTAACATTTATTATTACAGCGACTGACACGTTTTGCGGATAATTATTGCTTGTAAAGCATATCCTTAATCTGATAATGTTACAAAAAATATATGAAAATGGAGTACTTACAATATTAGTAGGTTAGGTACTAACAGAAAGTTTAGGCCATTCCTTATAACTAAGTAATACTTTCCTAGCAGTTTTGTTTTACTTGTACTCTAATTACGCAAATAGTGTGTAATGACCCGTGCAGTGTGCCCGGCACATTCTGTAGGCACAAGGTCAGGACTTGGGCACCAGTCAACTGTGTTGATTTTACTTGTAATATTCAGTGCTGCCGCTGAACGTATGTAACGCGTTATAAATAGGTTGGACTCGGTTTGTTCCATCCACGTTCGTGTGCTGAACAGACCAATCCATTATCTTACCGCAACTAATAAAAACTGAAAGGAATTTTATTGCTGTGTCTATGAATATGGTGATGATCTGATTTGCCCGTGTCTGCTCAATCTAAATTGACTAAAGGCACAAGTACATCATTTATCAATATAAAACGGTTTAAACGTTGTTGTGCGTAAATAGAGCTACTTATCGAAGGTTTACATAACACTAACCGTTGATTTGAGTGTTGGTAAAATGGTAATCATTGATAGGTATTTCGATATAAGCAAAATTGACACTATTAATTTAGGTGAATTGCCTACGTAAAAGGTAAAAAAAGTTAGTGATGAGACAGCAATATAGAAAATGCATTTTTATTAAACCTAAGAGAACACGCTTGAATTTAATGGTATCAATGTAGCTCCTTACAATAACAAGGCCATATTAATATTATTACCAACAAGATTGCTGCGTGTACCTACTTACCACTACCTAGCTAGTCAATCTGAAATAATATAGTGATCATGATAAATTGGAAAACCATGATATTATATTCACCAACTGTTGAAATTAGTAATCATTTAGTTGTATAAAAAAAATTAGGGTTTCAAACAGTTTAATTTACAAAACGGATTTGTTCTGTAAGAAGCCATCAGAAGATTCGGAACACCTAAATCAACTGCGGTAACATTTTAGTTTTTGTGGGATCTCTACATACTCTACATAATTTGTTTACGCAAGAAATAGGGTGAAATACATTATTTTTATTACGGTGCCGCAACTTTTGTGTTTTCATAATAAGTTCCTTCAAGTAGGTGTTAGATACCTAGCGCCGTCGTCGACCCTGATGTTACCAAGGTTGAAAAAAATCAATAACACCAAATAATAATGTTTCAGTGGTAGTTCGTTCGAGGGCCAGTGGCAAAATGGCAAGAGACATGGACTCGGCGTTGAGACACGCGACCGTTGGCTGTACCGTGGCGAGTGGACGCAGGGCTACAAGGGCCGGTACGGCGTCCGTCAGAGCATCGTCAGCAACGCCAAGTATGAGGGCACCTGGGCCAACGGACTCCAAGACGGATACGGCTCCGAAACATACGCCGATGGAGGTCAGTATTCTCCCATTTCTTTTTAATCCTTTGTTCAACTAACCGACTTCTTAGTAAGACCCGGGGTACTAAAGTAGTTAAGGGTAGCGTATAGTTACATTGCACGACATTATTAGCGGGCTACCATTTTATTACTATTTATACCATTCAGTGCAATTCAGAAGCTACACACGAAATCAGAATATCAAAATTTCAAACGTTTGTCGTGGCATTTTTATGTAGCTTCGTACGGTAGATCGCCAGATGAAAATGTGTTGTTGTATTTCAATGAATGTAATATAAGATTCGGTGTGGTTTGTAATATGACTCAGTCACCGCTATGATGCAGATCAGAGTTTTCTTTAGGTAATTATAGTTGCTGTTTATTTTGTTATATCTAGCCGATCACTTACTATAGTCCGTATAAATCTTTCTTTCTTTCACCTCGTTAGATGAACATAAACTAACGCACAAGTACCTACCAGTTACGCAATGTTTAGATTTAGCGTGTGAAAAGATTGTATAAAGATTCCATTACTCTCTCAAATATTTTCTCCTTTTAGTAGGTAAAATTATATATAAACACAATTATGAGTCGTGTAAATATGGCAGCTTACCTGATGACCTAGATAACAGTCAGTCACGTGAACTGAGAAAGAATCCCCTATGCTCGTACATCTCTAAATAACACAGGCATCTACCTACATCCTGTTGCAACAAAGCCTATTTCTAATGTAAACTAATATTATATTTTAGGGTTCCGCTACTAACATGCTTATTTTTTCATTACAATTTTTCGTTTTAGACAGCGTAACAAGTACCTAAGTTTGCTAGGTAAATATTTTTCTAAGAACCTAAGGTTTTTTTATAATAATATTCAATCCCGAAAAGTAGATATGTAAGTACCTATGCGTCAAGTAATCAAACTTAGTCTTAGAGGTTCTGAAAAATCAAAGTTTGATGTCTGAATAAATCTTTATTTACTAATCGGATCCTACACCTTGAACCACAAATCTAAATGAAAACGTAAATTTGAATACAAAGCGTCTATAAGTGCTCTAAGATTTCGCAATGTTTGTTTTACTTCGTGCCAAATGACAATCTAAATCAATTTTTATTCAACCTTGAACATAGATTAGAAATCGATTTGCTGCAATCATTCTTTCATTTGATGTAAGTGAGGCTTGTAAGTTCAAGGGAAAAAAAACAGCACTCCCGTAACTAACTACTCTAACTAGGTACCTGCTGTGTGGAATTTCCGATTCCTTTCGAAATATGACGTCACTATTTTTGTCAATACTGTATTGTCGAACGCTTTCAAGCAATAAGACTTCGACCGTCTTCGTCGTGTTGATTCATACACCAATTAGTCATTTAAAAACACGATGATAATTTCAGGGGCCAAAACAACTCTGAAGCCATAAGGAGAATCGAAACTCGTGTTTTCTTATAACTATGACACGTGCGCTGTTTATACGTTATGGGTCATTCATTCCGCAAATAACTTGGTAGTAGCACGATGCGAATTAGCACTGCATGCATTCATGAACTCATGACATTCTTATTCTTATACAGAGTGGTCCACGTCCACATAGACACGTTCAAAGAAAGAAAATAAATTTTGCACACCTCGGGGGTACCTGAAAATATACTTTGTATGGTGCTCAATTCTGTATTTTTATCGTTATTTTTTTTTGAAAATTATCTTTATGATACTGGAAAAACCGACTTCAATTTGATAGGCGTTCATCGTCAAATGATGATGATGATGATGGCAGTTCATTGGATCGTAAACACCACAGAAAAGCTAAATACGCAATATCGTGTACGTGGATGACGTGTTTTTTCCAGTTACACTTATTTAACTGTCAAACTACTGAAAATAAATGTAACCGCATTGAGAACCTCCTCTTTTTTTGAAGTTAGTTAAAAATACCTAGTGACAAATTTGTGTTTGAGCGAGTTCGGATTGAATTTTTAACATCAAATTGAAAATTGGATACAGTCTTCCATAGTTTCTATATAGGTGTCTAACGTAACGTAACAAGTAACAAGTTTTTTTTACTGAAATCGACCTTCAATGATACAGAGGTGAAAATTCCCATTCCAAGAGATTTAAATTCACAATAACCCTCTTATCAAATAATCTAAATGTAAAAACTTCATTAATTCAAAATCCGGACCGTAAATACCATATGTGCAAATTCTTACTATAAACAATTTACTAATACCGGGTACGGATAGGCCGAACTACGACCAATCTATTTCTCAGTAATAAATTGGCTGTCACAGTCCACTGGGGTTATTTTTTGACATACTTACAGTGGCGAGGTTTAAAATAGTTCTACCCTTTTTACCGAAACACTCTAGCTGCAATTCGCTATGCAAAAGCCCAAAAAATACGTCTAAAATATTCGGACAATTGGTTCAGACAGCAGAAAAATAGTCGAGCCCTTTTCTCCGTAGTTCTAAGAAATAAGAAATCACATTAATTCTATGAATGAAAAGTTTGTGTACGATGTGACGTAAGGTTGAGTTCCGGTTGGTGTTCTGGAGCGGCAAAGCGGTTTTCAGTTTACTGGGTGAATGGTTTGAGTAAGCGGCCCTGCAGGCGTCAGCCGCGTACGGCGGCCCTCGCCAGTTAAATATAGCACGGACACGCCTGCCGTATGCCTCGACCGACACAATCATATCGACCCCTCATTAGCACAAGCAATCTTGCTTTTCTTTTTCATGCGTACCGAACGCTACATTTATTTTGTACCTAAGACCCACTTTGTCTACTCTGTCTGACAGCCATACTGTAAGAGCGCCTTTGTATGTATGTAATATTACTACACTGTCGAGGGTAAGAGTACAGACGCAAGCAAGATCTGCTCCGCTCTTGCAAAAACTGGTCGCATCTGGCATCGCAACCGTTTTGCAAGTTCTGCAAAAGTATTTCCGGTACATGGAATATATTCCGAATCCAGACGATGTTACTCCTATAGTTACTGGTACCTCGATTCAGCCTAGGGAGAGTTTCCTAGGCTGAATCGAAGCGGAAGCATTGATTTTATGTACAGTTTTCTATTAAAATCTTTATCTATGTAACATAATATGATTGAAGTCACGCTAGAGACTGAGTATTTTTGGTAAAAAGGTCAATGAATTACAAATCGGAAAATACGAAAGCAATCGTGAAATAATTTAGCAGCCGATAAAGTTCGAATAATTTTTTGAACACAAGGCTTTTGTAGAGCCCTGCTAGAGCCCATAAACGGTCTACGCCGTAGCATAGCCTACTTATTTAAATGTCCGGACTACATATTATCACTTTCAATGAACTTTCATTTTTAACTTTGAATGGCAAGTTTCCAATAATAAAATTAACTTAAAGCGAGCGACGTCAGACATTTGTATATAACTTATACTGCTGTAAGTACTTCGTATGCCAAATAATAAGGCACCATTTCAAGAACTTACTTATCTAAGCACCGACTTTATAACTTTGACAATGTAAAAGTCTCTCATTTGAACAGAGTTTTGTAGATTCATTAATTTATACATGGAACGAGAATGTTACAATTAGATGTGACGCCCTCAGATTTCTGGGGATATTCAAATCCACGACCACACGTTACATTTGGCACATACTCTCGTTTTCAGTCTCGTACTAAAAAATGAGATTATTCCATTCGTAACCCATCCCATGCTTTGATGATCTCATGATAGCTATATGCCCGTTGCCGCTGCTAGGTCGTTATGCATCTCGTAATTGTAGGTCAACAAAACACGGTCCATTCTTATTTTCTGAAAATATTTTCCAGATAATGTCCACATTTTATCATAAAGACTTGTGGACAGTAGGTAGGTATAGGACCTTTTTCAATACAAATCCCAAAGCGATACACAGAAACTCTTTTGAAATCACCAACGTGAAGTTCCACAGAGATTAAAGCCATTTTGTCTCGACTTTATAAGGTCTACCCAGGGGAAACGTATGCATGCATGCTCTTACTTGCGTGAGTGGTAGGTATTTTTTACACATTGTAGAATGTAGAAGTAGAGGTCTGCATGAGGTAGGTTAGTGGGTTATTGAAGTAGCAACGCTATCCTCTCTGCCATATCACATGCTATGATACCCTCGTCCTTCTCACTTGAACGATTTTATCACGCTTCACTTGTTATTATCTACTAGCATATATCTAGGTCACTTTATGTTAATCTGATATTATTACGTTGAAGTTTTCTTATTACGATGATGACATTTACCGAGGCTGGGGTTTGATTTCTGCGGTGGGACCAAATAAAGGGCCACAATAAATGCCCAGGTGCTCCTAGTTTTACATATTCATGTTATGACTCAAGACAGCCTAGTCAGAAGTATGATAGAGTGTTTAGTCAATAGTGTTTGTTTATCTATGTTTAGTAGAATTGTATACGCAAATATGTAGTTTTTATGTAAGTAGGTACCTATCTACAAAAATTGTGTTTACGTCGTGATACGACTAGCCCTCCAACTTGTTACTAGCTTATGCTAAACAAAGCTTTACGTTTCGTTCATTAAATAAAGCACCAACGTAAGTAATGGCAAGTAAATTAGGTTATTCAATTACATTTCCAGGAACGTATCAAGGTCAGTGGATGCGAGGACTGCGGCACGGGTATGGCGTCCGGACGTCCGCGCCGTTCGGACTGGCGTCGCACTACCGCGGCGGTGCTCGGGGGCACCGCGGCTCCATGTCCTCGCTCACGGAGGCGGGCGGCACTGCGGACCCCTCGGAGCGACGCACCACCCGCATGGACGACGCACGCGGCGGCTTCGTCCTCATGGTGCGGTCCGACCTCGCCTCCGGAAGACGAGGCTCACTCGTCGAAAAAACGAAAAAAGGACTACTTTCAGTGAGTGCTCGTGATGTGTCAGTGCTTATAGTTGTAATCTTGTGCTTTAATCGGGCTGGGATCGTATTGTGACGCTTTATTATCCTCTCATTTTCTTGTGTCAATTAAGGGTCAGTTCACACCGAGACGCGACGCGGCGCGACGCTGCGCGCACATTTTAATAGAGCGACTCAAAATATACTTTATTTACTACACGAAAAGATACACATTTCATTGTGAGAATTCAGAATACGTTGCACCACGCAGTACTGCGCCTCGAGATGTCTCGCGGCGTAGCGCGACGTATCGCGACGCAGCAGTACGCGCGGCGTGCAAGATTTTACGATGCGCCTCGCTACGTTACCATGCATCTCGCGGCGGCGGCACGCAGCGCAGCGCGAATTCATTGGCCTCTTCGAGTGTCGTCGTGTCGCGTCGCGTCTCGGTGTGAATTGACCCTAAGGAATTAAGGCTGAATACGCTCCGATAGAAATCATAATACGGGCCCTGTTTGCTACGATGACGTGACTTTTCTTTTGTCTAACTTACCTATACTCATTTTTTCATGGCGAGGATAGGTACTGTGCTTTTTTAACATACCTCATCAGGTTATAGCGCCACTAGTGCGGTCAATTACATTTTCTCTACATACCTATGAGTATGTATTCTTCATTATTTTAGGATTCACATTGTGGCTTTTGCTACGAGTCTGATCGAGAGAGATCTGCATTCAGTATCAATGGGTACCTACCGCAACCTGGTTTTTCATTTTTTATCACTGTCTGCGTAGTCTATCAAATGTATAGCATGTGATAGTGGGGTAACTTTTGGAACGAAGTTCCTTATCGATCCTTATCGTAGCGTTGCGAAAGGGTGCTAGACGGAAAAAATTAAGACCAAAAGTTGTAACGACACTTTTTTCAAACTTTGTCAACGTCATTCGAATAAATTGGTGCAGAAGGAAACAAATGAATGTAGGTATTGTTGGAAGTTTTTGTTTTAATTTAGGTCCTTCTGTGTACTTACTGTAAGAAAACAATACCTCAAGGAACTTCGTTCCATCCGGGTATCCCTTGACACCTCTCAAGTTTTTTTCATACAGAAGCTAAAAGAGAAAGTTTGTAAAGGGAACAATCCGTGATTTCAGAAATTGCGCAGACAGCGCAGCGCCGGCGACCTGGACAAGCGCGGCACCGGCTCGCTCCGGTCCGGGGGCTCGGGGGGCTCCGCCTCTTCGTGGGTCTCCTCCGTAGAGAGCTCACACTCCGCTATGACCCACGCATCTCTGCACACAAACTCAAACACAAGTTTTGTTGTCGAGGTGGGATACCCTAATCGTTTTTGATGATCCATTCCCCTATTAGACCTCCTTCGCTTTTTTACTGCACGAAATTAGATGCTTTTGATGTCTCTCATGATGTTTAGTTGTCTCGGGCCCTCCACCCCCGGGCCGTGTGAAGGCGGGTGAACCGGGCGTTGTAACTCGCTCGGCTTACAATACAATATGCGTTGATTTTCTCTGAACTCTTCAAAATAGGTATCTCTATCTATTACGTTGGGCGTTGACGCGAATGGCACCTGGTAGCTAATACATTCAACCGTGCCAATTGAGTCACGAAGTTTTAAAAATAGGAAACAATGGTGAAAATAGATAAATAACATTGTTGCTCGTAAAATGGGTATCAGGTAGTAAATATTCTCAAAACCATTAGGTTCGAGAGTCTCAAAAAGATTAACAGAGACCAGGTGGCTTCAATTGAATTATGTTAGTATTATTACCTAGCTAAATACACAGGGTGTGAAAAAACCACTTTGACTTTGGTGCTAACAGTGCTTTTGTGTCAGTGTGTATAAGAAATGATACCATTTTGCTTTAGTATAAGAGCTTGGTTCTTTAGACAGACCCTGTCTAATGATATCTCGCGTATGCGCATGTATGTTAGGTACCTTAATTTTTTAAGTGGTCTAACTAGGTGTGTACCTTTGTATGTAACGTGTTGTAAAGCCTTATGAAATATGTAATAAAAAAATGCTAGATATACGTAAAGTAAAAATTATTACGGCGCTTAGAAGTATTATTGTATGGTAAACTGTTATTAGCATGAAGTACTTAGATTAATTTAAAAGATACCCTTATTTCATTACCTTAGACTCTGCTTAGACATGCACATTAGGGTTATGTATGACAGATCTGCTGCAAATCTTGACACAGACATCTTCTAAAAAGAGCATAGAAATAATAATGGGAACATGATAATTTAAATTTCATTTTCTTTTCAGGATGAACATTTGGATGCCAGTGTCACAGAAACTTATAGTGGTGAATGGAAAAATGACAAACGGCAGTCGTTCGGTGTTAGCGAGCGGAGTGACGGCCTGCGGTACGAGGGTGAATGGTTCGGGAACAAAAAGTACGGTTATGGCGTGACCACCTTCCGGGATGGCACGAAGGAAGAGGGAAAATATAAGAACAATGTTCTTATCACGAGCCAAAAGCGGATGTTCCTCATGCGATCAGCAAAGTTCCGAGAACGCGTTGATTCAGCAGTGGCAGCCGCGCAGCGAGCTTCCAAAATAGCGCTGCAAAAGGCCGACATCGCCATCTCCAGGTCAGTCAACACAATTAAACATGACTAATTGTATCGGCATGTTCGGTTTTATCACTGTCCTAATAATAAAACCCCAGTCATTAGGAAGGATGCTCTCGTTTTTATTTTTATGCCATCTTTTTTTTACAATTAGCCTAGGGTTTGTACCCCGAAATAAATATGTTAGTAGAATTTTAATTCTACTAACATATTTATTTGCCGACTACATTTTTGTCTGCATCGGATGAAAGCTTTTGTTTGTGGAAAACTTCTTACAAAATGATTTAAGCTTTATGTTATCTTTCACGACTCATCTAGAGACACGTTCGTTGGATAGGTAAAATACACAATACCTGCCCGTTGTTTACCAGGAATGTTTGTTTTGCATTCTTTTTTTTACTTTACTGTAAGTATATTGTCAAATAAAGTATTTCATCTCGTTTTATTTAATTTGTTTTTTATGTTTTTTGTTTGTTGCAGAACCACCACAGCTCGGGGCAAAGCTGAACAAGCCGATGATTCTGCGGACCTAGCAAAAGAAGACTGTGATATTGCGCAAGCTACTGCGAAGCAGTTCGCCCCAGATTTTAAGCACCCGGGCTTTGACCGAATAGGATTAAGAGAAAAATATAGACAAAAAATTTACGATGCACAAAATGTAGCACCCGCGCCACAAGAATCTGAAAAGATCCTTGACGGAAAGAGCATTCCAAATCATATCCCTCCGAAACATTCACAGCTTCCTACTAGTCAAGTCCCCAACGTGCCATCTCGGAGACCGTCAACGCAGTTCCCCAAGCCGATGCAATCCATGCAAGACTCGAGGATACCAAACAACACCAAGTTCAATGCAGATAATAGAATCGGACCTCCGTACGACCCATATTCCAATGCTCAAACGCAAGAGTCGTGGGCATCAACTAATACGCAGCCCGGTGTCAGCAGTGATTATCAAAAACCTTATACACAAAACGAACAAATGAGTGGGTACGGACCTGCAGGACCCGGTGGAGGGCAGTTACCGACCGCACCGCCTTATAGATTGAACCGACAAGATTCCATACAGCACCAACAAAACATGGACCAAAGTGGGCAACAGTTCACGAACCAAGGCCGACGACTATCTGCTGCGATGAGACCGAATCTCAATCAAAACAGACAACCCCCGCCACAAGAATGGAATCAACCACAAGGACTAATCAGAAGACAGAGCGTACTGGGGCAGCCCACGTATAATGCTCCAGAAAATACGTATGTTGATGGTCGAAATGAATTTCGTACCGGTACTGTGCATTCCGAGAGCACGCTTGAACGACAAGCGATGGCGGCAGATCCTCAAGGGTACCGGCAAGCGATGGAACAGCAAGGTTACAGACAACCCATCGATCAAGGCTACAGGCAGGTTCCTGACCAGCAGATGTATCGGCAAACTACCACGACAGAGAACCAAGGCTTCCGCCAACCGAGCCAGATAGAGCAAGAAATGGCTAACGGGACACGAGAGATGCGACCGCCTGGAGCGCGTCCCTCTATTGATTACTTCGATCATTATAAGCGGCCTCCGAGTCGAGACTCGAGTGTCGATCGGTACGGCAGGCGGTCTCGCCAGCCGTCAGTGGAAGCGGTGGTTCCTAGTGCAGGGTCCCGCGCCGGCTCGGTCGCACCGCAATCTCGAGCGGCGACGCCGGCCGGCAACGGACACTTAGCTTCTGGTCGCGGCTCAATATCGAGGGCTGGCTCGCGAGAGCCCCAACCATTCGAAGATTCCCTTCTCAGGCAGCGGAATCTTGGACAAGATATATCGCCCTCTCCATACCAGCCAAAACGAACTGAAAGTTTATATGTGGCACCGAACCCTGCGCCACCGCCGCCGGTCTCGCGGGCTGCAGGAGGTGGTGGAGGAGGAGGTCGCAAGGTAACACTTATGTTTTATCATCTAACTTCTCTGATAAAACTACCCTAATCTTGGCACCCCCACCAATTGTTGGCACTTCTCTGATTTATCCTATTTACTAAGAAAAAGCCAGACCTCACGATGTTATTATATAAACAACAACTTAACATAATAATAAACATCGTGAGGTCTGGCTTTTTCTTAGGAAATCGAATAAATCAGAGAAGTGCCAACAATTGGTTGGGGTGCCAAGATTAGGGTAGTTTACCCTATATCTTCACAGATAGCTTGATGAATTCGATTCTCCTTTTAAAAATCACACTGGTTCCTTCACCGTTCATTTTACATTTATCTCAGCCAAATAAGCCCATGACTGACATGACCTAAGGATGAGAAGGTTTCGATTAATATTGATGAATTGATGGCCCTCGGCTAACCTTAGCCAGCGCAACATTTTTTCATTTCAACTAGGTACA
The DNA here is from genome assembly GCA_947507515.1 of Eulithis testata. Lineage (NCBI taxonomy): Eukaryota > Metazoa > Arthropoda > Insecta > Lepidoptera > Geometridae > Eulithis > Eulithis testata. The sequence continues at coordinate 7,969,989 of OX382194.1, forward strand.
TTAGAAACTCATATCCGATAGTTGAATATAGAAAACCGACCGTAAGCCAGATACTATTATTTTTCAATTTTCCAAGGTTTGTTTATCTTTCCTCCGGATATTTGGATATCTGTCTAGTTAGTGTTTGTGCTTTCACAACGTATGATTCCGATTTTACTGTGAGAACCACAGTTATTTTGTTGTATTTGAATTTATTGTCATTCTTACAGAGGTCTTAATTCGATAGCGCAATCATTTTACATAATATTATGTGAAATAATGTGTTATGGTTTCGTACAAATTCATGTAGATTTTTGTATGAAAATATCTACTCAAATCTACAAAAATCCGATACAAAAATACGTTACTCAAAACTATTTCTGTGTTGGATATCTAATCTGAGGTTTTTTGAGGTCTAACAAATGTTTTATGCAAAATTATAGAGGAGTGTGCAGGGTGTAAAATACATATCTAAAGGTACCTATTAATTAAACATTAAACCAACGGGCAATTTTTACCAAGTCCGAGCGAGTAACCTTTATATTAACGTTTTTAACTTCTTATATAAACACCACGATTAAGTCACAGGAAAGCAAAATACGCAATTTCGTCTACGTATTTACTAAGTACAGTTATTTAGTTTTTAAGGCCGAACTACTAAACTGATATTGATGAAATTTTTTTTAGGTAAGACGCATCTGAAACAAACCAAAACCTTTCAAAGAAAAATATTAAATAAATTTTCAAATCGATCTATAAATGACAGAGTTCATAAAAATGTAGCAAAAATACAGCCAAATCTTTCTTTTTGGAGTCGTCGATTAAAACTTAGGTACGAAGTTTTGTGAGCCCAGAATCCCAGATTAAAGTAATTTCAAAATGTTTCTACTCGCTGAACAGTTAAATACGTTCGCTAAATTCCACCGGAATCATACCTCCGCAACGGGTGAACTAGTCGCCCACCTTTCCATACAAACGTGGAAGGGTAACTACTCCACTGTTTGACGTTGACCAACCAAAACTAAGAATTATATCAATTTATCTCGTCATAATCTGTCTGTATACAGCCCAAACCGTAAAAAAGTATTCATTTAAAAAATACAAGCTTCTAAAGCTTGTATTTTTTAAACTTAATTAGACATTAGACATAGACATAGACAGGCATTTATTTGCTTATAAAGTAACACACAAAATACACCTACAGAACTAAACTTACAACACTACAAAGAAACAAAAATTACACAAATAGAAAAATGAGATGAGTGGATTGAGTAGGTAGCTATAGGTAAGATGGCAAGTGTTTGTGTGCTACAGCAGCAAAAGGGTTTCGACTCAGCGCATGCCTCGCCACCCAAAGGTAGTTAGGCGCTGTTATTCTGTCGAAACCATCAGCCAATAGATCCTGTGAAAAACCATTGTGTAGTGTTCATAAAGTAATATATTATGTACTGAGGTTTGAAAAAGTATCAGGATGTGAAAAGTTATGATGTGTGTCTGAGAGGTTCTTCTGGTACGCCAGTCTCTTGAGAGTCTGGCTATAGAGAAGAAACTCCCCAGGGTGTGTTAAGGCATGGTATTGGAATCAGGGCGAGGGTGTGTGTGTGATTTGTGTAGAATGTGTGAAGGAGAGTTCTCCTGGTACGCCAGTCTCATGAGAGTCTGGTTATAGGGGAGAAACCCTCCAGTGTGTTGCATGTGTGTGTGTTATATAATATATAAAAAAATACAATAAAATTAAAGATATGGATGGGTGGCGTAGGTACCTTTTACAGAATAAAGTTAATCATGTCCAATGGTAGGTCCACTTAGACATAACCAACCCCACTCTAACAATTAGGCTATTACTATGAATCTTTATATAGTCATCTAGTGCATTGTATAAGTATGTACCGCCGCCGGCAGGAGTGACGTTTCGATGAGCAAGCAATGCGCTTGACGTGAGCGACAAGTCGGGCGGTGCGCGGCCGACTGGGCGGGCGCTGGCGGAATCTCAAATGCGCTCAGCCCGTTCTATTTCTAAATTGAGACAGTCACTCGCTGCCGCTTTCCGTGTACCACCTCTCCGCTAAATTTAACCGACAAAATTATCTACCGAAAACCTTCACTTTCTATTATATTACAATTCTAATCATTGCTATAATCAAACAGTCAATAATAACCGTGGTGTGAAAAATATGTGATGCATTTGTGATGCCTATGTGACTTTTGCATTTGTGGTGTGTTAAATTAGCTTTGTAAACAAATATTTGATGATGTGGTATCAAGGTGATGATGAGGACGAGGAGGACTTGTTGTGTTCTCCGGCTATACTGGCGCGGCGCGCCTCTGAAAGCTGGATAAACGTGCCTCCAGTCGAGGTAAACACATGCCGCGCCCTTCAACTTACGACTCATAGTTTTAAGTCGCGTTTTTATCGAAAAATATGATCTAACTAAATGATAGGAATTTGTATGTTTCAAGATAGTTCATAGGCAGGTGTCAAAATATTGAAAAAGTAGGTAGCCTAGTTAGTAGCGGAAGAGCAAGACATAAAAGTAATCATAGCAAAAATTAAAATAAACTCTTAGCGAATCGCTTGCAGTTATTTTCCATACTATAGCTTTGTCTTACTCACTTCATAAAAAGTATGTAAGAGAATTGTACGCTAAAGTGCTTCGGTGGACCCAAGGACCGCAAAAACAAAAAATATAGACAGCAAAAAGAATAAATAACCCGTTATTACTATATAGCTTTTGAAACCAACCAAAATATTCCAAACGATCAAACAGCATGAGAGAACAAGCTCATTGCAGTGAGTTGGACCAGTATGGACCTGTCCAAGACCTCTAGTTGTCAGGCTGGCTCTAGTATTCTCCAACGTTTTGCTGTCCACTTTTTTTCTCCATAATATTGCATCGGCTCTATAACAAGTTCATCAGCCTCTTGTGTAAAGCTTCAATAAATAAATATTCACGGACATTTTAACACAACGCCTTCTAGTCTCAAACTAAGCAGAGCTTGTACTATGGGAACTAGATGGCTGATAGATAGAATACATTTATACATTTTTTTTTGTAAATACATACTTATCATACATAGTAACACCCAGATACAGAACAAACATCTATGTTTGACACACTCTCTCTCAAATGTCTGTTCTCGGTGGGGATCGAACCCACGACCCACAGCATGGAAGGCAGAGCTACTATCGACTGAGCCATGACGCCTGTCTCAATATATTAAAGAGGAGTTCAATTTCCAGATGATAAGCACGCCACAGACGACACTCCAGCGCAAGAAGTCGCTGCCGGACGTGGCGGGAATGCCGCGCATGCCAGACGGCGGCGGCATGTCCCGCGAGGAGGTCTCCATGCTGGGCTCAGCGCGCCGCGAGGAGGTGCGCCGAATGCACGACGAGACGGAGAAGCTGAGGGCCAACCCTCTGCTGTATCTCGTCAGTCCACAAGTCAAGGTCAGTATCAGGATGTCAAAACTTTTCAAACCATAAATGCAGGTATTAAGGCGTATGTGTAAGGCAGACAACCCTCTCGCTCGCTCATTTCAACATTTTTGAAGATATAATGTAACTAAATGTAATTATGTGAAATTGTAGACCTTCAGGGTCGAGAGTAAGTAAAAAAAAGTAAGTAAGTAAATTATTTATTTGCAACAAACATAAAATTACAAGCAAGGGTTTACATAAATACAGCTCATAAAATAACAATGCAAAGGTTCAGTAAAAATATCACATTGATCCAAACAAGTTTTCCGACGAAAAAACTTGTCCAGCTTATTCAACACACATTTCTCCTGTGGGCCTAAGATGCGCACCGCGAGATATTTGTCATGTCGTTCTGTCAAAATGTAAGCATTTTGTACCAGTTTAGGAACTATTGCATTATCTGTGGTACCTAATGGTGTCGACAAAACGCGCCATAATGTACACTTTTGACACTTCTTAGTCGTACGACGACCTCTCTGAGGACGAGATAATAGTCATGCAGAAATGTCAAAAGTTGAAAATTCAAAGGCGCGGTTCCTCGACAACATTACCACAGATAATGCAATAGTTCCGAAACTGGTACAAAATGCTTACATTTTGACATAACGACATGACAAATATCTCGCGGTGCGCATCTTAGGCCCGCAGGTCGGCTCGGGAAAAATGTTTGCAAGTTTATTTCGAAGCTCTACGAATTTTCGTAGCACTGGCTTCACCGCGTAGCAAGCTACGCATAGCTTACTTTCCATACGAAAGTTTAGAAGCTTGTATTTTTTAAATGAATACTTTTTTTACGGTTTGGGCTGTATACAGACATAGATTATGACGAGTTAAATTGATATAATCCTTAGATTTGGTTGGTCAACGTCAAACAGTGGAGTGGTTACCCTTCCACGTTTGTATGGAAAGGTGTGCGACTGACTGCGACTGGTTCAACCTTAAGGAGCATCCACACCGCAGTTACTTTTTGTGGAGCAACGTTTCCAGGTGTTAGAGAGCAAAATTCGATACGAATAGAATCCTGTTGCTCCACAAAATAACTGCGGTGTGGATGCACCTTTATATCCAAAAAACATAACATATAACATTATTGTTGTTGAATAAGGTGCGCTTGTTGCAGGACTGGTTTTCGAGACAGCAATTGGTGATCCTCGTGCTGTTCATCAACATCTCGCTTGGCATCATGTTCTTCAAGTTGCTGACGTAGCGTCGGCGCGGCGCCTTAGCGCCAAATTAAAACGATGCATTGAACGACCCTTGTAAATATTTGTAATTTTTTCAACCAAATAGCCCTAATATTATGAGTAATTATAACATCCATTTCAAATCAGTGTTTAACTTTTTTCAAGATGACTTCGGTTTGCTAGCGTTTCTTGTGTGCAAAGTATGAGAAAACATGATTTTATGCTCCTCTCCGTCAATTTCGAGTTGTTAGTGCGAGAGTGATTTGAACCTCTTTGTGTCCCGATTGTTGAAATATCGAGTGCAAGATGCGCGAGTTGTTTATGAAACTGTAAGTAAACCTGCATATTGTAGGTTTATGCCTTCGTCTATGAAGCTTAGCGCCTTTCTTATATTTATAACTATTGAATTTACTTTTATAAAATATCTAATAGGTATACATACAGGTCGCTATGTGTGTATAAACCATTTACTAGCATGTTTCAACAATTTTTAAATAATAAAATATTATAGGTAGGTACAATAGAATCTACGATGATCTTACTTACCAACAATTTTATTCTTTGTACATTTTCAATAACGATTTCTATATTCCGTTCTCAAAAATACACCTTTACTACTTAACTAAACTAAATAATTAAGGTAAAACTAGACAGCTTACTTTTAAAATGTAACATTGAAAAAATGATTTATGCCAAACGTCATAATGTACTCTTCCCAAACTTGTAAGTGATACCAAAGCACAAAATATAATTATAGAATAAGCCTAAATATTGTTGGAAACATAAGGACCTAATCAAATGATATTAGACCTTTTGAAGTTAGATATTTACATTATAATGAGTACCAGTTGGTTACCTGAGTAGGTTGCTTGCCAATCGCGATATTTATACAGGTTGAATAGAACGCATGTGCATTATTTTCTTATTCTATAAATTAAAATGTTTAAATTTAGAGACGCTACCAAGTTTTATACAAAAATTTAATCTTTTTTTATACCTATATAATGATGTCAATTTTCTCATAAGTAATCGAAACGTTTGTAAGGATTACAAAATATTCTTTAAATACATACAATTAACTTATTCATTGACATTGGCATGGAAAGCGTGCTAATGAGACTGTTGGTTGGTTGGTTGGTTCGTGGAATACCAAAGTGCGTAAGTAATTAATAACTGAAACGAAGGTTTTTGAAGACGCTAATTCGTTGAGAAGACGAAATTATAAATTATAGTTATTGTTACTAAGACAATTTTTCACAGTTTCATTATTGTGTAAAAAAATAAGTTGTATATCTAAGAATTTTAATTACTTGTATCGATTTTATCTACGTTTCAGAAATAAATATTTTAACAAAATTATAAATGTTTTTTTTTATTCTTTCTGCTAACTAGCTATGGGTGCTTTTCCACCAGAAAGCTAATCATGTTGCTAAGGATGTGTTTTTGTATTACTACTTACTATACTTACTTTAATTTTGCAACCCCTCGGCCGATTTACCTCATTATAATAACCAGTAAACAAACCCTACTATCTGTAGATTACTAGTTATTACTAGTTACTAGTTACAACATTGTAGACTTTAAAAATGACAGAAAAAGTTTTTAGATTCTATTACCATTATTATACGCTTCGCGGTAAGACTGCTATTTGCTACCAGCAACTATCCAGCAATTATTTTCTTGAATTCGCAACTGTTTTTATTTAGTTTTCTTGAATACAAGTAGGCAGGTATAGGTATCATGCGGAAGTATTGCTGAAATGCTGAGTATTACGATAGACCCATTTTCTATAAGCTATATTCAATAGTGTGTGTATGATTAATTAGATTAAATTTTCTTTGGCTTCCTTCCTATCCTCTAAAACTCAGTGTGAATGTTAACCTTTCATTAGTTCCGCGTTTCTCTAGTAAAATACTCGTTATTTAAATAAGTTATGACGAAAAATGATGGTTCCGACTACGAGTCCCGGCACAAAAAAACGGTATTACTTAATGAAAAAAAATCATGTTTAAGTTCTCATCTAATTTTTTCTTTTAACTACTTGTTTGTTTTCCTGAAAACTTGTGTCTTCAACAAAATATGTGAGGTTGAATGTCTAATCCGTTTTCATACGAGTGCAAAGAGCTCAACTCGTTATGCAGTGTCAAGTTCAATGCAATCAAGTTCAAGTTTACAACCTACATGTTTTCCACGAGTTCTAACTGCGATTATGTACATTGCCCACTCAGAATGACAAAACAAGTGACGATAACATCGACTTGGATGACCTGCTGCTGAAAATTGGAGAGTTCGGCGTCTATCAGAAGTTACTTTTATGGCTCGTGTGTCTACCAGCGTGCTTGCCATGTGGCTTCTGTGCGTTCAACCAACTTTTTATGACAGATGTGCCCGACCACTGGTGCAAAGTTCCAGAATTACAAGCGCTGAATATCACGCAACTGCAGCGCAAAACACTTTCTATACCTATGAAGGTAACCAAGCATTTTAAATTTGCTCTACCTAATAATGACTTAGCAGTAATTTTGACTAGGTATTCTAAGCCATTCTATGCAGTCAAACCACTAACGTTTCGTTGCCACCACGCAATGTACCTAACTCTTACTTTTTATTTGTGCTGACCCTTCCCTCAGTAAGTAGGTATGTATCTCTTTATTTCCAGGAAGATTTGACCTTCGAAAAATGTCTAAGGTACTTAGTAAATTGGACGGACCTGATAGAAACGAACGCTCTAAATGAGCTCAACCACAGTATAGACTGGCCTGTCGAACCATGCTTAGAAGGTTATGAGTACGATACTTCTAAAGTATCATCTTCAATTGTTATTGACGTAAGTTAGTGAAAATATATTTACATATAGAAAAGAAATATTCTTATGACTGCAAGCCGACTTCAGATTTCCTCGTCTTTTGCAGAGCCTTGCGGCACTTCTAAACATTGAATGTCTACATTTTTCCATAACTATCTAAGTAGTTTCATGAATGCAATGACTGACATGTATTCTTGTTCCAGTTCGATTTAGTTTGTGAATATGACATTTACCCTACCCTTGGATTAGTGGCCCTAAATATTGGAGGACCTATCGGTGTTTACACATTCGGTTACATGAATGATCGAATAGGTCGAAAGAAATCCTTCTTTATTTGTTTAACGACACTGTTGGTGGGAAGTTTGATGACTGCATACGCTCATGAGTATTGGGTGTGGATTGTAGCAAGAACCATAGTGGGGTTGACTATCCCAGCTGTATATCAAATACCTTTTATAATATGTAAGTTAATACCCTACTATCTAAAACTTGGTAGTTTAGGTACATGTTTGTCCCACGTCCTGTGGTATGGACGTAGCAAACCGATTTTTCAATTTATTACTTACTGACTGACTGATAACTGATTTGACTTTTTATATTTTCAGCTCTAGAACTAGCAGGGCCCAACTACAGGTCGTTTGTGACCGTTATGACCTGCGTATTCTACACATTGGGCTTGATCTTATTGTCAGGAGTGACGTATATGCTACGGGATTGGAGGTCTCTTGCTCTGGCTACCTCTACGCCATTTTTCATTTACTATTTGTATTGGTTTGTGCTACCCGAGTCACCGCGCTGGCTACTCATGAGGGAACGCTTTGAGGAAGCGAATACTATCCTCAACACCATTGCCAGAGTAAACGGAAAAGCGATGCCGGAAGAATTTACCGCTAAACTTCAAAAGCAAGTTATTGAGCAGAAAGAAAGAGGGGTCACAGAAGCCAAGTCGGTCAGTGTGTTTGCTCTATGTCGAACTCCAAACATGAGACTGAAGACTTGTTTGATAACTTTTAACTGGTGTGCTTCTGAAATGGTGTATGTCGGCCTCAGCTACTATGGACCGGCGATCGGAGATAACCAATACATGAGCTTCTTTTTATCATCAGCTGTTGAAATACCGAGTTACATCGTATGCTGGTTCCTCATGGATCGCATCGGGAGACGGTGGCCTCTCTGCCTGTCAATGGTTATAAGTGGCATATTCTGCATTGTAACCGTTCTACTACCCCATGGTAATAAACAATTTAATATGAGCATGAATGCACTAGGCGGCCATTGGGATAGGCCATAGCATCCCAAACAGAAATAACGGAATCTTGATCTGTTAGTCTGGCCGCCTAGTGTGCATAAAACAGCCTTTTGCAAATAATTGGTTTGATTGTATCTTCGCAGTAGAATGAATGAATTAGTGAATCTATTGTTCCAGATGCTATTACGGCGACCCTTGTCCTATATTTAATATCCAAATGTTTTATATCTGCCTCTTTCCTGATAATCTACCCGTATGCCGGAGAGCTATACCCGACTGAGTTGCGAGGAGTGGGGATCGGCACGTCGGCATACATAGGCGGCTTAGGCCTTATCGTAATACCTTTTATAAATTACCTGGTAAGGCTATCACCTGTGTATCTGTGCTAAAAGCCACCCACTCTAAAGCTTTTTGTTCCATAATCCATTCTCTTGCAATTGGGAATGAAGTCCCATGGAAGTACTCATTTATTTATTTATTAATTCGTTTTTTATTTTACTGTCTAATAATTAATTTATCGGGTATAGGTACATACATACATATATAGACATCATCACTTACTACCTAATGATGTCTGTGCGTACCAAAGTGTGCTTGCACGACCGCCATCTACATACCACTAATCTATGTACACTGTCAACAATGACGAGCATAGGTAGGGACTAGGTATACTTAATAGTAGCAGTAAAATAGACACTGCGCGGAAACGACACTTGACCTCGCTTTATAGTGTAACTCTCAACAACTCGCCATTCTACTTACTAGTGTGGTAATCGGCTACACGCAATTTTTCGTACCAGGGTTCCAGCAACTTGGTCCTCCCGCTAGTGGTGATGGGTGCGGTGTCAGTACTCGGCGGCATCAGCGCACTTCGTTTACCAGAGACGTTACATAGCCGATTGCCTCAGACAGCCGAACAAGGGGAGTTATTCGGCAAGGACTGGACTTACGCTGACTGCTGGGCATGTGGTGGCCAAAGGTAAATTAACAAGTACTTACCTACAACATATATACTACATATTCAAATAGCTGTTAATCCACTATCAACAAAACAAACTATTTTTTTTATGTTTTAACGTGTGTAACAATCTAAACACAGGAGAAACTACGAGAAAATTTAATATTGCTACGAGTAGGCTACGCAACCCTTGCGTTGCGTAGCCTACTCGTAGCAAAAACGCGTAGCACGCGTGCTACGCGCCTACGTAACTACGCTTTTTATTTTCAATATACCTAATTACCTACTGTGTGTATTATATACCTACTGAAAAATAAGGACATGTGCTAGTAAATATGCTGTTTGTTTGAGCTTACTGACTACATACACTACCCATATACCTACGAACGAACATTGGAAATAATGAACAGACATAGCTTCAAAAATGTTTCATGAATGAAAACTATAATCTATTTTCCTTTTCTAACTAAAATCATTAGGGCCAACATTACAGAATTTTAAAATTCTGAAAAAGTGATTCTCTTCTGATGTTGACCCACGTTCTGATGTTGACCAAAAATATCCGAGTGGATCTAGGTACAACCTTTCTTGGGGACTGTGGTTGACGCGACGGAAGGAGCAACTTGGGAGCAACCGCTCAAATATGCTCGTTCCGTCACTTCAGGGGCCTTATTCACTATGACCAATACAAGCGCGTTACGCAGCACGACAAGACAGCGGCGTGAAATCGCCCTATGCCTATGCCGTATTTCCTATGCCATAAATGTTATTCCTTACGGTGACGTCATACGGTTACGGCAAGGAATCTCCTAAGTCATACAGAATAATGCCCCAGCTCTGCCAGTAATAATAATAGTTGTGTAGGTAGCTACACATACATTTTACTACACATATGTTGAACCACTTAAACCGGTCACTTTGAAAGGATTCGGATATTGCTAAGGTTATCTAATGTCCATTCATCCTTCTAAGGAGTTCGCAGTAAGGCTGTCGCAGGCCACATAGGCCTGCGACAGCCTTACTGCGAACTCCTGTGGACGATTATTGTTACCTACTCGCAGCTGTCTTTCCAGACTAGTACAAGACTCTGAATCGTACGAAAACCTGGACCAGTTGGAGCTGACTCAGGCACCAGAAGAGGACGAGGTTCTGAAGCTATCGCGGCGCCGCAGTTCAATGCGTAAGCTAGTGAGGCAAGCCAGCGTCGTGGACACTCAGAGGGATTCTGACGGAAATATCAACATGGCTTATTGGTTTTAGCTCAATTTAACTCGTCTACTTACGTACCTACCTAAATCTACCTACCTATATATGTTTAGCAATAGTTACATACATACCATACCTAATAGTTTTTTAATAAATACCTATAGTTGAATACTAAGTAGTACCTACTTACGACCTACGACTCCCATGTTTTTACTATAGGTAGGTTTTTATAGGCAGGTAGGTGTCCGTGGTTACAGAAATCAGCCACTGTGTCGTCGTGAGCAATTAAGAATAGAGTAGCTACCTACTTACGTAATCACCTATATCTCAAAGCAAAGGTTATATACCTACCTATGCTAGATTATTACCTTTGGGATTCACAGTCACAACGATTCAACATGCATGCGAAAAACCTGCGAAGCCTGCGAACGTAGAATAGCTGGTCCAGCTGGATCCTCCAACGGCTCAAAACACCGGGATCGAAAATGACCAAATCAATCTATACTAATATTTTATAGAGGAAATATTTGATTGTTTGTTTGTTTGTTTGCATTGAATAGGCTCCGAAACTACTGAACCGATTAGAAAAATTCTTTCACTGTTGGGAAGCTACACTATTCCCGGGAGACATAGGCTATATTATATTTCCATAAAAATTAGGGATCCTTACGTTAACTCCAATAATGTAAGGTGTAAAAAATTTCCTAAAATATTCTTAAAACATCGAGTGCGCTCCAAAATCTATTGATGACAGAATAAAATAATGTACTACAACTTTGCAGAACACATCATTATTTACAAAAAGTGTCGCGACAGCATACCTACCTATGTCTAACTATTATAGTTATGCCACAATAAGATTTTTTTAAATTTTAAATTTTAATGGAAATGCCGCAGATAGAAAAAGCTCTTTATTTGTATCTTGGTATTAATCTTTATCAAAATAAATTACTTCATATTCAAGACTGCTTCAATACCTTTATAAAACTCTTTGAATTATTCAATTCGGACATTCCATTCGAAAGATACTGGACCGATTAGAAAAATTCTTACACCTTTGGGAAGCTACATTATCCTCGCGTGACAATTAGGTATATTTTCAAAACATTCGGAATTTTAACTAAAACCCAAGGTATAAAAAAATTACCTAAAAATTCCTTACCTAACCAATTTATGTTAAATACCCGTGCGAAGCCGAGGCGAGCCACTAGTATATAATAAAGCAACACAGAACTTAACGTGGTTTTTACGCAAAATGGCAATGTGGCAAATGCACAAAAACAGTGCGACGCCAATAAAAAAAAAAAAAAAAATTTAACGTGGAGTCGGCTGGCCCCTGTCAAAGTGTCATCCACTTTTTTTTTGTAACTAAAAACATGCTAAAAACACTTTTTTTTGCTTTTCTGTTCTGAGCAGACATAAAGCATAAAACAGAAAAGCAAACACAATATATCATTTGTGAGAAAGAGACAAAAACCAAAAGCTTAAATTCGGCAGTTATATTGGTGTTCATGGGAAACTCCATGTTACGATCAGTGTTTCCACTGAGATATCTCTTTTTCTGGGAAAAATCCAAAAATAGGGCCCGTATATTCCGTAGCCTTACTCAAGCACTGATCCGTACTCAAGCATAGCTTTTTGTATGAAAATCTCTACTCAAATCTATGCTTGAGTAACGATTTCTGTCTCGGAATACGGGCCTAGGAGTGGGTACTGCTTCATACTTCATACTAAATAAAACTCTGTTGTTTGCCACTTACTAAATTAATAGTTCACCCCGAACTGAAATCTTGCAATGTTTCCCTACGCACCATACCTACGTAAAACGATTATTCTGAATCCATCTAACTAAATTTTTTTTTCGGGAGTTAGTTCTTGGAACAAACAAAGTTAGATGGAAGGAACGAACGCTGGTTGGTTTGGTTTGGTTGTGGTTTGTGGTTGCTGTGGCGGGTTGATGCGATGCAAATGTGATGTGCTATGCTAGATAGCCTAACATTTTCGTATTCTCGCTCGTAGCGTTTGTATGTAGGGTATCTTCTCGTAGTTTCTTTGTAAAAATAATTAGGTATAATCAATTCAATTGTTAAAAAACTGTTTTCATTTCAAAATGATTTGTTTGAACAGAGAGCTTCTGTTTGGTATATTTCTGATCGGTGCGCTAGCAGCAGTGCTCGGCCACCAGCATACCCATTCTCATGGAGGAGATGAAAATCCCGCGTTCAAGTATTCTAAAAGTGCAAACGAACAACACAAAGCAAGTAAAGTGGTTGAACCAGACTACGATTTGTACGTCAGTGCATTGAGTTCTACACTTTTTATTAGTATAGTGCCATTCTTTATACTATTTTTCATTCCGGTTGACGGCTCCGTTGAGAAACAGCCGTTGTTGAAGATCCTATTGTCGTTCGCTTCTGGCGGCCTGCTCGGCGACGCTTTTCTGCATCTGATCCCGCACGCGCTCTCGAGCGGCGGCGAGGCAGGCCACAGCCACAGTCACTCGCATGAGAGCGGACAACATGTGCCACATGACACAACTGTTGGTCTAGGAGTCCTCGGTGGCATCATCATATTTTTAGTAGTGGAAAAAACTGTAAGATTGTTCAGTGGAGGACATGGACATTCCCACGGAACAGACAAGAAAACCGATGAAAAATCAAAAAAGAAAAACAAAGACAAGAAACAACAAGATATTAAAATTGCCGGATATCTGAACCTTGCAGCAGATTTCACTCATAACTTCACTGATGGTCTTGCTATCGGAGCTTCTTTCATTGCTGGACAAAATATTGGCTATATTACTACAGTGACAATTCTGCTGCATGAGATCCCACATGAAATTGGAGATTTTGCCATCCTGGTGCAGTCAGGGTGTTCAAGAAGAAAGGCTATGCTACTTCAGCTACTTACAGCATTTGGAGCTGTTTCTGGGACAGTGTTGTCCATTTATCTGCGAGGTGCTAGTGAGGGTCTTGTCTCAACCCTTATTTTGCCTTTCACTGCAGGTGGATTTATTTACATTGCTACTGTTTCGGTGATCCCAGAGTTGTTAGAAGGATCAACCAAACTATCACAATCAATAAAAGAAATTGTTGCTCTTTTAGCAGGCGTATACATGATGGTACTTATTGCACAATATGAATAACTGTTTAAATATAAAATAAGATATTGTTCCATTAAATGTTTATTACAATCATCACAAGTGAATACTTTTCTAGTATTGGATAGTTTCTTCATTTCTGTTTGCCACACCTAAACTATTATTAATTGATGTACTAGGTAATAACTTTTCAAATTAAAAGGGAATTTCTCATTTAGGATAAAAGTACTGAAAATTTGTGATGTTACAACGGACTCCAGCTCAATAATTATATTCAATGGATGCAATTAAGTTTTATTAGTGAGTATATCAAACAAATAAGTTTAGTATAGGTAGTTTTCAAATGAGCAAATTGTCTTCTTTTAAACAAAACTCTGAAAAATTAATTTGTAGTGCTCTTATTTTATAAACAACAATGGTAATAATAAAACAATTTGCTTGAGAATAGCTTGTTTATTTCTTAGAGTTTACTTCTTCTTGGATACACCCACAGTCCTGCCTCTCCTGCCAGTAGTCTTTGTGTGCTGACCACGCACACGTAGACCCCAGTAGTGACGCATGCCCCTGTGAGCACGAATCTTCTTTAGCCTTTCCAAATCCTCACGGAGCTTCGAGTCCAAGTTAGAGGATGTCAGCTGGCTGTATTTACCATCAACAATATCCTTCTGTCTGTTGAGGAACCAGTCTGGAATTTTGTATTGCCTGGGGTTTGACATAATCGTCACAATTTTTTCTACCTGTAAATAATATAAAGAGTATAAATTTGAATGGATATGCATGCACATCTTGATTATGATTTAAATATTAGTAAGAATATACCAATTGAAAAAGTTTGTTGTGATGGAATGTAAACAAAGCCTTTAGAAGCTGTTCAATCTGTGAAAGGCTCGAATTTCAGTATCCAAATAGTAATACCATGTTCTTCAATTATTATATCTACGGCTAAGCAAGTCAAAACAACATAGGTAGGTACCTCTTCTTCGGTGCATTCTCCAGCACGCTTGTCCAAGTCAATGTCTGCCTTTTTCAGGACTATGTTGGAGTATCTGCGACCGACTCCCTTGATAGCAGTCATGGCAAACATAACTTTGCGTTTGCCATCGATATTTGTGTTCATAATACGAAGAATGTGTTGAAACTTTTCTGGGATAACCAACGACTGAAACAAATTATCCTTGTTACCGGTATACTGAAATATTCACAGTAATATCACACAACATTTAGCTACAGCACATGTGACTAACAGAAACAATGATTTAGAACATGATTAGGTAAATATAATATGATTTATGTACCATTTTGGCGATTTGCTCAACCAAACGATTCGCACACAACACCGATAAAACTTCAAAAGACCGATTTATTTTTTATTTTTTACTGGTCTGACAGTACTAAAGACTTGTAATGAGTGACGTTCGTGACAGTTTGTTCACAGAAAAAAAAATCTTTCTTCTTCTTCATTCATCCAAAAATGAACCTCGAAATGAACAGCATAGCACTAACCTCGAAAGAATACATACAAATTCCTTGGCATTAGCGAAGTTTTTCATCAATAACATACAAGACGTGAAAAAAGTGACACAAAGAAACGGCCTTCCCTAGATATACCATACCATTAGTACCATAGTAGGTACCATTTTTTCAAAAATGAACAGCATTGTGTTGATGGATCTAGCCAGAGGGCAGCACTGCTGCCTGACTGGCTTGAGTGCTTGAGTCAACTTTCTTTTTTTTCTTTCATTTTCAGCGCTGCCACACATAGGTGTTCGGTGCTGCCACATCTCCTGATTTCCCAGGAGATCTTCTGATTTTGCCATTTCCTGATTTCCAACGATGTCTGTCTATTTATGTCTGACCGGGCCGGGAGCTCGTAGGTGGAGAGAATATTATTATCAAAATCAAAAAATGGTTTAAAAAATTATTGTCCTTTGCGTGTCACACACGCTCAGACAAGCGTAGCGCAGTAGAAGTAAACTTCTAAAATCAACAACATCAGATGGACGAAGAGCTTAAAAACCTAAGATCTCCTGATTTTTATAATTTACTAGCAGCGCCTCGCGGTTTCACCCGCGTAATTCCCGTTCCCGTGGGAATTCCGGGATAAAATATAGCCTATGTTCATCAGGGATAATGTAGGATTCTAATGGTAAAAGAATTTTTTTAATCGGTCCAGTAGTTTCGGAGCCTATTCAATTCATACAAACAAACAAACAAACAAAAAATCAAACCTTTCCTCTTTATAATATTTGTATAGATTTGTATAGATTATCCTATTTTTTTCGCAAACGTCTCAATTTTTGATTTTTTAATCTATGTTGCGGCAACACTATTCCATTTTATGAATGTTCTCTTCTCTTCCGTCGTGTGCCGGTTTATAAATTTTTCGTTTGCAATTTTATCATTTTAGCTTGGGTTTATTGTAAGAATAGCGAACAAAATGCATTCAGAAACTACACTAGCACTTATACAAATACTGGAAAAGACAATATCACCAGGTAAGAGGCAGCATTTCCTTGTAATCCTTGATTTGATGGCGTTTTATTTTAGATGTCAACCGACTTTAGCTGAAACTTGTCTGTTACAAAATATATTTAGTATTTGGAACTGTTTCAATAATTAACTTACCGATAAAACAAGGGTAGCGTGGAACATTAAAACGCAAGGCAATCAAGGATTCCTTGTTTAGTGAGCAACTTCTGGTAGGCTATCATTTTGAGCGCTTACTTTTTGAAGAACAGGACGTGTTTGCTTTTGTAAGGAATCAGCTATGAATCATTGCCACTTATTTTGTTTTTATTCCTTTACTTGTACTTCATCATTTCATGCTGTTCACTTCTAGAGCCTTTGTAAGTTTTTTTAAGGTTATGATTTTCATTGCTCTTCAGTCTGTTTGAAATGTATGTCACAAATTTGCCAATAAGAATTGTTTATTTGCTATAATGTTGCTGTTCATATGTATAACTAGGTCTATTTCATATCTTTCATGCCTAAGTTGACTTTTGCACTTGGCCTTACAGTTGCCAGAAACTTCTACAAGTCAAGATGTTTACTAAAGTCAAATATAACAGATTATATAGATACTCAATATATTTATTGCTTTCATATGTTTTATACTTGAATTTTACATAGGTTTTGGGTGTAAGTAGGTATCGCATGGACCCTGCTAAGGGTATACTTATGAAATAGATGAATTAAACTTATGTTATCTAATCCATTTTAGATCGAAATGAATTGGAAGCAGCAGAACGATACCTTGACCATGCAGCAAGTACAAACTTCACAACATTCATTAAAATGTTGTCTGATGTGTTGGTGGCGGGCGGCAACAGCCAAGTGGCCAGGATGGCTGCTGGGTTACAGTTAAAAAACCACCTGACATCAAAAGATCCAACACTGAAGCTACAATATCAACAGAGGTGGCTGGCTCTTCCCGAAGATATTAGACTGTATATCAAAAATAATGTTAGTATGTTCGTCAAGGTGCATGGGTTCTTACTTATAAAACAAGACTAGAATTGCTTAGGAATCGTAGAAACAAGCATCAAGTTATATTCTATGTATTATGTATCTTATTATTTATGTATCTGGTCCAGTGTAGCATTGCTATTCTGTGCGAGAATGCAGTCAGTGTCTTGGGTACGCTACGGATTGGTTTGAGTCAGTTGAGCTATCTTTAAATCGTTTACAGCATGCTTAGTGTGTTCGTTTTCAATAATACTAGAAAGCTCAACTGTTTCACGGTATTTTGTAAATACTGTTTTATTATTTGTTGTAGATATTAGCAGCAATAGGCACAGAGAATAGCCGACCCAGTTCAGCAGCCCAGTGTGTCGCGTATGTGGCTGTAGCAGAGCTTCCTGTGGGACAATGGAATGGTCTCATACCAATCCTTGTAGAAAATGTTTGCAGTTTGCAAAGTACAGAGCTGAAGAAAGAAGCCACACTTGAAGCTATTGGTAATATATTTTTCATCCCACCATCTCGGAAAGAGTATTTATACTACTCCTGCTTGGAAAGTACCTTGATACTTTATCAAATTTACGGTAGAAAGTACGTCATTGCATATCGAACAAATATGCGGGGAGAAAACGCATCTGAGCGGGAGAGAAAAGTGTATGAAAATCCATTTCTTATGTGGTTTTTCTTTTTTAATTTTTTTTAAGACTATGCGCCGGTAACCTAAATATCAAAAGCCAAAAAGTTTTTACTGTGAGTTTTTATCTCCAAGTTCGCAAAATGACACTGGCCACTAGCTGTGTGTTGGATGGTGTCGGGCTGGCAGTGCGACCCTGCGGTGGCAGGATAAACAATTTGAAAAAAGAACATGTGAAAATTGCAGACGCCATTGGCCCCATTTTCAATTTGTGTGTTGTTTGAGGATTCAGTTTTAGTTTTTTATTTTCCTCGTAGGTGTAGTATAAAGCACTATGTATCACTCGAGAGAAAGTGCGATTCCCGATCTCTGGTGTTTTAAAGCCCTCGCCTACGGCTCGGGCTTCAAACGTCACCCTCGACGGTAATCGGTCACTTTCTCCTCTCGGTGAACAATGTACTATTTTGCTCTTCAATATCTGAGTGCAAAAGCCGTTTTTATTCTGTAGAGGATAAAGTAAATTGAATTTAGAACATCGTGTGCACTAAGTTTGTGAATTAAAAAAAACATTAAACCTATTTACTGCTACCTCTATGGTGCCGAATATATCATACAACTTTTTTTTTATTTGTTAAAAACTCGACTTGGAACCTTCTTGGTGTTCTTTTTTCAATTTGCTAGTCATTTCCTCGCTGAGGTGGAATGAAAAGTTACGTGTTGCACTCGAGTGCAAAGATTTTTCACCTCGTGCTCTTTTGATTCCCTCGCTAACGCTCAGGATTCTAATTTTAGCATCCTTCGCTTGCTCGGTCATCATAATTGAACACGCGGTTAAAAAGCAACTTTGCACTCTTGTATAACAAATAACTATTACATCCCTCATATTCGGTAAGTAGGTCCTTATTACCCCCAAATGGGGCTTGTAGGTGACCAATTAGTGCTCTAGGGTAATAATGTAGCTAGAATAACCCTAGGGCGGTAAGTAATTAAAAAAAAAACACTTCACTCTTTCAAAAAGTTTGCGTACATCTAACCATCATACTGGCAATAGACATCATGCATTCAGCCCAATGACAAAAGAGGTCGCTTCGCTATTCAGTCTTGTCTTCATATGAGTATAATAGTCATCAATTTTAAATATCGAACGGAGAAGCTCAATTTCGTTCTTGAAAAAAAAATGAAAAATGGCGGGAATAGAAAACTTTTACTTTTAAATATTGTTTGTTTTTGGGATTTTTTTATAATTACGTGCTGATTAGGAAAAAAACATGAGTTCTGCAAGTGCTGAAGATATAAGCTGCACTCCCGATTCAATGAAAATGGAAGCTGAAGCAACAATTAACAATATTTTATTCTTGTAATGCCGGTTTTTTTCTACTTACCTCACAATCGAGATGTAAAGCAGAGTAGTTAGCTCGGGTGTAAGCTCGAACTATTGCACCCTCAAACTAAATATCTCGGGCTGCAATTGATGCCTTACAGCCCTCGGCTACTAATCTACTATACTTCAGAGTCATCATTGGCTTCTGTGCCACTATGTACAGAATGTTATCATATTAATTCATGCTATAAACTAATGATCACAACCCTTGCTGTAAACTAAGCTTCAACTGGTCATTGACCTTTCAAAGGATTGATTGTGACAGATTCTTCTGGTATAAGTTAATTAAGAAATCATTGTTTATCCTACTAGGATACATCTGCCAAGATATTGATGCTGAGGTTCTGACTGAGCAAAGTAACCCAATACTCACTGCCATCATACATGGGATGAGGTCAACTGAGCCCAGCAATCACGTCCGCCTTGCTGCCACACAGGCCTTGCTAAACTCTCTTGAGTTCACCAAAGCTAACTTTGACAAAGACAATGAGAGGAATTTTATCATGGAAGTTGTTTGCGAAGCCACACAGTCTACTGATATGAGGATAAGTGTAGCTGCACTTCAGTGCTTAGTAAGTGAACTATTGTCAATACATTTATTTTAGCAACTGTGTGTAAGTAGATCCATAACTGTAATGATGAAAGGTGTGCACATTTATACGTTTTTTTTATATGCACGGACTCTTAACACAACGCCTTCTAGTCCCAAACTAAGCAAAGCTTGTACTATGAAAACTAGATGGCTGATAGAATACATACATACATTTTTTTTTGCAAATACATACTGTTAATATATAGAAACACCCAGACACAGAATAAACATCTATGTTTACAACACACAAATGTTTGTTCCCGGTGGGGATCGAACCCACGACCCACAGCACGGAAGGCATAGCACTACTACCGACTGAGCCATGACGCCTGTCAATTAACATTGTTTAATTGATGTAAATGTCTAGAGTGTCAGTGTGAGTTTCAACTTACACTGCATAACATTTTTACAATCAATTTCGTGGTTTGCTGATTCTTCTATGTTTGATTATGACAACTCACTTTATTGTGTTGAAAACTCACCACTTACCTACTTTGTGTGTGCACAGAATGCTAATGGTATCTAAGTTGACATTACTATTTCCAGGTAAAAATACTTTCCCTTTACTACCAATACATGGAGCCTTATATGGGACAGGCATTATTCCCAATCACCCTTGAGGCCATGAAGTCTGATGTAGATGACATCTCTCTGCAAGGCATTGAGTTCTGGTCTAATGTGAGCGATGAGGAAATTGACCTAGCCATTGAAGTGGTAGAAGCTACAGAGGCAGGTATGTCTATATGTATAAAACAATGGGATTGTGTAATTTTATTTATTGGGTTTCAATAGTACATTATGCAACTACTGAATAAAAGACGGATTTAAAGCGAGAGCCCTAGATGAATTACGAGCAAGTGAAGGATTCTAACGACTGAATCACGCCCGTAGGGAGTGATTCATGATGATTGAATCACGAGCTTAGCGAGTGATTCAAGTGTTAGAATCCTGAACGACGTGAGTGGTTCATGGCTCTCGGTATAAATTATCCGTTTTATTCAAGAGTTGCATACTATACTTTATACCATGACTACTAGAAAAAGAAAGATTGGAGGTTGTATAGCCAATGTTATACAACCTCCTTGCGCAAAAACAATAATTAGATAAAGGTCAAATATATAAGTGTGTTCTAAATTCAAACACCAAAACAGTGACTAAAAGTGCTTTTTATTCACTGTTTTCAGTAAATAAAATAAGCTTTTTAGAAGGGGAATGGTATAAAATAATCTTTCAACCATACCACAGGTCGACCACCAACCAGAACATCGCGATTTTATGCAAAGGGTGCACTCCAATACCTAGCTCCAGAGCTTATGAGAAAACTTACCAAACAAGACGATACTGATGATGAACTGGATTGGAATCCATCCAAGGCTGCATCGGTCTGCCTCATGCTTCTCTCTAACTGCTGCGAGGATGAAATCGTGCCTCATGTACTACCATTCATTAACACAAACATTAAGAACGAAAACTGGCGGTACAGGGAAGCCGCATTGATGGCATTCGGTTCCATCCTGGGTGGATTGGAAGTAAACACTCTAAAGCCACTCGTGGAGAAGGCAATGCCGACTCTTATCGAAGCCATGTACGACTCGAGCGTCGCCGTGCGAGATACCGCCGCCTGGACATTCGGAAGAATATGCGAAATCGTCCCTGAAGCTGCTATCAATGAAACATACTTGAAGCCGTTGCTGGAAAGTCTCGTGAATGGCTTAAAGGCGGAGCCGCGCGTCGCGGCTAACGTGTGCTGGGCGTTCACCGGTCTGGCGGAAGCAGCCTACGAGGCGGCCGAATGCGACGAGACTAACCAGCCTAGGACCTATTGCATGTCCAACTACTTCGACTTCATCATCCAAAGGCTTCTCGAGACTACCGACCGCCAGGATGCGGCTCAACATAACCTCAGATCGGCGGCTTACGAGGCCCTCATGGAAATGGTCAAAAACTCGCCGACGGATTGCTACGTCACCGTACAGAAGACCACCATGGTGATATTGGAGAGACTGCAGCAAGTGTTGCAGATGGAGAACCACATCTCTAGCCAGGCGGACCGGTCGCAGTTCAACGACCTGCAGAGCCTCCTCTGTGCAACGCTTCAGTCGGTACTGCGCAAGGTCACGCCGGAAGACGCGCCGCAGATCTCCGACGCCATAATGACGGCTCTGCTCACCATGTTTGCCGGCAACGCAGGCAAGGCAGGCGGCGTGCAGGAGGACGCACTCATGGCTGTCTCCACTCTAGTTGAGGTCCTGGGAGACGGCTTCCTAAAGTACATGGACGCCTTCAAACGTTATCTGTACGTGGGACTCAAGAACCATCAGGAGTATCAAGTGTGTATCGCAGCTGTTGGTCTCACTGGCGATATTTGCCGCGCTCTGAAAAATAAGGTACTTAAATAATACATTTTCGATTTGATGAGATCTAATGCTACCGCTACTGTGGTTTTAGTATCTTGAGTGATTTTTTTGTTGCAGGTGCTGCCTTATTGTGATGAGATTATCTTGCTATTGTTAGAAAACCTCGGCGATCCTACGATCCATCGATCGGTAAAGCCGCAGATATTGTCCGTGTTTGGCGATATCGCGTTGAGTATTGGCCCCGAGTTCGCCAAATACTTCGATGTCGTTATGCAGATGTTGCTGCAGGTACTGAAAACATAAATGTTGACTTTGGTTTTATTTTGAGAAGATAGTTTATTTGATAAATCTAATGCTAACCATTGTATTTTATAGGCCAGTAATGCTCAAGTAGATCGTAATGATTATGAAATGGTGGAGTATTTAGGCGAACTTCGAGAAAGCGTACTCGAGGCATATACTGGAATAATTCAAGGGCTGAAGGGACCCAACGGCGAGGCAAGTATTGTAAGAACCTGACATATTTAACCAATATTCGATACATTTTAAATTATTACAATTACAAAAATGAACATTTTTTTTCCCGTCTGAAGAAAGAATCCGCATTCAATATGGTTAGGTAGAGTGTTATGTTCCCTACTGCACTAAGAATCCAGGTAAGATTTCTGTACCAATACAAGCGATACCAAACCAAGCACAGAAATCATTGTCCAAGAATAGATACCGTTGTCGCTTGTTCCCCTCTCCCTTCTTTCTTATGCTTTGGGACCTTATGCTCAATTTGGTAGAGATTTTACTTTTGACGTCGAAAACTCGGTTCATGAGCGAGTGAAAAAAGCAATGGCTATTATTTTTATTTTATTTGCACTTATCGTCAGAAGCACATTACTTCACTTCACAGAACTTCAGAAGCTGTTTACCAGAGTGCATAATATTATTCCAGATTCTGACGGACGTTGCGCTGGTGGAGCCGCACGTGCCTGCAATTGTCAACTTCATGATCCAAGTGGCTTCCGAGCCGGAACGTACGGACGGTCACATGTCTGTGATCGCTGGACTAGTCGGCGACCTCTGCACTGTGTTTGGGCATCGAGTGCTTCCATACTTGGAAACAAGGCACATCCTGGATTTGCTGCAATCCGCTCGCCGCTCGCGAACCCCGAGAACAAAGACGCTCGCCAACTGGGCTACGAAGGAGATCCGTAAACTCAAGCAGACCCCCGCGCTCGATGCAACCAGCTGGTAAGATAACTTTTCAACATGGATCAAAAGATTTCGTCTATTTTTTTATTGTCTGCTGTAGACATGATGCTTGCCTAGGCAATAAGCTCTGCAAACTCAAACAAGCCAAGGCACTTGTTGCAACCAACTGGTAAAATAACCTCTACAATTGAATCAAAAGACTTCCCCTTTCTAGTAAAAATACATGAAAGTATCAGGAAAACCCTACAAAGACCTGCATAAAGTTTTGAAAGATAACGATTCAGTATGATGCACATTGGTCCTTCCACTGTTGATCACATTAAGGCAGGTGATTGTCTTTGTAAATTAAATGTAAGTAAACCTTGTTTGATTTATATTTTCAGATTTGGATGATCACACTGCCACAGTGAAGTTACGCGCCTCCTACGACCTTGCTGCGGGTAAAATCAATTACTGTATTGGCAGGCATACTGTGTCCATTACTCAAGTCGTTAGGTGCATTAGTTAAAGCTCTTTTTGTTTGAATATTATTTATAAAGGATTATTAGCCTTTTCAATGATATTGTTATAATATAATGAGCATTATTTCTTATCAATAGCGTCATTACTATGTTTTCATTCCTTTAATGCATTATTGCAACTTATCTGTACACTAAATCAGTAATAGTAAAATGCGTACATTGAGGTAAGCAAGTTACTAAAATATTACTTATTAGGTACTATTGTATTGTAGTAGTCAAACTTCAACTCTAGAATCATTGAAATGGATTGCTTACAATATTATATAAAATATTCCTTCTGGAAGATGTACCTATTAGAAACTTTTAACATTTAGAAACACCAATGTTTATTTCAATTGCTTATTATAGAAGGCAATAATAAGTAAGGCTTTTTGTAGTAATCACAAAGTGGTTGGAGCTAAAAACTAAACTGTGCACTTAGCGCAGCATTATCTAAATTATGCCTGACCATTATCTTTCCATAATGATATCTTAAAGTTAGCATTTTTCCTATTTGGTATTATAAATACAGACAGTGGCTGTGGTATGTTTACTTATTGAGATAGTGTGAGAGTATGCAAGTGAGCCGGAGTGAATGCGGACGAATGTTATTATAAGGCATGCACATATGCAAGGGATTATGAATTTTATAAATTATTATTACTTTTGTAAGAAGTGCGACAGACATTGTGAATGGTTTGGAATGCTTGCGGATTTATGGATGATTTAATGGAAATGACAGGTATTTTTTAAAACTTAGGCATGACTCAAACTGTTTTGAAAGTTTGGTATGTATATTGTATGATGAGGATGCTCTTTATCAGTGTAGTTTGGGAGATCGAAGGACGCCATATTGGTGTTTATCATTTTCTGTTCATCACAATCGCAAAAAAGTCCAAATAGGTATTTGATCAAAATTACCTGCTATACACAAATTTAAGTGAATATAATAAAGTGTTCAACCAAATTTTATAAAATGTTCTTGAACCTAATTAGCAATGGATAAAGGTACTTAGAGGATTTCACAAACATAATAATATGCTAGTCTTGATGCTACCCGACGTTGTGATGAATAAATAATTGTACCTATCCTTTAGAACTCAATATCACAATTTGTATGTACATAAATGTAATTAATTACCGTACTCTATCAGATTCCGGTGGCGATCGAACAGGAATCCTAGCTAAATTCATTGAATCCATTTTAAAAGTATTTTCTCCACATTGAAAACGTTTTTGTTACGTCGTGAATCTCTACTAATTACCCTACTTCGTTAAATAGTGTTCACTTGTTTATCCACACTTATTTTTTATAATCCCTGAGGCTCAGGGCACCTGGGCAGATTTTAATGTCTTTTTCGGCCGAAAACTCGTTTCACGCACTTACCGGTGAAACCATTTTTAAAATCTCTGCTGAACTGAGCCTATCGTCCCTTGCTCAAGAATATGGAGTAGGTACCCACCTACCAAAACAATTGTTTGTGTTAAAAAGTACTCTATCTACCTATATCGGTGTGAACAATAGGTACATAATCTTCGAAAATTACTGCAGAATCTGTACATTGTTCACAAAAATTAAGGTTGTCGATTTTGATCCCGACCCTCTTATCACACTGCATTTTCGTGGTCACAATAATCCCTTCCATGTACCTACCTACCTACAATAGGTATTACTTATACGTAACATACGTAGGTAGTATGTATGTTATTTACGTAATATGTATGTTATGTAATAAGTAATATTGTAGGTAGGTACTCGTTATTTATTTCAGAAATATAGTGGTTTGTTTAGCCAGCAGTAACACGAACGATGTTAGGACTATGTACCTACCTACACCACAAATGGGGGTTTCATTATTTTTGTATAAAACGTATACCTGTACATATACGTATGTTACCATTGATTTTATTTATTTATCATTTTACTTACATTTATTAAGTTCCGTATGGTGCAGTGCTGTACTACCAGTGCACGTCCTAATGACTTATTTAGAAGAGCTCTCCAGTAAAAAATATAAAGAAAACCTACTTATGTGGTGAACTTCCTATCAACATTGTTGATATTCTGCTGTGTAGTCCTAAGTTAACATAAGACACATCAAAAGACGGTCTATTTTAAGTTTAAAAGATGTTGATAATTTATTAAATAAATCATCATGACATTTAAATAAGGAGAGCCAATTATGGTCCAACTAGTCGCCAACCTTTCCATACAAACTTGGTAGGGTAACTACATCACTGTTTGACGTTGACCAACCAAAACTAAGGATTAGGTATATCAATTTATCTCGTCATAACTAATCCTTATTTTTGGTTGGTCAACGTCAAACAGTGGAGTAGTTACCCTTCCACGTTTGTATGGAAAAGTGGGCGACTAGTTGTACTTTAAGTATTTAGCTTTTTGGCGGATTCAAATTGGATAAGTAATTAAAGCTCAGTGCCTTTTGTACGATATAGTTATCTTAAAATTAAACCTAAACTTTTTTGTTGTTAACAGTGTAAAATCAATGCTGGTGGAAAACGTGCGACGGAAGCTTATTAGACACTAAAAATTTGCACAGCTATGGCGATGCGTGTATAGTATTGGAGTTTCGTAAGGAGATGAATGGTGTAAGGCGTAAGTGTTGTTTGTTGTAATACGAGTGTCTGCTAGTCTGAGCATCACTGACAGGAATGATGTTTGCGAGAATTATGCAAGATTTTCTATGAAGTGTGTCCTTTATTCTAACTATTTGTGTTTGCATAAATAGATTTTTTATTTTTGTATAAAATTCAGTTTGATCTATGATTCTAAATAACGTGATGTAGGTACTTATAGGTATGATAGGAGAATGTAAGAGGACTGGTGCCATGTCATGAAAGGTTCTGATTAGAATCGAGGGCATAAAGAGTCAATGAATACCACCCACTTTTCCTGCGCGAAAATATATAACTTTTCAGTTATTTTTTTACGCCTTGTATCTATTACTACTTTTTTCAATTTAAACTTCGATCCTGTAAACTGTTCTATGATAAATAAACATTTTAGAGGTTAATCTTGGCATTTTATTATGTAGGTACCTACCTTCCTACCTAAATAATTGATCGAGTGAGCGAAGCGAACGAAGATCTTAGTGACAACTTGGGCAAAAATGCTTTGTATGTTTGTTCTTAGAGATCTTTTGAACCGCTTATCCGATCTTCACAGAATTTGGTAGGTATACGGATAGTACTCTTAAGTTTTACTGGTTTGTTAAATGAAGTAAATCGGTCGAGGGGTCGTGAAGTTGTGAGGGTCCAAAGAGAATAAGTCGTACAAAAATATCAAGTGGGGTGTCATATGGTAGGGTTTTGTTTAGACATTCCAAAACCGTTTTTATTTTTATTCTAGGTGGTCTAATAGTTTAAGGGCCGGTTTCATCATACTCTGTTAGTTAAACTAACAGCTTGTTAGCCATTTATCGGACTGTTAAGGTCGTTTTGTGTTTCACCATGCCCTATCCAAGGATTATGTTCACTAACAGACTATTAAATCTAAATAAATTAAATAAATAACACAGGATTTAGATGTCAATATGGACGCAGCGTACGATATAATTTTTGAAGGAGAGAATGTTGTTGAAGTAATTGATCATTTGGAGAACGTTTTACGCTGTCCCAGAATAAAATTATAAAAACATTTTTGAACGCGATGATCTGTATTTTTAATTTCCACAACACTTCTGTGTTGCGAAACAAGTTGTATCAATATCTCCTTTTCATTTGCCGTGATTTGGCGCGCGTATTTTATAATTTTTCAACATGTTGGAAAACAAAATGCAAAAACGAAACCTCAAAACCAAAACAAACATCACGAGAAAATCAAAAGACGAGCCACCCCGCCACCATATAAACCAGTTAAACAAAAATACATCTGCTTGCGTTTTATTTAAGCAGCGTTGAACGTCATTTTAATTTAGTCGCTGTACCTACGTTAAAATTTACTTAGCGGTTGATTTAGTACCCAATCCTTTGTCAATTTTGTTTCGTGGGACGTAAAATACCTCAATACTTTAACATTCTTATAATTTTGAAGCCCGATTACATAACACTCTGTTAGCAAGACTTTGATGAAACTGGACTCTAAAGGTTAGACCGCACTAGGGCGGAACTGCACTGCAGCGGAGCGACGCGACAGTTAGCTTCAATATTTTTTCCAAGTAAACGTACTAGCCATACCGCACTACGCGGCAACGGTACTGCACTGCAGCGGAGCGTCGCGACAGAGATGGGCAACTAGGCGCTCGCGTCGCGCAGTTCCGCTGCCGCTTAGTGCGTTATAGTAAGCGGCGCGTCCGCGACACTTGCGAGGCATCCATCTATATTATACTAGCTGTAGCACCCGCGGCTTTGCCCGCGTGGTAGGTACTCAGTAATAAAGCAACACATAAACTATGCTTCCCGTTGACTTTATAGCGAGATCTTAAGTAGGTACCTACTACCTACTTACCTACCTACCCACTTAGCTACTTCTTTAAATGTGGCTTCAGAGGCTGGTATTTTTTACCTAGGTACGCTATCTCCCTTCCTACCTACACCTTTCGTAGGTATTTTATTTTTTTGTAAGGACATGCTAGGTACTTACCTAAGCTTGAAACAAACCAATTTTTCCATACAAACTTTAACAACTAATAGCACAGCGAATTAGTGTTGAGCTAGTTTTTTTAAATACAGTTCTTATTTATTTAGTTTGATGAATATAGGTACATGCCAATTTTGGTATTTATAACTTCAAGGAATACGATTCTGCATACTAACGTTTAGGCCCAGTTTGACCCAGTCAGGGGTTAAATTTGTTTAAATCCCGTCTTAGCGGGTGCCTATGCCATATAAAGAAAGTACATTCCAAATTTTAGCCCTAACTTTAGCGGAATGTGATAGGTAAGTCAGGTCCCTCTTCTTTTATATATATATATATATATACCGTTCACACCAATTTCATCCATCGCATTCAGTGGTTGCCAACCGACTGAGAGATAAAATGCCGCGCTGCTGCAGTTCTAGTGCGTTATACCCATGAACCTAGGAATCTACCGAACTACATTGAAAACGACGCGCCGCGCCGCGCCGCTCCGCTGCAGTGCAGTTCCGCCATAGTGCGGTCTAACCTTAAGTGGTATCGATTTCATTGGCGCCATTTAGTTTTTTTTGTTCTACATAGTTATGACAGATTATACAGATTGAAACCTTTTAAGAAGCTGAATTATTTTGAACCATAATATCATTTCTTCAGCCAACGGTACGGTGTATCATTATTCACGAACGAATAGAATATGAGTTTTGACATTTTTTGAAACAACTTAGAGCACTTTTATTAGTATTAGTATTTAGTTTTTCATGTATTATTGTGAGTATTGTTGTTTAATTTTGGTGGAATTTTAACCAATAATACTTAGGTCGTAATAGAAAGTGTGAGCGTTGGAATAAATGTCTGTAAAGTGGTTTTCCTGAATGTGAAAATTCGTTTCAGGTTTTGAAGAGAAAATCCACCTTTTTCTCTTCAAAACAAACGACAGCCGACTTGACTTATTATATTAATTCAAATTCATCATTTGACACTGGCAAAATTTGTGTGTCGAAATGACGGACAAAGGCCATTAATTTAGGAGAAGAAGAAGTAGAACGAATACCTAGAGTCCTTTTCATGAAAGAAGTCGCGCGGAAATTTCCGGAACTAAATTTTAAAACTAAATTTTAAATTAGTTGTCAGGTGCTGTTAATGTGTTCGGATGCTAGTGCGTTTTTATTTGGTTTCTGTGATCAAAGTCTTGTTTTCAATGCCTAAAGTTGTTAAAAGTGCTGCCCGAGAAATAATAGGTACTTAAGGTCGACTACAGCGCCGCGTCTGCGGGACTTCTTTCATGGAAAGGACTTCTACCTCTCTCTCTAACTAACATAACCTAAGTTGATTTCATTTCATAATCATTCATTCATTCCATTCATTTCATTTTCATTTCTTGTTCAGCAAGCGACTCGAAGCGAGTGTGGTGTGGGTCTAGATTAATATATTTGAATTTAATATTTTTGACTAAAATTGTGGTGTAAATCTTTACTGTAAATCTGTGTTAACTTCTATTGAAATATCTATAGAAAGTACCTAGTTTTATTTAGCTCAAAACAATGAAGCCGCAGTACAAAATAGGTAAGAAAGTTTTTATCAACCTAACATACTTGCTATACTTATCTGTATCGTCATAAAAACTATAAAAAGTTATTGAATCTCAGAAATTGAAAAGTAAACAGTCATTATCTAGGAGGTAGTAAGTAGGTGGAAAGGTACTGAATTTTAATATCATTTCTAGCTATGAATTATGGTTATTTTTTACCATGCGTCCTTGTGAAATTCGAACCGGGCATTGATAGGCATGACCGTCGGACCATCCATAGCCGGCTTACAGATCTCATTCAAAAATAAACGCACGGTCAAATTTGCTACCAAATTTGCTTCAATCTAACATAGTAGGTACCTACCTACCTTCCTATACCTACAGACTTATTTGCGATAAAAATGTTGGTTATTCACAGCTGATGAGAAGCTTGCTGAGCTGGGCCGCAATGAAATCATGCTGGCAGAGAAGGAAATGCCCGGACTGATGGCGTGCCGTCGCAAGTACGCCCCCGGCAAGATCCTGAAAGGTGCCAGAATAGCTGGAAGCCTACACATGACTGTCCAAACAGCAGTGCTTATTGAAACCCTCATTGAATTAGGTGCAGAAGTGAGTATTGGATACATTATATGTATTAGGAAGTGTAGGATGTAACATCATGTCATCTTTTAGAAGTTCACTGCTTGATATAGGCTCTTATTGAGTAATGTCCATATTCTTAGTTATTGCATTGAATAATCCTTGACTTGACTCGATCAAAGTAGGTATATATTTATTTGTAAATTACAAGTGTATGTAGCAGTATGAGTCTTAGTCAGTCGTCTGACTAAGAGCCAACGAGGTGGCAGAAATTATCAACATCACACAACTTTTTTATGGGTTTCATCATCATAATGGTCAAAGTGTCCACTTACACCTAAACATTGGCAGACAGACCTTTCCCTCCCAGCAATGGCACATGCCAATGTTCAGGTGTAAGTGGGTAGACTTTGTAGTGAAAACAGGTTTTCTCTTATAAGCAACAATGCATAAAAGAGAAAACCTGTTTTCACATTTCTTGACATCCACTCATTTTTATATATTGGTTATAAATGGATAATTAATAAAAGTTTCTGGCACTCTAAAGCTACATACTGGTATTAGGTAGATACCTACCATGTTTTAGTAGGTATTCATAGAAGCTACTTGATTATTAATTATGATGTTAATTTGTAATGTTGTTACATAATGAATAAGCATTTTTATCTTGTTTTGTTAACAGAATCATACATTATCTTAAAACGCTGACCTACTTATCTCTAACCCCTGATCCCTTTTCATGTGAATGTAATATAATCACAGATATAACCAGCATTGTGCAATACATAACCCCAGTTAGAAGATATTTCCATTGTATCTAACCATCTAGGTAGCGAAAATCTGATAAAAATTCTTGTAACATCATGATATTTCCATAACATGTGAAAGCAAAATTATTACGATGATGAAATGAAATAGTAGAGGTACATGTGCACACAGATCCTACTAATATTATAAGAAACGCGAAAGTTTGTAAGGATGTATGGATGTTTGTTCCTCTACTGATCCGATTTGGATGAAACTTGAAATATATATTGTCCGTGACCTGGATTACATAGGCTACTTTTTATCTCGGTAAATCAACGGGATGCAGACATTTAAATACAATAAGTATACATGCACTACATGGTGTAATACATTAATGTTTGTTTTAACTATGTTTTCTTTTATAACTTATTAGGCCCATTTGACATACACACAAAAAGCACAATATTAGGGAAATTAACAATTGTTGTCTTACAGGGCAGGTGGTAACTAGTAGTACCTTTTAGTATTTACCTCAATTATTTATCATGTATGTATTTTTTTATTATTAGGTTCAGTGGTCTAGTAGTAACATCTACAGCACGCAAGACGAGGCGGCAGCGGCGCTGGTCGCGAGAAACATCCCAATCTACGCGTGGAAGGGCGAGACAGAAGAGGAGTACATGTGGTGCATTGAACAGACTCTCATATTCCCTGACGGAAAGGTATCTTTCTAGTATAACTTTTCAAGTTCAAGTTCTTTATTGATTTCATATTGTGGGTACATTTCTATTGCATTAAGATGTTTACAAGAGTTGCAACCAAGATCGGTTGATATATTCAAGTACATTTCAGCTACTATTTAGCAGGGTTGTTTATGTTTGATAAGGCTAGCAGTAGATAAGAGCTTACAAAATAAAGTTTTCTCAGCAATCATTACAAACCAATTAATTAAATATCTTAGGCGTTGTGTGAAATGTCTAAGAATATTTGGTTTGTTTATCTCTAATTTTTGATCGAGTGAGTGAAGCGAATGAAGACAACTTGGGCAAAAATGCTTTGTATGTTTGTTCATCGAGATCTTTTGAACCGCTTATCCGATCTTCACAGAATTTGGTAGGTATACGGATATTACTCTTAAGTTTTACTGGTTTGAAAAATGAACTAAATCGGTCAAGGGGTTGGAAAGTTATGAGGTTCCAAAGGAAGTAAAACAAAAAGTCGTACCAAAATATCAAGTGGGGTGTCATATGATAGGACTTTGCGTAGACATTCCAAAACCGTTTTTATTTTGATTCTAGGTCTAATAGTTTTTGAGCTGTAGTAAAAATTATAAAATTGGCAAACCCAGTTTATAACGTGAGCTACCATTTCTTGGAGTTTCAATGATTTTATAGTTCAAGTAAGACTGGTACTTAGGTAGACGACGATTCCGAAGCGATTTGCAAAGTTTATTACAACCATTGGTCAATAAAAATTGTTTGGGTTTTATTAACCTCCGACCATCACGAGATCTCAGTTCGGGGCGAACTACTAGTTATATTAAAGTGCCATTCCTGCATTATGAAAAATACATCCCACTCAATTTATAAAGAAGAAAGAAAGAAAGAAAAACTTTTTATTGCCCACACTTACATACATCCACAATATAGGTAGGTAGGTACTTAGGTATCCACAATATGGGTAGGTAGGTACTTAGGTATCTAAAGAGACAATTCTTTTCTTCCAGCCCTGCAACATGATCTTGGATGATGGAGGCGACCTCACGAATCTAGTACACACAAAATTTCCACAACTGCTGGAAGGTATCAGGGGATTATCTGAAGAAACCACCACTGGTGTTCACAATTTGTACAAGATGTTACGCGAAGGTATTCTAAAAGTGCCTGCTATTAATGTGAATGACTCTGTCACAAAGAGTAAGTTTGACAATTTGTATGGATGCAGAGAGTCTTTACTGGACGGCATCAAGAGGGCCACGGATATCATGATCGCGGGTAAGGTGTGTGTAGTGGCTGGCTATGGAGACGTCGGCAAAGGCTGTGCGCAAGCGTTCAAGGGCTTTGGCGGCAGAGTTATTGTCACCGAAATTGATCCCATCAATGCACTGCAGGCTGCCATGGAAGGATTCCAAGTCACCACTATGGATGAAGCTTCTGAAGTTGGACAAATCTTTGTTACAACAACTGGCAATATTGACATTATCAACAAGGAGCATTTCCTGCGCATGAGAGATGACGTTATTGTTTGCAACATTGGACACTTTGACTGTGAAGTGGATGTGGCATGGCTAGAAAAGAATGCAAAGAAGCAGAATATAAAGCCTCAAGTAGACCGTTATGAATTGGACAATGGCAACCACATAATTGTGCTGGCTGCTGGACGTCTTGTTAACTTGGGATGTGCCACTGGACACAGCTCGTTTGTTATGTCTAACTCATTCACAAATCAAGTGCTGGCACAGATTGAACTGTGGACTAAGCACAAGGAGTATGCTCTGGGTGTACACACTCTGCCAAAGAAACTCGATGAAGAAGTAGCAGCTCTTCACTTGGACCATCTTGGTGTAAAGTTAACCAAACTGTCTGCCAAACAGGCTAAATACATTGGAGTGCCAGTTGAGGGTCCTTACAAACCTGACCACTACAGATACTGAAATGCTAATCAAAAATCATGTGAAATATGTAAATGTTTTTCTTATTATTTTGTTATAAGTATAATAAAATAATTTGTAAAAAAAACTATTTTATTTACCACAATGTTTATACAAGGTGTAATATAATACCCCCCCCCCCCCCCCCTTCGGTCTTATAGGGTAATTATGTTACACCGTGTATAGTTGTATCTTACTGTATTATAAAGCTTTGTGAGTAATTGTTTGCAACTTGTAACCTAGGTACCTACTGGTTTAGGCATAGGTTTAAGAATTCTTTAGTTTCACATATAGGGGTTGGTAGTAGAATCTAACCTTAAGGCTACAAACGCACTAGCGGCTAACCGCAGGGGCGGCTAACCGCATTTCCAGCAGTTTAATATGCAACAGCAATATGCAGTACCTAACGCACTTAACCGTGTGCGTTACTCCAGCAAAAAAAAGGTTGAATCTGAAAATTCTAAAACTGCAGATAATTAGAGCCTATTGCCCTGTAATTGTGCCCCAAGTTTTAAATTAGTGCCTATAGCCGTTTTGGAGTTATTTAAGAAA
Source organism: Eulithis testata (assembly GCA_947507515.1). NCBI lineage: Eukaryota > Metazoa > Arthropoda > Insecta > Lepidoptera > Geometridae > Eulithis > Eulithis testata. Next base: position 8,004,731 of record OX382194.1, read on the forward strand.
TTCACTTTTTGCTGGGGTAACGTTTTTTACTGGGTCGATTTTCGTTCCTGGTTGAGCTAGCAGAATGAATGTTAGCTTAAAAGGAGGCTAGAATTTGTGCCAATTAGTGCCCCAATTCCTGAATTTGTGCCTCCTAGGGCTTCAAAGTTATTTCAGTTTTTGCTGGAGTAACGTTTTGCTATCTCCGAAACTACTATGCGCACAATCATGAAACTGTAGTATAAAGGTATTTTGATTTAGAAATTTGTGCCAGCTTTTGTTTTCCATAAAAGGCTTCATTCGCGACTTATAAGGCTTTAATTAAAAAACGTGATAGATAAAACGTTTTGGTTAAATTTTATAATTAATTTAACCAAAACGTAACAATAATCATAAAACTCATTAATTTCTGGTCTAGGTAAAACCCGTTTAAACTTACCATACATCGACACTTATAATCGATACCGATTACCCCATCACTACGTATTGCACGATAGCATAGACGAGCCTAAACCGCCACAAAATTTCCGTTTCGGGCTGGCCGCTCAAACGAACCGCCTAGGCGGTCAACCGCTATTGCGTTACGGGCCTAAGATTTAAATTCAACTTGGGTAATGCAACAAAGATAGAAAATAAAATAGACAGTAAAATTGAATGATTATATTCAATTTTCCTAAATAGCTAATTAGAAAACAAGGTAGGTATACCTATGAAGCATAGTATTGCAATAAATCTTCATCTTTTGGTTTTAGAATGCTTCCATCTTTTAGGTTAATTACCCAACCAGGGTCAAGCCCATAAAATATTTGCCTAGGATCTTTTCTTTCACAGAACATGCTGTAGTTAGCATCTTTCTCCAGATCAGGCAATTCATAACCATACTTTTGAGCCAGTTTTAGCCTTTCGTGTGATATTTTTTCAGGATCAGCCAAATACCCACGAAATTCAGCACTTGAATAGTATTCAATGGCATCTGGTGGTGGAACCATTCTGCGAGGAATTGCTTGACCACTTTCAAAAAACTTTTTTGGGTTTTTTAACAGAAACAAACTATGGGGATCATAATATGCTGTAGTAATAACTCCACCATTTCTTTCAATAGCTGCAATCACTTGCTCGCTGGCCCACTGCACTTCAATATTTATTTTAGCTGAAAAAAGATCTGCACCTTCATCTGTCAAGTTAATGCCATACTGTTTCAGCTCCGGATGAATAACATACAGTCCGGATTTGACAATGCTTGCAATATCTATAGGCTTACTGATGTCCACACGGTCTTTATCTACGAGGCACTGAAGTTGGTGTAGAGAAAGTGGTGGATATTGTCTTCTTAAGCTGAAACAAAAGTGTTCCTCAAAATATTGTTTTATTGTCGTAATCTGAGAATAGTTCATAGTGACCTGAATACAAGACTACCTAATAAAAGCTCTGTATATTGCAGTTTTAGAGGTAAGAAAAAGGAATACTAGGGCTTGTAGGTACGCTCAAAAAATACTGACTTATGAATACAGATTCTTGACAGGTCTATTCAAAATATTTATACCTAGGTCACTTTGCCACTTTGTTACCTATTTAGCAGTAGGCATAGGTCTAAAGGTACCTACACAATTAAATTAAATAAGCTTTTACTGATGTCTTACTGATGAGTGTGGGTATGCAAGTAGAGGAAGACCAAAGAAGAAGTGGTTGGATTGTATGAAAGAGGATATGAATGAGAAAGGAGTAGATTCAGAGTTGACGAATGATAGGAGTGAGTGGAAGAAAATGTTGTGCCGACCCCACCTAGCGTGAGATAAGGGCAGGGAAATGATGATAAAGCTCTTACTGATGTCCTCTGTAGTAATGTTCCTGTGGCACTCGCAAGTAAAATGGATTATTTCCGGTTTCATAACCTAATCTCATGTAGTTCTGTCTCTGTCCAGAGCCTTTGTTCCCAGACCCATGTTTATCTCCACCGTGCTGTGCTCGACCTCTTTTCCCCTAGAATTAAACTATAATTATAGAATTGGTGTACTTGTATTACCTACTTGTTTTTAACAAAAACATTGAGGTAAGCTTACCAGTTTTTTGGAACCAGGATTGTCACGAAGGTTGGCAAGAGATATTCTTGGCAAAGATCGCAACATAGACAGGGACTTTTCAGTAATTTGCCGTGAGGACATTTTGGAAATGTTCCGGCACCTAGGTACAAAATTAAATTTCAACTCTATTATTTTATTTCTTTTTTCTTTATTTTTTTACTCTATTTAAATTTCAATCAAATTTTAGTAGTCCAGATAGGGTGCCGTCATTTCACAACCATGGAAAACACAACCCCGGAATGTACAGTCAGGAATTGACGTATAATTTGGCAGCCAATTCCATGGTTGTGCAATCTCGGGACGTGTTTTCCAGGCCGTACAATGTTTTGCACAGGGTGGGAATACACAGCCATGGAACTGGCTGCCAAATGGCATCGAATTCCGGGGCTGTACTTTCCTTGGTTGTGTTTTCCATGGCTGTGAAAGCTCAGCACGTGTCGGGAATGCCCATCCACGGAATGTACAACCTGGGAATTGGATGCCAAAATACGTCATCACCTATGCTTTGTTTACACTTACTTGCCTGACTATGTGAACGATTGAACGATTGAAAGGGAACGTAAACAGAACAAAATATTTCATTTTTACTTAGGTAGGTACCTATATTTTTTATTAGTGTGTATATATAGTCAACTTCGCAATCGGTAGGTAGGTTAGGTTAGGTTTGTTTATAAAGGGGTGCTAGGTCGGGTAACCTCCAAGAGGTCTGCGCTGTTACTTGTTCCCTGGGATTCGTCCTGGGGGAACGGTAGCAGCCGCGGATTGGTGCACCCTGGTAAACACCGCTAATAACTTCTCACTCGTGGGATCTTGTTAGCGGTGGCCAATAACTCGACACGGTGGGCCTCTCCGCGTGTCCCTCTGAGTAGCAGAGGGCACAGTGTGATGAGGCAGGGTAGACTTCGGTCTACCCAGGTGGGTCCGGGCCCCCTTGTTTGGTGGCCCGGACGACCTTCTGGGACCTGGTCCCAGAAGGGGGCGGCGAAGCGCGCGCGGGGGGACGCGGAACTCTCCTGCGCCGCTTCGTGGGGGACGAGCGGTCCCATAGAAGGCGGCGAAGCGCGCGCGGGAGGACGCGGAACACTCCTGCGCCGCTTCGTGGGGGGGCCTTGGGCTCCCGAGCGGGGAAGAGCGCGCGGGACGACGCGGAACTGTCCCGCGCCGCTCTGACGCATGGTGGCGAATGGCGGGGCCGACATGGAGCCCCGGCCCCGCATTGCACACATTCGCCACCTTTGCGGGCGGACGGGAACGGCCGAGTCGCTTGCCGTTCCCAGGCCCCACCCTGCAAGGGAGGGGCGTGCGGGCCCCGCTGTAATGGCGGGCTTCGTCGGGGAGGGACTGGATGTAAAGGCTCTGCCGGTTTCCCAGTCCCCCCCACTAAGACGACGCAGGAGCGCCGCTGGGTTTTTAGTGGGTATACCGGCCTTGGGGCCGAGGCCGGGGAGTCCCACATACCCCCCTTGTCACTCTCCAGTGGAGGGGGGATGCGTCATTTGCATTTTCCCAGCGCAAAAAAAAAAAAAAAAAAAAAAAAAAAGGTTTGTTTATAAAAAATGCGAGCGAAGCGAGCCCATCCATAAAATCTGCTAAAAAAATAAACTGAAGTTCTTTTTTTTTTACGAAAGATCGACTTTCACAAATGAGTAGGTTAGGTTAAGTTTGTTTATGAGGGGTGCTATGGTCGGGTAACCTCCTCGTGGTGCACCCTGGTAACACCGTGAAACACTCCCTCAGAGTACTGAGGAAGTGTTTCACGGTGGCCAATAACTCGACACGGTGGGCCTCTCCGCGTGTCCCTCTGAGTAGCAGAGGGCACAGTGTGATGAGGCAGGGTAGACTTCGGTCTACCCAGGTGGGTCCGGGCCCCCTTGTTTGGTGGCCCGGACGACCTTCTGGGACCTGGTCCCAGAAGGGAGCGGCGAAGCGCGCGCGGGAGGACGCGGAACTCTCCTGCGCCGCTTCGTGGGGGACGAGCGGTCCCATAGAAGGCGGCGAAGCGCGCGCGGGAGGACGCGGAACACTCCTGCGCCGCTTCGTGGGGGGGCCTTGGGCCCCCGAGCGGGGAAGAGCGCGCGGGACGACGCGGAACTGTCTCGCGCCGCTCTGACGCATGGTGGCGAATGGCGGGACCGACATGGAGCCCCGGCCCCGCATTGCACACATTCGCCACCTTTGCGGGCGGACGGGAACGGCCGAGTCGCTTGCCGTTCCCAGGCCCCACCCTGCAAGGGGAGGGGCGTGCGGGCCCCGCTGTAATGGCGGGCTTCGTCGGGGAGGGACTGGATGTAAAGGCTCTGCCGGTTTCCCAGTCCCCCCCACTAAGACGACGCAGGAGCGCCGCTGGGTTTTTAGTGGGTATACCGGCCTTGGGGAGGCCGGGGAGTCCCACATACCCCCCTTGTCACTCTCCGTGGAGGGGGGATGCGTCATTTGCATTTTCCCAGCGCAAAAAAAAAAAAAAAAAAAAAAAGGTTTGTTTATGAAAAATGCGAGCGAAGCGAGCCCATCCATAAAATTGGCAAAAAAATAAAATCTTCATTTTTGACCGAACGCTAAGTTGACTGATTGTGAAGTTGACCATAAATAAGCCGTACTTTACTAATCACTAAATTCACACTAGTACCATTTTTACTCTGTAGTTACATCTGAACGAAGCATAGAATGAATCGACCAATCAGGAGCAAGTACATCAATTCCATGGTTGTGCTTTCCACGGGCGTGAATTCCCTACACGTGTCGGGAATGCACGACCATGGAATTGATGTATTTTTTAGTTTTTTTTTTTTATACATGAATTCCATGGTTGTGTTTTACCGGGCTGTGCAAAATCGGGCCGTACAAACTCAGCACGTGTCAGGAAAGCACGACCGTGGAATTCATGTATTTTATACATGAATTCCACGGTTGTGCATTCCTGACTTCGCTTTCCACGGTTGTGTTTTCACAGGCTGTACATTCCATGGTTGTACAATAACCGGACCCCCAGATACAACCGGGTGCCGTCATTTCACAACCATGGAAAACACAACCCCGGAATGTACAGTCAGGAATTGATGTATATTTTGGCAGCCAATTCCATGGTTGTGCAATCTCGGGACGTGTTTTCCAGGCCGTACAATGTTGTGCACAGGGTGGGAATACACAGCCATGGAATTGGCTGCCAAATGGCATCGAGTTCCAGGGCTGTACATTCCTTGGTTGTGTTTTCCATGGCTGTGAAAGCTCAGCACATGTCGGGAATGCCCATCCACGGAATGTACAACCTGGGAATTGGATGCCAGAATACGTCATCACCTATGCTTTGTTTACACTTACTTGCCTGACTATGTGAACGATTGAACGATTGAAAGGGAACGTAAACAGAACAAAATATTTCATTTTTACTTAGGTAGGTACCTATATTTTTTATTAGTGTGTATATATAGTCAACTTCGCAATCGGTAGGTAGGTTAGGTTAGGTTTGTTTATAAAAAATGCGAGCGAAGCGAGCCCATCCATAAAATCTGCTAAAAAATAAACTTTGTTGTTTTTCTCTATGCTTTTCAATCGTTCTATTTCTAATCTGTTTAATACCTTTGATAGCCTGGGCTTTACTAATCACTAAATTCACACTAGTACCATTTTTACTCTGTAGTTACATCTGAACGAAGCATAGACTGAATCGACCAATCAGGAGCAAGTACATCAATTCCACGGTTGTGCTTTCCACGGGCGTGCACTCCTTACCCGTGTCGGGAATGCACGACCATGGAAGTGATGTATTTGTTTGTTTTTTTTTTATACATGAATTCCATGGTTGTGTTTTACCGGGCTATGCAAAATCGGGCTGTACAAACTCACCATGTGTCAGGAATGCACGACCGTGGAATTCATGTACATTATATATGAATTCCACGGTCGTGCATTCCTGACTGCGCTTTCCACAGGCTGTACATTCCATGGTAGTACAATAACCGGACCCTAGATGACACTGACTGAGTCCATAAATTACGCAGCATGATAATTAAGAATAAGAATAAGAATCATTTATTGTGAAATTGTGTAAAAAGAGATCTTAAAGATATTATGTACACCACATTACCAATAAGCACCACATTAAAATACACGCGACAAATAATCCAAAACATGTTTTGAATTATTGTGATATACACTAGTTGCGGTACAATATTATGTTGAGGATGATCGTTACAATGTCAACAACGCATGCATACTATTATTTTGTTCTATAACACCAGTACGGGATCACGGAAATCTAGAACGGAACGTCTCGTTTAAGAGTGCGGCGCGGAATAGGTGCTTTAAATTCCATTTAAAATGTCTAGTAAAAGAAGTACATGTTGGTTCTAGCATTCACCGGTTGCTGCCACGACGACGCGACGGCACGGCGGCGGCGGCTCGCTATGTTCGTGCGCAGTCCTATAGGCTAACCTAGTGCTCGTAGCTCCGCTCCCTACAATCTATTTGATATTGGTCCGTCACGCATCACGTAACGTTTGACTTGTTCAGTGCGAACGAGCTACTAATTCTTTATCTTAATATGCCATAGAAAAGGTTTTGTTGTTATTTTGACGTGTGATCGTTTATGTACAGCCAAACCGGTGACCAAGATTCCCATGTCGTAAGTTATTCGGCTATACATTAACATGCTGTGCAACTTACAGATAAGTCATCGACACATAGAGGTGTCAATTTGTTAATTTTTGTATTAGTTAATGATAAAATGATAAAAAAATATCGATATTTTTAATGGTCGATTTCATCTGATTAAATATTCGATAAACTCGCGTAGATAAATTTATTTATACGCATGAGTGAATGATTGATATCTTATCTATGATGAATGAATTTTGAACAATGAATTTTTCTTCATACTGTAACAGGCTTAGGACTGTCTAGTGTTATTTCAGATTGATCATTTTTGCCAAACGAAAATAATAACTAGGCGTATTTAGAAGTTCATTGATTTTACATTACATAGTCTATGATTAATCATATGTTGTTATTATTATGTGATAACAAAAATATTCGATCTCCTCCATTTTTTTATGAAATTGATAGGTAGTAATATTTTTTTTATTGGTTGAATGAAATATTTAACACTTTTAGTAGACACTAGAGGTGTTTCATATTTCTTTCAACCAATAAAAACTATAAAAAATTATCACTATTATTCTATAAAAAAATGGAGATCGAATATTTTTATTATCACATAATGATAACAACATAATATGATTAATCATAGACTATGTAATGTAAAATCAATGAACTTCTAAATACGCCTAGTTATTATTTTCGTTTGGCAACTTATGATTACTCATAGACTATGTAATGTAATTAATATTTTTATTATTCATTTTCACGGTCACGTCTGCCGCATGCCTGACGACCTGTGGGCCAAAATAACCACCGAGTGGTGCCCTGACACAGTGAGGCGGCGTCGCGGTAGACCGCGTATGAGGTGGCGGGACGAGCTGGACGCCTATGAGGGACTGGCGAAATAGAGCTCAAGAACGTGGAGACTGGCGGAAGTGGGGGGAGGCCTTTGCCCTGTTAGTATTTTATCTATGGCATGTATGTGGAATCCCTAAGCTATGGTTAGAAGTTTAGTGTAATGCGGTGTTGGTAACACAGCGTCTGTCGTGAAGATTCGGTTATGGCGGATGTATTTAAAATAAAATATGTGAAATAATATAAAAAACCTGCGTTTGTTCTCTAGAAAACCTTTCAGGTTATGGGCCCAGTGGGCTAGAGCGCAAATGCATTAAAAACAGTTTAAAAAGTGGTAAAAACAGTAAAAAAACATAAAAACTAAAAATGTCTGGTAAAACAGATGAAGACACAATTGAAAAACTGACGTCGTCGAAAAATTTTCATGTATGGAAATTTGAATTGCAAATATATCTAAAAGCAAGTTCACTAGAAGACGTAGTGGTAAAAACATCAGGTAATGTGGATGCTCTTAAAGATGCTAAAGCACAGAAGTTGATAATCAGCTCGATAGATAAAAAGCTGAAGGCGCACATACTTGGATGTACAACGGCTGCAGAAATGTATAAAAAACTATGCAGTATATTTGAAGGAAATGAGGAAAGAAACAAATGTTCATTATTACAGGAGTTCTTTAATTTCCAATATAAAAATCAGACTATGACTCAGTTAATTACAGAGGTCGAAAATTTAGCAATGAGGCTGAATAGTTTGGGTCAAAAAGTTAATGATGAATTAATAATGTCAAAGCTGCTAACATGTTTGCCGACTTCTTACAAGTTTTTTGTAACAGCATGGGAGTCAACACCTCAAGAAAATAAGACTTTAATAAATCTAACAAACAGACTACTCATGGAGGAATGTAGGAATGAAAAAACCGAAGAACCGGTGGCTTATAAAACTTCACAAAGCAAGAAGTGCTTCAAATGTGGAAAGACAGGGCACATAAAAACAGATTGCAAGATGTGTAATATCTGTAAGAAATACAACCATGACGAAAGCAAATGCCGTATGAAAAGCAATGAGAATCAGCAGTGCAGCATTTGTAAAAAAGACAACCATAAAGAGGAAAACTGTTTTTTCCGAAAAAATAAAACAAAAGAAAACAAAGAAACAGCATTTTTGACAAGGAAATATAAAAACAAAACAGAATTTGTTGTAGATTCTGGAAGCACGGTACATATGACAAATGACATAAACTTAATGACAGATTTTGAAGAAAATAAAACTGAAGTTGCGGTTGCTGACAATAACACCACGATTTCAGAAGGTTTCGGAAATGTTAAAGGTACCAGTTGCAAATTAGAAAAAACACTATTTGTTCCTGAACTGGCTCAAAACTTGATTTCAGTTAGTGCAATAACAGATAAACAAGGTTCAGTATTATTTACTGGAAATAAAGTAGAAATATATAAAAATAAAGAGCTTGTTATAGAAGGAGTGAAAGAAAATGGATTATATTATATAGATATAAATAAAAATAAGAATGAGAATGATGAAATATCCTTGCTTACGAAAGAAAAAGGAACTGCTCTAGATTGGCATAGAAGACTCGGACATCCTAGTAAAGAAATTTTAAAAACATTAACAAATGTAGCAAACGGTATAAAAATAGATGGTACTAATAAAATTGAAGAAACATGTGAGATATGTATAAAAGCAAAACAAACAAAATTACCACATGACACAATAAGAAAAAGAGGAGAGAGAAACTTAGAAATTATACACACAGATGTGTGTGGACCATTTGAAACAGAAACACATGATGGAAAGCGTTATTTTGTTACGATGATCGACGATTACAGTCATTTTACAAAAGTATACCTAATACGACACAAGAGCGATGTTCCGGAAATCATTAAAAACTATATTCAAGAAACTGAAAGAGAAAAAAATGAAAAAGTGTCATGTATTCGATGTGATAATGGAGGAGAGTACTCGAATAATGATTTAAAAACTTGGTGTCTTAAAAAAGGAATAAAAATGGATTTTACAGTGCCATATACACCACAGCTAAATGGTAGGTCAGAAAGATTTAACAGAACCATTTTAGAGAAAACAAGAGCAATGCTATTTAATAAAAACGTGGAAAATGAGATGTGGGGTGAAGCTGTGCTAAGCGCAGTTTATATTATAAACAGATTACCTAGTGATGCTCTACAAAAAGGAACACCATATGAAATATGGAATGGAAGACGTCCTGACATATCTAATATTCAAGAATTTGGAACTTATATGTATTCAAAACATCTAGGACATCTGAAAAAGTTACAACCAAGAAGTAAAAAATTAATAATGGTGGGATACACAAACAACGGTTACAGATTGTGGAATCCTGAACAAAGAAAAATTGAAATAGCAAGAGATGTTGTAATAGTTAAGAATGATGATGATAAAATTGACAATGACGAAGAAAGAGTAAGAATAATAACAGATGAGACAGTAATAAATGAACAAGAAGATAATGAAATAATACCAGAAGACAATGAAATAATACCAGAAGACAGTGAAGAAGATGAAATGTATTTTAGTCAAGAAGAACAAGAAAGTACTGATACTGGTCGAGATGAACTAAGAGAAAGTCCTGTTGACGATTTAGTCGTACAACAAGAAATTGAAGAACCAAGAACGTCAAAAAGAGTCAGAAAACTACCAGTCAGGTTTAATGATTATGCTTTATTAACCTATAATGATGCTATTTCAGGTACCGAAAAAGACAATTGGAAGAAGGCTATTGATTCGGAGAAGGAATCTCTTTTAGCTAATAATACATGGGAAGTAGTTGATGTGCAAGAAGCACGTGGTAAGAAAATTTTATCTAATAAATGGGTATTTCGTATAAAAGATGATGGAACCTATAAAGCAAGGTTAGTAGTCAGAGGCTTTGAGCAAAATGGATTAGAGATGGATGAGATTTATAGTCCAGTAGTAAGTCAATCAGCTTTAAAATCTCTGTTTGCTATAGCTGCTCATAATAATTCTGAAATAATGATTTTTGATGTAAAAACAGCATTTTTATATGGAGAATTGTCTGATAAAAATATTTATATGAATATACCAGAAGGTTATCAAAAAGAATCGAATAAGGTTATTAAACTAAATAAAGCTTTGTATGGGCTTAAACAAGCTCCTATTACATGGAATAAAACATTCACAAATGTAATGTTAAAATTAGGTTTAGTACCAACTAAGACTGATCGTTGTGTGTTCACAAATAATAACAAAACTGTAATTATTGCGATTTATGTAGATGATGGTTTAGCTATTGCGAAAGACAAGCAAACATTAATAAATATATTAAAATGTCTTAAACAAAGTTTCGAAATTAAAATTTATGAAAATTCTGAGAATTATATCGGCTTAGAAATAAGTAAAGATACAGAGGGTATAACATTAACACAAAAGATGTATACGGAAATGCTTTTAAATAAGTTTAACATGAATGAATGTAAACCATGTCGAGTCCCAGGAAATACAGATAGAAAAACCGAGACAGACATGATGTTAGATACAGAATTTCCATATAGAGAACTAGTTGGAGGGTTACTGTACTTGTCAACTCGAACTAGACCAGATATAGCTCATGCTGTACATGAAGCAAGTAAGAAAATAGAAAAGCCAGATAAGTTAGATGTAATAGCGGTAAAGAAAATATTAAGATATTTAGCTGGCACAAAAGATAAAGGTATTCGTTTTAAAAAAGGATGTAATGATTTTATGTTAAATGCATACTGTGATGCAGATTATGCAAATGATACTGTAACAAGGCGTAGCACATCGGGATATGTTTTATTGTTATCCAATGGACCAATATCTTGGTGTTCAAGGAGACAGCCAATTGTGGCATTATCTTCTACTGAAGCAGAATTTATTGCAGCAGCAGAATGTTGTAAAGAAATACTTTACGTAAAATCTCTTCTAAATGAATTGATATCAGGTAAAATTAATATAATAATGAATATTGATAATCAGAGTGCTATTCAACTCATTAAAACAGGTTCATTTAATAAACGTTCAAAACATATTGATGTTCGATATCATTTCATTCATGAACAGTTTGTAAAAAGTAATATTAATGTAAAATATTGTTCAACAGATCAGCAAGTAGCTGATATATTAACAAAGCCATTGTTAAAGAACAAATTTGAACTTCATTGCGAGAAGTTATTGAACAAATAAATAATAGTGTTTTAAGTAAATAAAACGGTTAGAAGTAATAATTATTTTTAATAATAATAAGTTTGTATAACTTAATAATAATAATATTTTTGTATGAATAATAATGTAAACGCTTACATGCCAGATGATTTTTGAAATGTGTGTAAAATTCTTGAAAATAATAATGTTTTAATATTTGTTTAAAAAATATGTTAGACGGTTATTTTTTAAAAAATAGGAGAAAGTGTTAGTATTTTATCTATGGCATGTATGTGGAATCCCTAAGCTATGGTTAGAAGTTTAGTGTAATGCGGTGTTGGTAACACAGCGTCTGTCGTGAAGATTCGGTTATGGCGGATGTATTTAAAATAAAATATGTGAAATAATATAAAAAACCTGCGTTTGTTCTCTAGAAAACCTTTCATGCCCAACAATGGGACAGTATGGGCTAATAGTAATTCATTTTACTACATTGAAATTCAAACCTACGCTTCCTACATATAATGAGTAATTTTCATATTTTCATTAGTGACCGGCCTAAAGGTAGTGCTATGTGTCGGGCAGTAAGCGAGTTTATTAAATATTTATTCAAATAAAAATAAACCATTAAAAATAACGATATTTTTTTTTTAATTTTATCATTAACTAATAAAAAAAATACCGATATTGACACCTCTAGCAGACACGCACGATTTTCATACATTCTTCGCTTCGCTTCCATCAATCCCCATCCCCGGCGGCGCGTCGCGGCGGCGGCAACTCGGAAGTTCACAAATCCCTTCAAAGTCTCTCCGTGACAGAGAAATTAAGAAAATTAGGTACCTACATAGGTAGGAGAGAAGAGAATACTTAGGTAGGAAGTAACTAATTAATACTGCATGCATAGGTACATGTAGTGGCTATGTTAATTTATTCTATAGAGGTACATAATATTACATAGGTAGGTATGTCAAACTTTACATGATCAATTTATTCACTTCTCCAGGAGTTCTCCTCATTATTGTTTGAGGTTCCACATAGCCATTTCCCGCATCATGAATGGCATGGAAAAGTTGTGCATAGATAGCCAAAATTACTTCAAAAGCTCGTTTTTTAACAAACTGTTTGTGAGAGTGACTCAAAAGTAAATTCAATTGAGGAAGCAAGTAGTTATCAGGTGACACCAAGAATATATCAAACTTATTCAAAAATGATTTAAGTGTAGAGGTATCCATTCCTGGTATAGCTGATAGTGGGCCATTAATTTTTTCTTGTAAAATAGTATAAATAGGGCCCAAGTTCAAGTTTGCTACAAGGAAGCTAGCCTGTTCTGATGTGAGGGTGTCTATCTGGGCTTCAGACTGGGCTTGCAGCCTTTCATTATATTCATCCATAATTGTATACAGTGATAGGGTACACTGAATGTGATAGATACAGTTTAATGTGTACACCGACATGTCTGTTGAGCTTAGGTGGCATGCCGTTTCATTGATGGCATGCAATAGAGGGTCCAGAATATGAGTGATAATCACTTTTCTGTCTGACATGTTTAAGTTATTAGAGTTATTCATAATAGCAAGCAAATCTCTCAGGAAACTGACAAGGTCAGTGACAACCACAGATGGATTGAGGTCTACCGGTGGTGCTTTCACTCCATTACTCAGATCCTTTTGTATTTTACTATCCAAAGTTAGGAGGAAGGCTTCATCACTTTTCCTTAGAAGTTCTTCCATTGTATTGATTAGGTGACCTTTACCGATGGTAGATAGTATTATATCCTTGTAATAAATTATGAGATTAGTGATAGACCACAGAACTAGAGGATCCTTATCTGGTTTCAGTATTAGTTCTGCTCGGACTTTCAACAACGGACATATGGCTTCCATTATACTGGTTAGAGCATCTATGATTAGTTGATTCTTTCCTGGCATGTCACAAAACTTAAACAGATTAAACAAATTCTCCTTTTCAACAGGTATCACTTGGTAAACCCATGTAAGGATATCTCCAATGTAGCGTTTGGCATCATTTGCATAAAACTCTATTGGCTTAGATCCACTTTCAGTTCCTTTAGTTAGTGCATCAATAAATAGCTGGACAATGGTTGCCTTTCTAGCTGAACAATACTCATCAATGATGTTGGAAAAGAGTACTTCTCGAGTCTCAAATTTGGCTAAAGCTGTAGACACAAGTGCATTGTTTGCAGAATCACTGGCAAGACATGCTCCTATAGTCCAATGGTACAACTTTTCAATGGCTACTTCCTGTTGAAGACCCACTGTTTCCATTATATCAAAAGCTGAAGTTTGATACCAACATTTTACAAGAGTCTTGCAGTTATCATTTAACTTTTCTATTTGTGATAGTGTTCCAAAGAAATCTAACGTCAGTGGTGTTTGTACTGACACATTTTTCAGATATTCAATTTTCTCTGGTGGCAGTTGAAAACATCCCATGAATGAGTTAACCCATAACAGTTTCTTTTCGGTTTTCTTACTTTCATCTTTTAGTTTAGTGGTTTGAGCTATTAGGTGGTGGGTTTTTGTTTTGGATTCGCATAGTCTGTTTGACATATCTTTCACAGCACTATCTAGAGATGACAATGAGTCTATAAGTACTTGTAGTTTATCCTTCACTTTATTGTACTCCAGTAAAACTGTTTTATTGACTAACATATCACGTTTTTCAATCTCATTTAGCAAAATCCGTCTTGTGTACGATGAGTTTGATGGACATAATCCTGAAACTGAGTTGAAAGCGTCACTGCTATCCGATACAATATGATTATCAAAGATTTTGTTTATTCTTTGGCGGATCGAATTATTCGACAATGATTCCATGGTTCCGTTTTAATTATTTTCTGCTCCAAAGATTTGTTTATTGAACACAGTACTCCCTTCACCTAGCTCTACTCAGAGAATTATCCTCAACAAATCACAAGAAAGGAAGAAAGAAAGACCAAAACTATCGATCCATCCGATCACAGAAGGATGCTCGCATCATCTTCCATTGATCACAAAACCCACAAAACACATCACTCAGTGCGGCCAACCCATATTTTAATTTTACCTCAAAGCCTGGTTTATAATTTTACCCTAGATTCACGACTTTATTGTTAAAAATTAGGGCATAATTTTTTGAAAATAAATAATAAAAAAACAAGTTCTTTCTTAATCAATGCTTATACCTACCAAAATCCCCGTACATACAATACAAAATCTATGCTTAAAAAAAAAAGTGTGTGCTTAAAAAAAGAGGGCAGAAGTGAAAACTTCATGTTGATAGTTTCATGGACTTCTTTTTGTTTAAGATGCTATGTTTTTTTGGAAAAACCTATACCTTGCGATTGAGCCTTTTAATTGGTATCATAAAATAACCGGTGTTTGGTTTTTACAATTTGGTGGGTTCGATTCCCGGTTTAGACAGGCGATTATTCAAAATTCTTTGAATGCCGTTTTAATTGTTTTTAAAATAAAAATAAAGTCTTCTTTCAGTAAAATGTTCTATCTACATTATTTAAGATACTTTCCCTCAATGTGGCATGTTCGTGGGACATCCTGTATTAAACCGCTAACTACACAAACTGACCTCACAATGTAAACCAAATAATTGTCAAAATAATTTTTTATTACGTACCAATAATATCTATTAAATTAATAAAGACAATTATTACGTATTGTAATGCTTGTTACACCATTTATTCAACTATTTAACAACTAGGGTAACAAAAAAACTCTTCTAGTTATAAAATTAACCTTCAACTGCTTTTTTGACGTGAACATGACTGACTAGCCGAAAAGTTCCCTGGTGGAGGGCGTTGGTGTTGCGCGCATGCGCACGCATAAAGGCCGCGTTCCGAGCATGACTCGTGAATATTAAGCCCTCGTTTGAGTCCTTCGCCTGTTCGTCCTGTCCTGCTATGTTTGGTATAATAAAGTCAGTATGACTTTATTATACCAAACATAGCGACACAACAGCGAAGAGCACCTGACTGTATCTTTCTCGCTCGGGTACATTCGGCGGTCCAGAGTTCACCATCGAGCCTTTCACCTCACAGCGTGACGGATGAGCCTAACTTACTACCTACGGAAAAATCTGTGTGCGGTGCGCCAAAAGAAGTTTTCACTTAAAATGTGACGTGACAACAATAAATAGACTCTTCAGCATCGTCGTCTATAGTAGTTTCTACTAGACAGTCGTAGTTTATAATAAAAAACGTTTCAGTAAGTATGAAATATTGATACATAATGTATACGTACCTCTCAAATCAAGATCGTATTCCCACTCTTTACAATACTTTTTAGTTAATTTTTTTGCACCAGATCGCGAGTTACCATTCCTAGACGAATGAACCTGATTTGAATTTACGCATACCTAGTGCAAATTACCCTCAAGATACCCTAAAAATTACCCTGTTAACTTAATTTTACCCTAAATTTAGGGTAAATTACCCTGACTTGGCATCACTGACATCACAGGCCTAGGTTTTGTCGTATAAAAAATAAAAAAAGTTAGGCCCGTATTCCGTAGCCTTACTCAAGCACTGATCCGTACTCAAGCATAGATTTTTGTATGAAAATCTCTACTCAAATCTATTCTTGAGTAACGATTTCTGTCTCGGAATACGAGCCTTAGGCCCATATTCCGAGACAGAAATTGTTACTCAAGCATAGATTTGAGTAGAGATTTTCATACAAAAATCTATGCTTGAGTACGGATCAGTGCTTGAGTAAGGCTACGGAATACGGGCCTTAGTCTTGTCCATAGGTCTTGTCAGTGCAGTATTTTTTTTCTGAGTGCAGGTCACAGATAATGATTATCACAGAATCAAAAATCTCTCAAAAATCAACTGTGAAGTTTATTCTATAGTTTGTCTGTGCGTGCTTCTATTTGTCTATGGTCGTATCATATGATCAATGGTCATCCTTTTCATACAATTCGATTGATTTTTCTTTCCTCCAAAAGAAACTTTTGGGCTTGAAAAGTGCATTGGTTTGTGAAGTGAACCTAAATACTTATAAATAAGTTGTTGGTTGTAAAATCTACACAAAATGAAGGGGTGTCTGTTCAACATCGACGGTGGATACTTGGAGGGGCTGTGCCGTGGATTCAAGTGTGGTATCCTCAAGCAATCGGACTACCTGAACTTGGTGCAGTGCGAGACTTTAGAAGGTAACCCAAGAATTCTGCTACTATAGGTACCTATAGTATAGTATATTCTTCATTTGTAGAGATTGTTGTAATGTATTTTACAGATCTGAAGCTTCACCTTCAAGGCACTGATTATGGCACGTTTCTCGCTAACGAGCCTAGCCCGCTGTCCGTCTCTACTATCGACGATAAGCTACGCGAGAAACTTGTTATCGAGTTCCAACATTTGCGAAACCACTCAGTTGAGCCACTATCCACTTTTTTGGATTTCATCACATACAGCTACATGATTGATAACATTATCCTGTTGATTACGGGTACTCTCCACCAGAGGCCCATATCTGAGCTGATTCCCAAGTGCCACCCCCTTGGATCCTTTGAACAAATGGAAGCCATCCATGTAGCTGCCACTCCTGCTGAGCTGTACAATGCTGTGCTTGTGGACACCCCATTGGCTCCATTCTTTGTTGACTGCATCAGTGAGCAAGATCTTGATGAAATGAACATTGAGATCATCCGTAACACTTTGTATAAGGCATATCTGGAAGCTTTCTATTCCTTCTGCAAGGAAATTGGAGGCACTACTGCTGATGTCATGTGTGAAATCTTGGCTGTGAGTTATTTAGTAAAATTTTTATGGTGTAGTTTGTTTTTATTATTACTAAAAATGCTGTTTCAATAATGCAAGAGCTTTTGCAACTCGGACATTTTAATAGGCCTTTCCAAGTATTTTCATTCATTCAGTAAAAGTTAAATAATTTCACACTATTTCATCTGTAAATTGATTGAACAAAAAAGTTGTCTTGTTTCTTAAAAAAATTGATAATGTTTCAGTTTGAAGCTGATCGGCGTGCCATCATAATTACTATCAACTCATTTGGTACAGAGTTGTCGAAGGATGACCGTGCTAAGTTGTACCCTCGCTGCGGCAAGCTCAACCCTGATGGGCTTGCAGCTCTCTCCCGTGCTGATGACTATGAACAAGTGAAAGCTGTAGCCGAGTACTATGCAGAGTACCAAGCACTGTTTGAAGGTGCAGGCAACAACGCTGGTGACAAAACTTTGGAAGACAAATTCTTTGAACATGAGGTAATTTGGTTTGAACTTTTAATATTTGCCTTCCGTATTCACCACTTATTTGATGTTATTGTTAAGGTGTTATTTACTACTAGCGACCCGCCCCGGCTTTGCACGGGTGCAATGCAGTGATGATGATGATGATGTATTATACATATAAATCTTCCTCTTGAATCACTCTTTCTATTAAAAAAAACGGCTTCAAAATCTGTTGCGTAGTTTTAAAGATTTAAGCATACATACAGACATTAGGATACAGACGCGGGAAGCGACTTTGCTTTATACTATGTAGTGATGTAGGAGTAATATCCTATAGGGATATAACTCCTGCATAGTAAACCTACACCTATCAAGTCTCACTCCCTGGCCTCCACAACACAATACACTGGGGTGAGGTCAGCAGACAATGCACAATACACCCCAACACGGGACGTCAGTGCATATCTCATTCCCCCACAACGAGTTAGAATTAGATGTAGGAGTAATTGATTCTTTCTTTGACTTATATTGTACCATGTTTATTATATTTTCAGGTGAACCTCAATGTGTTTGCTTTCTTGCAACAGTTCCACTTTGGAGTGTTCTATTCATACCTCAAGCTGAAGGAGCAAGAATGCCGAAATATTGTCTGGATCAGTGAGTGTGTCGCTCAGAAACACCGTGCTAAAATTGACAACTACATTCCAATCTTCTAAATATTCTAATTGTTGCATCTTAATTATGTACAAGAACTGTATTCCCATAACTGTACATAATTCTTTTTGGATGAAAGCCATGAAGCATAATGTTTTATGGATAGCAGTTAACTTTTGAGTACAGTTTAAAGAAACAAATCAAGTGTTAATGATGAAATTATATTGCATGTCTATAATATATTTTATTAGGGTCATTATTAATCACAAGCTAGTATAAGAAAAGAAACTGCACAATAAAGACTTTGATTTGAGATTCCACATTATTTTAATGATGAGTCTATTATTATTTGTAAAAGTATGTACATACATAAAGCTTTTGTTTATATACATGTCTATTTAATTGTAGAGTGAAGTGACAGGTGCTGTATTATTTCTATAGTAGTAAAAAAAATTTGAACATGGGTCAGTATTGCTGTAAAAATGACACTTATTTCAAATTTATTGAACATGAAAATATAATTTGTCTAGTTGTTCATCTTAGGACATTTCATTTCATTTATTGTGATGTATAAAACAATTATTTATTAAGAAATAGCGTTTTGGAACCTGGAAGTAGTGTATTTCTTGGTCAATACCTGCCTATACCTATTAAAGCTTATCTGATGTTATTCAATATTGTTTTAATTATTGGGATCTTTATGATCATGTTCAATAGGTAAAGATAGGAATGGAAACTAAATTAAAGAAAATAATCTCTTTAGTCTTTTAGAAAATTTATTTGTTCATTAATTATGTCAGTAACTTCTCCTGAATATTCTAAATTAACTTTAGAAGGTTTAACTGATAGTATTTTGGAATGTTCTTTCCAAAACTTTTCTTTCAACATATCATCATGAACATCAACAACCACACTTTTGCTTATATTGTTTTCAATGTAATTTTTCCGCAAAAGAATTGTTCCTCTTTTGAAAATTTCCAGCTCTTCATTGTAATTCATATTGAATTCTTGAAATAATATTTCGTTTTTGTCAGCTGATAATGTACCACATAGTCGTTTTTCTGCCTGAAACATATTTTTATTTGTAAATACATACCTACTGCAGTGCTATAATCAACTAAGCCGAGACAACTGCCTGATAAGTTTGACTATTTGAACTTACCTGACTTGGGCTCAATTTGCCTTTTAGAACTAGGGTCCAAAATGTTGTGTTATACAAATTGTTTATGTGCACATCAGCTTGCCTCCATTTTAGATAATCTACAAGATTTTCATTGGATGGATACAAAATGATTCGACCATCAAATGTTGGAGGGTATTTTAATTTATCGTTTTCAAAAAACTTGCTCCAGTAGAATACATAAGACGATGAAAACTTGCTATTGATAGTGGTTAGTAGTTTTGCCGCTCGACGTTTATAAAGCGAAGTTTCCTTTTTGAATATAAAGGAGTATTCATCGCTTTGCCCAAAGCCAATCAATAAATCATTGAATTCTTTCATAACAATATAAGCGGCGTAATTCATGAGGTTCAAAGCTCGCAAATCATTGGGCTTACTAAAGTTGTGATCATCTGAAAACTTATGAAAACACTTTCCGTCCAACCTTACGACGATCCATGTATTGGGGAGAAGCGCGTCTTCGGATTCGAACTTCTTCACATATTCAAAAGAACTCTTCGCCATTCTAATCGTAGTTTGGTAGCACGGGGACTTTAAAATTGACCGTATTGATGATATTTTCTGCGAAACTTGAACTAACATACCTACTAAAGGTGGGCTAAAGAGTATTTTATTTTTTTCGATGCTCTTTCACTAAAGGTTAGACCGCACTAGGGCGGAACTGCACTGCAGCGGAGCGGCGCGCCGCCGCTGCGGCGCGTCATTTTCAATGTAGTTCGGTATAACGCACTAGAACTGCAGCAGCGCGGCATTTTATCTCTCAGTCGGTTGGCAACCACTGAACGCGATGGATGAAATTGGTGTGAACGGTATATATATTTAAAAAAGAAGAGGGACCTGACTTACCTATCACATGCCGCTAAAGCTAGGGCTAAAATTGGGAATGTACTTTCTTTAGATGGCATAGGCACCCGCTAAGACGGGATTTTAACAAATTTAACCCCTGACTGGGTCAAACTGGGCCTAAACATTAGTATGCAAAATCGTATTCCTTGAAGTTATAAATACCAAAATTGGCATGTACCTATATTCATCAAACTAAATAAATAAGAACTGTATTTAAAAAAAACTAGCTCAACACTAATTCGCTGTGCTATTAGTTGTTAAAGTTTGTATGGAAAAATTTGTTTGTTTCAAGCTTAGGTAGGTACCTAGAATGTCCTTACAAAAAAATAAAATACCTACGAAAGGTGTAGGTAGGAAGGGAGATAGCGTACCTAGGTAAAAAATACCAGCCTCTGAAGCCACAATTAAAGAAGTAGCGAAGTGGGTAGGTAGGTAAGTAGGTATTAAGTACCTACTTAAGATCTCGCTATAAAGTCAACGGGAAGCATAGTTTATGTGTTGCTTTAATACTGTGTACCTACCACGCGGGCAAAATCGCGGGCGCTACAGCTAGTATAATATAGCGGGATGCCTCGCAAGTGTCGCGGACGCGCCGCTTACTATAACGCACTAAGCGGCAGCCGAACTGCGCGACGCGAGCGCGTCACCTTTGCCTAGTTGTCCAACTCTGTCGCGACGCTCCGCTGCAGTGCAGTTCCGTTGCCGCGTAGTGCGGTATGGCTAGTACATTTACTTGGAAAGAATATTGAAGCTAACTGTCGCGACGCTCCGCTGCAGTGCAGTTCCGCCCTAGTGCGGTCTAACCTTAAAAGTTTTTTGGACGCTCTTATTTTCTTTCAGAAACTTTTGGTTTCGTGACGTCACGTTAGCAAACAACCTAACCAAACAAATATTTTTTGGTAGGATGATGATGATGACTAGAGTCCTTTTCATGACAGAAGTCCCGCGGAAATTTCCGGAACTAAACTTTAAAACTAAATTTTAAATTAGTTGTCAGGTGCTGTTAATGTGTTCGGATGCTAGTGCGTTTTTATTTGGTTTCTGTGATCAAAGTATTGTTTTCAATGCCTAAATTTGTTAAAAGTGCTGCCCGAGAAATAATACGTAAGGTCAACTACAGCGCCGCGTCTGCGGGTCTTCTTTCATGGAAAGGACTCTAGTGTACTGCACAACTTGCACCACAGACGAAGTATACAATGGACGGAGCCATAAAGACGTTGCCAGCCCGCCCGTCATGTCAACGCATTACCTTGTTTCCTTATCTATTACTATGATAATCACGTTGAGTAAAAGAGAAAGCTATAGGAAGTTTGGCAACTCCGCGCTGTCTGTGTACTTCGTGTCCATTTGTGACCGACTAGTCGGTCTCAACATTGCTACCGGTGTACGTAAAAAGGCTAAAATAATTCAGAAAGATTGTTATTACAAACGAATATTCATTAGTCTAAAGAAATATGTCGTGTTGTGCTGTGTTCTGTCCATCAAAAACAACCAAAGGTGGAGTTAAAGACCCAGAATTATCATTTCACACGTAAGTTTTTTTGGCAAAAATATCTTAATTAATGAAGTTTTAAAGTGATATAGGTATTTTACATGAAATATATACGTCCCTGGCATCGTATAATTACCAAATAGTCGTAGTTAACTGTGGATTTAAAGCTTTAATTCATGATAAATAAATACATTGTTTTACGCCTCCCGGCTAGTGATGTGCCTGCAGCGTCCTTAAGATTTTATCGATATTTACAACCATGTTGATTTATTCTTTGTTTGTGTTACCTATATTAAAATCCTATTTACCTACGCGGGCACCCTAAAATGACAGTTTTTATCATTATTTCATCGCGTCAACCGTTTTATGCGTCCCACTGCAGGATACGGGTTTCCCCCATAGAAATCTCCTATTTAATAGTTACTAATAAAATATTTTGTTTTAGGTTTATTACAACCATTGGTCAATAAAAATTGTTTGGGTTTTATTAACCTCCGACCATCACGAGATCTCAGTTCGGGGCGAACTACTAGTTTTAATTTATTATTATAACAAGTACTGAAACGATCAAGGCACTCTTGGTGGTAAGAGATCATGCCTGCCCATTGTAGTGGTATAATATAGGTATAACTTTTTTATCGTCAAACCTAAAAACAAAAGATACATAACTTTAGACTGTACATCTATGTTCCTACACATAAATGAGTATGTAAATATTTTATGATTTTATTAGTTTCCGCGAATTAAACCTTCTTTTCTTGTCCTAAACTCGTGTTTGATTTATTTTGTTTTCCTGCAACTTAATTTCCTTGATAGGTAGGCTATGTACGAGGATCCAAGCGTTCAGCCAACAGTAGCTAAATTATTACATTCACTTTCTTTTTTACTACTGACAACATAGGCCATTTGCCCACCAGCTCACCGGATGTTAAGTGACGCTGTAGTCGAAGATGGTAGCATGCCTAGTCTGGAATGGAGATCGGCTCACAAGTGAGGCTGTGGGAACACACCGTTAGATGATTGGCGACAGATTAGATTCACACATAGTTTTTTTTTTTAGTTTCGTGTGATAGTATTTTAATATTCAAATATCATACTTCATAGTTGGGACTGGGATTCTCGGACCTTTAATAACCTAAGATAATTCCTTCTGCAGAATTGAACGTTTTAAGGATGACCCAGGGTTAAGAACTTTCAAATAGACAGGATTTAAGTCATTGAATACAAAGAGTAAAGCTAGGTGTGTTTCGAGATTAGTACGAGTATGCGACCATTTTTTATTGATATATTTCGTAATAGTTTCTCTTCCCTACTCACGCACACTAATGTAAATTTAGAAACTCAACCAACATAAAACTGACACGCTACCAACGATTTCACTCCGTCCATTGTGATACTTCGTCTGTGATCTGCACATTTTCTTCATGTTTTTGATTCAATGGTAAACAAAAATGCACGTCTAAATACATGAAACCCACATTAGGTGTCCGCCATTTTGTATGTAGAAATAACACTAACCATTTTTTTCTTTCTGCAGTTGAGTTGCAGTCTTCTTCTGTCTTTTCTTTCCTTTTTCACTTCTGTCTGATTTGAGTTTTCATTAATCAAAATATACAAAAATGCTCCGTGTTAGTAAAGCGTTTCACAATATTTGTACTAAAAGTAAGTAGGTCCATACCTACCTAGATAATACATAAATTATTAGGCATCATCTGTATAATAGGTAGGTACCTACCTACCTATCTTTGTTCCTAATTATCTATCTACCTAAACTGTTTCAGATGTACCAATAGTTATTTCATGTGAACGTTATTCACATAGTTCAAATGATATTGATGTAAACGATCAACCTAAAGAAGCTACAAAAGGGCAATCCAAAAGATTAGCCGAATTTCGGAAGAAATTGAGAGAAACCTCACCAATTGATGATCTTGGTGAACAACCTCTTATGCAGTCGGCTCAGAGTGACGACCCTTTACCTGCATTCCCTAATAATACTAACCCAGTCACTGGAGAGGTCGGTGGCCCGCGTGGCCCTGAACCTACTAGATATGGCGATTGGGAGAGAAAAGGAAGAGTTTCAGATTTCTAACGTTTTCATCTGCATGAGCCATAGTAGGTTAGGCAGGCCTACCTACCTAAAGTTGCTATACTAAACATTATAATGATCTCTGAAGTAGTATTATGTAGCAGATAGGTATGTAGTAGATAGGTACTTATGTAGTATTAGTACCTACCTACCTTTACAAAATGTAGGTACCTACCTGCTCTATCAGCAATCTAGTTCCCATATTAAATTACAAGCTTTGCTTAGTTTAGGACCAGAGGGTGTCATGTGGAATGTCCATGAATATTTAACTAAACTTTAATTTAGTTTTGGATAAAATATTTAAAAATAAATAGGTATTTTATTATATTTTTATTTGCCTGATGACTTTCCTACGGTTTTAGGCATTTTTTTGTTGGTAGAATCCTCTAGTTCCTTTGACTTGTAGTAATGTGGTGCAACTTCAAGGAGCCATTTACTTTCTATCTCTGTCACTTGTCTCATAAACTCTTTTGATGTGAACACAAGCTCATGGTAGATTACCCATCTTGGCAACTCTTCAAATAATGCACTATTGGGATGAATCATAACAGTCTGTAAATGATCAAAATAAATTATTTGGTGAAGATATTTGACTTTGTATGTACTAAAGCTAGATACATTAAATTTCATTTACTATGTTGTAATTTGTGAATTTGCTATAGTAGGTGCCAAATAACACCGCAATACAGGTCATTCACCCACCTTCACCATGATGTCGCAAAATTCAATTTATGAATGGCTAATTTTGTCGCTTTCCATACAAACCTGTCGCTAAGACGGTAATTGCTCGAATCTCGTAGTACTGTTTGTTTACCATAGAAAAATTGAATTTTGCGACATCGAGGTGAAGGTGGGTGAATGACCTGTATTGCGGTGTTATTTGGCACCTACTATAATATTAAACTTAGGATAATATTGTTTCTTACCCCAACCATAAGCTTATCTTGTGTGTTTTGAATGCGTGTGTACCAAGCCAGTAAGCAATGAATTAGCCACTAAAGTAAAATGTTCACTTTGTTATTTATAAACTTACTTGGTTATGCTTCACAGTTTTATAATGACCACCTTTTGAAAACTTAGCAATATGGTAGAAGAATCCGGCTGTTATTGCCTTCCTAATACTGGTGTCATCAGATACTCCTGATACCATTTCTATTTCTACTCGGTCCATGAGACTAGCAAGTTGTTCTCTAACATCTCTAGCTCTCTTCATAGATCTATATTGTACAAAGTTTTCATAGCACCATTGAACTGAATATTCGGTTTCTGCCCACTGATTGTAAATATTCATTAATGTCAAGTGGTCTCCTTTAGGATGGAAAAAGTTCTTTCTAGCAGTATCCGCATGGATAATCTTATCCTTTGGTCGGTAAAATATTGAACTGTTGACAGACAGCATGGCTGCAATAGTGACAATCTCTTCTGAACATTTGTATCTGAAAAATATTACATCATTTAAAGAAAAATATATGCAAAATACACATACAAAAACTTTACACTTTAAAGTTTATAAAAATTCATTTTAAACTCACTTTTCACTAGCCAGTAACATTTTAGCTAACATTGGATCTGTAGGAAACTCCGCCATTCTTCTACCAGCTTTTGTTAACTCTCCATGATGATTCAGGGCACCAAGAGCATACAACTGTTCCAAAGCCAGGACCAGTGTTTCATGAGGTGGAGGATCTAGGAAGTCAAAGTGTATGAGATCATTTATGCCCAAAGCTTTTAAAGTTAGGACAGCATTGCCCAAATTGATTCTCTGAATTTCTGGTGTTGTGTTGTCTTCAAGCTCATATTTGTATGCCCATGCTGTGTACAGTCTGAAACACTTGCCAGGAGCTACCCTGCCGGCACGACCTGCCCGCTGATTAGCAGA
The DNA here is from genome assembly GCA_947507515.1 of Eulithis testata. NCBI lineage: Eukaryota > Metazoa > Arthropoda > Insecta > Lepidoptera > Geometridae > Eulithis > Eulithis testata. The sequence goes on from OX382194.1 coordinate 8,030,765, forward strand.
AGCTTTGGAAATTGGTACTACCATCAAACTTTCCATCCCAGTTTTGGAGTTGAAATTATTTTGCTTAGCAAATCCAGGATCTATTACATAAATAATGTTATCAATAGTCAGTGAAGTTTCTGCAATATTTGTGGCTAACACCACCTTCCGAGCACCTTCTGGGGTTTGGTCAAATATTTTTGCCTGCATATCACTAGGCAAATTGGCATAGACTGGTAAAATTATAAGTTCCTTCAACTTTTTTCCAATCTTTTTTGTCCTTTCTTGCAACATTTCTACACATGTTTCAATTTCTTCCTGGCCAGTGAGGAATACAAGTATATCACCAAGGGGTTGTGTGGCATGGATCTGTAGCACAGAAACAACACATGCATCTACATAGTCTGCTTCTGGTGCCTTAGTGTAATAAATGTCCACTGGAAATCTTCGCCCAGGAATCCTGAAGATAGGAGCATCATCAAAGAACTTGGAAAACTTTTCAGCATCAAGAGTTGCACTTGATATCAGTAATTTTAAATCTGGTCTAAATCTGGTAATGTCTTTGACAAGTCCAAAAAGAATGTCAGTGTGCAGAGTTCGTTCATGAGCTTCATCAATTATCATGACACTGTACGAAGCCAAGTCTGGCTCAGATAAGAATTCTCTGTGTAGGGTACCATCAGTCATGTACTTTATGACAGTTCTGTCTGAAGTGCAGTCCTCAAAGCGGATACTATAGCCTACTTCATTGCCAAGTTTAACATTCATTTCTTGAGCAACTCTTGCTGCTACTGACATGGCAGCTACTCGTCGAGGTTGTGTGCATCCAATTTTTTTATTATCATCAGTAAAACCAGCTTCATGAAGGTACTGTGGAATTTGTGTAGTTTTACCAGATCCTGTTTCTCCTTCAACAATGAGGATTTGATAGTTTCGTATTGCTTCTATCAGAGACTCTCTGAAGGGGTACACAGGGAGAGATTTTTTAGTTTCTTCAATGGTCATGCGCATTTTACGATATTCACTCTTTTCTTCCTCCTCCTTCTTTTCTTTATTGCCTTCAAGCTGCAGAGCTTGAATAAAGTCTATTTGTTCATCCAGAAGTAACTCATATTCTTCTTGGCCTTGTGAGTCTTTGGCACCAAATTTAAAGAAGGCTGATTTAATTTGATCTTGTTCCCATTTCTTTTGTTCTGAATGAGGTAATTTTTCAATATCATCAACTTCAATATAATCACCTGGAAGTAAACAAAAAATCATATAATGAGGTAAGCTGTACACCTATAGCTTTAAAAATAATACTATCACACACTTACCTTTTTCACCTTTTCCCAAATCTTGAGGCATGTGATATCTCTGAACATTTTCCAATTCACGAGCTTTTTCATGTTCCTTGGCTAATTTTAAAATAGTCTTTTTATGTTCTCTTTCTTCTTTCTCACGTTTAGTCAGGCTAAAACAATAAAACTTATTTTAATTAATTTAAGTATGCTATGGCAGTGGGCCGGCCATGTTTGCCGCAGAACCAACAATCGTTGGAGCAAACTAATAGTCGAATGGAGACCGCGTTTAGGCAAGCGTAGTGTAGGACGCCCTCCGGCTAGGTAGGGTGACGATCTGTGACATGTAGCTGGCAAACACTGGATGAGAAGAGCCGAAGACCGGGCTCAGTGTCGCGTCTTGGGAGACCTACGTCCAGTAGTGGACGGATATAGGTTGATGATGATGATGTTGTGAACCAACAAAATGATGTCATCCTAGTCCCGCTGATTTATGACTGAAAAAGTAAAATGGCCCATGGTAGGTAGGTATGGTCAATTCAATTCAATATTTGATTTAATGGCATGTGGGGGAAAGCCAACTTCGCCAATGTCACGTTGCAAGTTAGGCCTTAACACAAAGGAGTAAGATAAAACCGGTGAATTTAGGTAATGTTCAGTCTAAGCAAAAATATTCAGTTAGTTCACCAATACCTGAAACAATAAATACAACACAAACTAACTACAAATACCACCACCAAAAAAACTTTTTTTTTTTTTTTTTTTTTTTTTTAAGTAAAAACGCAGTTATGAGATAATATGAAAATAAGTGTTAAAGTTTAATGTGATATTTATCTATATATTTACATAAAACAATTATGAAGGGAGTATAGACAAGGGAGAGCAGGGAGTTAAAGGTAATAGGACGAGGGACGTCAGATTCGGGAGGAACCAGGTCATATAAAGATGTTTGTTGACAATTAAAGAATATATGATTAACAGTTCCTATATCAAGTCCACACTCACAGAGAGAATTGTCCCTGATCCTTAGCTTTGCTAGGAATACTGGTGTACAGGCGTGTCCAAGACGAAGACGACATATAGTAGAAGTGGTTGATTTACCAGCCAAACGGTATTTAAAAAACCAAGGTTTATTGGGAATATCAGGTTGGATCTCACCGAAATGTTTGCCTTTCAAGTTTCTAGATTTTTCCCATTCTTCACTCCAAGAACTCAATAAGTATGATTTAGAGAGGTTGACAATATCATGGCAAAAGATTTTAAAGTGATCTAAAGTTCCTACTTGGATAGCATGCTTAGCACAGATGTCTGCATTTTCGTTACCAACTATACCGGAGTGGCCTGGAATCCAAGCTAAAACGATCTGTATTCCAAGTTGATGGCATTGGTAAAGGGCTTCACGAATTTTTAATATTACAGGAAATCTAGATTTATCTTTGAAAGGGTTGGATTGGATGGCTTGGAGACAACTTTTAGAATCAGAGAATATAATGATTTGATTGAGATTGTGTGATTTAGAATATAATATAGCCTCTAAAATAGCTATAGATTCAGCTGTAAATACTGAAGAAAACGAGGGGCATTTAAAACTTAATATTATACTGAATTTTGGGATCCAGACAGCAGCACCTACAGGGCTCGTTTCTGAGAGTTTGGAAGCATCAGTAAATATGGTTAACCAGCCTTTAAACTGAGCATCAATAAATTCAGATAAAACTTTCCCAGCTTCGATGGTATGTTTTTCAATACCAATGTCTGTTATTATGTTGGGATTATAGATAAGGGCTTCATATGGCGTTGAGAATAAAGGATTAAGAGGGTATTGTGCAACAGGGACAGGTAAACGGGTAAACCTTAAGTAGCTACGGAGAATTAAACTTTTATCATTAAAGTTAGAGATAAAATTAAGTTTAGAGATCAAGGGATGATCAGGATTTTGGAGAAGTTTGAACATAAACTTATCCGATAAATATTGTCTTCTAAGTCTAAGAGGAGGTTCCACACATTCTACCTGCATGGCGTTGATAGGAGAAGACTTCATGGCTCCTAGGATAACCCTCAAACATTTGTATTGAATTTTATCAATTTTTTTAAGAGCTTCTTTATTGCAAGGATCCAACAGGAAAGACCCATAGTCCATATGGCTGCGAACAATAGCGTTATAAATCAGTTTCTGGGTAAAGGGGTGGGATCCCCACCATACACCAGAAAGAGATCTTAGGACATTTAAATTTTTCTCACACTTTTGACCAATGTATTCAAAATGTTTCATGCCTGTTAGTCTCTGGTCTAACCAAATTCCTAAAAATTTTACTTCTGATTCATGAGAAATGGGTTCATTGTTTACTTGTAAATGCAACGAGGGAATGCTTCTTTTTCTGGTGAACACCACTGCCTTGCTTTTGGGAATGGACAGAGATAAACCATGATCTGACAGAAAGGAGGAGAGATATTCGAGCGCGCAGTTTAACTTGCTTGTAGCAACTGATATACTTTTATCAGAGACATAAAGAGCTATATCATCTGCATATTGAAGAATGGAGCAAAATGATTCTACGGATTGCTCAAGATCATATGTATAAAGGCTGTATAACAGAGGACTTAATACCGAGCCTTGGGGGAGACCTTTCCAAACAGTTCGGGGGGGAAAGAATTGATTTTGGTTTTTAATGATAATAGTCCTCTCCGATAATAAATTACATATGAACCTGGTCATCTTCTCAGGAACTCTCACTCGAATAAGCTTCTGTCTGAGAGTCGGAAGCTGAACATTATCATACGCTGCCGCAATGTCCAGAAAGACACCTACGAGAAATTCTTTATTTATGAAGGCTGTGCGAATATCTGAGATTAAAATACTAAGACTATCATATGTGCTCATACTCTTCCTAAAACCATATTGAGATTTTGCTAAAATAGCTCTGTTTTCTAAAAACCATTCCAAACGATGTTTAATCATGTGCTCTAAAATTTTTGCCAACACTGTTGACAAAGCGATAGGTCTTCGATTATTGGGGTCAGAGGGGTTTTTACCTGGTTTGAGAATGGGTATAATAATCTGGGTTTTCCAAGGATCTGGAACTGTACCACTTTCATAAAAAATGTTAATAACTTTTAGGTAATATGATTTAACTTTATCAGATGCATTCTTTAAAAATGAATAAGGAATTCCATCTTCTCCAGGGGAGGAGTCGGATAATCCATTGAGTGCACATTGAAGTTCATTAAATGAAAACTCAGAATCAAGACTATCTTGGGAAGAAATATGATAGGTTGGGATAGGAAGTAAATCTTGGTTTGGGACGTAGTGAGGAGACAGTTTATCTGCAAAAGCTTCGACCCATGATGCTGGATCATTAGCAGTTATATCCTCAGAACCACATACACCTCTATACCGTTTTATTTGTTTCCATATAATTCTAGCAGGGGTTCTAGGAGATAAGTTTTCACAATAATTAGTCCACCCAAGTCTTTTTTTTTCTGAGAGAACTTTTTTTGTATTTGCAGCACATTTTTGATAAGAGAGGAAATTTTCTTTGGTCATTGAAGCATTGTAAAGTTTTTCAGCTTCTTTCCTTTCTTTAACAGCCACAGAACATTCCATATCCCACCAAGGGGTAGAGATCTTAAATTTATGAGGTTTTTTCAAGGGAAAATGGTCGTCGGCACTACAGGTTATAGCATTAACCAATTGAAAGTAACATTCTATTGAGTTGTCTGTCGTTGGTAAGTTAAGATTATCAATTTTATCATCTAAACTAGATGAGTAGGAAGACCAGTCTACCTCTGCAAGTTTATATTTAAGACACGGTGAAAAGTTTTTAGGAGGAGAGGCTCTACCTGGTAAATTTATAATAATAGGAAAGTGATCACTTCCGTAAGTGGAGTCTAAAATTTTCCATGAAAGAGCAGCTGAAAGAGAAGGAGAACAGATAGTTAAGTCGACGGCCGTTTTGGGATTTTGGTTAGGATAAACGCGACGAGTCGGGGATCCGTCGTTAATGATACACAGGTTGGCTTCATCAAGGATTTCTAAAAGTAAATGTCCAAATGGGTCATCATAATAACATCCCCATGAGCGGTGATGGGCATTAAAGTCTCCCATCAAAACGACTGGAGGGGGAACCGATGATATAATCATTAATATGTCAGGAAAGAGGGATGAATGAGGATGGGGCATATACAAGGAGATAAATGATATATTTAAGGTGCGTAAAGCAACAATGTTTATATCAGGGGAGTGGGGGGGGATAGGAATTTGGGAAAAGGAAAGTGAGCGCCTTACGAGTAAGGCGCATCCAGCATGCCCGTCAGCCCTGTCGTCTCGCAGACAAGAGTAACCCGAAACTCGAAAACGAGTCCCTGGCTTCAGCCATGTCTCCGAGACGGCAATGACTGACGGGCTGAATTTAGAAATTAAATGAATTAATTCAGATTTTTTCTTTGTTAGGCTTTGACTGTTCCATTGCAGAACAGGAGCTTGATCCATTATGATTGGATATTGTCATTACTTGCATTAGTTTGTGGGCAACGTTGGACGGTATGGAGTTTTTATTTTGTGTAAGGATATTGATAATTAATGTAAGTAGAAGCTCAAGGAGACCATTCTCCTGGGGCATCATGGTTTCTTGATTGGGGAATGCACATCCATTAGGGAGTGAAGAAGGAACTTCTTCTACAATAGCCTGATGGGCTTGTTTGTCATAAGACTTACCTGACTGGACTCGGGGGCGAGGAGTAGTATACACTGTTTTTTTATAGGAAACTGTTGGAGAAGAGGATGAAACCGAAGGTACATATGGAGATTGGGATTGTGAGGGCATGGGAGGGAATATTTCTTTGGCGACTTCTGCAAATGATCTATTAACTTTAGGGCATCTATTAGAAGATTCTTCATAAGAAATACCTTCTTGGGCCATAAGAAGCTTAATAGTTTGTTGTCTACCCAGTTCCGGGCAGATCTTACTGGAGGAGAAATGTAGACCTGAGCAGTGAAGGCAAGTAGCTTTGCTTTCTGGTACGTCGCATGATTCCCCAGTGTGGGGCTGAGCACATTTGTAGCATCTAGGTTTTGACCTACATTGGGCCTTTACGTGGCCAAATCGGCAGCAATTCAAGCATTGAATGGTAGGATACTGATATGTCTCAACTTGTAAACTAGTGTGGAATAAGAAAACTCTAGGAGGAAGTCTTTGGCCATGGATGGTTAAAACTACAGTTTGGGTAGGGACCCACGTTACCTTACCTTCTTCGGTTACTTTTCTGTTTAGTCGACGTGCTTTGAGTATTTCACCGCAACCTTCTGGTAAAACGATCGACTCAACAAACTCTTCCATAGATAGGTCTACAGGGACCTGTCGCACAATACCCATCTTTGAGATATTGTAGGAGGGAATGGAGGCTTCATATTTGTAGAGAGACAGAATGGGGTTGTCTAGGAACTTGTTGGCATCTGCGTAAGTACTGAACTCAACAGATATTTTATTACGGCCTACTTTTTTAACGCCATCACAACATATGTTCTTAATTTTATTATGTACCAAAAATTGGCCAAACTTTATAGGGCGGATAGTAGTACCCGCAGATTGGTCGGGTTCAATTCTAGTTACGTGTACAATAAAAGGCCCTTTGTCCTTGGGAGTGTATGATTTTACTCCGATTGTCATGGAAGGACTGCAATAGACGTTTTGTATGGATGCCGAAGGTAAATCGGTATTAACCACAGTTATTTTATGTTGTCTGTCGTATGTATCGTCTTCATTCCTACGTTTGATACCTGAGTTTTGGGAGTTCGATAACCCAGACTCAGACTGGAATAAGTCCATGGACTCCATTAGAACGCTTGTTCCTCCCGGATCCGGCGGCTTCATAGCGTCTTCCTCCATCTTAGAAGACGCTACTCTTGTTGTTAGTAAAACTAACAACTATCTACGTTAAATACATAAAACTTACCACCTGGTTAGTAAACCACCACCACCAAATACAAAAGAATAGTTTTGCTTAGAAAAATGAGCAAAAAAACAAAATTAAAACTCCGAAAACTCTCTAACACGTGCGCTGGCTTCACAAGTCCGTGAAGAAAAAAAAAAAAAAAAACGTAGGTATGGTCAATCTGTTACTTACATTCTTTCATCAAAGAGGTATTCATCATCAGCAATATCAGCTTCCAGTTCAACCACTTTGTCATCTTTTCGTTTTTCTAAGTACTTTCTACGAGATTGTATTCGCAGTTTCGGAAGTATTTTGTCTCTATCTTCAGCTTCCATTTTAAGGCGCTTGGCAGCTTCCTCGTAAGATCTTTTGCTGGAAGCTTCGGCCACTTTTTTGACCTTTTCTTCATCGCGCTTTTTCAATCGGGTAGCGAACTCGTCACGTTCTTTCAAATCTTTTTTACGTGTTTCTTCAGCACTATCGGAGCTAGAGGAATAGCGCCGTTTGCTTGTCTTAGACATTATTACAGAGCACACTTGTTTTGCCTTCGTTCTGACTAGTGGCACGTATTTATTGTTTTTATGAAATCACACAGTATGAAACCAAGAAATGAAAGAAATAAAAATAAACAAACATGGAGTATGGAGTGGAGTGGATTGGATCTTCTTCTTTTTTTATGGCCCACAGAGTACTATATTATAGGATACGTCATTCAACAAGCCATTTCACCTAGGCAACAAGCCGAGCCTGAGTCAGTCCAAGCCAGAGATGGTTGGAAAGATTCATGAAAGATTCGTTTTGTTTGGTCACTGTTTTGGTGGAACGGAACCCACGGTTATTCCATACACTACACATTCCAAGTTTCATTCAAATCGGACCTTAGAATAGTTGCAGCTTGACTAAAAAACACAAACATCTAAATTTTGACATTATTATTGGTTGGTCCAGGCATGGAACTTAGGTCGGACACAAGAAAAAAACTAAATTCCCCATACCCGGGGGCAGCCTGGCGCACCGAACATCTATATCCTAGCCTGGCGAAACTCGAACTAGATTCAAATTCGAGGTCAAAATTTTAATTTTGCGTTTGATACCTACTAAACGAGATTTTTATTTTAGTGTGAAATTTTGGTTGAATGGGAGTCTCGTGTTTTCGATGTTTTTTTCAGTTTTTATGATTATTTTTGTGAAATGATGTAGGTATGGAAATGTATTCTATTGTATATACTATATTTTTGGAAACTTGATCAGACATTACTCAAAAAGAGAAACAGAGCTTCAAAATCTTATTGATTTTACTCGAATAGACATAAAAACGATCAAATTACAAATTCAGAAGTGTGCACAAAAAATCACCAGACGACCATCTCCAATCGCTTCCATAGATTCTCGTCAAACCATAGACCTAACCACCAACACTCCCTCGTCTCCGTGATGTCGATGGTGTAGAACCACAGACCAACAATCTCGAACGTATAACTCTATAGAACGAAACTACTGCGATGTTTCTGTCAACATCAACGTCCTGGCCTAACGTCTAGATGTCCTCTACGCCATGTCACGACATCGGCAAGCCAAAATATCTCCTACACGGCCTCTCCTGACAGAGTTCGCCTCGAACTCCTTTATTTCTGCTGGTCAGTCTTCAGCAGCATCCAGCGCCCAGCTGTGAAGACTCGTCCTCGCGTGTGGAAGCCACTGCTTCCTGCTGGTTTTCTCCCTGTGGTGCGGCGCGTAAAGATGCGACGGCCCGACGCTGCGAAGCGGCGTAGAGCGCATCTCATGCGCAACCAAGTCGCGCAAGTGCAGCGCGAATACCCGACGCTGCGTAGCGGCGTAGCGCGCATCTCATGCGCAACCAAGTCACGCAAGTGCAACGCGACGAGCCGACGCTGCGAAGCGGCGTAGCGCACATCTCATGCGCAACCAAGTCGCGCAAATGCAGTGCGAACAACCGACGCTGCGAAGCGGCGTAGCGCGCATCTCATGCGCAACCAAGTCGCGCAAGTGCAGCACGATGACCCGACGCTGCGAAGCGGCGTAGCGCGCATCTCATGCGCAACCGAGTCGCGCAAGTGCAGCGCGACGACCCGACGCTGCGAAGCGGCGTAGAGCACATCTCATGCGCAATCAAGTCGCGCAAGTGCAGCGCGACGACCCGACGCTGCGAAGCGGCGTAGCGCGCATCTCATGCGCAATCAAGTCGCGCAAGTGCAGCGCGACGACCCGACGCTGCGAAGCGGTGTAGCGCGCATCTCATGCGCAACCAAGTCACGCAAGTGCAGCGCGACGACCCGACGCTGCGAAGCGGCGTAGCGCGCATCTCATGCGCAACCAAGTCACGCAAGTGCAGCGCGACGACCCGACGCTGCGAAGCGGTGTAGCGCACATCTCATGCGCAATCAAGTCGCGCAAGTGCAGCGCGACGACCCGACGCTGCGAAGCGGTGTAGCGCGCATCTCATGCGCAACCAAGTCACGCAAGTGCAGCGCGACGACCCGACGCTGCGAAGCGGCGTAGCGCGCATCTCATGCGCAACCAAGTCGCGCAAGTGCAGCGCGACAACCCGACGCTGCGAAGCGGCGTAGCGCACATCTCATGCGCAATCAAGTCGCGCAAGTGCAGCGCGACGACCCGACGCTGCGAAGCGGTGTAGCGCGCATCTCATGCGCAACAAAGTCGCGCAAGTGCAGCGCGAACAACCGACGCTGCAAAGCGGCGTAGCGCGCATCTCATGCGCAACCAAGTCGCGCAAGTGCAGCGCGACGACACGACGCTATAAGGCGGCGTGGCGCACATACTAGGTGCACGAGGAGCACATACCACTTACCAGGTGCGCGAGACGCACATACCACATACCAAGTGCGCTAGGCGCACATACCACATACCAGGTGCGCAAGGCACACATACCAGGTGCGCGAGGTGCACATACCAGATACCAGGTGCGCGAGACGCACATACCAGGTGCGCGAGGCGCACATATCAGATACCAGGTGCGCGAGGCGCACATACCAGATACCAGGTGCGCGAGACGCACATACCAGGCGTACGAGGCGCAGATACCAGGCGCGCGAGGCGCACATGCCAGGCGCGCGAAGCGCACATGCCAGGCGCGCGAAGCGCACATGCCAGGTGCGCGAGGCGCACACGCCAGGTGCGCGAGGCGCACATCTCAGGTACGCGAGGCGCACATGCCAGATACCAGGTGCGCGAGGCAGACATCCCAGGTGCACGAGGCACAGATACCAGTTGCGCGAGGCGCACATGCCAGGTGCGCGAGGCGCACATGCCAGGTGCGCGAGGCGCAGATACCAGGCGCGCGAGGCGCACATGCCAGGCGCGCGAGGCGCACATACCAGTACATGAAGCATAACATAACTTAGGTAAACAGACAACAAGTTAGAGGCACAACGTGAAGCTTAACTTAGGTAAACAGTAAGCAGAGAACAAGTTATAGGCACAACGTGAATCTTAACTTAGGTAAACAGAGAACAAGTTATAGGCACAACATGAATCTTAACTTAGGTAAACAGAGAACAAGTCAGAGGCACACCGTGAAGCTTAACTTAAGTAAACAGAGAACAAGTCAGAGGCACACCGTGAAGCTTAACTTAAGTAAACAGAGAACAAGTCAGAGGCACACCGTGAAGCTTAACTTAAGTAAACAGAGAACAAGTCAGAGGCACTACGTGAAGCTTAACTTGGGTAAACAGAGAACAAGTCAGAGGCACTACGTGAAGCTTAACTTGAACCGCGACCCTGGTTAAGGAAAGAAGCGCAGACAGGCATGAAGCAGACGCTCTACGTCTTAGCGCTACACGGCGTGAAGCAGGTGCACAGCCAGACACGACACAGATGTGATGCACTGTCGCTCCACACATGGCAAACAGTTGTACAGACAGGACACAGGGGTTCTGCACCATCCCACCAACCGTATCGCACATTGAGTTTGGTTCCTGACAAAGAACAAAAATGCATAAGTACTGATCAGCCGACGTTTTCACTAAACTCCGCATTCGGCCATTCTTGCTATTCCTAGTAAGTAGGTACACCACAAAAAAAGACAGGTCTAAAAGGGAACTGCATGAGTTGAACAGGTCATTCTCCTCTCCATACATAACACCATTGAAGATACTGGAACACTAATGCCATCAGGTCTATGTCCATTTCGGTTACACAATACATCCCAGCGAGAGATGTCAGTCAAATTCAAATGATTTTATTTTGTAAAGACAAGTTACAAATTAGTTGTCAACTGCAAGGGTACATACAGTCTTGATCAGCTTGAACACTATGCAACAGTTCTCAAATTTAAGTTTTTAACTCGGTGCAGATCTTATTTTCACTCCATAAATTAAAATTAGTAGGTAGGTAGGTATAATTGAATGCACAGTAGGTACAATCGGTAGGTACGGAAGAATCTTAACACCAAAACCAGTCACACAGTTGACTTACTCAACCCAAAAGACACATCTTTCCATACTTAGCTTGAAGGTAGGTTTATACGAGGTCAGTAACATGGCAGTACAGTAACCCAGTCCAGCGCTGACTTGTTACTGGGGCATGTAAACAATAGTTTTGTGCCGTTTTGGCAGTGACTGGGTTCGAAACTAAGACAACTGGGTCCAGTCACTGGCATTGTGTAAACGTTGCATGATCACCAATGTTTGCAAACTAGGATCAATGCTTGAACATAAGAATATTGGTTGGATCTTACCACTGACTGTGTTAATTGGGTGGATAGCATTCACAACACGATTTGCATGGAAAATCACTCCTCAAGATCCGCGACCTTGGTGCTCATCTTCTCCATGACTCGCTTCTCCATACTTATCGTGTGTCTTGCAGTCTCGATGCCAACTAGTAGCAGCAGGAGTCAAGCAGTCTCGTTGACAATGCTCATCACCGCACATTTTTATGAAAAAGAAAATTAACCGAACCGATAGCCAAACAAAGTGGGGAACAATGGACTTTCGTATCCCACTTCTGATTTTGGAAACTTGATCAGACATTACTCAAAAAGAGAAACAGAGCTTCAAAATCTTATTGATTTTACTCGAATAGACATAAAAACGATCAAATTACAAATTCAGAAGTGTGCACAAAAAATCACCAGACGACCATCTCCAATCGCTTCCATAGATTCTCGTCAAACCATAGACCTAACCACCAACACTCCCTCGTCTCCGTGATGTCGATGGTGTAGAACCACAGACCAACAATCTCGAACGTATAACTCTATAGAACGAAACTACTGCGATGTTTCTGTCAACATCAACGTCCTGGCCTAACGTCTAGATGTCCTCTACGCCATGTCACGACATCGGCAAGCCAAAATATCTCCTACAATATATATATTTTAATATACCACTTAGGTACTTCCTAGAATAAATGAAAGTTACAGTTACATACCTAACACTCGGTAGGTATACTTACCTAGCCCTAGGTAGGTACATCCTAAAAATGGTTTTCCTGAAGAATCACCGACAAAATCATCTGTGTGAAAAATACCTAACGGCATCGATGATATTTCCCAGATGTTATAGGTAGGAACCATAGTAGGTACCTACCTATGTACCTACTATTATACTAATATTCCGTTGTATTAGGAACGTACAGAATCGAAGAGTAGGTAACTTAATACCTGTAGTAAAGTCGAATTCTGCCATACCTACTGTAAAATATTGTACTTTACATCCCTGGCTCACTGGTACACCGAGCTGGTCTACCAACTTTTCTGCAGACTTCACGTGGTCAGACTCTAGTAGGTAAAGTTTAGAAATAAAATAATATAAGTACCTACACGTAAGTAGGTACTTACCTACTAACTCTAGCCCCCAGAGGTCTGGTTTTATGACTTGACAGTTTTTGCAAAACATCATTGAAAGACGTCATTGGTAAAGACGAAACCTACTCTAAAAAGACTGTATTTCGGCCATATTTAATCTAAAATATCTATCTAATTATGTTTCGCAGCCTTATTTGTTGGTAAGTTAAGTACCTATATCTACCTAGGTAGGTACTTCAACATTCCTATGAGTTCCGTAGGTACCTATACCTAAGTCCTGTCACCTGTAGATTCAGAATTTTTGAACCTATATTGGTTTGGATTTACAGCAGGTAGGTACGATAGCGTCGATACCGACCGATAAGGTATTAAGTTCGATGTATCAAGTACCTACCTACCTACCCTAAGTATGAGATATGAGGTAGGAAATATCACCTTGGCTGTGCCTTGGCGAACCTTTCGAACTAGACTCGACGGACCAGACTCATGTCATTTATCTTTCAGTGCTCCGCTCAACCGACATTTAGATAAAAAGTATCTGAGTACGATAGAGAAGTCTAAAATACTCCTGGACCATGGTGTTAAAGTTGCGCAACAGAATATCAACGCTTTTCTTCATGGGCCAACAGGAGAAGAGGTTTGTTTCAAATTGATGTTGATAAACGTAGTTAGTGAGAGGTCGACGAGCGGCCATGCCGGTTGTTTCACAATGTTATTTTTAAAATCTCCAGAGTTGGCCACTAGGTAACTCATACGAGCTTGCTTGCTTAAAACTTACCAACAGTCACATAGATTTAGACACCTACTACTAGAATATTCTACCATCCGTAACGTAGGTAATCGTAATCTTCGAGCAAACACACACTGGCTGATATAACCACTCCCTCGGAACTATCACTACCGTGTGCCGGTTCCAGATCACAAAGGACTTGGACCTGAGGGACAAGACGTGCCTTATAACAGGCGCGAACAGCGGCATAGGGCTGGAGATGACCCGTTGCCTCAGCGCGCGACAATGCACCGTGCTGATGGCATGTCGCAACACCTACGCGGCCAGCGTCCGCGCTAAGAACTTATGCGAAAACAACCACCGCCTTCGACTTTACGAGACGAACCTCGCCTCGCTTAAATCCGTCAAGAAATGCTCGGACGAGATTCTGAAAGCGGAGAAGTAAGTTATTTTCCTTGTGCTATACAAGTTTTTAAATAGGTAACTAGGTGTGCCCGCGACTTCGTCCGCGTGGATTAGTGTCTTTGGGTAGCATAGCTCTTACAAACCTTGAGTTTATATCGAATCAATAGCTTAAAAATAAGTTTTAAGCTTCTAGCTCTAAAAATGACGATACTTACACACAACTTTCATCCCCCCCCCCTTTTAAACCTCTTCCAACTCTTTTTTCGCATTAAAAAGTATCCTATGTCCTTTTTCAGGCTCTAGACTATCTATGTACCAAATTTCATTTAAATGGGTTCAGTGGTTTTGAAAGCGCGACAGACAGACAGACAGAGTTACTTTCGCATTTATAATATTAGTAAGGATTATTTGAAATCAGAGTTACCTATAAACTCCATACAGTATGGGCAATAATGGGCATAATATTATGTTAAATGAGTAGGTATGTTTGTCCAATAAGTATGTTAAATTCCAGGCAAATCGACATAGTAATATTAAATGCTGGCGTTTTTGGCCTCCCGTGGACCTTGACGGTCGATATGTTGGAGACGTCCTTCCAAGTTAACTATCTCAGCCAGTTCTATATGCTCATGAACCTTGAGAACATACTAGCACCAGACGCAAGAGTAGTATTCGTATCGTCTGAATCGCATAGGTTAGTTCTTAAGGCTGTATTACACCGGGGCAACACCGTGCGGCATTGCGGCATGCAACAAGGCCGCATGCTACTAAATAAAGGCCCAATTACACCATACCATTTTCTTGTACATACCAGTGCAATAGTTGAATGCAATAAATTAATTGCATTGTGTAAACAACACGTAACATTTTTGATCTGGTATACAAGTTTTGCTTCAAAACATTCCTTGGTGGTGGTCAATAATTGCATTCAACTTTGTTTAATATATCCGCGTGTAAACAGTTGCTTACAATTCTTGAACGTCAATTCTTGCGCTTCAACTATTGCATTCAATTATTGCAGTGGTACGTACAAGAAAATGGTATCGTGTAATTCAGCCTTAAAAAATGTCGCACATTGTGGCAAGAACCGTGCGACATGGCAACACCTTGCGTCATGTGGCAGACTGTGATAATTAACGATGTTGCCTCAGCGTAAAATAGGCTGCCGCATGCCACTAATGCCGCAAATGCTTTCTATTTGTAGCATGCCACAAGGTGCCGCGTGTCACAATATGTATGTAGCATGCGGCACTGTCGCACGTTGTTGCCCCGGTGTAATACAGCCTTTATATGAAGTTGCATAGTTAGATTCTTTAAAGGATTTTCCCTTCATCTGTAATATTACGAGTGATTACCTTACCTTCTTATACTATTACCTAACAAAAGGCCGGTAGGTATTTAGGAATATTTTTTACATTATTAGGATTGGAAAGATTTTCCCGCCGCGGGAACCAGCTTTGCAAGAAGCAATTCTTCATCAGGTGAATAGAGTTGCAATAGAGTGCCTATGTTGCTTTTATTTCTTTCACGTTTGTGTTTGTAGATTAATTTTATGATCTTAGGTATTAATTGGAACATTGTTTCCAGAAATATAAGCTGGTCGTATTTTGACACATTACTCCCATCCGAAGAAATCGTGTCTCTACCCAAGGACAAGTACACTTCAATAAAGGCGTACAATATATCAAAGCTGTGTGGTATTCTGGCGATGCGATATCTAGAGCATCGTTGGCTGAAGACACCTAAGTCTGTGTTCTGCGCGCATCCGGGCTCATTCGTGAAGACGAGGCTCTGTCGGAACTGGTGGCCGTATGAAGCTCTCTACACTATGATGCTGCCATTCAGTAAAAATATTGTAAGTGAAGTGCCTACCTAGTTATGTACCAATATACCTAGTTAATTTTAATATAAATAAATTATAGTTGACATCTTAGTGACAACTTGGACAAAAATGCTTTGTATGTTTGTTCGTTGAGATCTTTTGAACCGCTTATCCGATCTTCACATAATTTGGTAGGTATACGGATAGTACTCTTAAGTTTTACTGGTTTGTTAAATGAAGTAAATCGGTCAAGGGGTCGTGAAGTTATGAGGGTCCAAAGAGAGTAAAAAAAAATTCGTACAAAAATATCAAGTGGGGTGTCATATGATAGGGTTTTGTTTAGACATTCCAAAACAGTTTTTATTTTGATTCTAGGTCTAATAGTTTTTTGAGTTGTTGTAAAAATTATAAAATTGGAAAACCCAGTATAACGCGAGCTAACATTTCTTGGAGTTTCAATGATTTTGTAGTTCAAGTAAGACTGGTACTTAGCTAGACGGCGATTTCGATGCGATTTGCAAAGTTTATTGCAATCATTGTCAATAAAAATTGTTTGGTTTTTTTTAATAACCTCCGACCATCACGAGATCTCAGTTCGTACTAGTATAGTATAGTACGACTATAATTTACTACTCCTACTCTTAATGCCTTGTAAAACGGTATCTACCGTGTTGCTTTATGAACTATATAAATATTGTTTGTTGTTTGTCTTGCAGAGCCAAGCTACAAGCACTCCTTTGTACTGCGCTACGTCTCCAGACCTGAAAGGCCTCTCATGCCTGTACTACAAGGATTGCCAGAGGACCGAGCCAAGCGACCTGGCTTCAGACTCCCATCTCGCGTTTAGAATGCACGACCTAACACAGGACTTACTAAATGACCGCACTTCTTTTATTACCAACGAAGAAACTGAACGGGTGGTTTGCCCGCCGGAACCCGCTATAGAAGTAACACTCACTCCTGAATATTCTACGTAATTTATCTTTAAAATACTTTAGTCATCCCTATGCATGAATTGCTTGAAACCATCATATAGTACTTCCCTATGCATGAATTGCTTGAAACCATCATATAGTACTTAGTATAATATTAGCGACATAATATTCTTTCTGAAATGGTAGAAGGAATGTTCTAACATTTGGCTAGTGCATGATAGTGTGAAATGATTTTGTGTATGGGGATTATTGTAAGTACACCGAGCTCTAGCTACGTATAAACCTAGCATCTAAAACCTAAATATTTTCTTGTAAAATAGTCGTAACAAGAAATTAAATAATTTGATGTATGGGTTAGTTAGAAACGTCTGTTTTAGAAGTCGGTAAAGTACCTACCTACAACTCCATTAGGTTCTTTATAATTAGTTTAGTGAATTATTTAAGTTTGGTTTCAAAAATTGAGCAATAAAGTGTTTTATGTATAACTATTTTTTCTTTATTCAGTAGATGTACGTAATAAATACAAAATGCACGTGTTCTAATAAAATTGATACAAAAGTTTGTTTGAATAACAGATAAATAACTATGACTTATATTCTACAATAGACATAGGCACGGGAAAACAGCCAAAACAAAAAAGAATTCCTAGTACACTACAATAAAATGTGTAGAGCTATAAAATTGCGTATATGAGACTGATTTAATTTTAGGCACACTTTCGCGATTCATCGACTATTTTCGCTGAAAATATAGCTTCACTCGACACATGTAGCTCACCCTAGCTCCATATAATGTGGTCCCAGCAATTATTTTTTACTTAAAAGATCATTTTATCTCGGCATAAAAATAAATTTCAAAAAACTTATGCTAGTGCTGTGCTATGTAGGAATCGTGTCGCGTTTATTTTGTGGCGGTTTCTATCGAGATAAAATGAAGTTTTCAATGAAAGCTTTTGAACAGGTCTAAACTGACATGTTTTTAAATAATTTTCGTTAGTTTGCTGTAACAACGGAATCGCCACCATTATTGTTCCAGAAATTATGTTAAAGATTATAGCTCCGCACTACAAAAAGCACGCAATACTTATAGGCCTTGGTAATAATAATTTATGTACTATCACATTTATTTGTAATTGCCTTTGCATTATTCTAAACATTAAATTTTAAACGATGAATCTCAACAAGAACAAACGTTTTATTTTCGCTTACTTATATAATTACCTACCTTATTGAGTCAATAACAAGAATACAGCTAAATTTAAAAACGATAAATAAATGCATCGTATTATAAATGAAGAAAGATCAAATTCAGTTACTAACTGGATATTGAAATGATAGAACTAAAACTACTTTACGTGTATTTAAATATATTAATAAAATGTGCTAAAGTATAAATAAATGTACTTACCTACATATTTTAGTAACAGAACAACTTTTAAATTGATATAAATGGCGGCGATTTTATGATGTCAAAATGCAGACAAGTATTTTTAAATTGAAAAAATAAACAAATCTGATTTTTTAACATTATACAATTTAAATACATTTTGAAACAACGTTATTCTTAAATTCATCCAATATAACGTCCCATGTGTTTAAAACCAGACTTTAAACATGTTGAATTTCTGATTGTTTTCTTGAGATATATGCGAAGTGTGAATATTAGGTACTTTTGATAATATAATAAATACAAGTAGATGATGATGATGATACAAGTAGGTAACACCAGCAAACATATTACATGCAGACGTATGTCTCTATATATGGCAATATACTTCTGATTCGAGATTAGAACTAAAATAACCGTGCAACTATGTAGGTACGAGTGTAATAATTATAATAGTGTATGTACCTGCAATAAATTTTAAAGGTTGAAGGTGAAATATACTTTCGAAGCTTCCACTTCAATTAGTGAGCGAAGTGAAAAGATAAAAGGCTTTTATAAATAGGTAACAATCTAAATTATGTTGCTAAGGTTCGTTGATATTGACTAATAATAAACAAATTGACCAATATTACATGAATATCAGTTACAACACTAACAACAAATGCACGAGCAAAGCGTGTCTCTAAACGTTGGCAACAGTTGAATAACCCATCTTAGTTTAATTAGGTACTGTATTGTATAGAATCCTGGCATGGAATTTGAGAGCCGCGCCGGGAGCGCTATAAATAAGTCGTGAGTTAGTCTATAGGAACGGTTGTCTGAAATCGCCACTTGTGATAAGACACCCTATTGTAGGACATTGCCTTTGTAACTTTTTGTCCTCAATAGAACTTATTTATTTTTTAAATATGTTTGGTTCTGTGATCTTTATAACCAAGGAAAAGTTAAATACATACCTGTATTTATATAACTATTTTTGTGGCTATATGTACCGGAAACTATACCTAAGTAAATTAGTTGGGTTTAAATTTAGTAAAGGCCGGAGGCCACCAGAGCTTTCAGTAGAGTAGGATGCGTTTTTCAACTTGCTTGCGGCATATAGGACACACGGTGATACGGTCGCCGCACATTTGACACATACCGTGCCCGCACAGGAATATCATATTCTTGAGACGGTCCAGGCAGATCGGGCACATTGTCTGAAAGCAAAACAAATGGAAATGTATGGATATATGGAAATTGGCCAAGGTACTAGGTACTACCCTACAGGCACCCACCATCATAATTTATTTCTCCTCTCTATCGTGGAAGGTTTGCTGGTAGAGAACTCTTCTCAGGGTTAAGCTCACCTTTGTAAATGATCTATCTTTAAGTTCCCTTTTATGTCACTACTTTTGTGTACAATAAAGAATAAAGAAAGAATACCCTTTAGACAGACATCCTCAAATCATTTTGAGTAACTAGAATCTAGATCCTAGGTAATCGGTAGAAGCTATCCGAGTTGTCAGGGCCTCTACTTTGAAAAATGACTAACGAAGATTCGGTAGCGACACTTGTGTTACACTACGCAGCCGCCTTGTGTGTCGACGCGGGCTCTTGCGAAGTGACAGCGTCACTGCGCAGTGTAACCCAAAACGATACGACGAACCTACGAATATCGATTTTCGTGGTAGCCACTCTGATCTGAGGAAATGTCTACTATGCCCGAGAACAAAATGCTGTACAGGGGAAGGAGATCCTATGACGAAATAACACTTCTTCACTGGTCATTTTTCATAACTTACCTACTCAGATCTCCGCATTTTGTTAAAAGATTAGTAAACAAGTATACGCCTGATCCAAAATGTTATACCTGTTCCTTGATGTCCTGTAACTGCTGCTGTAGTTTCTGCACGTCAGCAGGCGGGTTCGTTGGGAGCACAGTCACCGGCAACGTGACGGAGCCAGGGGCCGGAGCCGGAGCCGGAGCCGGAGCCTGAGCCGGAGCCGGAGCCGGGGACAGGACACTCGCGAACCGCGTGCCATTGTTCATGTAGTGAGGTGCGTTTGGGGCCGGTACCGGCTGCCCTTTGTTCACTTGCACTTGCGCTAGGTTACTGCTGCTTTCTTTTTCAACTAGAATGCATAAAAAGTTGCATTGTCATACATTTGAACGGGTTCATCACCGTCCAGTGTACGAGCTTCTATAACTGGTTTGCTACATGCAGTTCTAAGAGTTAGGATATGTCAAAACTCTGAAGGAGGTTCTCCGAGAGTTAAAGGTCCACTTGACTTTCGTATCCATTTAGATACGACTTGAAAATAAGAACCAATGTCATCCATCCCTATTTTCCTTCTGGGTAAAAATGCGCCGATCAGAGAAATATAGTCAGGACGTTGTACATTTTGATCAGCACACAACGCATTCGTGTACCTAAATTGTACGCGGTTAGTCAGTAGCGGATCCAGGGAGGGCTAGGGGGCTCAAGTCACCCAAAGATCCATGGGTGGACCAGGATTTGTCATGAAAAACACTTACCGCCAAATTATGTTTCCTGATTTACCTTGGTTAATCCAAAACAGACGCGGTTTTTGGAGGTTTATGTTAGATCCAAGATAAATCTGGAAACATAATTTGGCGGTTTGGGTCGATTCACACATATCAGTGAAGTCACAGTTCCGGCACAGCTTTCATACATTGAGAGCACTGTGTCGTCACTGACCACGACTGAAGTGACGACACAGTGCTCTCAATGTATGAAAGCTGTGCCGGAACTGTGCCGGAACTGTGACTTCACTGATATGTGTGAATCGACCCTTATACGGCCCCTCAAACAGGCAGTGCGATGAGTACATATATACCCACGGTCGATGGTCGGCTGTAGCGGCGTGCGGCACTCGACGCACTTGCGCATGAGGGGGGCGCAGGCCGCGCACGCGCACACGTCGCCGCACGGACGGAACACCACGGTGGCTGGCGCAGACGAGCACACCACGCACTCGGCGACGCGCTGCCGTGACGTCACACCGGCGCGACATGTCAGGCACTTCTTCACCTACAACGGAGTGTTACATTTCACAACCTCTGTGGAACAGTTACACACAGAGGGCGGGTGCGAGTCAGTCTGAAGATTGTACGGAAACCACTCGATTTGCGCCCGACCCGCACCCGTCCTTTCATCTGTGTGTTTTGGGCTCAAGGAATTAGGATAAAACATTTGGGCTTTATGTCGTGGCGCGCGCAGACGAACACACCACGCACTCGGCGAGGCGCTGCCGTGACGTCACACCACCGGCGCGACATGTCAGGCACTTCTTCACCTACAACGGAATGTTACATTTCACAACCTCTGTGGAACAGTTACACACAGAGGGCGGGTGCGAGTCAGTCTGAAGATTGTACGGAAACCACTCGATCTGCGCCCGACCCGCACTCGTCCGCCCCTGACATCTGTGTGTTTTGGGCTCAAGGAATTAAGGTAAAGCATTTGGGCTTTATGTCAATGTTACGTCACTGAATACTTTGAAACTATAGGGTTGTTTGATATTTTTTTGGTAGTAAAACAAGTTGACCATTAGCTCGGGGCCGCCGCCGCCACCTCGGTTGTTTGATAATTATTTCAGCAAAATAAAACAAGAAGCAACTGAAGTTACTTACCCTCGCAGCGCAGACATTGCAACAGCAGATATGCCCGCACGGTCGGAACAGCGTGTCTCTCTTCGCGTCAGAGCACACGAGACACTCATCGGCAGTAGGATCACTGACTGTTTGGCTGGTGGTTGCTTGTTCCGGTACAACTTCAGGTTGGTTCAGCACTGGCGCTATGTTCACACTGGAGCTGGGTGCAACAACCCCACTTGCACTGGGTAGAGGACTGGTCTCAGCTTCCGGTGTTTCGCTTCCCATTACTGTTCCTTCTTTGCGGCATGACGTCAGAGTTTTGCAGAGATTCGGATCGGGACAGAGGTCTAGTGGAGTTTGGCCTGGAAACCACACAATGCTGTGATAAAAACAAACGAGGCAAGGAAATAATAACTTAGGAAGTACCTATGTCCAGTGACAATTATGAGACCGAGTCAAGGCCTCCATTATGACATAGGTATCAACGTCCTTAGTGTATGAGATATACTCACGTTTCTTGTTCTTGATGCTGAGATCAGCTCCATGCGCGGCGAGGAAGCATGCGATGGATGCTGATGATTTCTTATCATGTGCATGAGCCAGTCCTGTTAGTAGAGACGCGTCACGGGCGTCTTGCAGCCGACGTAGTTGCTGGAGCGTGTGGTGACGAAGAGCTTCGTGCAAGGGTGTGTCGCCGTCCTGCAATATACGCCATATTATAGACGCTAAAAATATGCAATTTTAGAAGTGAATACGTAGCCTATTCAATGTACTACGCATAGATTATATTTTGTGTTTAGTACCCATCGGAGCACCTGTGTGAATGTCTTTGCAATATTTTCCTGCAGTTCAGGTTGCGTTAGCTGTTGAGTAGTTCAATTGCAATTATAAGTGTTTGTTCAGATCTTTGAATTACCTTATCGCAGATGTTGAGATCAGCCCCATGTGCTACGAGCAGCCGTACTATCTGCGTGTGTTGTCGTTCCACCGCTAAATGCAGCGCAGTTTGCAAGTTTGCATTCTGCAGGTCAGGTCGAGCCCCGCCTCGGACCAGCAGCTCAGCCACCTCAGCGTGGTTATTGAGAGCAGCAAGATGCAATGCAGTGTAGCCATCATCCTTCGCGTCGTCTACTATCCACGGCCTGGGTAGCTTCCCCAGCATTATCTTCATTGCGCTGCAAAGATAATTACGTGTTTCATTTGAATGCATCTTTAAATGGTTTTTACATCGATTGTTGAACGGAAAAAAAATAGCAAGAGACTTTGAAATAAGTCAACTTCATAACTCAGGCATTACTGTGCAAAGAAATGAAGAATTTTGATAGTTGTTCGATAAAGCTATATCCAACAACCGTTCGACTACAAGGACGAATTAGTTAATTCGTCCTTGTTCGACTAGCACCAGCAATAATTCGAAAATAAAGAGCAGCTCCTTTACATTAATTAATCGCTTCGGAAACATTACAGTTGAGTCCTTGTAGTTGAACTAAACTTCGTAATAACTTGCTAAGCTACTACCCCCGGTTACATAAATAGGTACAAGTCGCGTACGGAAAAGAGCTTTAAACTACTTACACTTTACGTTTTATATTACAACTTAGGCAGGTCAAGTAAGGGTGTTACTATGTAATTTATGTATGTATTTACAAAAGAAAGTATCCGCAAGTATTATCTCAGCAATCTAGTTCCCACAGTACAAGCTTTGCTTAGTTTGGGACTAGAAGGCGTTGTGTGAAATGTCCATGAATATTTAATATTTATATGTACCTACTTTACATAAAATTTCAGATGCAGTCAAGATATCTAGAGTTTGTTTAAGATCTAAAGCTGAGCCGTTTATTTTTAGCATGTTGCTAAGAGCACGTCTTTAGGTAATATTTTACTTCACATTTAACACCCCCACGAAGTGCCCCAGCCCCCATGTCTCTGCGGCTCCCACAAATGGTGTCACTGGATCAACATGAGTTAACTTTTTTTGTGAGAATTCTCCCGCAGAGATGAGAGGAGACGAAGGTAAACGTTGTTCACTTTGAATTTTGTAATGCCAGATGCTTTTCCTTTTCCAAGGAATGAGATGAGGTTACATTTAAATTAAAGAAGTAACTGGAATTCAGCTCATTCCGTTCATACGTAACATTCGTTGCAGAAATCCTCGGCGGTGCCGGTGTCGAGGTGGGTGAACTCGGAACAGAAATAGCTCAAAAGATCGCGTTTGCTTCATCAATAGCTACCTCTACAAGGTTTATGTGCTCCCGTAAAATACTAATAAAGACTTCACTGGATCAATCATGATAGCGTTATTGATCCAGTTTAATAGGTACTCTTCTCGTTTTAGATTTTTACTACAAAATCATGAGCTAGTAAATTTGTTACGGGTAACTCGTGTGCGTCAGCAAAGCGAGATCGTTAATGAGTACAGAGTACATCGTGTATGGTAACAATAAATTAGGCGACTACACATTTTAATATGCCGCGTTACATTTAAAGAGTAAAAACAACCAAACGAGCTAATTAAATAAGGTCAAACGTCGCAAGAGGCGGGATCGACGTCGGCAGCGGTGCGGGCGCAGCTCGTATGCGTGCTCGAACCGCCAGCAGTTGGGTTCAGCGCGCCTCGCGCTCGCGTTTTGTGCCATGACAATGCAGACAGGAACTTTTTTGCAAACATTTTTTACTAGATTGTACATTTACTTATGTGATGTTGGATAGAACTAGTGACGAATTCAAGCGAATGGTGACGTCAGAAATGTTTATCGAAATTGCATCTAAACGGCAGCTTACGGTTTATGGTATTACTTGATTATTGTACGTGAAATTAAGAAAAATAAGAACATGGTGAGAAAAAAAATGCAGCACCGTACCGTATTAATATTTAAGGACGTACATGTTTGTGTTCTTCATATTTATCACGCCATACCATGTCGCAGCAGGTATACAAAGAAAGAAATGAACTAGACTAAGTTTTCGGGGAATCTAGCAACCAGCACTTATTCGGCGTCACGCGAAATTACATCGGCATTATTCGGCATAATAATTGTGTCCTTCTATGTTATTAAAGTTGCGTGAACGGTATTGATTTATACGACTGCATAATTACTCGTACAACGGAAATCAGTTATTCAAAATTAAATACTATAATATCCATTATGTTTTGCTACTTTGTGCCTACTCATTTAAGGAAGTAAGATTTTTTTGATAATAAGGCTGGTTTAGTTTTTTTTATTAAATAAGTTTTGTTGTGCTGAATACTTGGATGAATTGCTACAAATAAATGAGGTATTTTTTTGGGAGTTTCGTTTGTTTGACTTGTGACCATGACTGACAGCATTATTAAAACTCCTTTTGCCTAGCACCGCTACCTATAGTGTCAACTTGCAAGACATGGTGCTTTTCCACCAGAGCTAATCTAAGCTAAGGATGTATTTAACATCCACTAATCTAGTACGAATATAAAAGTTAATTACAACATAATCTCAGCAAGTAAAAGTCTGAAAGTAGCACCAGTGACGGAGAAAATGATGAGCAACAGGTTAGCGTGGTATGGGCATGTTATGCGGAGGGAAGAGAGTCATGTAACGAGGAGAGTGCTAAGTATGAATGTGGATGGATATGGAGGAAGAGGTAGGCCTAAGAAAAGATGGATGGATTGTGTAAAAGATGATATGTATAGGAGAGGAGTGAACACTGAGATGACGAATGATAGAGGAGAAGAAAAGAACATGTTGTGCCGACCCCACCTAGTGGGATAAGGGCAGGAAGAAGAAGAAGAGACAACATAATCCCAGCATACTTCATTTCAATTATATCATCTAATCTATTAAATAAGAATCAATGTCTGAATGCATCCACAGCCAAGTCACTCACAGACACTAGAGACTTGGGAGGGAGTGTTCCTTAGCAACCTACGTAGTGTAAAAAATAGTTTTTAAAACTCGCATTCTAAAGCTTCCCAAATTGCGACCAACATTTTTTAATATCAATGCGTTTCTCCAAAACGGTGCATGGAAAGTGGTGTTTCGCGGTTTTTTGATTTTTCCAAAGTTGATGTCCAGAACGACCTACATACAAAAACTACACACTTTAATTTTAATAGAAACAATTAGTACTATGTATACTTACAAAATTTACTTTTATTATATACCTAGCTAACTATTAAATTTGCCATACAATGCGTGGAAGAGACCGTACTTGAAAGGAAAACGGGGGTTAGAAAATACTTCTTCAAATAAGTAAGATATTGCTCTACCAATGATGCCATAATTCGAACCGGGGCCGATTGAATCAGAGTGCGGCTGAAATGCATTCGTTATTTTATTGTATCTAGGCAACGACAACGGCGACGTAGGACAATAAAATGATGAATCACCGCGCTAGCAGAGTAACTTTGAAACGTTCCGAGTATTCTAGAACACGGAGTAAGCAATGTCCTCTAACATATTCCATGATGAATAATGTAACGTATTGTCGCGACGAAACTGAATTTACAGGGCAAATATGAGTGGTCCAAGTGATCATATTCCTACAAAGTGAACTGATTCCCCACGGATCCAGAATAGTAAATTATGGAAATGCGCGATTGGGGCAGCAGCGGGCACTAGTGGCCAATAACAATGTCCCATTAATATTCAACAGGCGCTCTTTGGCCGGTCGACTGCTCTGCTCTGAGGACAGCCTCGGCGCATTTCTTTGCTCAGTAGACCATCCTGCACACTTATATTATCTCTAAGATATCTCAAACGATGTCATTGCCAGGTAAATGTAAGGTTCCTTATCCGTTATTTCTCACTAAGCGTAGGGACAGTGATGTTCTATAGAGTATAACGAGTCTTAGTAAGGAGGAACAAAATATTAAAGCCAGTTCGTTACCGAACAATCGATTCGAACAAGTATTCCGGCCAAAAAACTTATACCAATGCGATAAATTAAAGCGCAAATTTTTTGGTTAGAAAAATTGTTTGGATCAATGTGATATTATTACTGAATCTTTGCATTGTTATTCTCTCGACCCTGAAGGTCAATTTCACATAATTACATTTATTTATATTATATCTTCAAAAATTTTGAAATGTGCGAGCGAGAGGGTTGTCTGCCTTATACATACGCCTTAATGCGAAAAAAGGGTTGTAAGGGGTTGAAAGGAGGGGGGGGGAGGGTGAAAGTTCCTTAAACTTTTCCATAAAAACTTTTTTTATGGCACATTTGAAATCACACTGTCAGTTGTTTGACAGCATACAACAAGAATCACTTGACAGTAAGAGTTTGAATGACAGGACAACGTCTGTCGGGTCAGCTATTTATAAATATGCCTTCAAGTTATTTTCATATAATTTCGAAAACAATGTCAGAGCTGCTTAGAAGTCTAACAACATATAGATCGGTCCAAAAGAAAAGACAAAGACGTTTTCCATAAAATACGGGGAATATGCTATGCGGGTTGTTATAACGTACCGCTTGGTAGACAATAGTATGGAAATTGGAAAATCTATAACCATTGCTGAGCAAACTTTTCCCCGTCTCCTTTCCTATATTTATATAAAGAAACGGATTGAAAGGGCTTCAGTCAGTATAGGATACTCGCTTCTCGAAGCAAGTAAATATCATCTATATTAATACTATTAGAATCTCCCTTATTAGTCTAGGTAATACCATGCACGAATTATAATTATTAAAGTCTACGATTTTATAAAAATGCCGCAAGTGAGATTGAAGCACATCTCTTTCAAGTCAAATGTGTGTTTCTAGTCTACTCTTATAGGTGATACCGTACGACATCATGGGCTAACACTATTTGGTGAATATTATTATGCATTTGAATCAATCAAACTGCAATGCATCCGGTTCGCTAAAACCAAGTTGCACCTAATGTAGAGATGATTCATTCTATACGCCATCTACTCGTTCTACGTTTTCTTCACGTTGACAGACACCGGATATTTACGTCATTCAACATTTTCTCTAATAAAACCACTGCAGTATTTGGTCAATCCAAATAAGTGTTGATTACACGTTTACACTGACACGATTACATTTTTATGCTGCCGGAAATATTGCTGGAAGCATAAAAATATAATCACGTAACTCCCAGCTAACAAGTTTGATGCATTGTGTTATCGAAATGCTAACAAAACCATGTTGCTTTTAAGCAGACAAAAGATCAGTTGGCTGCCTTCCCACTTGTTTGTCTACGAAACTTTGCCAAAATTATTTTATTGACTGAGGAAAACTTTTACTAACAACGGTATGCAACGGTGTAAATTTTCTGCCGTGTGGTGTACCTACTACACATTGCTATATACAACCCCACCACAACACGAGTGGTGGTGCTATGGGGTGTGCGTAGCATGTTTGTTATTTCAGATAAAATGTGGAGATCGTAGTTTCATGAATTTCAGTACTGATAGGCTATTTCTGTTTCCAACGTCGACAAGGGTTGTAGTTTTTTGTATAAATGAATACTTGTTCGTTGTTTCAGAGGTCAGTGAACGCAGAGGATTGCCAGATCTCGTGATCGGAACTATGTATAGCTCGACTACCCTGCGGGAGGTGACAGTGGTGGATGGTGCAAACTAATAATAGGCTCCCCTCCAGCGCGCGACCATCGGGTCGGCGGCAACGGGAGCGCGCACATGTGGCGCCCGCGCCCGCCGCACGTCGTCGCCTCCTCGGCCCGCAGCCGACTGCTCCGCGTGCTCGGTTATTATAGAAGCGGTCGTCACGCGGCGCGGTTCACGGTGTTCCTTACATAAGTGAGTTCGAGGCAGGTCTGTCGTCGCCACCACCGTCAACCATGGCCGGCGAGGCTCCAGCTTGCATCCAGAGCGGTCGTCGGGCGCTGCAGGTCGGTGCACGCTCGGGTAACCGATCCGATGGACGCAAGCCGACGGTTCTATTTCGGGAAAATACAAATTTGGAATGGATGGTACTCGCGAGACGTAAGCGAACCCGCCGGTTGACTCCATTTTTAGAGCTGGTCTGCGCGTGCGCATCGAGCGCGTTGCCAGTGCTCGGTGAGCTGCCACCACGCCGCGTCGCGGCCACCCCCACGCTGCTGGCCGAGCCGCCGCCCGCAGCCTCTCGTCGCGTTACCTGACGATCCGTCATAGCCTTCCTGAAGGTAGTTTCACGTCAACATCAATGCGAGAATGCCAAGATCACAAGAATCACAAGAACCTCTCCGAAGACTGACAACTCAAAAGCCTTTAGCGAGTTCCGTGCTTCCTTACTTCCCATAGTGCTTATTATCGTATGGAATGTAAAGAAGTATGGAGCTGCGCGGGCGTATCCACCGCGGAAGTGACTTCATCATTTCTTCAAGATCGTCAATCGTCATGAATGATGTGATTGAAGATACTCTTATGGATTATTATAATGTGTGTTTCGATTGATTTAATAGTGCATTCTGTGTTTGCTTCTCGCAATAGGTACAATAATGTACAAAGTGTACTTAAATGGATATACAAATAGTTTTAGTGACATTCAATAGCAAACATCAACTTAAAATATATTTTTTAAGTTGACATGAATTATGATTAAAAAAACTGTTTTGTTAGGAACAACCGAGCCGCCTGCGGATAAGCAGCCTTTTCATATTTTGCGATTGTGTTCCGCTGGGTGTAATAAAAATACAGAATTAGTAAGTAAAAATACAAATTGTTTGTTCGTTGGCGAGTTGTCGTAAAATAACATCTGGCGTAGGTAACAGTTCGGACCGAGTCGAGGCAACATAAATAAACGCGCGGGAACGTCGTCGGCTGGAGTCTGAAACTCCGCTCACGGTTTTAAATTAGCTTTGTAGAGATAAATCAACCGTGTGAGAAACTCAAACTTTAGATTTCTTCTTAGCAAATAGCAAAGAAATAATAAAATAAACCGTTTTATGTGTTTATTTATTTTCTTAACTTTCAACTAACTTGAAACTATTTGTAATTTAAGAATCTTTCTTTCAACTCGCACTTTGTTATTGAGAAATACTTAGCTCGAGTACGAATTTAATTAACATTCTTTGGTAGCAATGTTTGGAAAGTAATTCAAAGGTAAAGAGCAATGAAACTATTTAACTAAACTGAAAACAATGGAGCACGTCGGGATAATCTTGAGTGAGTAAGTTGTAAGTCATTCAATTGGATGATGATACCTATAGGTAAGTGTGATATTATGATCACTTCACTGAATGTAATTCGTCGAATTATCTACGCGCGAGATAATTTTCCACTGATTTTTTTTATATGTAGTTTTACGGCCACTAACCTCCAAAAATGCAAATTTTGCGGTTGTTTTTGGTTCTATAGAATTACAAATGTTTAATTGAGTCCAGATTAGACATTATAATTTTCAGTAAAACAGTAATGAGTTATTCTTGTGATATTACTGAGCGTTTTTAGTGAATATTATGTTTACAACTATATTATGTTAGTTTTAAAAGTCACAATAAATGAAGTTCCTAGTTGTAGTAAAATACTGAAAAGTATGATGAAAAATATAATGTTTGCAATTCAAATATTTTTAAAAACTCATTAGTATTATGTATAGCGGAATAAACATTCTAATACTGATTTATTTTTGAAGTAGTGATCGATAACTTGTTTGTAGCTATAATTTTATATTTGTGTGTGCTTCAAATTTTTACCAGTACTAAGATTGATGGCACTCTAATAGCTGGATCAAGTTAAGAGTGTTACGTTCTTATCAAGTGGAGAGTGCACATAAATCAAAAGTTGTCTACTATGTAAGACAGCGTAGCAGAGATTTGGCAAGGATACCAATGAAAACTTCACATAAATGTGATATGGGTATAACGATATATCAATATTATGTTCCAATGCAGTGGAACATTACTGTATTTTGTGGAAGATATGAAATAATATCACTACTTCACTGGTAGGTATCCAATCTCGGTAGGGCTGTACGTTTGTTGCACACTAATGTACAGTGTACATTTTGTTTAGCAAAGACTACATAATAATACATTTCAGTAAGCCGATGTAGTAACAGATAAGTTTACCTTTAGGAAAAGACAGTAATAGTTTCGTAGTAAGTCATACACCTATCTTGAAGACTATTACTAGGCTCGCTATAAACTTTTGGGGATGCATCATACTCGTCAACCTAATAAACCAAAACGGTGAAATCATTCGCACATTCGTTTTGAACTTGAGTCTTCCAGATACATAAATGTGGTGAATACGGATAGGAAAAAACTGGCAGTAAAAAACAGGAACGGCAGTGTTCGGGCCGCGCCTGCGCCACATCTGGAGCTTGCATCTCATTATGCGAAGCCGTCGCGGGTGAGCGGCCCGACCCGACCGAACACAATGTCGAATAATATGAGTATTGGCACTATATTGTTTCTCATGATAATACTCGTAGTATGCCATAAACTGTCCTATACTTAAATAGACTTAGGAAAAGAAAGTCAATTTCTTTTAGTTGCTTCACTGTAATGCATTCGTAGCATATTATATAGAGTTTTTAAAAGTGCATGCTCTACCTACACGAACACACAATGAGACTGCTGTAGGAATATTTCAGTTAATGAGTTGTTTAAGACTAATTTTTGTCTTATTACTCAAGTAAAAGCATATTCTTAATTTGTTTCGCACTTTTGCCTCAGCATTATGCACTTTTCAGTGATAAGAAAACTTTTAAAATGGAACAGCGTAGGTATCTCAGAAGTCTGGGTAAAGAAAGAAATGAATACTTGTTTCCAACTCCGTCTCAGCTTTAATCAGATATTTAAAGGCATTTACTTTCGCGAAGACTAGTGCTTTATGACAAACACTTTGAATAATGATGTTGATTTCTTGTTGAAACTTTTACTATCTTTACCTAAAACGAGTATAATGCCAGACTAGTGTTTGGCGTTATACCCGTTTTATGTGCTGCACTTCTGTTCTGTTTTGACCCACATAGGCCAATCTAAGGTAAGACGATAATTTGCATTTGAAACCTCAGACGTAGTAGGTACACTGAACAAAAGTGACTTCTTTACACTGTAAACAATTTAAATCGTAAAGAATGAGGCGAGGCATTACATAGGTTCCGTTCATTGTTTTAAGTAGCGAGGGGCATTGAAAATGACGGTTCAGCGCGGGCGCCGCGCCGGCACTAGGGCAATGACAGTGCGCACGCATTGCAATCAGGAGCACTCACACAGAGAGGCGCGGCTGCATTGAACCGCGACTACACACTAATAAAGCACCACTCAAAGTATGATATGCGAGAAAAACACGGGTACTCGGTAATATCGAGCACCCTCAGTACAAGGAAACACTCTAGCTAGAAAACGCCTGTAAGCCAGGAATCTTGAGCGGGATCTACAACTTGCTTTATATTATTTACATTGAGCTTTCGACTATTAAAATAGTGTCTGACAACCAGCTGATTCCCGAAGTTCCCACTGTATCCATGTAATGTAAACCAACCAAACACCGGCCCTTACAAAACACCGTAGATTTTAAAATAATAATTACACACTATGAATCCACAACTACCCGATACCCGCGCCCTTTGATAGTGCACGCCTTTACTATTGCACAAAAGACTATTCTATGAGAAAGGGATCTTGACCTACCAGTTTGTTCAACTTTCAAAAACAATTTATTCATGCATCCATGCAGCGACTACCAACAAAAGAATTTTAAACTAGACAGGGGGATAATGAATACTAGACAAAGGCAATTTTAATAGAGTTACTTGCGTGCAATTCGAGTTCAAGTCGTGTAGTTATTTTTTTGATTTAAGAATGAATTCTGTTTGAGTCCTTTTAAAGGAAACAAGACCGGTCAAGGGCGAGTAGACTCGCCGAGATATCGAGATTTCCGAATCAAACTGTCCATTTGCCTTTCCTTTTTTAAAAACTGTACTTATACTGTGTGTGTACATTACTGTATATTTACATATCCATCAAAATGTTTCAGTTTTTAAAAACTTGCATCTATTACGGAGTTATTTTCAGCTTTATGGAATTACGTCATACGTTTATCCAACCCATCGCGGATAAAAATCAACGAATTCTAAAACACACAGAGGGCGGGTTCGGGTCCATCGCGAGTCGAACGCGGGAATTTGTATGGAAATCAAACGACCCGCGCCCGACGAAACATCCGCGTTCGACTCGCGCCCGACCCGCACCCGTCATCTGTGAGTTTTGGCCTTTAATTGCACAATGTACGTCAAGACATGAGTGTTTAACTAGTTATAGAGATGGGTGGATGTCTTGTTATTCGCGGATGACGTGCGAAAATAACCACCAGACAAATCGTTGGCACTGCTCCAGGGGCCACAGAGAGTCTCCTGACGTTCTGCCTTAGTCAACATTTCTGCTAGACGTACTCATGAATTATGCCGGTCTGAAATCGTTCAATTTAATTACGGTTTATTTTTGCTTTGTTGATGTCAGCGCTATTTTGATACACTTTTTTGAAATCTGTTATCCAAAGCAAATAAATAATATATCTTCCTATATCTAATTACAGCTGGAATTGATTCTTGTCTTGATTCTATTCGGGCTGTACTAAATATATATTATACTAGCTTCCGCCCGCGACTTCGTTCGCGTCCCGTTGGATCCCGTTGATTTTTCGGGATAAAAAGTACCTAGTCTATGTGTT
Organism: Eulithis testata; assembly: GCA_947507515.1. NCBI lineage: Eukaryota > Metazoa > Arthropoda > Insecta > Lepidoptera > Geometridae > Eulithis > Eulithis testata. The sequence continues at coordinate 8,064,231 of OX382194.1, forward strand.
AATCCAGGTCACGGGCAATATATATTCCAAGTTTCATCCAAATCGGATCGCTTGTAAAAATTTCATCTTTGTACACGTAGTTTATGAATGAAAATATTGTTTTCGGCCAGGTTGTGTACCCACCAACATAAAAAGGTTTTATTCAAGCTGTCAGTTGTTCTATGTCAGTTGTGTTTTGCTATACCATTTCTAACAAGTGAACGGCTGGACTGATGTTTTTACTGATACATTTTTTGGATATTCACCTTTTCCCCGGGAACAGGATAAAAAGTATCCTATGTGTTAATCCAGGTCACGGGCAATATATATTGTAAGTTTCATCCAAATCGGATCAGTAGTTTTTGCGTGAAAGAGTAACAAACATACATACCTACATACATCGTTACAAACTTTCGCGTTTATAATATTAGTAGGATTAACATAGTTCGTTTCGCTCACTCGATCAATGAAAGCCGATGATTCTGATGGCAGGTCATAACCTCAGTCCATAGCAACTCATTCCGTGTTCGTACATTATTCACATTAGTAAAGTCGAAAGAGAAGTCCTAAATTAGTACCGAGCGACTAACAAAAGCATTGATTTATTCCGCACACTCGCTAAACTTACTATCGCCGTCTCACTAATGCTAATGGCTGTAATAAATAGGTACCTAGGTCTGGTATTTTAGTATGTGAATTTAATCAGATACGACGCGACACCAAGCGTAGATTTCTGTAACTATATACGCCATTAAAATAATATATGGTATTCTCCGATGCCGCTAGATGGCAGTACACATACTCAGTGTACTGTACACGAACAGCTTATATTTGAAAAGATTCATTACCTACCTACTTATCATAGATGCATGGATGTAGTTACGTATGTAGTGCGCTAGGAATATTGTAGATCTTACCAAAACTAGAACAAAAGGCATAATTAACGTTTCTGCGCATTGTTAATGCCATCCAATATAGATCGTGGCATAAGACTTCAATGGGTCCCATGATGTTGTTAGACCCCACATTACTTAAGGGTCTGTTTGATGCTTGGAACTTGGTTGTAATAATGCTTTAGCGGAGCAAAGATTTGAGTTAACAAAGCTTAAATAAAGGAATAAGGTAATTAGTGGCATATGTGCCGGGCGTCCCCCGCGGCGCCATCAGTAGCGCGCCGCCTGCCGCCGCCGACCCATCGCCCATCGCACAATAAACCGACACCAAATTATCTTTTCAAACAATTAGCCGAGACTTATTGCCCAACAAATGCTCCCAACAGAAATACGTTCGTAATTAAACATGTTTTTACGAGTTAAAAGGAGAAATATACGTATGAGCGGTCGAAGATAAGGGGTTCGCAATTTTTCACCGATGCGCATGGTGAATTTTGATTTGAGCATTGTTATCTTCCCGTGATAAATGACAATTACACCTGGAAGTGCCTGTGGCGCGCGGCGACTCGTTACTCTTCCTGGCTCAGCCCGTGACAAGGCATTATCAACGAACACAGCCCATCACGGCATTACATTGGCTGAATATTAAACCAAACCACTAGATGTGCTATTTCAGTTGGAGGGAAGTTCGTTAACATAAACAGTATTTCAAACACTAAACAATGACGATATCACACTAACTTGCACTATTATTTCTTCTGTGCTCTACTCAAACCATTGAAATCTAAATAAGAACATAGGTTTTTTTTAAAAGAAATATTGTGTAGTACACTCTTAAATTCTTTTATAATATAATAACAGTCATCTTACTTACAGTATATTTGTGTGTTAGGTGCTTTATCATAGGTAGACAACAAAACACTTTATTTAAAGTTGGACACGGAGCAAATTGACTTACTTATATTTTCTCGGTGCATGATAGCGGTCGTTACGACGTAAGTGCTTCTCGAAGGAGTCTCCCGGCGCAGGCTATTGCCGGGAATGAGTTGGAGACAACGCAACTGCACTACTGAGACCGGCGGTACTACGAATTGGTATAGGTAAGGTACCGTTATCGGTATAGCTTTTTAATTTAGTTTCTGAATAACTATACGTGCTGCGGTTATTGAGTGAATAAATAATAATAATAAAGCCTTTTTATTTCCTTACCAACTAGTTATTACATTTTTTTTCCCTTAATTGTTTAGTAAACTTCTTAATTCTATTTGTTTATATTTACTTAATTATCTACTTTTGGTCAGGAACCCCTCTTCGAGTATAGGCCTCCTCCAGTTTATGCCAATGTTCTCTATCCTGGGCAACATTCATACATTTCTTCCCAGTTATGTCAGTGATGTCGTCTGCCCACCGTTTTCTAGGCCGACCTGCTCTTCTTTTGCCACTGGGTCCAGTCCAACGTGTCACATTTATAGTCCACCTTTTGTCCTTATAGCGTGCCAAGTGTCCTGCCCATTGCCATTTGAGTTTGAGAGCATGGTGGAGAGCATCGGTAACTTTTGTTCTTTCCCTTATTAAATGGGAGCAATATTTGAAATGACTACAATAAAATTTTCATATCGCGGTTTTCACGAAATGGTTTATCCATTCCATTAGTAGGTAGGTTAAATAGTACCTAACGAAATCCCATTTCCCGATAGTAATTTACATTTAAGTAAAAGGTTTTTCTTATGATGAGCTTTTTATTTTAGAATAGAGAATACATCTAGTGTAAAAAGGGCTTTAGATTCACATTAGTATGAACATTGTATAAAGTACTTGTTGTGTAAGTAGATATAAGTAGGTTACGAGTGAGGGAAATAGTGTGGTGAAACGCGTCATTGTAAGTCTAATAAGTTTTTTGTCCACACAAAGAAGTATTTTGGTTACGTTTTTGAGAAACAACTGTCAGAGGGTAGGATATAATAACTAGAGTAGCGCCTCGATAAACCGCTCAAAGATTGCCAAGTCATAACATATTTAATTTCAAGATACCACGATGAATTGAAACAGAACGAAAAGGTTTCTCAAGGAATTTTATGTTAGGAATAATCCCGCAAGCGGCACAATTCTTCATTTCATTCACGTTCCCCCGCGATGAAACTTTTTCTCTGCAATTTTTCTGTGGAGCTCGGGGTGTTATCAGGTGGGGCGCCTTGGCAGTCATCGCACGTAGCGCCTCCAGCCCGCGCCGCCCTCGGCCCGCCCGCTGAATACAAACTTCATTAGCCGTTTGATAATTAGCCCGTTAAATGCCCCTCACTCATCACCCCACCATCACCCAAACCGATGATCTCTCCGAGCTCTTCTAAGTGGATTACAATATGCTTTTTATAAACCAGTACCTGTTTATTTATCAGCGGGAAAGTGAAATTCTGAAATCATTCAAACAAGATTTTGGCAAATGTAGGTATCTTTAATTTCCTACAGCACTGAGGAAAATCACAAAGAATTTTATAACATCTCAAAAGTTATGTATCGAGCGGGATCAAATCTCCGTATCAAGGTGAAGACCGCGGGTTCGAATTTTGCTCGATTCATAACTTTTGAGATGTTATAAAAAACCGAGCAAAGTGTTTGTTTATTATTTTAATTTAGCAAGTAAAATTAACTAAGGAATGTCTTTGCGAAACTAATGAATAACTTCAGTTTTGTTCCTTGAAACAGTACGATAAAAAGAAGTTGGCTTCAGACGCGGATAATAAGCGTGATAATTTAACCGGAACATCTCCGGAAGGATAGGAAGAAACAAAAGCCTTCTACGGACAAGCTCCACGCAGAAGTAGAAACAACTTGCAGAAATTAGAAAACAATGAAGCAGGAAATGTGTTTTCTCCGAGAGTGGCGATGATGCCAGATAGGGGGATCGCGCTAAGCAAAGTCTTAACGGGGTTTATCTACACGTGCTCCCCATGTCAGCCCGCGGTCGATACGATACGACGACGGCACGAGTGTTCCAATGCATAAATTGATAGAATATAATTGTGATGCTGTTATCTTGCCGCTTCTTTACGTTATTACTGATACAGGCAAGCAGTGCTTGTAGTATACGCTTATTGTTTATCAAAGATAAACAAAGACGATTAGGTAAATTTGTTTGTTTTTTTATATCGCCGGCAATGTTTTCATGTTTTTGCCCGTGTGTGTCATAAATAATAGTACATTGTTCACCGAGAGGAGAAAGTGACCGATTACCGTCGAGGGTGTCGTTTGAAGCCCGAGCCATAGGCGAGGGCTTTAAAACACCCGAGATCGGGAATCGCACTTTCTCTCGAGTGATACATAGTGCTTTATACTACACCTACGAGGAAAATAAAAAACTAAAACTGAATCCTCAAACAACACACAAATTGAAAATGGCGCCAATGGCGTCTGCAACTTTCACATGTTCTTTTTTCAAATTGTTTATCCTGCCGCCGCAGGGTCGCACTGCCAGCCGACACCATCCAACACACAGCTAGTGGCCAGTGTCATTTTGCGAACTTGGAGATAAAAACTCACTGTAAAAACTTTTTGGCTTTTGATATTTAGGTTACCGGCGCATAGTCTTACCCAAAATGCTCAGATGCGTTTTCTCCCCGCATATTTGTTCGATATGCAATGACGTACTTTCTACCGTAAATTTGATAAAGTATCAAGGTACTTTCCAAGCAGGTGTAGTATAAATGTAATTTCTTTCATTCTCTGTATAATGGCGGGTCCGTCTCTAGGCAATGTATGGAATATTTGATTTATTTCTAATTATTGCATACTTTGCCCAGGCAATGTATAGAATGTCGGAAGAAGACCAGGCAAAATATGAAATGATATGATATTGTTAACATAGTAACTGAGCATTTAGATTCCAATGTGGTGTGTAAAAAACGCAAAAAGCAACTAATGATAAAAATATGTAGCCGTTTCTATGTTTTGATGATATTCATCAGCGCATAATTATTGCAATTCGATACACATGTGGACTATGAACTAAATGTTTCAAAAAGGTATCTCACGAAGGTACTAACTGGATATCAATGTATGAGATTTCAAAATAATTGTATTTAATGATTTGCATAACAAACGAAGGTATGAATTGGACATAACCTATCTAACTAGAGGATGAGCCTCATTTAAAAAACCTACATTATTATGATAAGTTTAGGCTAAAACACGATCAAAGCGCAGCTTTACATCAAAGTACCCCATTCATAACCTGCTGTCGGCTTTAAAAAATGCTCTGCCATTATCACTAGCATGGCAGCATTGACAATTATTAGCATCGAATATTTCTGCCGCCAAGCAATGATTCTCGCATTGTTGTGTTCCGATTTGAAGGGTAGGTATGCCGGTGCAATTACAGGCACATGAGACTTAAACTTTTGTGTCTTAGAGAAGTGCATTGCTTCACTGGGTACGTCATTGCTTCACTGGGTACGTCCTTTATGAAAATACCCTGTAAGCTAGTGCTTTTTTGATCGAGTGAGCAAAGCGAACGAAGATCTTAGTGACAACTTGGGCAAAAATCCTTTGTATGTTTGTTCTTCGAGATCTTTTGAACCGTTTATCCGATCTTCACAGAATTTGGTAGGTATACGGATAGTACTCTTAAGTTTAACTGGTTTGTTAAATGAAATAAATCGGTTAAGGGGTCGTGAACTATGATCGTTATGAGGGTCCAAAGAGAGTAAAAAAAAAGTCGTACAAAAATATCAAATGGGGTGTCACATGATAGGGTTTTGTTTAGACATTCCAAAACCATTTTTATTTTGATTCTAGGTCTAATGCCGGCCACATACGTAGCGGTATACCTGAACGGTATACCGGAACTGAAGGCTTGTGCAAGTATACCGGAGCGTGTGTGTGACAAAACTTCCACAAGTTTCCTGACTTGCACAAGTCTGGTAGGCAGATCAAAACTACGATCTGTATACCTGCGCAAACTAGTTTGTGCAAGTATGCATGAGCGTGTGTGTCGGAACGCTTTCAGTCGCACGCGCGCCAGTGCTTCGGTCGGTTTGTGTGTTTATTTTCGCGCCAAAATGTTGGTGTGGAAATACTTATTTCTTTTCAGTAACCATTCTTTACACCATACAGAACGTTTCTTCTTACACTTCTCTTTTTTCTTAATAGCTAGCACCAAAACAATAGCCAAAACGTCATCATTTGCGGGTGCCGGTGGCATATTTCACAAAATACCTATTGCACAACACGACTTCTTCGGTTTGTCACAGGCGCAGAACTGAGACTGCACAGGCTTACTTGAATCGTGTGTGGTCACTATGGATGTTAGGTATACTTGCACAAGCCTTCAGTTCCGGTATACCGTTCAGGTATACCGCTACGTATGTGGCCGGCATAATAGTTTTTGAGTTGTTGTAAAAATTATAAAATTGAAAAACCCAGTATAACTTGAGCTAACATTCCTTGGAGTTTCAATGATTTTGAAGTAAGTTCAAGTAAGACTGGTACTTAGCTAGACGGCGATTTCGATGCGATTTGCAAAGTTTATTGCAACCATTGGTCAATAAAAATTGTTTGGGTTTTATTAACCTCCGACCATCACGAGATCTCAGTTCGGGGCGAACTACTAGTTATATACGAAGTCAAATGTAACTGCTAAACATCAGGTAGAACAAATAAGGATACGCTTTGGCATAGGTAAGTATTGCGAGTAATACGTAATACTTTTAATTTGCACTGGAATTAAAACAGTTTGTCGAAACGCGGTGAATGTGAATTGAAATAAACTGTTGCGCCAGACTTTCATCGGTCTTTATATAAGTACTACGTTTGATCACAGCCACACTCGTAAAATAGAATTAAAAAACTAACATAATTTCAGTAAAATGTCAAAGTTAAATCTTCAGTGAAAATCAACACAGCCATTAGACGGACGCGCAGCCCCACAGACGGGCTACTGCCAAATCACTAATTTAAAAACATCACATTCAGACTGACTGGCTCCATTCGAATTGGTTTTAATTGGTTTGCAGGCGTTAAGCTTTGTGTGGCTTTGTAATTGCAAATCGAGGCTTCAGTTGTTTTTGCTCTGCAATTTGCAATAAAAGCAAAGCATACACAGCGAGCGTAGCAGCACAGTGCGTCACGCGGTCGAAAACCTGTAGGCGTATACTGCTACGTCAGTATACACCTACAGGTTTTCGACATTTCTACGCAAGCTCTACGCATTACCTGCTAACTGAAAAAGTATATTTGCTGCTGTGAATTCTTGACCAGCATTTTTCTTGAAAATTTATTCGCCAAGATTAAATATCGATATTGTATTAGCGGTTCTGCAGGATCGTTCTACACTCGTCTGATATACGTAAAAAGTTACAGATTAAGCAGTATAAAAATGGTGTAGCGACACAGGTTGCACACCTATGTGATTAATTTTGCGTATATCTGAAAGCCGAAACTAGACAATATAGTTATAAGTATTAAAACTACATTATTATACCGCGTGCACACTATGCCCATGCCGCGATTAATTCCGGAATTATTGCCACAGCAACATGGCCTTTATTCTTATACCGCGTTCACACATGCCCATGCCGCGGGCTTATTGCCATAGCAACATCGCCAAGTTCATGCCCCAGCTCCTTAGTAAGAATAAAGGCGATGTTGCTGTGGCAATAAGTTCATTGCCGGCATTCATGCCGACAGTGGCATGGGCATAGTGTGCACGCGGTATTAAATAGCATTGTGTAAGTAGACACAACAAGGCAGGACGCAAGTGCGGCGGACGACGACGCGATGCAGGCCGCGCCGTCACTGCCGCCGCTGCAGCCCGGGTAGTTCACCGTAATTAAAACAAACAGGAGGAGGCTCGCCACTCCTCTCTAATTGCGTTCGTGTTGAAATAGTCATGGAAACTATCCGAGGATCTATACTCCGATACTATTTGATAAGACTCTTGAAAAGCAAATCATTATTTTCTGTCATCTATATGTTTCAACCGCACGTAGGTACATCGTACAGTATACAAGTTTCATTTATATGTATGTGTAACTTTAAGCTGTAGACGCAAAGCATTAAATTGCTTCTAGCCTTAAGCATAATTATGTCATACAACACTTTTACTAGTAATCTAAACATTGTAAATTAGAAGCAGTCATTTTATAATTTTATGGTCCATAAAAGCCAGTTCTTCACATTATTCTCATCTTGAGTGTGTGATTAAAAATGGTAGCAACTGATATCTTCTGTAACCTACATACTATTATGAACACTTAATATATGTAGGTAGTAAAAAATGTGTAGGTTTGGTCACTTGGTTGACATTTCTGGAAGTTTCGCCAAAAATACTCAAACATAATTTTCGCTCCATAAACTTGTAAGATAAGGACGGAATGGTAATTTTTTGGACTGTTTTCGTCATAAGTCAAAAACTATCCGTTTTAGTTATTGTGATAATCGGTCGTGATCGTGACAGACGGACGAAGGGACAAAGTCACTTCATGAGTGTTTGTTTCGGTACCCTACCGAACCCTAAATATGTGACAAATCATATTCCAAAACCAAGCTATTTCCAAGGCTTTACTCGTAACAACTGCTTTACCGAGACTGACATTTCAGTATCTACCCAACCTGCCCTTCGTAACTTGGGATCATAATACCAACGCACTTTTTTTATAAAACTGACAACTGGAATAAGGAAAACATCGCCATAATTAGGTCTTGTCTTAAAGCTTTGCTTCTGTTTAAGAGTCTTGAATTAAAAACACATGATAAGTGATTGTTCTGGACAGGGTATTCGTAACGTCGTCGAGAGGATGTCAGTTTTAATTACATGTTTTTAACTTGTAATTTTATATTATTATAATAAAGGCATATAGCCAAACTTACCTATAACAATGTATAACACTGTTTTGCTCTATCAAAAACTTTTTCAATGAAAATAATGTTACGAAACGCGACAAAAAAGTTCGGATGATAGTATCCTTAAAGTATTTACCAAGTTTTGCAATCTCAAAGAACATTTTGGTAATCGCAAAATTAAATATTGAATGGTACCAAAATACATCGTCCAGGCAGACGCCGCGCCGTTAAGAGGTTCAACATAACAAAAAAATCTTGATACACATTATTTCAGCATTTAAATCTCATCCGTCGAAACCACCTAGGTACAGAGGATTGGGGAAATGGCTCCAGTTACTTCCAGAAATGGTGTAAGTTCCATACGCTCCGTAGGGGATGCAGAACATCTTTACGTTGAATAAGTTTATCAATTCATAATTAATTAATTTATTTATTTATTATTTATAGGAAAACCGACAGCACATAACATAGATTAGGTACAAAAATGGAAACAGTGGGCCAATTAAAGGTTTTCACGAGTAGAAAAGAAATAGATACATAAAAAACATAAAAACAATAAGGTAGTATAAGAGCAGAAAGATAAAAAAGTAAAGACATTTTAACAAAGAGTATAGAAAGGAAAAAGATTTAGTGTTAGGTCTAGTAAGAGCCTCATTTTTGCGAAAAAAAAAGTCGCTACTCAGCCGCCGCCTCACGGATTCCACACTGGAGCAAAACAGATCCAGATCAATTTGCTTTGATAGTTTATTGAAATTATCGCCAACTCGCCATAGAAACGAATTTTGACGATAGTTGGTTCCAACTATTGATATATAGATAGTTAAATCTAACTCGTTTACGTGGCACAGCAAGACTGACTTTACTGAGAAGATTTCAAAAGAATAACTACCTATATTCTTTGATTTTATTTATACTCCAAGAGTTATGGAAGCTTTTAGCCTGACACTAATTACCTATTCAGAATAAAATTTATAAACCTCTAAACGAAACGATCGAGACTTGAAAAGCTTTTATATTCATGAATAAAGACATAAGAGAGAGGAACGAACTTACAATTAACTTACTTCGCTTCTACAATATCATTCTACTCGTTGCGTAGATAGAAAAACATTTGAGTAGAAACGCATTATGCATTTGGTTTCGAATTAAAGGATTGTGATTTTCCTACCTTTTTTGTTAAATCCGAAATAGTAATAAAATGCATAAGTATGTTTTCCAAAAGAGACAAGAAACATTTTGAATTATTTGATTGAGGTTTTTTAAATTGCATAAATAAAGTATCATGCATGAGAGAAGTTAACGCTATAATAGAGATCATTTTCGTTCAGGAGATTGGGATTAATACAACTTTGTTGTTGGTTTCTTGAAATATTTGTATTTAGTTCTTAGTTCTGTTGCAGTAACTATGAAATGTGAAATACAAGTTTGAATGATAAGCGTTCGTCGTAAGTTAGGTGAAAGGTGTTCGTTAGGAGAATGTGTGATCGTAAGTAGTTGAGGATCGTGCGGTGACGGCAGACAGCGGTTCGGCTCGGCGACGGCGGCGCCTGCGGGCGAGGCGGTGGCGGCGGTGGCGGAGGCGGCGGCGCGGGGCTCCCGGCGCGAGGCGCGCGGCGCGGCGGCGCGATGCTGCGCGCCTCTCAGTCGAGACGCGAAACCCGCCCGCCCTAGCCGCCGCGTACTATCACCCGCCCGCCCCGCGCCGTTTACACGCGTTTCTTTCCCCGATACGCTATCCTCACTACTACCTTTCGCACTTATCTCGTTAAATTACTATTCCTACTCGAAAATATTATTGCCCGACGAAGTAATTTAGAAAATTATCTTTTTACGTTACGATTTATGCGAGCTTTAGACGTCGCGTATTTTCGAAGCTTTTCGGATGGACCGGAAAGGGGAGGGAGGTTCGAGGGATTCGGAGGGTAGCGGGGCGCAGGGCCCCTCGCGACGCGGGGTTAGTAGGTTCGCGATGTCGCGTCGTCGCCGGTCGAAATGCATTCGCGGACGTAGAGCGGGGACCTGAGGTGGCACTGCGATTCTCACCTGGCAGTTAGGGTCGGTCACCTCTATCTTAAATGAAAAGACTTCAAAATTTAAGAATTTTATTTTTGGGTTTGAATTTCATATGCCGCCATAACCAATATTAAAATTTTTGGGCCCTTTTAGAAGACCAGATGCAAGGTCGATCTCGAAACATGTCAACGGACTCTTCTTCCGTTTTGAGTCAGGTCGATGACGCCGAGGTCATCGGTCCGGTCATACTTCCGTAAATGAATTTTACCTTAACAAATATCGCGATTAATTCCGAGATTGAATTTATTCTGTGACGTTTCACTTTCAAAATTACCGTTCGGAAATAATTTGAGTGTCGAAGGAAGACGGAAGTGTGTAATGACCGACGGAGATCAGGGAGGCCGTTGCGTTAACCCTGCCCGAATTAGTGCACCGGACGAGACGAGAATAGCTTAGCGGCGTGTACGGTTACATACATCGCATCGGCACGTCAATGTCGGCACGCCGCGCCACGCCACGGCAGCGAGGGCGCGCCGTGCGACTCCGGCGGCTCTCGGCGGGTAAGCTTACACTGCGTCTGATTCCAGAGCGCGCTCACCAGCCCTATATGTGGAGGCGCCGCCGCCGCCGCCGCCGCCGCCGCCGCACGCCGCACGCCGCACGCCCTCGCACCGACATCTATTTCAGGACTCATTTGTTCCACTCTACGTGCTAAATTTTACATCTTTTCTAAATATAACGCCGCCAGAGAATGCCAGCGTATGAAGTTTTATATCGATGAGGTTTTCGATCTTAAGATTGTTTTCAATAACATTTCCATTCATTTTGTTTCATTATGAAACTTAGGTACTCTAGACGAATGAAAAAAGAAGAGGTGTTGTCTGGAAAATATGAGAAGAATGAAGACGAAAGAAATCCTTCAACTCGAAAGTTTTAGCGTTGTTCACTTTAGCTGGTTGACTTCGGGTCAAATTGTCTTAAGTATCATTTGGTCCCCTTCAACCAGCTGTAGTTGGCATCAGCTTTGCTTTCTGGACGTCCAAGTCACTGCTTCAACAGCGTCATGGCTGAAGGTGAAATAATTTGTTTGAATTTATGATATTAGTAGCTTTTTTAGTGAAATTAAAACATTTCTGTCTCTCATTTTTATATGGAAATAAAGTCACTGTAGTTTAATACTCGTATCATTAGTAATGATTCATTACCCAAAACTTATAAGCTCCATAATCACGGAACATACATATAAAATCGAAAAACCAACCATTAGTGTCCAAAGAAATAACCTCTTCTTGGATTTATTGGTTTGGATTTAAAAATTGAATTTGAATTCAATGAACGTACAAAATGAGAAAACTTTGAATAGGTTAAAAAAGCAAAAAGTTTTACGTAAAAGCAATATATTATGCTCTATAGATAAAAACAAACGAATGTTTTTTATTACGATAGATTAACCGAAAGCACATTACAATTTCGAACAACGATAAATCTAATAGACCATTTAAAAAGCTCAAAAAGCTTGTTTTTCAGAATGGTCACTGAAGGCTCTACTTTGTAGTCGAAAGCTAATATAGTATGACATATAGTCGTAGTGTGATTTAGACCTTTTACGCATCAGGTACACCAGTTTCGAATGGATCAATCTGCTGCCGTATATTTCCGTTGATATGAAAAGGACAAGGCCAAAACTTGAAATAAAGAAAAATTGTTTGCCGCCATTATAATATCACAAGGATGATTTAAACCACTATCATCACGTTTAAAGCTTAGTTACAAACAGCCGAATTGATAAACAGAGACTGAAAAGTAGTTTTATTTCGCATTCACCGAGCGGCCGAATTTTCTGCTCACTGTATTTCATAAACAAGTACATACTAGAGAACATAAAAAAAGAACTGAATCTAGCAGGAATTTAAAATTCTTTTATATTTTTCCGCTATACCTAGCTACTTATATAATTTTATTCAAATATGTAGTTCAATAGTTATTTATTGGTAAACATATCCACAGAAAATCAACAAGAATAATTCGTAACTGATTTGATAGCCATTTTATCATTGTGGGTTCTTCAGAGATTGTTTAATGAATGCGAAAACATGTGAGTCTCATTCCGCTGTCGGACGAATACGGCAAATTGCCCTCTGATCTGATTGGATGTCTAAAATCGCACGTTCGGTATTCAAACTCAGAACATAAAGATAAAAAAAATTAGACAAAACGCTAGTTTTACTTGCGCAATCCTATTTTATCCTATCTTATTTCCTATCCTATCCTATCCTATTTCCTATTAATATTATACACGCGAAAGTTTGTATGGATGTATGTATATTTGTTCCTCTTTCACGCAAAAACTACTGATCCGATTTGGATGAAACTTGGAATATATATTGTCCATGACCTGGATTAACACATAGGCTACTTTATATCCCGGAAAATTAACGGGATCGAACGGGACGCGAATGAAGTCACGGGCGGCACCCAGTTGTTTATAATTCAATACAAACCAATCTAACATGAGCTTCTATTTGTAGGATTTTTAATGCCGATACAGTTTAGGTTAGACTGGACGCTTATTAATGGACTTTATTTAATTTATCGAATTCAGGTAGATACCTTGAAGAAACCTGCCTGAAATGAAATTTTGGCAGTTTTTTTCTTCAACAAAGTTTTATTATTAAAAATATAAATATGACGTTACCTTAGTTACGTTTTAAGCTTTCAATAGATACTCAATAGAGTAAAAAATCTTTCTCATCGAGTAAAAGCTAAATTACTAAACCGATTTTGGTAAAGAAGGTATGCATGGGACCAATATGGAAGTTCTTCTTGCAGATAAAAAAAAATTGAATTGTTGAAAATCGGTTTATATATGACGGAATTCTGAGGTAAAAAACATTTGAAAAAACCTAAAACCGAATTAAGAACCTCCTCTTTTTCTGAAGTCCGTTGAAAAGAGAATAGAAAAACTGTTGCGATTTTGCACTATAGCTTATGTAAAGCTGGCGGCCTCGTTTGACTAAAGGAGCCCCTATTTCGTTTATGAAATCGAGCGTAAATGTCTAGCTTTAATACATTTTTCGAGTTTAAGTACATACTTTGACACACAACTACTAGGTATTAGGTATTTATGATTGTAATTACGAATGATGAAAATAAAAGATTTTAGAGAAAGATAAATCGACCGTGACAGACGAACGGACGCGACGGACAGACGAACGGACAAAGTCGCACAATAAGGGGTTCGGTATCCAATGATCCAGAACCCAAAAACCGTCGATCGTGTATACTTATTTATCCCCGAAAGGAATAACTTCAGTGTTGTTAGATTATAATTTGGATCTTACGCTTCGCGATATACTATTTTTCACAAGGTTGTAGATAAAGCCGTTTGCGTATCTTATTCAGTATCGATTGAAACTACGAAGGTTTTTGGAGTTTGCACGCGAGGTAAAGAACATAACACGCAGCGCACTTTGATATTGTAATAAGATTACCTTAGCAAGCACTATCAGGCCGCTTTGCCGCCGCCATTTTAGCTACAACACACATAAATTACTTACGAATAATTGGTGGATAAAATATTCAAATGCATTCTAACCGCTGCAGTAGAAATAAAACGCCTCTGTTTTTGTAAGTCGAGGTGAATAATATTGGAACTGAAATTGAAATAAGTACTTATGAGAGCATATACTAAAATATTATACAATGCCGTGAGTGAGGTACCAAAGTCAGAAAATGTAAACACACACACCACTTCAACATCAACATTTACAGATTTTTGATGACAATATGTCGCATCACATCCTTCTTGGTTTAGCAATAATTACCAAAGCGCTTGTTTTTGGGGTTTCGAACCAACATGGTAATACGGACCCTTACCCCTCGTTTAAACCAAAGTATACCTAGACAGTTTTTTTTAGGACCAAGCTATGAAATCGTGATTGCGTAGGTAATCAAATCGTGCCCATGGCATTCACAATATACACAAGCTCACGACTGTAGTCCCTATGGATTTCATCCCATTAGGGGAGGTCAAAGACTAGTCAAAATTGGCACATGTCCATGTATTAGTACAGGATCCCGCTATGCAAAGATTTGGACCGAGCTGGTTAATGGATGAAAACTATTTTATTATCAATTAAATATGTCAATAAATACATTGCAAATGGGTTGCCTAAAAAATTTCAGTCCAGAATATAAATAAAAAAAAAAAATTACTGCTTTAGTTAATACACAAATTCCATACCAATCGAAAGTATGAAGCCCATTTCATTTAAAAAATACAAGCTTCTAAACTTTCGTATGGAAAGTATTTTTAGCTTGTATTTTTTAAATAAATACTTTTTTTATGGTTTGGGCTGTATACAGACGTAGATTATGACGAGATAAATCGATATAACGCTTAGTTTTGGTTGGTCAACGTCAAACAGTGGAGTGGTTACCCTTCCACGTTTGTATGGAAAGGTGTGCGACTTGTTCAACCTTAAATAACTATCTCTAGAGATAGAACCAACGAGCGTAAAGCACAACGAAAAGTGCTCTACATTACGTACACTATTTGTTTTTGTTTCATTGTATCTGTTGAGAGGGTGGTTCGCAAAAACGCCGGCGGCATCCGTTGCAGCCGGTCTGCGGTGCGACTTTATGCCATAAATCAAAAGCACCCGCGGGACCACTCCATCGCGAACACTACACGTTTCAGGTAATATTTCACCGGAACTAATTGTGATAATTCTTTGTGTAAACAATGGTAAGGATGTTTATGTACGTAAATAGTATTTATTTTGTGAAAATATGTACGAAATCTTGTGTGGTGGATAGTTGCATTATTTTTACCACATCCAAATAAGTTACTATTTTTACCAAAACTACTTTAGGCGAGTTTTTGTATTTTTATATATCAGGTCAGGTTAGGTTCCATGCTTCTAAAGAGTTAAACTTCAAATTTATTCCTGTAACTATTTTAGCTTAAAGGTGACAGACAAACACATGTTTCCCTAAAACTTAAGTTGGTCTGGAGTTATCGAGAATATTAAATAGAAAAGATAATCATTTTGATCCAAACTAGTTTTCCAACCAAAACATTTGCACCGGTGCACATTTTTTGGTCGGAAAACTTGTTTGCATGATAATTTATTTTTGTTGAACCTTTGCATTGTTTGCGATCGAGCCTTCCGGTTTTGCATAATTACGCTATTGTGATTTTATATCTTCAAAAATGTTAAAATATGCGAACAAGAAGTTGTTTAAACCACACCGTGCATTGGTTGGGAATGTAAGATCAGTAAAAAAAATTTTTAAAATAATTTTTATTTATGTTTCGAACTCATAACATTTCAAAGTATCTTCTTTTGTGAGCCACTAAAAAGAATTATACAAAATTCTTTACAGGGATTTGAGAAAAAATTTGCATTTGGGAGTTGTATTCGTGACATTGGCGTGTAGAGGTGGTGGTGCTTTACCCCAAATACGGCTTAGAAGGAAATCACCTGGCAGGCCATTAACCTAATTCACGGACGCAAAGACAGGGCGGAGGCGCGGCGGCGGCGGCGGCGGTGGCGGCACAGCACCCGTTTTAATATCGCCGCGCTGCCGATGCCGGTAATAAGATGGAAATAAGGTGGCGAAGAAACCAGGCCAATCATTGCCGTTCGCAACTTGACACCACCAACCTACCTACAATACCTCGATAAGTATGAAATAAAATATTCATTTCCGCAAAATTAAGCAGGTACGTAATACGAATGAGAAATAGGATACTGCTCTGAAACTTGCCAGTTTCTGTCTCTAAGTAAATACGGTTTCGATAGGAAATACAGACATTATTAACTTTTATTCTGGCAAGTTGAAAAGTTTTTGCTTTGCTTTGCTCTCTCGACCAAATATTCCTAGTGATACACAATGATATTTTAAGTTAAAATAAATCATTCTTTTAGTGTAAATTACTTAATAAGTGCTAAAAATATTATGAGTTCATTTAATATGCACAATAAAGTTAAATTATGCTTTTGGGATCAAGACTGAAATGACTATCAGTGCTTTATAAAAGGGTAAATTGATAATAAAGACAGAGGCGGTTGTTGGAAAGCCCGTAGGTATAAAATTACAGCCTTAAAATAGAAAATGGCCGCGCGCCCTCGTTCCCCGAGAGCAAGTGTTCTCAATGGGAAGCTGGATGGGGAGCATCGTTATGGAATCAAGCGACTTTCGCTGCGCGTTTTCTTTAAATGCCGCTTAGCAGAAAAGCTTTGTTTTTAATTTTCAGCGAACCAAAACATGTAAGTTTATTTAAAATTATGAAGAACTTTGATGTTAAATTAATTATTATAAATATTTGCATTAATACATTGTTAGGCTTTTCAAGTATTAAAGGTTTTTGTTTTAGTAATCGCACTGAGACCAAAATCTTTACCTACATAATCTCATAGTGGAGGGAGACCTATGCGTATGTACCACGGTTTGATTTTATAATATTTTTATAATTATCTATCAGTTGTACTGTTGTCTCTTTTTACCAATACTATAAAAACAGAAGTTGCACAGTACAAAAATGAACAAATGAACGAAGATTTATTGCGTTAGGACATTCGTGTGCAAAAGGGTGTTTATTTTTGCCGTGCTGTCTCAAGTACTGTGACCATTGAGTTTATGTGTAGCTGGGTAATAAACAGGGTTGTCATAATTGAGCTGGTGAACAATTTGTGTTGTTGCGTGTGATGTTGACTTCTGCGGCACGTCACTTTTATTTTGTAACAAGTGGTACGATTGTATTCAAATACTAGCTGATACCCGCGACTTCGTACGCATGCGAAACCACCAAAATAATTGTCAACCAGTATACGATGAACCTCGTAGCAAATGGCTGCTTTTGGTTAGATAAGATAAGATAAGATAACGTTTATTCAGCCACCACAATAAAAAAAGTGAAAACAAGAAATAAAGGTAAAAACTAAAATAAAAAACTATAAATAAATCTTATATCTAGACGAAACCATATAGAATAAATAATTCTATATGAACTCATAGTGGTGGTGGTTTAGAGAGTTCAAGCTGTATCTAAGAATCCACGTCTTTGATTTTAATAAAATATAGCCTATGTTTCAATCCGGAAAAAGGGCTTCTGAATGGTATAAGTTTCATTGAAATTGGTCCAGTAGTTTAGGCGTGATCCGCGAACAAACAAACAGACAAACAGACCAACTCGATTTTCGGAATCAGAATCGTTTATATAGTAGATCTGCATATTTCGTTTATCCATATCTTTAATTTTAGTTTTGTGCTTTTTTTACAGTTATATAATAGTACCTATAGATAGATAAAAAAGTTTATTGCGAACCACACAGTAATTATTTCAAGTCTGAAATCACAGTTTTTGGTGAGTTCCTAGGTACCTAAAGTATAAAGTAAAGACACCGAAGTATATTATGTTATGTACAGACCGACCTACTCTCATAACAGTATTATTATTAGAAAAACGCATAAAGTCATCCATCTCTTTCTACGTTGTATAGCTTTACGCAATATCTGTGAAACCCGACCCACAAAAACTCATAAAACGCAAGATACCACTGTATAATATTATTCGTAAATTTATTTCTGTATTGACCTGGACTGGTACGGTTTTATCGAAGAAAATATTTCACATACCTATAGGAAAGTGAGAATTTTCATTTCCGTTGAATTAAATCACGATGGCTCCGAATTATACACGAGACGGTGGCGACGACGGTTCTTGCGAGTTAGTGCCGGGCCTGATGAAACGACATACCTACGCTACACTCGACGACAGGGAACATTTAATTATAGTTCCGCTACACACCGCCATACTTGAACACATTTTAAACGGCGAAGCATAATTCTGTGACGTTAAATGAGTTTGTCGAGTTATCATAATACATAAAAACTAACAGTCTCTCTGCAGTCACGAATATTTTTAAAGCGGCTTACGAGAATTTAATAAATCTAGCCCGACCATTTTAATACGCAAAATTAAAACACACTTTGCGGTTTTCAACGTTTGCATTCGTCTGTTGGATAAATATACTCTGTGCGCTCAATAACTGTCGTGTTTATCGATAGTCAAACCAAAAGTGTTTAACTAAACCCGCACTTAGGCAGCTTTTTGAGATTAGTTGGTGTTGCTACGTACTATACGCATACCGAGACAGAGTCACTATAATATATAATCTGATACAAATTAATAGATCCGTTCAATAATAGTATACGAGTATAAAGGCTGTTTGGAACTTACGCTCGTATAAGTAAATGAGAATTGCACTTGTGAATTGAT
Source organism: Eulithis testata (assembly GCA_947507515.1). Taxonomy (NCBI): domain Eukaryota; kingdom Metazoa; phylum Arthropoda; class Insecta; order Lepidoptera; family Geometridae; genus Eulithis; species Eulithis testata. The sequence continues at coordinate 8,083,239 of OX382194.1, forward strand.
CAGCTAATGGGATATGAATGAAGCGGGCGGAGGCTGCGGCGGCGTACACACGGGATCTAATGGAATTCACTTGTAGGCAAACAAGCCGCAGAGCGCCCCGGTTCCGCGTACCTGAGCGCTTCCACCGTAAGTATGCGCTCACATTACCCGCCCGCTTGCTTGTCAATTTTAATAGACGGTATTAATCATGGTTAATGTGGATCACACACACCTGCCCACTAACTCACGTGTTTGTCAACATTCCAGAACCAAGCTAACGATAGTAAATGGCTGTGGGTTAAGTAATACTCACTTTGCATGATGTGAGAGTACAAAATTAATTTGCAGTACCTGTAACAGAAGACGATAGGTTTAACATGTGTAAATCATTCAAAATTATATTAAAGTGTAGCTGAGAAGGCACTTCTATTTGCTTAAAAAATTATTTTATTAAGATTTTGTTGTTAAAATAATAACTAAAACTGACTTTAGGTATGTACAGCATTCATAAACACAAGTCAATGTATGCGTGAATCGCTACGTTGATTATTACCTTACCGGGCCGGTCCGTGTAAAGTTCTGTTACGAATTGTATGATTCCGGGTAAAAGCAATCGTAAATACAAGCATAATATGCAAAATAATTTAAAAAACAAGCGACAAGAGATACTAGGATCAGATTATTCGACATTATTAAGGCTTATTCCTAAAGGATACACATAACTAAAGATTCCTCAGAGATTTCTCCCAAGCCTCAGTTGGCCTTAAACCAGATTGAAGCGCTTAGAATTCCTTACATAAGCGCTCTGCTATATAATATCGGAAAAGAGATCAGAAGTTAATCTATCGGCAACATTCCTCGCGTTTCGCCGGAAGGCAGCGAGCCGCCCCGACCCGGCTATGGCCCTCGTGCACGCGATCCGAACGCGCCCCGCAACTAATCGATCCTAATCCTAACATTTGCAACTATGCACCCAAAATAACTTCATTAACTGCCGTACACAATCAGCAAAACCGCATCAATTCAAAACTATTATTTTCAGGGCACTTACAATTCAGCTTGCAGTAAAACAAAAAAGTTTAACGATAAAAAACTTTTTGCATAGATTGTCAAGCCAGTAATTACAGCTATAACTTCTAACCATTCATGTACTCGTAGAATAGCTTTTTCAAGCATGCTATAAAACTATAGTGCAGTAAATAAATAAAACCATCTAGGATAATTTCATGAAAAATTCCTGCATGAAACTAGTGAAAATCTTATCCCACTAACATTATAAATGTGAAAGTTTGGATATTTGGATGTTTGTATTTCAATCAGGCCAAAACCACTGGACCAATTTGGATGAAAGTTCGTAACCTGGATTAATACATAGGCTACTTTTTATCCCGAATAGGACCTACAGATTTAAATAAATAAACGTGATTAGTGGCGCCAAATTATTCTACACGAGAAGGCGACGTACACCTACGTCAGTTGCTTTAGGCGAAAAATGTGATTTATCAAAAAAATTATTAGATGTCACTGCAGAAATGATATAAAAACTGAAACGCACTGACAAAAACGCACGACACGTAAATAGAAAAAATCTTTGTTGCCAAAATACATTTTAATTTAATTAGATATATTCCGAAAAGAAAATATACGCTTAGCGCTAAGTAACTATATTTATTATATACCCTTAGTGTGTAGAGAAAGGTGAAGTACGAAGGTTGTGTCTTCGAAAACTTGACATTCGTTAGTCGTAAAAATATAATGGTGTAACTTGTAATTTTACGAGCTCTAGAAGCCTTCAGAGACGAACGAGTAAGAAAAGTGAGCATACCGTTTACTTTAATGTTGATGTAAGTATATGCAGCGGCAAGAACTCATTCCATTGTAAATTGAGTACACATAGACAGTCTCAAATGTAAATTAAACAATACGTTTTGTAGACGCAATACAAAAATAACCATTAGCGTCAAACTACACTAGAAGGCAAGACGTCGCGTCATGTAGTTAGGGAGAGAAAAGAAATATTTTTTAAAATCCGGCTTTTTTTAGATCCGGATTACGTCATAATATAAAGCATATTGTGACGTAATCCGGCTAAATTATAAAATTGGACGGCATAAATAGGGCTTTGTTTAGCCATTCTAAAACCGTTTTTATTTTTATTCCAGCTTAAATAGTTGAGTTAGTGAGTTGTAGTAATAATTATAAATCTTTTCGAATCGTATTTCTTTTCTCTCCCTAACTACACGACGCGACGTCTAAACTCGATGTAACCTTGAAATGGTAACACCGTGTTTTGTCTTTTGCATTTGACAAGCAAATTCAAATTCGACCGAAATAGACCAAACATAATTATTCCACGCTTACATCGATTTTATTGATAAAAGGGTAGGTGTATTGACACAATGTACATCACTGAAGAATTTTAAAATTGGGCATAATTAACGCGGTTCCTACAAGTTCTGGGAATAAAACATTTATAGATATTTCTATTCCTATCTCACTGACAGTTATTATAAGTGTAGTGTTCTTAGGACTATTCGCTACGATGGATAGATTCTTTAGTCTCATTTATAGCTAATATATTCATGAGGTTTCACAAAAATATTTGAGCGTACGCTCGTCTGTTTTATTACGAGCACGAAACAGAGGAAACAACACGCGATAATATCGGTTTATACAGAAGCCTCTCTCCCTATGCACTTAGGTCTCCACAGAACGAATGCAGTACTACCTACACCAAAAAAAAATATATTCAGATGCAATATCTAACAGTTGTCAATATGATATAAGTATTTTGTCTGTATTGTCTATTGCGAACAAACCATTATCAGATTATTATTTATTTATGTATTTACAGAGTTTACATTTAGTAATTACATTGGCTGTTATAGATATAGAGGCTAAAGCTAAACAATCTTATGAAACCGACTCACATAGTTGTATATCAATTTACTATCAGTGCGACCCTTCCCCTATCCAAATCGGATAAGACTAAGCCAAGCCGAAATAATTGCTATTAGCAGAGAATGGCAGTAGATAATAGTGGATTAATAATATCATGCAAGATTGAGACATTAGACTCTAATTTACTTAGTTCGGCAATAATACCAATGAAGTTTCTAAGCACTTTTGAACATACAGGATGTTAAGGAGGCAGACATATTACGTGAGTGTTAACTTTTAAAAGCTATTCCTGAAGTAAACACTGCACTTGGCAGATCTATTTCCATTGAACTTCTAAACGAAATGGAAAAGCTAAATAAATACTGTAAGAGAGACGCAGAGATACGTGAGGGTGTAAAAGATTTGGAAGGTGCATTCGGAAGGTAGCAAAATGTGAAGTAAAATAGCCGGGGAGTGCATGTCAACGACAGGCGGCGCGGTCGGGAGCGGGCGCGGGCGCACGCGACGCGCCGCGCAATTTCCGCCCGGCAGCGGCTATCAGATGCGACGCCAGCACCAAGGGAATTCAAGCGAAAACCTGAAAGGATGCGGAACACAGCGCTGCGTTCCCATTCATGTGAGAAAGAATGAATTAATTACACGACTTGAACACAAACATGTAGCAGATTTATTTTCGGTAAAACCATTTATAAAGGCAAAGGCATGACACATTTAGGTGCGGTGTGAAGTATCACGATGTTTTCGATATGGGTGTGCCCGTTTCTTGGCACGGTGGAAATGGATTTAATAATTATGGCGCAAAGAAGTAAGCGTGCGGGGTCTCAGCGGAAGGATGGAGTAAGGCAGGGCGCGATGAAATCGCAGGCGTTTCGGCATGTAACAGGAAGTGGGTCAAGCGGCGGCGCCGTCCGCGCTATTTATTTATTTATTGCGTTTTCAGTGAAACTGCAACGACCTTATATGATTTCAACACTTTCTAAAAGCATCACTCAATACCAAATTAAGGCAATAGAAATCAAATTAAGTCAATAGAAATCACCACTGCTACACCGTACCATGCTACGACGTAACTAATCACGATTTCTGAAAAAAAATACTGAAACCCCCATTGATGGGGATTTTTCAGTTGTGATTTTTTAAATATACCATTTTCATCTAAAGTTATGTGAGATAGGAAAAGAAAGTAGGTAGGTATACAAAACATTTACTACGAGACGTGACTGCGAAGAACGAAGTAGGCCCGGGACGAGTTAGTTTTACAAAAGCTCGTGTGACTCGACAAAGGCATACCATTAAAACTTTTTTATTTGGTAACGCCTGCCGTTTGGGCACGATAAAGTCTTAGTCGCTCTGCAATTACAGACAAGTGCCTTTAAATGAACCGAGCTCTCGAGCACGCCGCATCGCTTCGCACCCGGCTGTGCGCACTCCGCCACTGCCTTGCCATTTCCACACTAACGCAGTTAATTTGATTTGAAAATATAATTGGTTCATAAAAGTTTGCAGCAACATACAAATTAAAATTATGGATTCAGAGTGCAAGGAATATATCGAAAAAACAATTATTTGATAAATAAAACGCATTATGAGCACACAAGATCGACGACCGTTACGTGCTTGTTTACGGAAAATCTCAATAAATCTGTATGGGAAAAACTATTTACTTAGTAGCTATCTATATCTATATAGGTAAAAAATGTAGTTTGCTACGAGTACTAGTTACTCGCTCAACACGCTATCTCACATCACGAATTAACTCTTTTCCGAAACATGTACCTATAGATATGTAGCAACTTGTACACACAATTGATTTTTCAATACAGTGAACGTTAAACGACAATATCATGGATAAGTAACTAATATTAAATGCTGAGAACTTTTACTCTGAAAAGGGAAGCAAAAGAAGATTTACTTTCCATGTATTATTCATTCGAGTGAGTATCTTCGAGCGTTTATATTTTAGTGGTACATTTTGGGTATAGAGGTAATGATATTTGTCGTACAACCAGAAGGCCATTATTTAGGTATCATTATAAACGCGGAATTTAGTAAGAATGTATGGATGTTTGTTACTATTTCACGCAAAAACTACTGATCCAATTCGGATGAAACTTGGAATATATACTGTCGGTGAGCTGGATTAACACATAGGCTCTTTTTTATCCCGGAAAATCAACGAGATCCAACGGGGCGCGAACGAAGACGCGGGCGGAAGCTAGTGAGATAAAATATTATGTCGTTCATATTAACTGGAGGCCGCAACTAATAACTAATAACGCATTTTGGTTATACAAGAAAACACAATTATAAGGTTTGCAAAAGTAGAACACATGCCGAGACTTGTATCAGAGAGGTTTGGATTGACAGTATCTAAATAAAACTTATTGAAACGTTTCGCCAAGTTAGTGTGGGTAGCAGATATCGAAGCGACCTAAATGTCCGAATGTGGAATATTTTCACAGATTGCACGTTGGCTTACGGTGAGATTAGTACAAAATTTGCGACGGCTTATATATCCAAAGATATTGATTCTGGAAAGTAGCCAAAAAAACTCCTAAACCAGGCACGCGTCAACTAGCGCGCTGCCCCTACACCAACGTCAACCCTTTTACGAATATTAAATTCTGTTTTGCCACTTCGCGATTCCACATTTCCTCGGATATATATGATCCGATTCGTAAGGCCTTTGCATTATTCACAGTTTACTTCGATGTGACTTGATAGGTACTGTTATACTGGCTCATGGTTTTATACATGACAAATAAAATAATCTATTCAGCTTATGCTTGCGCATTACTTTTTATGAAAATAATAGACAACTTTTGATCGCTGTTAATGATCACATGTCTGGTTTAATAATCTGATTCTGATAAATAAATAATTTTAAGAATTAATTATAATTTTCGCATGAGTTTGGAGAATCCTGCAAAGTTCAAGGAGATCCAAAGGCAGATGAGATAAAAAAAATATTCTATGTCTATTTAAAGCATCTGGAATCAGCGTATAAAACAAAGAAATAGAAAGAAAAGTATGAGTGCTTGTTAACAAAGGTTCACGTATCTTCAAAGAATAGCTAAAGACTGACTGTCCTGCAAAGTTTTCGTTAGCGTCTCTACTTTTCTCTATGAGGAAGCCCGTTTCCGTTTATCTTTGGTTGCTTTTTTGTTAGTGTCAGTTTCTCTCATTTCTTTTCTCGTACTCTGTCGTTGCAGTTGTCGCATCGGAAGGAAGACGCTCGGTATTGGGGATTAGTCGGGTAAAGCGCAAAGTGATAAATTGGAATTTATTTCTTTCATATTTTGTTTAAACAGCACAAAATTGTATATTCGCGTTGGAACGAGTAAGCTGAATGCAATTGCTGAATAATAGCTAGCAGGACATTTTACAGCATATAGTCGTAGTTTACGCGTTCGAAGAGGATGCTGCTGTTAATTGACGGCTGGCTGAGTTCGGTCTTAAATTGGTGTAAATTCTCAAGGCACAGATCATGCCAGCCGAGTGCCGGCTCTCGACGTGCCTCCTCCAATTACTTTAATTAAAACAATACCACGCCACCAGTGATTCGTCGACTCACCGCGTCTGTTTCCCATTTCCTTATTTAAATACGAAAAGGAGCTCGTAGCTCGCGCTTAGCATGCAAGATGTTGCTATTCACTACTACACGAACCGACACCTACGTAGACGTTTTAATCTAAATATACGAATCCTAATCCATTTCTGCAGGGAACGGTGCCTCCGTAGCTCCGTAGGTTGGTACTCCCGGGTAATAACAATATTGCTAAAGTCGCAGTCAAATACGAGTTCATTTGTAGTATTTACACGACTGTGTAATTAAGGGAAGTTCGGTACATTTATCGGAACACCGGTTATAATAATCAATGATATCGCGTGTGGGGAAGGAATTAGTAACTAAATTTTGTTTAAGTAGTCGTTCAGGTAATTTCTATGAAGTTGCTGGATGAATGGTTCGAAAATCGATTAAGGTGGTGTCGATTCAGGGTCTTGCGTCTGGAAGCTAGTAATTTACTCTCGAGTTGGCTGAAGGCGACACCTGTCGAGCGAAGCGATGGTTGATAATGCGACGCTAACGCCATTCACGCGCACTCGCCTGCTGAGACGCGGTATCTACTCGCGCTTTTCATTTACCGAGTCGGGTACGACTGACATCACAACATATAAATACAAGTACTTATTTGTTAGTCTTGTTTTTGTGGTAAAGGATGCTATGTACATGATATCTACACTATATTATATACGTTTTGACTATTAATAATAATAATAATAATAATACGTTTATTCAGCCACCACAATAAAAATATGAACAGAAAAACAAGAAATAAAGTAAAAACTAAAATAAGAAACTATAAATAATAGGTATATTAACTTGATCCAAGAAAAACATTTGGTGGAAACACTAACTCCCACCCTAGGAATATCCTGTGTTGTGGGTAGTTAGTCTCTTTTATCTTGCTTGGTACTTTTACTTAAATAAATACTTTTACTGAGTGCTTCACTTTTATAAATACAACTATTATCGTAGCTTGATGCCTAATTTTATCTACACAATACTTTCAAGTTTGTTAAAGTTCAAAGATCGTACGTTACGTACCCCTGCAACATGATAAGAAGGCAGACGGAACATTTATCACGTAGCTAATAGTGAAGGTAATATAAGGCTGGTAAATCCAGCATCATCTGTGGGATTAGAGTTTACACGAGGTCGAGAGCGTCGCCAGGCCGGAGACACAGTATACTTTACAAGCAGTGCCACTCTGACTAAGACGAGATCAACCAACATTTAGAATAAGACGAGATCAACCAACATTTAGAATAATGACTTGCGATAAAATAATGGGTTTAATACGCAGAACGTTATTCTTATAAACTATATGTAAAAGCTTGATGGGATTTCCCATCAGCAGGGAGGGATGTTTTTTGGTAGTTGAGATACTGGTGATGTGAGTGTACTGTGCGACGCGGACTATGCGACTCGTACCGTACAGCATCTCCGACGGGAGGCAACTTTACCAACTTTCTTAAGAGCGGTTAGCAAAGTTTGACGTGCACGCGCTACCACCGTAAGCTCTGGGATTGGATACTTGGTAACAACATCCAATACGGGAAGCACAACATACGGGATATTTACTGTGGGAAACTTGCAAAGAACGAGATTATCTACAAACCAATATTATATTTCCGCCTATGATATGGTTTTAGATTTCTTCCTTTTTGGGGCAGTGGAGAGATACGAGTAAAATGGATCTCATACATCTAAAATAAAATTAATCCTACCGTTATATCAGCAGAAAAAAATAGTTCAACGTTAATATTGTTTGAGCCGGATATCGCATACCTAGATATAACTAAAGTTATAAATTATTAAACTCTAAAGTAATTACTCAAATTAAGTAGCACGGCACGACTTTAAAATAGAGCTGGGTTTTTTTTTTACGTAAAATAATGAAGTCGCTTGCGTTACCGCAACTCAAACTGAAATGAAACAGTTGTAATTTATTCAAAGTTATATACCTTGAGCATTGCCGTGAAACCAGTGAACTGTGTTATTGAGGGTGTTCGCGAGCGCGGGTGCGAGCCTCGCTCGTGGATCGCGAAAGATATCGGATAACTTGTACTTTGGTATGCGCCCACCGGTCGGCAGCGGTAGCTACTTCGAGTTTTATGAGTTTAATCAAATCGTTTTAGGGGTGTCACGCCGCCGCCGGCCGGTCTGCCTGCCCTAACGGTTGATTGTATGTGCGGAACACGTGTGCTGACCCGCACGAATTGTTCCCATTGCCAATAGACACAAATACACGTACCGACCTAAACAGAAAAACAGAATTGTAACAAAAATATTACTTTTTATTATCCAACGGGGGAAGCACGCGAAACATGTATTAGAGTTTATATCGTTTTGTTGCTACGGCACTGCGTTTATGCGTGGCGGGTCTACTTAATGGTTACTTAGTTAAGATTTTAACTGATAACATTTTGTGATCGTTTACTAAACAGTCTACATAATAATATGAAGTCAGAGAACTAGATCAGATTAAAATTTGTATAAAAGGATAAAATACTCTGATAAGAGGCTATTCATTTTAAAATACAGCCATGATACCAGTCGGCTTATCTCGGAGGTCCCGGATGTAGTAATTCTTTTCTAAGTATGGCGTAAAATTATTCAAAATATGTATAAGTTACGTCCTAAGCTGGTCGTAAAACGGTATTACAAACGTTATGAAGGCTGGGGTTGGGCCGGATCTCATCACTTAGGGTTGTGCGTCGATGGCGACTATCTTTCAATAAGCTCATAAAATTGCTTCTTCCAGTGCGAGCGTGCCCGGAGCGACCCGCTCCTAGCCTCCTTGTTGTTAACAATGCAAGCATCAATATTAAATTTACGGCGAAGCAACGATACATGACGAAACTTTTAAGAGCAATATCCCTCAGCTAGGTTCGGATCGGGCGCTCGTTCGAGATGAAAAATGTTTGGGAAACCGTCGTCGATATTCATGCAAAGGTGACGGGGCTATAATTTATTTACGTCAACGAGACTTGGAAAAATCTTAGATGATAGCTGGAATTAATGGCATGTTTTAGCATAAAAAATAGACCTTTTGTTACCCATTAGATCAAGAGAAAGATGAAAAATTACCGTGAGGGTGGAACAGTGAATTTAATTAACAGGTATAATATGCTATAACAGTTTTTTCTGTACAGAATAAAATCAAATGCATAATGTAGCTATTTTATGAAGGCAATAACTATATGCACAGCAAGGAGCAGGCCTCGCCGTGTGCGAGGTCATGCATGTTATATGAACCCGCTGCACTGTGCGCTGCAAAGCCGCTGCACAGTACAGGTGTCATTCGCTTTATTTTTAATGCACACTCCTCCGCAATTCTTTGTAGAAAATCAAGAAACAATTTAGTCAAAAAATAATTATACTATAAGTTAAAATATTTTCGTAATAAGCGCATGTTGGTAATGCCAAATTGGCAGTTCAGACTTTTTGTAAAAAAACTAACTGTGGCATTCCTGATAAAAAATCATATTCTTATATGTTGTTACTCGAGCACTTTAAGGTTTACAGCCCTGCTGTAATGGTGTATTACATAATTGATCGAGCGAACGAAGATCAGTGTCAATTTGGGCGAATCGAAGTTGTATATAAAAAACCAGTGCGTGGAGTCCCTCCGCGCGGAAGAAGTTATACTTCGTAATGTGGAAATGAAAATAGGAAAAATATATACATTTTAATCACAAAGAAAATTACGTACCTACCTTGCCATTTCCTTAAATCCGTCGCATTGTCCGTGGGATTGTTTTCACTCATTTTCACTCATTTTTTACAATTCTTATCCACTAATTTTGAAAAACAAGTAAACGAAATAATGAATACTATAAATTAAAATAGAACAGCTAATTTCATGACGCTCACACTGTTTACTTCTAGTTTACTTCGCTGCATAGCAACAAAGAGAAACACACGCATGTGCTTGGGATCTACCGACTCACTCTCTTTCTCTCTCCTACTTTCTACCTTTTAGTGCGTGGAGGGACTCTACACACTATTTTTTTTTAGTTAGAAAAGGTTCTATGCTCATGTTGCCTAAATCAGAACCAGGGGTGTTCAACAGAACTCCTGCGGGCGGAAACACTTGTCTATGACGGGTAGCCCAGTTCAATCTTTAGTAAAGAAAGTAGGCGAAAGATCAAATGATGTTGATTTCTTTCAAATTTACACCGGTGTCGGCCATTGTTTATGTTGTTTATCGTTTGGTTGTACGAGAAAAACTAAAATATTATTAATAAACATGAAAGAGTTGCGTGAAATGTGGAAAATCTGCAGCGACCCACGAAACTATAAAGTTGTATCGGTTTACAAAGCCTGGATGCTTGAATATTTACCGGTAAGTACGCCAATGCTTATATAATTAGAATCAAAAAAATTTTGTTCTTTGACGACCTACGTAAATTAGTTAATTACAATCTATTGATGAGTAAGAATCATTAAACTCAATGCAATGCAATGTGCTGAGCTAAGTGAAATCATAATATTTTCAGAAGTGAATCCTGGGCTCGATTTTTGTACTCAAATGGAGCCGGTCTAGCAAGGAACTTCAGAGCAGCCTATATTCTAGTCACAAAATGCTGTGCGAAGATCATTTTCCAAGAAAAGCCTTCCAAGACTATTCGGCGAGGAAGCTCTTTCGTTTTGCCATTCCTGAAGATGCTTTAGCACCACAAGAAATTCCTACTGTGGTGCCGCGCGCTTCAATATCTGTAAATCCCTACTTACTTACTATAATTTTACTGAGTAGTTACCTACCTTGCTGCTAGATTTAACATTTTGTTACTCGTAAAACTTTACGTATGTAGATATTATGTATGTGTGTATGAAGGCAAGTAGGTAGGTAGGTAGGTACTTTGTGTATAACATTACGTAGTCAGATTTTAGTTTTATCTTTGTTATGTTAAAGTAGTAGATGACGCGATATTAAATTAATATGTAAAATGTATCCATTTCAGGTGCTACAAGCTATTCGTACCACTACAAGCACCTGCACAGAAATTGCTACTGTGGTTGCTGTGCCGCTCGCTTCTACATCTGTAAATCCCTACCTACTTACTATAATTTTACTGAGTAGTTACCTACCTTGCTGCTAGATTTAACATTTTGTTACTCGTAAAACTTTACGTATACGTATGTAGATATTATGTATGTGTGTATGAAGGCAAGTACAGTCCGATCGAAAAGAGTAGAAATTAATTATCAAGGAACTAAAATTTACTGTAAACTGGCAACTCTTTATGAAAGGCCAGTTTGGGCGCTATAGAGTAAGTGCATTGAGATCGTACTTACTCTGTGGTAGTAGGTAGATACTTCCCTGATTGAGCTCTTTCAACAAGAACTCTACTTACTACCATTAAAAAGCGATTTTAATCGTTTGTAGTTTTGTAGGATCGTCGCTGTCATTGCAAAAAGTAGTATGAAAAAAATAGCAGGTTTTCCGGAGACACAAAAAACAGTCAAACACAAAAGTTAGGTTTTTTTTTTGGGTAAGTTCTACTTTCCCAAATGAGTAGGTTAGGTTAGTTTAGGTCAATGAAAACGGGTCATGTGAACACCGCTCAATGAAAAAATATTCCGTCTTTTTCTTTAACTAGACGCAACACTTAGAATATTTTTTCACTGAGCGATGTTAACATGACCCCCTTTTTTACAGTGGAAATGGTAAGGAGGGGTGAGGGGGAACAACATTTGTATGGATCATTTTTATGGATCACTGTGAGGACGATCAGATTCAAATCATGAGCAACTTGAACCACTTCCTTACTCACAAAACATCTGTCCAAAACGATACGGAGTATGAAATATTAGGTGAAGAAGAAAGACAAAATATTGCAATAGTTGCTGAGTGCAATACTGAGACGCATGATCGATATCAAAGATAGCGAAGAACAAGCTTGTGCCTACGTCTGCGGATATATTATAAAAATAATAAATACGTCCTGCATTCAGTGCCTACAATCTCTTGCAACGGAGAACTGCAATCTTTACACTTGTTCGTATCAAACAAAGAGTACGATGTAAAAAAGAGGTTGACATACCTATGCAAGCAACGATTTAACAAAATGTATTGAGGCATGTGCTTCGATAATGGTATCGATTCGCTTGTTGCATTTTTCTAAACTAACTTAATTAGACAGCACTAAAAATGTTGCCGTCCCTTTTTCATAAACTGAAACGACAAGGACGGCTATAATTTTAGAGCTGTCAAATTAGGTTAGTTTAGAAAAATGCAACAAGCGAATTGATACCATTATGTAACTATTTAGAAAATAATGCGCACAAACCAAATGTAAAAAAAAAACTTAATATTTTAAAGGAAAATATTAATTTTACGTTCATCCAAAAATGTGAAGTACACTGCTCAGAAGTAATTAGTACAATAATAACGTGTGTGTTTTATATATGCATCAATAGATATTGTGTCAGAAAAACAGAATGTTTTCGGACGAAGCGTCTCGTCTCGTGCAAGATTGAAAAGAAAAATTAACATTTTGCAACACATATTAAGCATTGTAAACAGCATAATAAGGCGTATGTATAAGGCAGGCAACCCTCTCGCTCGCACATTTCAACATTTTTGAAGATATAATATAACTAAATGTAATTATGTGAAATTGCAGACCTTCAGGGTCGAGAGAATATAACAATGCAAAGGTTCAGTAAAAATATCACATTGATCCAAACAAGTTTTCCGACCTAAAAACTTATACCAATACGATAAATTAAAGTGCAAATTTGTTGGTTAGAAAACTTGGTGCTGTTTGCTATTTACAAATGTTTGTTCAATCTTATGATTGATGTGATGTTAGTAATTTAATCTAGTTAAATTATGGTTTAAACTAATTTATCTATTACTAATATTTTGAGCAAATGCCGTTTTTTACATAGTATTGTCATAGACATGTATGACGAGCTGTATAAAAAAGTGTAAACTGCATCCCAAAATCCCAAAAGTATCAAATATCACGATTGCAGACCAAGTTGCCAGTTGCAGGTACACTAATTTATGTAGAAGTTAGCGATATAGTCAATGTAAACCCTAGTAAGTTAGAAACAAAGGTAATTATTAAATATTATGCCGTTATGCATATAAATTGTAGTCGGTACGCTTAGCTTTATGTAGCAATATGGGATATTGCTACTTAAGCGATTAAAACACTTTCTATGAAAGCTGTATATTAATAATATAGGTAATATTACTAAACTGTTAACTAGGAACCTATGTTCTAGATAAAATATTTGTTTAATGAATTGAGTGGGATTCTAACCCGCGACCTTCTCTTTGATGAATATCGTAGGTATGAAGGTTTTGGGATGTTATAAAAATCTTTCTTAAATTCTTTATTGCACACAGAAAAAATATGAACAAACATGTTAAAACTAAATATATGTACAAAGGCGAGCTTAACCGTAATAAGAGTTTGCTTCCAGCAAACCTTTGAGGCATAGGAGAGGATCTTAGTGATTTGTAATAGGATTCTGTAGTGATTCTGTAATAGGTATACATAAGTTAGAATGATTTCAGTTTATGTCTAATTTATCATATCTAACTCTAGTATTATTTCAAAATATAAACGTTGTTTAAAATTGTTAATTTTCTGTTTTTATTTTTCCTCTGTTTCAGTAGGCTTTGCAGATGAACTATCTACATATTTATGTACTCGGTTATTCAAACTGGTCAGAAATAAGAAAGAAATTTTGTAGTTATTTAAAAATTCTTAGGAAACAAAATACCTACCTAGGGGCTAGGCTAGGGATTCAAATTCCCGCCATTCCCGCACTAGCGCTCTCTATCAAAATCCCCCTAAAACTGAGGTGAGTGAACGTAGACCGTAACCACTTCTGACATATGGTGTTGGGCTTCTTTCCGCTAGGATATAGATGTTCGGTGATCAGAACTATTTTGTGATCACATGACGTAATGTGTCAGTGGATACAAAATTTCGCGCATAGTTTAACTGGTTCCGTGGTGTGGTGGTTATCACATCTGCTTTACACGCAGAAGGCCGTCAGTTCGATCCTGGCCGGAATCACAACTTTTTGAATTTAAAATTTTCTTGTAAGGAGCGTTAAACGGTTGCACCAATTTGTTGGAGGTCGCATTAGAAGTATAACTTCAATTATGTTTGTTAGAGTATAACAAATATGATTTGTGGTATATTACTATAGTTTACTGGAAAGATTATAAGCCGACTCAGATGTAAAGTTGTAAAGTACAAAAAATCAAGTGGGCTTCAGTTAGACATACCAAAACATTTTTTACTTTTGTTCTAGTTTAAATAGATTTCGAGCTATAGTGAAAATTGTAAAGTTGGGAAACCAGTATAATGTGAGCTCCATTGCTCAGAGTTTCAATGGTTTTGAAGTTCAGGTAAGACTGGCAACCAGCAAGGTCGCGGTATCGATGCGATTACCTCAGCCAATTTTTCTTAGCATCTTATTTTGTTTCAGGGAACATGGCGAGATTTTAGTTCGGGGTGAACTACTATACATATTCTACTACGTTATTATATATATACCACTACAGAATATGTGAATCTGAAAGTACTCGATTAGCACACACTGCTCGTTTTGCCGGCATTCTGTAAGCAAGCCGAGAATTATGCCTCTACAACACCTCTACGAGGCCTCTACGATCTACGTAGCAGTGCTACGCGTAGTGTAACGACGCCCGTAACGACTGTTACATGGCATGTTGTCTGCTCATTATTGCGACCACATATTTAAATAACGAAAAATTAATTCTTTTCTATTCGCATAAGATTCCTAGCTCTTCCTCCATTTGCTTAATAAACCAACATTATCAATATTTTTGTTTTAAGTTTTTGGCCTCTACCCAGCATGGGTATGGATGATGATGATGATGATATTAAATAACTTTCATATTTATGTTGGTTTGGACTGTTATGCTGTATGTTCTTTATGAGGTTCTGCAAACACACCTACTTACATACAGTTAAAATATTGTAATAAAAAATCTAAAGAATTCATACTATGCTGCCTTTAAAAGTGAATTTAAGAGAAAAAAAATCTATATTTATTCCCGCAGCGCCATTACATTGCTTCCTTTTCCGGAGTTTAATTAACTTTGTACATCGCTGACATAAATACAAGAACGCAATTACAAATGTATCCGTTTAAATTTGCGAAAAGAGCAACCGGATTCAGGTGGCGGATTCGTTCCGAACAAAGATAAAGAGAGACAAATTAAAAGAGCACTGGAGAACGGTAATTCCATTACAATTCGATGGACGCAAAAGTCCTCCGTTAGAGTCAAAGCCGGTAAAGCGTAATTGCGACTTTAGTAAGCTGGCTCCGCGCGGCCCGATACGGACGAAAGGGGACCTCTCTGTAACGGTTGATATAAAAGCGGCAATAAATTTAACAGGATGAACGCACTACTTACATAGAAGGAGCGCGGACGACGCGCCGCCGCCGCCGGTGCCGGGGCGAGGGGGCACGCACCCGCCTCTGTTCTAACCCCCTCTGACCGGCCTCTCACGTATTTCAACAGTCCGCACCGGTACACGAATTTTTTTAAAATTATTTAAATAGCTTATACTGTGCCAATACACTGACATAGTGAATTTACGTCAAGATAAAGGTTGATACTTGGAAAAAAGTAAGTTTAAGTTTAATTAAGGTTCTAATCAAGATAGCGTTATTTTTGTTCTAGCCCTTTGAAAATATAATAACTTGAAAGGCGTCTACCAGCATTACAGCTGCCGTTTTCTGTAGCTATCGCTCTTGGTTTCCGATATACATGGCGTACACTTTATTCCGGGTGTGCGCGATATATCTGGGCTCATCAGCTCACATAGTTCAAGTCACAAATAGCTGGATTTGAAAATATCCAATTTATATTAGTTGATGTTACAACTAAGTTGGATATTTTCAAGTTGTTTGGAAAGAAAGTTGGTAAATTCTGAACACAACCTTAACTAACAAGTACAGAAAGTACGAAGAAAAAGAAAGCAGTAGGAGGTAAAGAAAACACTCGGAACATAGAGTCAAGAGCAGCTGAAGAGAAATAGTTAATGTGGTTACACATGTTTTGGATACACATGTTTATTGCTATGAAACATGGCAGCTTCATAACAATCCCTTTCACTCTCCACAAATTGGAAGGCGCGCGTAAAGGAAAACATGGCCATAAATAAAACTGGCAGATCAACTAGATAGGCGGCCATTACCCGAGATAAACGCGACTTATATACGCGATACGTTCTTAGCTTCGGCAGATTAACGGACTTGGTCTGTTTGTAGATATCGACGCGGTAGCGTTTTGGCAAGTCACAGCTGGGAAATTTATTGTGGACTTCGGGCAGATATCTTCTTAGGGACTCATTAAAAAGGAGACACGTCGTACATAAATCAGGGACAAGCGTCGGCAGAGGCACGGTTGCGGCCGCCTCGGCAGCTCTTATCGTCACCAAGTACGCCGGCAATAGGCGCTATCCGGTTCCGTCGCCACCGCGCGCCGCTCCAGCCAGCTCCATTGTGCCCCCGCGCTGCTCAATGCTCAACCACCTCTTACAAACGCCCTAAGTGACTCTATTAAACTTTTACCGATACTCGTTTTCCGTTCGACAACTACGAAAAAATAATTCAGCAGATAATGCGATCCATCGAGCCTTGCATATTATTGAAATAGACCAGATACTAGTAATTAATTTACAATTGAGGGTAGAAAATATATTAAATTATGATACTCGCGTCGTAGAGTTATTGCAAACTCGTAGACCTTGGAAACGTCAACTTCTTTAAAGCGGGGATTCACTAGACGGACGTGCTCGCGGACATGCCCGCCGGACCTCGCTACTATAGGTCTGTGTAATGTTCGCTAGTTTAGGACCATCGCAGACAGTCTGCGACGGTCCTACGAGTCCTACACTAGCGAACATCGCTCAGACCTATAATAGCGAGGTCCGGCGGGCATGTCCATCTAGTGAATTCCCTGCTTAATAACCAATCCAAACTACAACGCTTGTATCATAATTACCTATTATGTAGTACCAATAAAATACACTACTTGGTTTTCTATATATGCACGCACCATTATATGGTACCCGTTTTCACAGACATTTACTGAATTGCTTCAAGTTATGCGTCTTTGTTGAGAACTTGGCAGGCTTTAGTGTGCATCGAGATTTGAAGTGTCGATGTTTACCCGTACACTAACGAAATTTCTCACACAGTTTAACTTAAAAAGAGGTGCATTTGGTAACATAGCTCAATATACCATGGTATACCTACTATGAAAACTATTTTTGATCGAGCAAGCAAAGCGAGCGAAGAACTCAATGTCAACTTTTGTGAATCTGCGTTACATGTTTGTATGTATGAACATAACTTTTGAACAGCTTATCCAATCGATCTGCAAAAAATTTGTCAGATCGACCGGTAGGACGACCATAGCACAGATTACCACAGTAAACTGGTAAGATTATGAGTTAAATCGTCCAAGGGGTTAGCAAGCGAGCGGTCTATGCCAGTTTCATACTTTACTTGCATAAAGTTCTATTTATTAAATGGTGTAGGGTTTACTTCTCGGACTTAATGGTGAGTAAACATAAGTATTTTGCTAAAATAATTTACCTTAGTGCGTCATAAAGATAACAATTCAGTGAGCGTTGCTAGTTCACTGGACCCAGAAGATCCCAACTTTTGGAGTCGCCCTGGAAATTTCCAACATTACGGCCACCCGCTTCCCTAAATTATTAGACTTACACACCTACTTACATGTCGACGAGAGTGCAAAGTTTGTTTCTTGTTTGCATGGAATTTCTGTGAAGTTGTTTTAGTTGCCTCAAACTTGCAAATGTTAAGTTGCATTATGAGTTTTACCGTGAAAGCCTTTTAAAAAACTTAAAAGTTCAGTTTTTAAGCATAACAGTGTAATTAAAGTTAAAAGCCCAAATGTGTAAGTGATTTTTTGTTTCGCCGCAAAACTATCGCAATTTTCATTTGTACGAGAGGTTTTCGTCCATGCTCGCTCCCTAAAAGTATACAAGAGTGGATGGTTGAACAAATGTCAATAATTGGCGTGCACAGAGCAGTCATCAGTTCGATGCTCGCCGTCACCAACGTCAATTGACTGGTGATTTCAATTAATGCGCATCGACGAGTTCACGACACGCCACCATTCCTGGCATAATAGTACTAGATATTCACTTAAAATGTCGTTGGCAGCTCGCTCGCTGAGAATTTACGACACTAAGGACGACCAATAAATGCAAATTTTATTGTTTATGGCAGATTTAACGGCGATGAACTCTTTTACCAATGCCGTTAAGCGGTATTTGCACAGCGAGACGGACAAATCGGCTAACACTACAAATGTGCATATATGATTTCATGTTTACAGGAAATGCCAAAACATGTCGTCATTGGAATTCTGCCGAGATGTCGATATGCGAAAAAAACTAAGTTAAGCCTCAGTGTATTAGCTGTTGATATTATAAATATTATACTTTAGCTTAATTTTCACAGAAATTAGATATTTAAAATCAATAAACGAAATTAGGGCGCGGTAAAAAGGAAATCTAAGGAGGTCGGTCCTTCCGTCTTTGAAACTGCTAATAAGGGTTGATGGAGCTCGTGGGCGGCTCTAGCAAAGAAAAACCCAAGAATCGAGATAGAACGCGCGGTCTGCACGAGTACTGATAAGGCTATTAAAAGTTACGCTCACAAACCGCCCTCCCGACTGGATAAAGCTGTTTCTACCTATCGGTACCAAATAAAACCTTTGCGGAAAAACAAACGGTAGCGTAGTAATAATGGAAGTTTGTGTAAGCGCTGCTAGCCGCTGTAATGTTGCTGCCAAAGCAATGGTCCTGTACCGAAAGTACGGTATAGTTCGTAATTTAAGAAAACGGTTCTCGAATCCGAGTTTTTTCGGATACCTAACCGCTTAATAACCAGCGGGCCTAAGATGCGCACCGCGAGATATTTGTCATGTCGTTCTGTCAAAATGTAAGCATTTTGTACCAGTTTAGGAACTATTGCATTATCTGTGGTAATGTTGTCGAGAAACCGCGCCTTTAAATTTTCCACTTTTGACATTTCTGCATGACTATTATCTCGTCCTCAGAGAGGTACGACGACTAAGAAGTGTCAAAAGTGTACATTATGGCGCGTTTTGTCGACACCATTAGGTACCACAGATAATGCAATAGTTCCTAAACTGGTACAAAATGCTTACATTTTGACAGAACGACATGACAAATATCTCGCGGTGCGCATCTTAGGCCCGCAGGTCTACTTTTTTAAATCAACATTTTCACTACAAAACCTTAGTTTTCGAATAATAGGGGTTCGAGAAAATGGCGATTTCTCCGTAAATATCCCTAAACTTACCATCGATTTACGTATAAAACAAACCATATCTACGCAAAACAGTTTTTTTTTCAATTATGGCTAAGATAATCTTTACAAACCGCATCGATTCCGCGATCTAGCTACACTCGAGAGCAATGATTCCGGGTCACTTAAAGAATGTTAAAAATCTCGGAAACTAAAAATGATAGGTTAATGCAATAAATTGTATTTAATAGACAATGTAATACTCCTTAAATGAAAGTAAAAAAATATGAGTCACCATACATTTTATTAACACAAAATTACATAAAGAAAAAAACTGCTGATCTCTCCTTAAAACAAAAATAGGAAACATGAAATTTTTGAACTTTATTACGATTTGACTTGAATTTTAATACTTCGTATTGCCTCCTCGTGCTTCCATTACTGCGTTTACGCGGTTTGGCATGCTGTACACCAAGTTCCTTATACGATTTTGGGGAATATTCTCCCATTCCTCTGTGAGAGCAATTTTGAGCTCACGAAGCGTGATTGGGGGAGGGTTTCGTTGTTTTACGCATCTGCCTAGCTCGTCCCAAGCATGCTCGATCGGGTTGATATCCGGGCTGCGCGCTGGCCACTCCATACGAGTAATGTTCATCTCTTGAAGGTAGTCATTCACAATCCTACCTGTATGAGGTCGGGCATTGTCATGCATAAATATAGCATCCTCACCTAAATTGACCATAAATGGACCAACATGATCATTGAGGATTTCTTCCACATATCTTACGCTAGTTAAAGAGCCGTTTTCTATGATCACCAGCTCTGTGCGACTTTCAGAAGAAATTCCGGCCCACACAAGTACAGACCCACCACCGTAGGCTACTTTTTCTTCGATGCATGCTTGCTTGAATCTTTCCCCTGGTCTTCGATACACTCTGTGTCTTCCATCGTGCTTGTAGAGCATAAATTTTGATTCGTCGGAGAACATAACTTTTGACCAATCTTCAATACTCCAATTTACGTGGCTCTGGGCATATCTTAGTCTTGAAATACGATGCCCACGCTCCAGTTTAGGGCCGTTTGCAGGTCTAAGGGGTTTTAAGTTAGATTCAGCAAGCCGACGTCTTACTGTCCATGCACTTGGGTTACTTCCTCCGAGGCGTCGAAACTGATTTGTGAGTTCAGTTCCTGTGAGAAAGCGATTTCGAAGCATGGTGTTCACCAAGTATCGGTCTTCTCGTGCTGTGGTACACCTGGTTCTGCCCGTTCCTGGTCTGCGTAGGTTAGAACCAGTTTCTTCGTAACGTCGGAGAACTCTTTGTACTGTTGACAGCGACACACCGACAGTCCTGGCTGTATCGCGCTGACTCCGGCCGGTTTCCAGCATTGTAAGTATTCTGGTGCATTCTTCAGGCGTAAGCGACATAATTTCAGCTTAAATAATGAATATAGAGCACTATCAACATGGTTTATATACCCACATAAATGACAGATTACAAACAAAAGCAAAACCAAATGCTGTAATTTCGTAGTTCCATCTTCGAAAATGGCCCTTTTTCAAATTTGATTTTTTTAAGATATAACTTTACAATAACTAAGAAGTTTTAATACCTTCATTTAAGGAGTATTACATTGTCTATTAAATACAATTTATTGCATTAACCTATCATTTTTAGTTTCCGAGATTTTTAACATTCTTTAAGTGACCCGGAATCATTGCTCTCGCGTGTAGTTACCAGACTTACCTGAACTACAAAACTATTGAAAATAAATGTGTAGAAGCTCACGTTATACATGCTTACCTAATGGTTTTACCGATTTTACAATTTTCACGAGATACTCGTAGCTCAATATCTATTTTAGTTACAACCAAGCTATAAACGGTTTTGTAATTCTAAACGAAGCCTTATCATATGCATGCACCCAAATTATTTTTTTTGTACGACTGTTTTGTTATTCAGTTTTTCATACATAAGTTATACGGGTAAAATACGCAATAACCAATGAAAATGAGCTATACATTATGCAAATGCATATGCATTTTTACATAATCCAATTTATACATTGTTATAACTTAACAGTCCTTTAGCCGATTTAATTCTTACCAGTAAACTGTAGTACTACGACCTGAGTTACCAAAAGGTATGTAAAAAAAATCCCTATTGATAATTTTTTTGTCTACATAAAACGCGTTTCTACGACCCTTTAAAAATTTATTTTCTTGCAGTTATTTGGAATTCTTCAATCCTCATGAATGTTCGAGGGTAAAAAAGATTAGAGTGTCATTCAAAGAAGTACAGAGACGAAAAGGATTTCAAACAAAATATGTAGTGTCGGTAATTGAAAACGTTTTTTAGATTGAAATGTGCCAAAAGGTTTTCATCATTTTATCTTTCGTTGCAGTTGTTATGTCTGTAAGTCTAAATAAAACATAGTATAAGCTAAAATAAAAAAAATATAAAATACAAATGTCGGTACAATACACAGGTACATACCATAGATGTACCCTATGGTATGTACCTGTGTATTGTACCGACATTTGTATTTTATATTTTTTTTATTTTAGCTTTCCGTTCAAAGGATTTAAATAACTATTACAAAATAATCCAGTAAGTGGCTCATATATGTTATTACCTAAATAGATTACCTAACCAACCTACCAAAATAGATTACCTAACCAATATAATATTTGAAATCTGCATTTTTAACAACAGAACGTGTGACGGTTTAGGTGGAAACAATTCCATTTTGCCCATAGTCCTTTCAGTTCGTATGTAACAATGAGTCTAATCCTATTAAAACGGACACACATTGTGCCAGAATTGTAGCGTGGCGGCTTTGGTCTGTCCCCGGTCGCATCGGCCCCAGCATCTACTAACCAAAAACCAAACCTTAAACAGAATTTAACATGGTTTAATTTCCATACTGAAGCTACGCGTAAAAAGCTACCGCTAGTAGAAACACAACTATGCCGGGGAGGAAATAAAATAGCAGGGGAAGCGATGCGGGCGTCGCGTCGGACGAAGCGATTATGCAGTCGAGAATAATGGGCGCCGCCGGTCCACATGCACGTTTTTGTTTGTGGTCTGTGACGCGATTTATACGTGAATTTCTACCGTCGTTGAAGTGAGCAGAGCACTATTCACCATAATTGCTTTGAACAAAACTCTACCGAACGTGTCTATTGTATGAAATAACACGAGAATTTTCCAGTATAACATTTTCTCAAAAATTTGTGTAGTAAGCTATTCGATGAAAATTTTGTGGTTTCTCATTTCGTGACAATTACAATTCTCTATACGATTAATTAGAAGGTATTTACTAAACCATTTGTTTTATATAAAATAAGACGCACGAGAGTGCTTCAGCTAATTTCGGCTAAATAACGAGGGACGCACCTCCGTGTGCATATTGATTGATATATGACCTTACCTAACTTTTTCTAAAACCTTTGGCCACAGTTTTGAGAAGCGAAGCGACGAGGCCCAAATTGAGCGTGGCGCCAAGCGCCACTCTCATTCTACACGCTTGAATGTTATCAACTTGTTTACAAATAATTAATAAACTTAAATAAAACTTGGTCTACTTTATAAAACTACAAACTTAACTAAAACGTGCTCTACTTTATAAAACTACTTATAGCAACCATAACATTGAATTTCTAAACAAATTGGAGAATGTTGTGCATTCATATAGCTACGTATTAAGGAATTGCTTTGGAACTTGGCACCCGTTTTGATCTCATTTCTTTTATCGGCAACGCTGTCAACCTCGACATCGTTTGTATAACGAACTTGGCTTTTTTCAACATTAATGTTTTAGACGGCATTAGAAATAACGACAACGTTTTTTAAGAATTCAATTTGCATAATACTTCGTTCTCTAAACGCTCACTAACTTATCAACTTATGGCTGTAACCATCATAATAAGCATTCACCAAATATACTTACTTTTCAATGACTATCAAAGTTGTACCACAGTTTCAGCACTAGCTGATCCATAATAATGAATCAGGTAGTGGAAGTTATACCGCATGAACTGAGCGCTTGCGTTTCTAGTTCCATCCACTTTAGATTCAGTCAGATTAATTGCTCACTTAATACAACTCGTAATAAACTAAATCCGGCGAGGCGGCGTGACCCGTCTACTTAGACGTTTTAGCGGGTAGAATTGTTAAGCAACTAGCTGAAATTGAATTAGGCTGAGCGGGCGACAATGGGGTGCTGCGCTGGGGTGCTACGCGAAGGATGGGAGTGCCACAGACAAGAGCAAATTCAGCTTTTTGCAGGCTCATCGTTGCTACACACAAAGTTGTGTGGGTTTAATTAAACTAATTAATCAAGGTTTCTTTACTGGCTTCCTCTCGACCTTTGATTAATATACCAATTTTTATGCTTTTAAGAGGAAAAGTATAAAAATGAAAATGGAACAGCGTAATTAAATAGTTTTGCTAGGTTGGTTGCTTTCATGATTGATAGATGATTGATGATGACATCAATAATTAAAATTTACGCATAGCTACTACATCATTTAACGGTCGACTTTGACGCTTGTGTAAAAGAATTATTTTTAATACGCGTCAGTCTTGTCTTGGCTAATATATTGGCGGCTAGATAGCCCGGAAACAGAGCCAACCTTCACAGCCCACGACAAGAAAGCAAAAAGTATATAAACTACTGAGCTCAGACCAGAACGGAGCAATCACAGCGAGCGCACTTTGACAAAGCAATTTGGACAAGGCGCCCTACCGATGTGTTGTTTTGATTGCGCCGCTTCTGTATGCCGTTGTTTGTGTGACCGCTTCATTCTTGCATATAAAAAAAAACATTTATGCCTTCGAAGAGACCCCATTTATTGCTTTTCACTCCTTTGTTAACCTATAAATAAATAAATAAATAAATATTCACGGATAATAATTAAGTAATTTATATAACACGTCACAGACACGTGTATGGTAGAACCAATAAATGATTATCCAAATTAACAGGGTTTCCCTTTAATCCCGTTTGGATATTGTATAAAATATATTCATTATTTGCAGTATTGATTGGCTCGCATCAATTGTGATATGCAAATATTAGCTCGCGCGCTGACCGGGGCGGCGGCGGCGGCGCGGTGCACGGCAGCGGCCTGTGATTTACGCATGTCGATGTCACGACGCTATGTTATGCAATTACGATCGCTTATTAAAAATTTATCGACGCTCGGGTATTGTTTGCCAATTTTCTGAAGTGATAAAATATTGATAAGCATTTATACAGTTTTTTCATTCCGCCGCACGAACTCAGAAATAAATGTAACGCTAACATAGTTCATACTTTCGTGAGCTCGATCATACCTAAAGAATCCGATATGAAACCCCCATTGAGTATGCCGTGTCCATTTGTCTGTATCTCTTTAAAATTTAAAGGGCTTACAATCCCCTCCTAGCTTCTGTCAAAAGTTTAATCACCAGCACAGATCATATAATACGTCACCAGTCAAGATAGTGCCATCTCGTTTTGTTTAGATAGTGACAAATAGTGACAGGAAGTATCATAAGCAGTGTTTAAACAGTGTGTAAGTTGAGAGGTGATTTAAAGTAAGAGCATAGATGTACAGTTTATCAGCAAAAATACCTACAATTTTATCTTATCCTGTTAATTACCAAATAAATGAAGTGTTTATACTGTGGTGATACAGAATCCTTGTGCGCCTCGCCGACTCGAACTTGGCCGAACTAGTTTAACAGTGACAGTAGAGGTACCGTGGTGGGGCTCGGCATGTAAATCAGCGCACAGCGGGGCGCCCAGTGTGCGCGACGCGCCTTTACCGCCGATGCCCTACTTGCGAGGCTGCTTTCATTTTGTAGATATAAATTGTTGATAAACATACCCATTATGCCTGAGATATACGCTTTTTTTTGTTAGATACGAATGAAATAAAAAAAAAGACGTGCGCCCTGAATATTTGTCACAATTTACCCGCTTTGAGGTATAATGTTGCTATAGGCAGTGCGCGAAAAACAGTGGTAGGCTGATTATAAACAAAGTCATTTAGATAAGTTTGGATTTGACATGAATCCGTTTAGTTGACCTCACTTACCTTTATCTCATGAAATAATCCTTATATATGAAAAGAAAATTCTAATTCCGTTAGGATGTTTCAGTGTAATTCAGTACCGTTGAGTTGAAGAAAGAATTCAATCTGGATTATCATTTACGTACGGCGCTACTTATAATCAAAACAAGCGCGAATATAACACGGAACAAATAAGATACACCATACGGCTTCATGGGAGTGTGTATAATCAAAAACATTGCAAAAAGCCACAAGCAGCGCTGGGCGTAATGGCGAATATAATGTATTCTAATGAGGGAGCGGGCAGACGTAACGTCACGCGTTGGACCGCAGCAGCTGCTCGCGTCCTCGCCACCTAACGAGCGGGTGTGCATTTTCAATACAAGAGCCAGTGGCTGCCACCGCAAGGCTAATTCAAAGACAAGGAAGGACACACATTGCACACATTAACATACTAATTACTTAGACGTAATGGGCAGAGAATTTATTATGGCACTGCATTTACATACTAGGGTGGTTAGAACAAAAATATGAGAAAAAACATATTACTTTTACTCGAAGACATACTTCATGATTATGTTTTTAATATTTTCAGGAATTATGGTTTCGAAACCGTTCCTTTAAAACAGCCAGAGGTATAAACAAAAAAATAAAATAAATGAATAAAATGATCGATATAATGTCTATTTAGTAATTTCTGAAGCGTTACGTTATGATGAACACCATAACACGACTATAATATCATTTATACATACGATTTCGCTACTCGAGCCGTCACAGAACCAGACAGGTGTGAAATAAATGTTATTTGAGAGTGGAAAACTCGTTAAGTTTTGTTGCGCTAAGTGCTAAAGTATTGTGTCTACGTAGAACTAGATAGTCCGCGGGACGAAGAAGGCTAAGCCGTTCGCGATAATAAAAACAGCACGAGAGTTGTGAAATAATAAAAGTTGGCGAACGGGCGCCCGCGAGGCGCCGCCGCCGCTGTGGATGGAGGGCGCTCCCGCGGATCGTAACCAACCTCTACGGACTACTCTGTTGAGTACCCAACTACCCAACCGCTATGGCAGAGCCATGACCATCTGATATTAACACCGTCAACTACTTACATATTTACAGCTAAAAACCATGTCGACCAAGTGTTCAGAATTTAAGTCTTGCAAAAAACATTTACAAATCACTTTGCTTATTCTATGATTCGCTGTATAATCCAGCGTTTTACGATCACGTGTACAAAATCGGGAGGTCGTCGGAACGTTCTTTAAGGCAGCCCAGCCCCGTTACAGGCTCTGTTTACTATCACTCCCGCGGGTTGCTTTCTTTTATTTCAGGCTTCTTTATTTTTCAGAACCCTAATAAGAGGATTTCAGTGTTATTACGCTAAGCAACAACGTTTGTCTGTGTTTGGAGTACCTGCTACAATTTAGTTTTAGTTGGGTGTGTATTTAGTTACTCGTCAGCTTATATACGTCCTCACGGTTGAGGCTTATGTCTCCCCTTAACTAGACTCGAGAGTAGGCTATGAACCACCACCATGTTGGCTATAATTTTGTCAAAGTTTCCCAACTTTCCGGGCTATTTAGCTATGCAGAACGTTATTATAATTGTAGAATAAGCATATTTTAGGCATTTTCTGTAAGTACGTGTGGAGATAATGAAAATTTGATAATGTAGATACAAGTAAGCTTGTAATATCAAAGTATCAATCCAAGACATTTCAAGACAAAGTTAAAGACACATCTATATTTTAGGTAGCGTTGCATCATCTATCAAAGAGCGTAGACTGATTTATGGTATCGGCGTAGCGTGGAGACAGGAGTGTAGCAAGTTGCGATGACGACGCAATTGCGAGTGGTCGGAAGGTGACATGCGACCGGCTGCCGATTTAGTTCGCGTCTTTGCGACTATACATCATCATCTTTGATCAAAATGTCTAGTTCAGAGTCACAAACGTTAATCTTTTAATAGTAGAGAAACCTAATGAAAAGTTGTTATAATTTTGAATATATTTTTTAGGAAGTAGGTACTAAAAATTGTACCAAGTACCTTGCTTTGAGACTTTTTAAATGTAACGTCAAATTTATCCAAAAAATTAATCGTCATAAATACTTTAATAATACTTTTTGGTAACCGTTGCATATTCTTTTTAACAATGAAAATATGATTTATACAACGAAAAAATTTCATGGAATTTCTAACGAAGGTGTGGGATATTGAAACAAAAGTTTAAAGAGTCACACGGCTATCGCGGCGCGGCGGCGGCGGCGGCGGCGGCGTTCCCCGGAGAAAATTGCGAGTATTCATCATAATGCGTGACGTTTAAAATTACCGCTCGCCCAGCACCTACATAAATCAAAGCAAACACTACTTTCAGCGTGGCTTCCAATGTGTATTATTCTTTGGTATTTCAAAATATACGCTTTATACAGTTTTAGATTACTAAAGGGAATACGTCGTTCATAAGGCCATGCGTAAAATCCTCTTTCAGAATATATTTACTATTACAACATATTCTCATGCGAGCAATTAGTTAAGCGCTGGTTTGCTAATATTTATAGCTTGGTTAAACTGGCATTGGTTGTATTCACGTTAATTTAGACATTCGTAGGTAAATAAAAACACTTAGATAATAATCGGTCATTCTGAGAAAAGCTTATTTAAAAATTTGTTCAAAAAGCACAAACCGAATGCGTTTTAGAATCATGCATCTGAACTTACTGAAAATGCATTATACACTGCAACGACATAGCATAGGAAGCACGTCCCGGGTAAAGAAAATTAACGTAGTGTGGAGATTCGAAATGGGTTGGCGGCGCGGCTCATATGCGGAGCACTGAGCAGTCAGCACAAGAGCCCTAACGAGTGCCGAGACCGGTGAGGCGGGCCGGTCTCGTCTCGTCTCGCGAGCAACCGCGTTCTCGGACCACCCTCTTGCATTTATTCATGTCGTTACCGCTAACGATAATTTTATCGTGTGCTCATTTGCTGGCGCCAGTCTCGCGGCCATCCGTCACCAACACCAAATCGACAATTTGTGCAACACTAAAAACTTTATTGCCTCATAATTGACCCCGCTGTAAATAACTCTCGACCATGCCGTTTTATTGCTACTTTGTTTTATATGGATGTAAGTGCTTAAAGAATTTTCTTTCAAAACATCACCCTAAATCTGATAATCGTGCCGTTGTTATAATCAAAGAGTTAGTATAAAATGTAGAAAAAGGTAGTTATCTAAACTGTAACATTGTTACTTAAATAATAAAAAAATACCATGTTAAATATTTAAGGCTTAATAGGCACATTCTTATTAAAAACATAAAATTTTACTTCCAGTAGGTATGTAGTTTGAATTGAATAACACTTTAGATGAAGCAGGGTCTAATCCAATTTCAGAAGGTTAAAATGTCTTCCTGTTCTGAGTAAGAAATATTATTTTAAAGATTTCGTGGGTAGTTGTGCCAAGAAATGTGAAAATTTTAAAAAGATCGCGTTGAAAATTTAACTGGAGAACGTAATTGAATAGCAGTAGAGCCACTGTGTGCCGGTTAAGGACGTGGCCGGCTACCGCACGATGGCGATGCCATAATTGCACAAACTTTCATGTGCTTAGCATACATTTTCATAATTAAAGGGGCAGTTCGTACCAACTGTTAATTCGGTAAGCGTTATTTATAGACACTGGCGCCAAAAAGTTTGTCTGACGGTAGTTGAATAAGTTTATTGCACTTACATTTGGACCTACCTTGAGCATAAGTTATGGGCCAAAGTATAACATTACACCTTATTGTTATACCACGTGACGAATAAAGTCAACACTTTATGCAGGTTACGGTTAGAGATTGTGTTGTGTATAGGTGCGACTCTATATCTTTAGTTAAAAGATATCTCCGGTGCTGAATTTACGATACGTAATCAGATTCATTACAGATAAGTAGAAACCTATTTGTAAACAAATTCTTTATTCTTTATTGTACACAGAGATACTTAACTTAAACTTAAAACATGTACATAAAGGCGAGCTTAACCCTAAAAAGAGTTCTCTTCCAGCAAACCTTAGGATGTGAGAGATGGAAAAATGAAAGTGGGTACGTGTACAACACATATAGATAAAAGAATAGCAAATAAATAATATAAACCTACTAACAAATGAACCTACATACAAATAAATAAATAAACCTACATATATACCTAGCACAACTATATTATACTAAACCTACATACATACAGTACACATACAATATAACCTTTTACCTACATACAAAAAATAAACATACCTACATACATAAAATAAACATACCTACATACATACAATAAGATACTATAAAATTACAAGGAAAGAAAGTGTTCTTTGACTTTACGCTTGAATACGCTGAGCGAAGGACTAGCACGAATATCATGAGGGAGAGAATTCCACAACTTGACAGAGAAGACTGTGAAAGAGCCACCATAGCGGCTAGTAGAGTGAGGGGGAGTTTTTAGTAAAAGAGATTTAGCAGTTCTGCAGGGCTTACCACGGGGGATAAGGAAGTTGAAACGCTCACGAAGATATGAAGGAGAAAGAGGGTTATTGAGGATGTTAAAAAGAAGAGACAGAACGTGCAGGTCACGGCGCGGCGGCGGCGAATAGGTAGCCACTTTAATTGAATTCTAAACATTGAGACGTGATCATACTTGCGTAGACCGAAAATAAAACGAATACAAATAAACATATTGCACACGTCTTCTTTTATCTTTTAAGAGGCTTATCACATAATTACTAACTTAGTACTGCACGTACTGCACTCCCACAGTACAACCGTGCTTCGGAGGGTACGTTAAACTGTCGGTCCCGGCTCTAGCAGTGTTAAGCAACGACGGAAGTCCTAAGGCGGCCTAAAAACTGCGCCACCAGAGTTGACCGCTAGCTCATGCGAACTTATTTTTAATATTTATTCATGAACTCGTGAATATGTATAGTATACATCATGTTCCGAGAACGAAATGTTATCAATTTGACGATTGGATAAAATTACGGAAAACATAGCTTTCATAACTTTTCTTTTTACTAAAAAGAACTTTTTACCACGATGAAAAACATTTTTTTTATTTACACTTCTTACTAACGAACAACACAAACAGGCCGGAAATAAACACAAAAGGGATAAGATAAAAAGGTCTCGGAACTAAAATAAACAATAAAGAGTGGAGTTACCTAATGAACTTGTGAAAATTTGGCGCAGGGTGAGCGAGGGGTTGCTTATTAGAAATTCTCAACTCGGAAGGAGCCCGCAGGCGACAGCCGTGCAGGTTGTGGGTTTAAAATATTATGTAACGATGCAGTTGACTACGAATGGCATAAACAAGTAGCTATACGCACGCGACTGAAAATTGTAATATTTTCATGGTAGAGTTTTGTACTGAAATGGTAAAAGTACCTTGATTAAAACGTAAAATTTGTGAGAGAGCCCTCTAAATCAAATAAAGAGGTCGCAGTCACATAATTTTACCCTGAATCGTAAGTATAACAAGGAAAACTGTAAGGGAAGGTCTTTTGCAAACCCGAAATATATATCGCGTTTTTCCATTAGGAACATAAAAGCAATTCGGCGAGAGTCGAATAATAACGAAGGTTAGCCAGTGTCCAGCGCGGTGGCATAGAAGGAATTTTATTTGCATCATAGGAACGAGCGCGTTTACTGTTTGGGCGTTTGGGCCTCGCCGGACTCCGATTGACACAATAAAAGCGATAGTGCGGGCAGTGGCGTTCGTGCGCGCTTGCCGCGTCGGTACCAGTCGGCCTCTTGTACAACTTTGAAATTGCATGCTTCGGAGAAAATGCTACCTTTGAGAAAATTCCAAACGCTCTGACGTGCTCTTGATGTAAACTCGCAATAACCCGATACGTAACCACCGGAATTGCCAATCTATTCCTTTTATATTGGCTGTTTGCGAATAACCGCCGGTCGCTAGATATTTTATAGCAACTATAAAAATGTAAATAGTCGCGGCCCAACTACACGTTGTATCTTTTATACCTGATATCTAACCTGCTCTAAGCAGTAGTTTTAAAATGATAACACATTAGTGGTATTATTTCCGGTTGCATTAATTAGGTGGAATGAGGCATTGCTGGTTTGCCAAGTTTCCGAAACAAAGAATTTCGTTAATAATTCTATTGCTTTCCGGGAAAGTTATAATTGTGATATAACTAATATCAATTTATTCAATAATAATTAAAATCATGGTTATGTTGTTGACTATAAATAATTGCTCTCTTTTTATTAGGAAACTAGCTGATACCCGCAACTTCACACGCGTGCGAAACTTTCCACCGAAATATCTGTCAACCAGCATACGATGAACCTCGTGCCAAAGGCGGCTTGTGGTTTAGAGAGGTTAAGCTGTATCTAAGAATCCACGTCTTTCATTTCAATAAAATATAGCCTATGTTTCAATCCAGAAAAAAGGCTTCTGAATGGTATAAGTTTCATAAGTTTCAATGGGTCCAGTAGTTTAGGCGTGATCAGCGAACAAACAAACAGATAAACTCGATTTTCTGAATCAGAATCGTTTATTTAGTAGATCTGCATATTTAGTTTATACATATTTTAATTTTAGTTTTTGGCTTTTTTACAGTTTTATAATAGTATAGATTTACATTGAAACATTACAAATATGACATTAAATCTAATTATAACCCTGTCTATGTTGCAGTGCCCTTGCAGAGTGCATGTATCTAGTCTACCCTAGGTATATTACGCCTAAGCGATAAATAAATGAAATTATATGTCAAAAAGTGACCGGGCTAATTTTAAATGGTCGCCACGAATGACGAATGCCATAAGATTATTCCACCCAACACGATGGATAAGAAAAACTTACTCCCAAACAATCCAGCGGCCTTATAACGGTTCCACAGATTTGGATGCAACAGAACATAATATACTCATTAGTAGAACTTTAATAAACTGTATATGTTTTTTTGAGCTACGTACGTAATTGTATAAATAATTAATGCAGACACAAATGTTTCATTTAGTACCGGCGGAGGCGTAGAAAAAGCGTAGCATTGAAGTATAGCACATTGTGTAGCGTAAACTCTACACAAAATATCAGACTCATACCATATAGGTAATTTTAAGCCCCTATCAAGAAGATCGTACAAAGACTATGGGCCGCAAATCTTTCAGTGGTATATTCGCACTTAATTTTCTAAGAACACAGTAGCGGTAAGAAATAAAGTTAAAATGAAGACGCGAGTTTATGGGGCGTTACGGGGAGGAAGGCGCGAGGGCGCGAGGCGGCGGGCGGAGAGGGCTGGCAGCCCATTCGAATTCACCGCGCGAGCTGCGTCGTAGATAGCGGCAGGCGGAACACGTACTTCACTTCCACTAACTCCAACTATTGACAATATTAATGCACGCTTAGCAGGGCCAACCGACGCCGTGCATAGCCTGCCAAATATTGCTTTAAAAATCACTGAAAGCCATAGCAAACAGTTATTTCGGTGCGAGATCTGAAGACGATCGCGATAACTCGTCTTTCAGTTAAGAAACGCAGACGAGGTTCATTGGCACTAATTTATTCCATTTCTAAGACAAGTCTCCGGAAGTAACGCAAATATTAGAACAGCTTCGGCCCACCACGACGACTGCCATTAATTCCAGAATTGAAATCTGGAATTGCGGTGGCGGCGGTAGCGAATTTACATTCATCGCGGTAAGAACTTAAATCAAGTTCTCAGTTACGATTCAGTTGCCATATTATTTTATTAAAATATGTAAATGATGCCGTTCCAGGCGCGTAGCTACTACGCTAAGGACCTTACAATTGCGAGGGAAGATATCTCTAACGACGCCATATTTTCATTAGAGACTGTTACCTTCGGGCGCAATTACTACTTTCACGCTATTTTACAATCGATTAAGTAAGTAAGTATCATCATCACCTCATTAAAATATATAAAACTATGCCATAAGAACTATATTATGGCGTTGTATTTTATGCGACCCAACAGTGAACCGTAATAAATGTTTTATTCTACATTTCTGTGTAATAAACTATTTCCGCCTTTTACAAAGAGTTTCCCGAGTATTCAATCAACAGTCTTTAAGAGGAGGAAAATTGTATCCTGCCGACTCAATGTATCGCTCAAGCGCACTATCGTCTATAAGATCTGAGAAAACGGTACCCGCAGCTTCATCTGATTCAGGGCACAAAGCAGTTTTCAATTTATCGGGAATAAATGCTTCGGTTGGCAGCTCAGACACCCAATTACTGCGCACAAAAGCTGATTACAGCGCGCGGGTGCGGGCGGCCGGATCTCGCGGCTGCAGCGGCGCGGTGCGCTCACGGAATATTTGAACGACTCGTGAGGAACTCTTCATTTACTCTCTTTGCACAGACGCTAGACGGAACGATGCTAACGGACGAGCTTGATTGAAATCGATGTCAATACTAGGCTACCCTATCATATACGAACATTGTAGGTATATGTCTAGCTTTATGCAACTCAATTGTCGATTCAATGGAAATAAATAACGAATGGCCGAACAAGCGGTAATAGGAAACGATCACCTATGCACTGCATACCTTTCAGACCATAAATTATGCCGTGGTGAACGCGGTATTCGATGGCGCTTATCC
Source organism: Eulithis testata (assembly GCA_947507515.1). Taxonomy (NCBI): domain Eukaryota; kingdom Metazoa; phylum Arthropoda; class Insecta; order Lepidoptera; family Geometridae; genus Eulithis; species Eulithis testata. Next base: position 8,117,687 of record OX382194.1, read on the forward strand.
ATAAAACATATATAGCATCATTAGGGTATATGCTTCATTTGGTTTGCATTGGAAAATGCTACGCCGAGTGCAATAAATAAAATAAAAATCATAATAATAATCATTGATATAGCCATCTAAACGGTCGATCATAGAGTCTGGTCAAACCGGAGACAGACTATAACATCGAGAGTTATAACTCTTTGATAAATGAATTTTTATCTTACTCAAACGTTGAACAAACAAAACCGAAGCAGTGATTCATAAATAAGGAGCATCAGTAAAAGTGCGCAACATTGCCAGTTGACGTGATTGCAATAAGGCAGTGTCTCAGGCATCCAGGGCGGCAAGGAGCACTGCCTCGTCTAGTGAAGTCCCGACAGTAAACGCCCTGGGAAATCAAGACGGACGGACGCCTTGCCGCCGCTACCAACTATAGAAATAGCGTCACACTCTGTCGCAATTCTCTTTGCCGCCACATCAAAGGACTTTTGAATAACAATGAATTATTTGAAGATATGAGACTACCTTCGATTCTATTATTAATATTCAGAATATGCAGATTGAATTGTATTGTATCTAAGTTCGTATGTGCGTTGGTGTAAATTTACGCGTTCTATTGTAAACGTCCTTCATTAGTAGTGCAAACCCCAGCTCTAGTTGAATTATGGCGACGTGTCATAAGCTTAAGACGTGCGCAAACAAGATTTATGTAATTAATTTAAGAGATAAGAGCAGGCAGGAGAATACATACGTTGTGGAACACAAAGGATCGCAGCACCTAAGCCAGCGTCAACGCCTCTGTGCCAGCACTCTCAATAGGATCCTATCACAGTGGAGTGCTCTACTCAAATCCGATGGAATTACATGTGGAACACTGTCAGAAATCGTTTTGTTTTTACACAAAAAAAATGTATTTGCAGAGTTTTTGTTTAAAAATGAACAAAAATCTATTGGTATCTCAGTTATTATGATGGAAATAGACGGTTTCGGTAGCAGGGGCGAGGTATGAAGGCTAGAGAGGGCAAGAGGCCGACATCAACGGCCGGGGATATTTACGTTTATCTTCGGATAACGGCTTCATCGCAAGCTTTATTACGACATCCACTCACGTAATCCTTGGTCGGCGTCATAACTCCTCGTTTGCTGCCTGGCTACAATGTAATACATCGCTTTCCCACTAGCCGGGAGTGAGGTGTGCGCACGATGCATGTTCGCCTAACTTCACACTTAACTGGCTGTTTTACTCTTGTTTTTACTGCTTCCCGCTAAGCAAACTTGCAACCCTTGCATTACAAGTTGATACTCCAGAAAACTAGTTTCGAGTTGGTTACGTTTTGGAGTAAAAACGGTTATACACTGCGTCTTTTTGTGGTGATGCAAACGCGCATTTGTGAAATGCGTAAGGTTAAATACTTTCAGAAGCTGCATTGTTATTATGATTCGCAAACTTATTCTATAAACCTTTTTGCATCAGGTAAGATTAATTTAAACAGGAAAAAAATTATTTGCCGCAAACCGTGGAAGTCGTTTTCAACTTTTCGAGGCTCGCAGGGGTTGGGTGTGGATCCGACCCAGCTATAAATGAATATCGGATACGGAATCCATAAATACTCAATCTAAATTCGTAAATTTTCTCCGAACATCGTAAAAATGAAGGGGTATTTCAAAGCCCGCTAAGCTTACAGCTAGAAAATTGATCGGATCAGGTTGCAATTTTAAAATCACCTTGAAAAATTATGGTTTAGTGAGGTAGTGCATAGTATAAATATGGATATATCTATATAAAATGTGTAATATGAATAAGTAGTAAGTAAGTAAGTAAGTAGTAACTCAAGTCAGCTTTTTGCTTTTTCAAATCGCAACTATCTAAAGTTAGTAAACCACTTTTCAAATAGTATTTGTATCAGTAAATGGTAATGCCAAATATTCATGAGCACAAATCAAATAGCACCCACTGTTTTGTTATTGTCGTATCTCATTTGAATACTCATATCACAAACCAATTTACACGTATGTATAAAATAGCTGCTTTCTAAGAAGTGATATCTTTTAGCAAAACAAAGCCAAAAAATGTAATAGAAAATGGCTCAAAAAGGCAATTTGCCGGATGTAGTAAGACGGTGAAAATGCTGCGAGTGTTAATAAAATGTATTTACAGTAATACAAATGGCAATACAGAAAGGCCGAAAATGCCGAAATTGAGCGAGGGATTCGAGCACGCCAGCTTAGTGCAGCCGCCGGAAGTAGACCTCTAACCGCCGCCGTATAATAGCTTCCAAATTGACCCTTCCACTTCGGCATTCGCCGCTGCCGACGAGCCGCTTGCGTCAGCTCTATCGTATACTTACCACAACGGTCCTCATTGCATGTTAAATTCACAGTAATTTATGTGAGTTTACTTTAGCAATTTGTCTCAAAGCTCACGAAGTCCTACGAACAAATTAAGTTTCACACAAAAGCATTAACATGAAATCACATCTGAAGTTTCTGAAGTGTTATTTCCTTTTATAGCAAAGGCAAACGTCAACCAACCGGCGGGACCGGGTATGGAGGATAGTCAAATACATAAAAGGGATGAGTCGCGCGAAATACTGGCGTTGTAGGATCCTAAGCCCTGTTTAGATTAGATCAGACCTTCGAAATAACAGTGAATGAGGACGTGGATTAACTACGGTCCGGAGCACTTCGGCCCGTGCGCTTAATGGGGCACCGTTAGGGGTAATGAGGGGTGCGGGGATTGGGTGGACCCTCCTCTCTATCTACAGGCACGATACCAAGTATTTGTATAATGATCAAGTAGCCGTTTTTAATTTCAAATAGGTAACGTACTTTGTAACTTTACACGGGCGAATTTGAAATTGTAAATATGATGGTAGGTTTATATTATTCTGGCACAGCTGAAACATGCAAAATTATTAGCATAATTTAAATGGAGCGGTTGGGTGGTACCGTTCTCAGTGTCGTGTCGTGCATCGGTTTGGATTCAGATGTACCAGCGGCGGCGCAACCAGGGGTCGAAATTCATTTTTCAATGTCAGAGAAGAAAATTCATTACAAGTTTGAAATTACTGATGGCTAAACGGACGGAGTAAAATTTGCTCTTAATTTGTACCAAAACTTTTTCGTGAATAAGAAACTTTTCCAAACGACTTTCGAAGTGAGAATGATGGCAAAAGTGCTAATGATTACTTTGAGCTTTATTTAAGACTCGCTAACCAAGCATAAGCAAGCATGCCTTTAGCTGAGGGTGGTTAGTTTACCGCTGAGATTTTTCGAGTAATTGTCATAAAGTTTTCAAAGGCAAATAAACTTAGTGCCGCACTCAGACTTCGGATGGAGTGCTCATATTAAAAGTAATAAATCTATAGCGAAGATGACGGCCAGCGGCATCGGGCGCTCGGCGGTCGTCGCCAGAACAACCCGATATTAGTTTACTTTCCTCTCGAACTTACTTTATTAGTTACCCAGCCGCGAGAGCTGCCGTTGATAGTTTTCTTTATTGAGAAGCCAAGAAATAGCAGCTTCCACTCATGATACTTTATGTAGGCATAGTTTTTACGGACTATATATGTCAATTTTCTCTAAAACGAGAAATGGGTTCGCACTTCGCACCAGCTTTGCAGCGCTCGGTTTGCTACACTATTAAATAAATATTTACAGAAATTCTTATTACAACAGCAGACGTGAAAAGAAATGTCGAGGCCGTTTGCCTATGCAATTCGGTTACGAGAGAACAAAGCATAAAGTGGTACCATATTGACACAGATGCAAATACGTAGTTACGGTGCAACAGCACGCGCGAGACCTGACGAGGGCCATCAAAGCTGTACGTACACTATCCCGATATAGTTTTCCCGAACGGAGACTTCAGGGTGTTCACAAAAGAGATAATTTAAAGAAATATTTTTTTAAATTAAAAGCTGCTGATAATCTTTGCAAATTGCATGGAAAGGGCTACCCACCAGTGGGACAACATAGTGGGACGAACGGGAATGGACATATCTAGCTATATCACGTCAGTCCTCAAATTTATACATAACTTTGAAAATGTAAGAAATCGTTTTTTGAATTTTATAGTTTTCAACGCAATAAACATATTGAAATACATATAAAAACTGATTTAATCTTAATAATATATGTAATTTTAGGACGATTATAACTCTCATATGTATGTAATTACGTAAATTCTTATTGTTGCTACTCGTTCTTTTCAGTTTATTAATATTCGCTCTTGCACTAAACCCACCTCACTGGTGCTGGGTATTATAAAACAAATATAAAATGTATTTCATACGGTAACATCGCCTAAAACCAATAAGAATTTATTATAGTGGTTGTGATTTGTGGCGTGATAAAATGAGAGATAGTTCGCCTGATGGCAGTCGGTAAACTTGCCAATATATCGTGCCAGAGTTCGGCTGCTACTGGGCCGTTATTGGCACACAGAACCGGCACCGTACCGCGGTTTACCCGCAGGCATAATCCTATGGTAGGCATAGGCATCGTCTGGGTCAGTGACCTGAATCAACACAACCCGTAAATATCTATTCGGGAACCACAATTACTTAATTAATTAACTGCTTTCTTGTTAGTTTGATTTCTGATGATTTCCCGGCTAAGATTACATCGTAATATTTCATTTTAATTAACTACTTGTTATATTTTTGTTCCAATCTTGCATCTCAATCAGAAATTGTTATTTCCGACAACTGTCTTATCGTAATCCGTGATGGACTAAAACAGGTCAGGCGGCTTTCCGTTGACAACAACAGCTTTGTTAGGGCGGATTTTATTGGCACAAATATTGTCCAAGTCGAGCTGCGGCGCACAATTCCCGTGATTTACCGAGCTGTTTACGCAAGCCTGCCTATCCCGATGTACTAACATTTTTACAGCACCATTTGCCAGAGAGTCAGACGCTTTCTACATCACAAATCATTTTAACTATATTTTTATGAAAAATTTTCAGCAAGTAACGGGAAAAAAATTCCATTACCGTGAACTGTCATTTCGACCTTGATCGTTCGTCGCAGTGCGTGTTGTCTCTTGTGCATAGCATGCTATGTGGTCTTCATAGCATCAATTATAAGGGTTACAGATTTTTGTAGCGTTTCGACTGCTGACGGCATCTCGTGTAAGGTACTCGTATTACACATTTGTGTTTCGTACTATTCCTTCATCTAATAGTGTAAAGTTTAGACACGATAAAAAAGGAGTATTGCAAGTATTAATCAGACAAAAAGTCAGCCAATAACAATAAAAAATACCCCTTAAACCATTGAAACATTAGCAAAGTTTTCGCGTTAACTTTTTGTGTAAGTAGAAAAGTTACAGAGGCATTTTCCAATCTGGGAGGGAGGGTCGTAGCCACCTCGAGTGTGGCAGGAGGGCTTGTCATTATGGCGCGCCGCTGAGCCGTCACGGGAAACAATCACACCTGCCTTCACTACAGTACTCTGCTCTCGCTGTCAAAGAAATTATACAACACGTCCGTGTCGTACCATTCCCATAACTCCTTACGGGCAAGCACATAATTTACCAGGTGCTTGCCAGGCCGTGTTTTGTTGTTGGTACAAAAGCTAATGTTCTTATGTACTCGTACTTTATACCGAATAGCGGGATAACATATTTACGAAGTAATCTGTATAACAAAGTCACGTTAACTAATAACGCGCTGGTTCTGGACTCGTATAATCAGATTTGTTGGCTTATTGGTTTTCAATATGCTATGTTGTGAATGAAATTTTGTATCTCAAATCATAACTAACCATTCCGTATGGGAATTTAGACTAACCGTAAAACCGTAATACCGTAAACCCTTCAAATAACCACTACATTGCGCCACGCTACATTTTCGTAATTAATTAAAACTAAAATAGGTATATATAAAATGCTATCATCAGCTTTTAACTTAATTGAAAATACTGGAAAAAAGCTAATTACACTGAAAATTGCACAAAATAATTTCAACTCACAACTTCACAAGTTATGATACTAAAAACTGCGGTTGCATTAATTTAGCGTTGCTTAATACATAAGCATGTTGAATGATAAAGTTGCGATTGGTAGAGGGATGCTCCTGAGGGGAATAGAAAGACTGCTAATCCCTTTATCTGGCGGGCAGCAGTCGGCGGCGGGTATGCGAGCTTTGGCTTACCGGCGGCGGCGGCGGCGGCGGCGGCGCGCTCGCACCTGTACGCCACACTCAAGCTACACCCACTCGTAATCTGCTCTTTTTATTCTGACCAAGTCTCAGGCGGTTAATTAACGAACCGAGCGCTTCACCAGCTTCACCCAGATAATATCAACCGTTTTCTCGCACTCTCAAATGCCGAGGATTAAATACACTCTAATCTCTTTAATTGTAATTAAAAGCTAGAGTCAGTCTGCAGAAGGATAATAGTGCTAATGAGAGATTCAATATATCACGCGCAAGTTTCTTTTAAATCGTGTAACGATAAGAAAGGTACATTAAAAAGGTCTGGCGTGACAACAAATCTAAAGGAAAAATCTCCGCTTCCGAGAGCCCAACGGTGATAAACGAGAAAAACTTTGGAACTAAATGGAGCATTCGAGACGGAGGAGCTGCGCTCCACTCGTAGAATAATACTTCTTTCGAAGAAATAACACTTATAGTCCGCGAGGCTTAAAATCAAATGTCTCCGTTCGCTGGGGTTGCGAGCCGGCACGGGCTTATCTTGAGAAATTGCGAAAAGCAAACGAATATTTTCGAATCAATCAAACTTTGAAGATTTAAGACACTTTTTAATAAATTCTCTACCATAAAACACTGACGGTATGTCACAGAGTTTGTCTTTGAGTCCATGACATCTCAAAATAACCTGGAATCCATACATTTTTCCCCCAGATTCTTGGTTCCTGCGTCCGCGCTGGCGAACAGTTTTATTTGCAGATAGCGTAAATAAAATTAATAAGTTGAATACGACCTAGTGTTTTCTTAGACAAAATGAGTATCTTAGGAGAGTAACCTTCTCATTGAATTAAAAACACACTGTATTATTTTCTTCATACTAGGGTGATTAACTTATTTGTACCAACTTGTTTTAGTTTTCTATGTTGTGATGATGTTACTTACGTGTTGTTGATGTATGCCACCAGTTAAAAATATATTGAGTTAACCGTACCTGTAAGAAACACACTTATTAAATTCAGACAAATGGTATATTTTTGACAGAGCCATGGTTTATCCGACCCAAAGATCCCTGAGAGTATTTCACAAACAACAACTCTAAAATAAACCCATTTCGTAAGTATTTCACACATGAATAACATAAACCAAACTTTGTTCATAATTTCAAAAGTTTGTAGATATAAGGGTGTAATGACTAGGGTGTGTGTTGTTTTAAGGAAAGTAAGCCAGATTACAATTTACATTATTACGAGTTTTCTGGTAAAAGTGTCAAGTTTGCGGAGCAGGTCGGGTCGAGGTCACCGGCGAGAGATGTCGGCGGCTGGGCTGGACCCGCGCCGCCGCCGCCGCCACCGGGCCAAATCACGCGTCCCGGGTTAACACGCAACGTCCCAGCATTATGTTATATGAAAATAATTGTCACGCTGCCACCGCGCCGTGGAAACCCAACGGCCGTTCTGCGTCCAAAATTAACATACAAAACAAGAGGTGATGTTTTGCTGCAGGTTCCGTAATTTGATTAATTTTAGTGTTGGGAATTACGAGCCCGTGGCGATACATTGGAACAGTCTGTTTATGAAACTAAATTCTAAAACAGAGAAGGAAAATATGTTATCTAAGTGATACATGCGCGTATTAAACCAGAATGGAAGGAAATACTTGTACGGCGGACTTGTTTCCGCAACTAGGCCACCGATGGGCCCTTTTTGCGTGATGATGTAAGGACATAATCAGTTTAGTAATGTGACAGTACATAATATTAATCAGTTTGTTGTATCGGGGAGTAGAGTAGGTAGGTACATAGGATAGTATCGCTGGGCGGAGTGGTGTCGATCGGCACGTGCGGCGCGTCAAGTGAGCGCTGCGTCAGCGAGCCAGCGCCGGCGAATGAATGGCGGTGCCGCGGCAAGTGCACACCGTCAATTATGTACCCGATTGACAACTTAACCGACCGTACTTGGTAGCTTCCTGTCTACAAAGCACCAGCTTTCAAGCTTTGACAAGCACAGACACTTATAGCAAAACTCGTCAAAGTTGAAAGCATACTTACTTACTCAAACCATTCCAAATCACTTTATTTATTTCACTGTTTTTATAATCCGACGGATACCGGAGTCCAATTGAGTCTATGTCGTCTTGGATTGAAATATTTCGCTAAAATATAGAAAATATGCTAACTCATAAAAATATCGGGCGTAGCCAGCTTCATAACATACAGGTAGAAAATGTTTTCGTTGATGCTCACTCACGCCTCGCCAAGCGATGTGGAAAAATCAGCTTTTATGAATCAAGATATGAAAGTTGAAAACAGATTCACTTTGAGGGCAATATCATAATGGACGCGGTTCTATCAGTAGTAGCCTAGCTGCATTGCACTCACGTAGCACGTTAGTTCTGTCTGACCGCCACTGGATATCTCTGTTAAACTTTTCCAATGTAACACAGAAGTATCCATTACTTTAATTCACCCTTTTGTGAAGTTGCTCTGATTTAAAAAATCTAACACCGCCTACGGATAGAGAAATGTTATTTTCTTTTAATAGTTTTGGGTCGCAAAATAGCTGCAACGCCTACAGCTTTGAGGCCTTAGAGGTATAAGGAAACGTCGCCAGAGTGATTTCATTTTAGCGAACTTTCTCTATCATCTAAATTCAAAGTGTAATTTGCGAGGTGAAAGTTTTCCCTTATCACAAAATTCCAGGTAGAGTGTTTTGTTACGACTCTTTATTCTACTGTTCCGTTTCGTATAAACTTCTCGACAATATTCGATATCGCAATTTAAATATTTCAGAACGCTTTACGAAGAATAATTAACACGTTTTCCATGAAAAGACTTTTTTTTTCTATAACCGGCATGATTAGTTAAGAAAAGAAAATGCTCATAACGCACAGTTGAGCTAATAATCTAAAAGAAATTCTTGGCAAGATTGATGATGTGAGCGATATTTCTTAATCGCGTGAACTCGCGTGTAACGAATTATGATACGAATCGCAGGAATTATTCGGGATACACAATATAATTTCTGTAGGTAGATACATCATAATTTATATTTTTTTTTTGCAAAAGTGCGGTTTGCGATAAACATCCTTATGAAGAACAACTAGAAGATAAAATGTAGGAGTTGTTACAATATTCTAAGTAGACAGACAGCGCTTGCAAAATCCTAAGCACGTAGCCCAAAACATTCAATATTCTTTTTATACAATACTAGCAGCGCCTCGCGGTTTCACCCGCGTAATTCCCGTTCCCGTGGGAATTCCGGGATAAAATATAGCCTATGTTCATCAGGGATAATGTAGGATTCTAATGGTAAAAGAATTTTTTTAATCGGTCCAGTAGTTTCGGAGCCTATTCAATTCATACAAACAAACAAACAAACAAACAAAAAATCAAACCTTTCCTCTTTATAATATTTGTATAGATATAGATGTATAGACTAGCGGACCGTCCCGGCATCGCACGTGTTTTTTTTGGTAATTTTTTACACCTTGGGTTACATTATTGGAGTTTTAGTAAGGATCCCTAATTTTTTTAAAAATAATCGTATAGCCTATGTCACCCTAGGATAGTGTAGCTTCCCAACGGTGAAAAAATTATTCAAATCGGTTCAGTAGTTTCGGAGCCTTTTCAATGCAAACAAACAATTAAATCTTTCCTCTTTATAATATTAGTATAGATTCAATACTTATATCAGCAATTTGTTTCCATTTTGTTTAGAATAACAACAATAACGATTGTAACTGACCAGAACACCAATAATTAAAAGTTGTATAGCCATTTGAAGAAATAAGAAAATATGAGTAGCAACAAGTTATCGGAATTATAACATGGCCGGGGTCGGTCCAGATGTTGGTGGCACGTACAAGTTAACGAATGGAGCGCAGCGTGACTCCGGCTCGTACCGACCCGTAATTGGAAAGACGCTACGTGGCGCTGCGAATGCTGAGCGCCCTATCATTAGCGTCACTCACAATTTGCCATCTAGTCGCACCTACTCGGAGAGCTGCCGCCGTTCCTACCGCTATCGATTACCGTGTTAATTTAATTCATGCAGATCAGCAGTTTCGGGGTTGCTGTCGCTCCGCTTTCAGATAGCTACGCGTATAATTATATACAAGCGATGAACATACAGTACAGGGATATAATGTATAATTGTATATCTCTGAAAATAATTCCAAATAAATGTGCGGGTTCTTACAGAAAACGGCTGTAAACGCTAGGTTAAATGAGTGCTACGGTGAAGCTACGAGGTAGCGGTACGACGAAGCTAGGTCGTAGCATGTGTGTAGTTTAAATTAATGAATAAGACCATTTTATTTCAGGGTGCACGTTATACGTGCTTTATTAATAAACAATATAAATTCATCCAGTCTAAAATTAAGCAAAGCCTGTACTATGAGATACTAGTTCCCATAGTAATAAAATAAAATACTTATAAAATTTTATTTTGTGAATACCTACTTATAATAGATATTTATTTATTAATATAATACATTGCTGCATACTTTAATTCTCGACAGTATTTGTAATAAACAGTACCTAAGTACATTAGTTGTAATAAATTTCGTAGCACTTCGTAGCAACTAGCCTTGTAAAACTTTCGTAGTACGTTTCATAAATACCGTTTATAAAGAATGATATAAGATTATTGACATAAGAATATAAGATTTAGTTTTATTCGGAAATATCATTTTTAGGGCACCCTACATCGTTCCTACATGGATGTGCGTTGACATTCAGTCACGCGACTAAACGAAAAACAATTCAATTTATTTTATATTAACTAAGGTCAGTGGTTTATTTTCTAGGATGCTCAATTTTTATCATTGAATTAACAGAATTTCATAAATTAAATGTTGTAAAAACTGATTTAATATATCACCTGTTAACGTTATTTGATCGTAGTCAGATAAATTTATACAGTTTTAGCAAGTGATTAAACAAACGAAGTAACGACGTCGTCAATTTGGAACTAATAATGCGAAGGTGAACATCAAAGATTCCACAGAAACAAACAACGTAAATTAGCCTATTTTGTATGACGATCGAGCCTTTAGCACCAGTATCTGAAGTACATATTATTTACAAATCACTAACGATTCAATACCATCCGAACTGGTGCTAAAAGCGCTGTGTACCGAATTCACGTAATTTTCAACATAGATTAAATTTTCTACCTGTTACGGAATTCCAAGGTACCTACTATTTTACGGTACCCCGGTTTCATTGTGAAATAATACGATGAAGAATTTACCCAGGCATCATTTTTAGGAGACCATTAGCCGTAAGCTAGGGACAGTAAAGCACATGTCGAAGAAAGCGTCTTGCGTAATGAATCGTTTGGTGGCGGCAGTTTATGTGACGATTAGTGAGCGAAGCGCGCAGAAGGCTCGGCCGTTCAATTTGCCGCTTCACTTGACACAATTCGACGCCTGACTCGGGGACAATCGCACTCGAAGCCCCGTCGACCTCCTTATCTCCCGCCGAGGTAATCTTTCCTTCCCTCGGCGGCAATAACTCCGAGTGGGCAGGATTACCTGCAAAGGGGCTTCGTAAGGCAACCACCTCTACAAAGGTTATCGATTTAAACAATGTGTGCACGCTTCAGATACACTCCTTTCATTGTTGTTTATTTTTGCCAAGAGATTCCTTTTTCCCAAACGATGCCCCATCGAGATTGAAGCTTGCGTATTGCTTTTACAATGATGGTTATTCGTTGGCGGAACAGTTTTGTTTTAGAACAAATCTAACTTTAAAATGACAAAAATATACGGTAGTACTTCACAAGCCATTTGTCAAGATAAGCTTTTCAATGAACTTTTGAAAATCTAGTGGAAGACCTCCAGACAATAAAATAAATATTTAAAATAAAAAAATATGATGAGTTTGTGACGCAAAAGGTACCGTTTGCAAATAATTTCGCTGGCATGTAAATCTGCGCACGTAAATTCCACTGCTGTCTGCGTACGGAAATTGAATCGTTCCAAAACCATTCTAATATATTGTAGGGAAATTATTAAAATTATTATTTTTATGACAATAAGTAGAAATGTATTCTGGTGGAGTTATTAAGCAAACCGGAAACTGTGCTTAGTGAATTGTTCAAGTTAAAATAGTAGGTACTGAGGCAGAATTGTCAATAAACGATAGGAAATGGCGTAATTCCATTTGTAGGTATTTATGTGAAAAGGGTGGCCTCGGGCAGTTGTGGCTCGGTGCTCTGATCTAGGACGATGAGAGCTTCGACCACGGCAGTGGGGATATTTCAATTTGGCCGGAGACGCGACCCGAGAGGCCGCTCTCTCCGCACGGCTCGCTGAACCGTAAGCTCGCCGCGGCCTCCGCCAAAGAGCAAACACTGCCTTCGCAATCTTGTGCCACGTGGACCATGCTGAACACTAGACCACGACAATCTACTAGTACAATTACCCACACTCCAATTCGGCCGGCTCGACGGCATCGGGTGCTCGAATTGGACTGTTAGATCAATATAGGACGTATATCACTGACAATGAGAATTCTCTTTGACCAACTGCCTGAAACCGTAAAGCTGCTGTACACAATATCTAAAAATATGCGTTAAATAACAGCTCGTCGTCGGAGGTGTGAGTTACATTTTAATTAAATAATACGGTGAGTCGGTATTGGAGAGCGCTCGATTCGATGGTTGAGAATAACAATGAATTTGCGGAGCTCGTAAATCCAGCAGGTGCGCACCTGTTATTGAATAGACTCCGACAGTGCGAGACTGCATTAATCGCAATTCGAGCATTATGAATCAATAGCCGGCGAGTTCACTTTAAACAATAAGGGTTAATAAATCGTAAGACATCTCAGCCGCAGAGATATTGCTCAGGTGATTCTCAAATAAATTCATCAGAGCAGTATAATAGGAAAAGTTAAATGTGAGAATTAGTGGCTAGCCCCACGGCCGTCGGCCACCCACCCTGTAGCATTTTATTTTTTTATCTAATTTTTGTTCTTTCGAAAGTAACGAACTGTGTAATTGGAATCTGGGGTCGACCAGACGTTGACGACAATGCGCATTTATGTAGATTATTTCAATTTATACTAGTGGCTCTGGGAGCTGTAGACCTCGCGAGCATACTAAATATTCCAATATTCAACATCATCAATCAACATCATCAATGTCGTGTAAGGTGTTTTCTGAAAGTCTTTAAGTGCACTTTTATTAATTTCTAATTTAAGGCTTATTATTATGCTGATGCTCTCATTCAGTGAAGGAAAACATCATGAAGATAATTATCAGTTAGTATTCTAACAGCGACGAAACGCTTGCAGCCTGTCACTTATTGAAAACTAACTATAATGCAAAATGTTGTGTGTGTGTGTGTGTGATGTGATGTTTTTTCTATTTAATTTTGTAAATTTTTGAGGAATGTAATGTGCAAGTGCATTTTCCGTTTTGTGATTTTTTTGATTTTTTTTGCATCATCTTGTGTAGTATGAGGTCCTTTGTGTTTCTCTCAAATTTGATTGAAAACCATCGATTGTTTGATGAGCTATCCTGTTCATCATGCTGAAGATCCTTATCAGATCTTCGCCAAACTTTTATGAGACCAACTTATAGTTACTACCTTTCAAATAAAAAAAGAATAATTGAAATCGGATCTCATTTGGTGGAGATATCCAGTATATCAAATAGCCCCCTTTTTGCCCTTTTTTTGGGGGAAATACCCCTCCAATCAAAAATCCCCGACGACAAAAAAATTCTAATAAGTCATATAACATGTGTACCAAGTTTCGTCCAGATCGGTTGAAAAATGCGACCTGTAGAGGAGAACAGACAGACAGACAGAAAGACAGACAGACAGACATCCGGACAAACGCAATTTTGGCCAATGTGGAAACTGAGACGCTTCGCTCGCTTCGCTCGCTCGGTCAATAAATAAATTACACGAATTAATATTTTAATTCAGTACATTTTTAATTACTAATTTCGTAGATGCTTGAAACGATCAAGTATGTGTTAGGTAAGTATTTTTGTTTTTACTTTTTCATAATAGCTTCCGAGTGTGGCTAAATCCGGAGCTTTCTCTATTCCAAGTTTAATTCAAATCAATCTAGCAAAAGCCTAATTCAGTTACAAACATCTAAACACTCACATTATTAATATTTGTAGGATTACGTCGACATCGCGTGTCGAACACGTGAGCACACGCGGGTATCGACGCGGCCGCGAGAAAGGATGGAGAGCGGCAATTTTTCTCTCCGCTGACAACATGATGTAACGCCAATATCGCACGCTGAGCGATTAAGCCGCGCACGCCGATATTTCAGACTTGCCCCTACTAACTGTCAAAGTGTCAGAGAGAGCTCTGTGTGCGACGAACAAAAACATTATACATGTGAGCTCATATTTTGGCATGAGTTCGCTGTGCTAAAAGCCGTTTATCATAATTTCGTATCGACGCAAGATAGTAAACAACCCTTTTCAAGGTATCCTCCGAAGATCAGACAAGTGCTTTAATTAAAAAAAATCTTGACTTAGTGATGACGTTATGAGCAGTGATCGGATTTTAAGATTTTTACATATTATACTTTAGGTAGAAACCAATATTATACTCGTATTATCTACCTGAATTTTGCGAGCATATCTAAGAAAGCAATCACAAGACGAGTCTGAAATAAAAATAAAGTCGAGATTAGTCTCGGTAAAAGAACTTCGTATCAATCTAAAAAATAGTTGGCAATTCTGATCACGCAGGGAGGCAATCACTCGATAGTAAACGTGGAGCGAGTCGAGAGCGGCGCAGTACGGGGCACGTACTGCTGACGCCGTCTTCCGGTTGCATTGGCACCAGTGCCGCGCTGCACGCCCCGTGCCAACTTACAATACACGCCAACGACCACATTTCCAATAAATCTTGACAACAACAACATTTTAGCATCTTGCGGGAGCAGCAGCCGCAAATCAATACCAATTCTAATAAAGTGCAAAGAAAAACGTATATTTTCAGATTCGTACATGTTATTGAAGTTGATAAAATAAAGATCTTAACACTCATAAAAAACTATAGGTTCGAACGCGATGGTAGAGTAGATGATAAACGACGCAAAGGCGCCGGAGCGTCGGCCGCTGGCCGCGAAAAATACAACTGTCATCTTGACTGATGGTAAAATAACGCCCAAGTCATGCTACGCTCTGCATGCCAAGAGCTTTTGTGAACCTCTTTGTATCCCAGGCCTTATTACATGGATTACATAAAGGAGCGTTGAGGTAAGGATAGAAACGATTAATCCTGGAGCTGCATGACTTGATAGCGTGCCGTAAACCACGGAATTGGTCTTTTAACAGTTTTCCGAGCATTGTTTTGCAGGAATATTTTTGCAGTTTGTTTAAAATTAAAGTACAATAGTGACATGCTATATTTAGTTTTATTGTTGTAAGGTTTTATAACCAATTTTGCAATAAAAACCCATATCACAGCCGTGTTGACCAATAAATCACTGATTGTGATCCAACACGCTATAAACTACATGTTTTGTTGAAAGTATTGCCTTAGGAGATTAAAGACGCGAATTTTTCATTTAATTTTGAGTTTTAAATGTTACACTTTTTTAATACTTACTTAAGCTTCTTTGCAAATATCTATCTAACTAGGAAATAATGGTGCCAAATCTGTTGTTGCATGTTCTACTCTAATTTGCAAATGTTGCAATCCTTTTCTTAAGAACTGTAACAACAGAGATGGATATAATTTTAGCGCTGTCGAGCAGTACTCAGCGGGTCTTTTTAAATGTATCCATTTAGGTAAATCATGTGCTTACGCAATGCTTAGTTGCAGACAAGCGTGAAATTTTCCAATGCTAACTTTACCTACTCGTATTTAGAAAGTTGTCCTTGATTTTGAGAAGAGAGAAAATCTATGAAATCACTGCGCAAAATGTATTGCCAGTAATAAAACAAAAGGCAATTGATTGTTGCCAGTGCGGTCACGTCGTTCAGTTACTGTTTTTACGTCTGACGTAATAACGTTAGGATCAAAGTTATGGTACACACGTGACCTGCTAAAGGTATTACCTATATGTGGTGATCTAGATTACGTCTAGAAAGCGATAGTTTCAGTAGCTCAATGGGATCGCCTGGACTTTTAGTTTGTAGGTCATGCGATTGAACATGTATTTAGGGGTACTACTAAACCACCGACCGCAGTGGAATGGCACAAACTAGACGGGTTGTGGGTGATCATCATCATGGTGACCAAACCACCTGGTTCTAACGTAAACCAGTAGTTTACTAAATCTCTTTCAAACTCTAGCGATTCCAATCGGCATCTGTTTGTTTAACCTTTAATTTGTTTCTCTTGTTAAGTCTTTGTTAATGAAATGGTACAACGGTACGGCATTATGAGTTTCCTGATTTTGTGTATTTTCAATAGACAACCAAACTTGTCGATTGTGTCGGTTCAGGTGTAAGGACCTTATACCGCATAGTATCAAATAGAATAGAATATTCGGTAGATATGACACGTGTTCTGAATCACTATTGCAATTGCGACAATGCTTCCAATATTCAAGACACGCTGTACACTGAAAGCGTGCTGAATCAGCTGATACACTCACTCGTGCAGTCGTACATTGAGAATACGTAGGAAGCAGGGTGTAGATTTATTTGATTGGAAATACATACGTGAATACTCGAATGCGTATTGTTTGTTTTCTATAGTTAATGCGCTCTGTTGAACGTATAGCATCCAAATAATTAAACGAATATGTATATTCGTAGTTATTTGAAGACAAGAACAACATTGCAAACTTTAGCTAGCCGTTGATCCGGTAGCACAAAGTGCAGAGAGCGGACGATCTCGCCAGCTTAGATCTAAACTATACTGCCGTGGATAATGGTATCGTGCCAGTTTCTAATGCCATCCTCGACGTAACACTCAAATGGGAATTACAATGTGGTCAGCGAGCACACTAGAATCACCTGAGATTGATGGCCGTGTCCGTTTCACTCTCGCCTCGAATATTTCATTAAAGGGGCTTTGTGGAGCCGAGCCATGCATCATAGGCTACGTTCGGCGGAGCCACGTTGACGGTGTGATCCACTCAGCTTAGTACAGAAAATTAATATGTGAGAACACTGCTGTATTGCGACAAAAACTGCGAATTATATCTTCAGCAAGAAGCACTCTGAATGATTTACCCGTTATATTTATGATCTAATTTAATTGTATCTACCCTTTTAGGGAATTTGAACAGACATCTCAAAAGGAATTCATAATGCGAATAGAACTATATAGAATAATCGTAGTAGTATACTAGTACCTATTATAGTGTAGGTAAAAAGTTTCATGACTCATCTACATAAAACATCTATTTTTGTGTTTATTAGCTTAGTGATAAAGAAAAATATTAAGATTTTTTTATGTTCGGTAAATAAATATAAAAGTTGTAGCACATATAAAACTCGCCTAACTAAAATAAGGAACGTCTCAAAGGATAGCAAAGTTTGTTATGTGAGTGAGGCTGGGCGGTGTTGGAATCCCGGGTCCCGTTCCCCGGCTACAGGGAGTCTCACGTACAGAACTATAACAGGCAAATCCGAGCACGCCACTCGCCGGGACTTTATTACCCTATTCATATTTACACAATTCTGAGTGGGTGTTATAGTCTGCTAACTCAGCACGCAAACCTCGCAACGTTCTACGATGAGCTCTAAGATAATAAAAATTGCTAGAGAAAAAAGTATTTCAAGTTATTTCAAAAGATTATACGATCCTAGCAAATAAACAAAATTTCCTCTTATTACTTGAGTTACTAACCTTTTCCACCAAAAACATACCTACAAGTGGGAAACTTATAAATACGAAATTTGTGTATCATTTTACAGGTACCTACAGCGTCATAAAGATCTCTTCAAAACGTTTTTGTGCTGAAAGTATTGGAAATGACTTCATGTATTTTTACCATTAATGGCATTACGGATTGTAATCGGAAGCCTCAATCGTATAACACGGAATACCTAATTTACTAACGTACCTCTAACCCTCACTTTCCAGTAGAGGGGGAAACACTCTCTAACAAAGTCGAGGGCTGGTTGACCAGTTTATTTATGTTATGTAAGCACCGTAGCACATCTACCTATATGAAATCTAGCTGTTTTGTTTACAATTGCTGCCAGGTTATTTACATTCGAGATAATGTTTGTATTTAATTACAATGAGTAGCAATAACGGTTCAGGATTCCCTATAACAATTTCCGTTTTAGGGTTCCGAAGTTTGACAAGAAACCGTGTATCACCACGTTATGTTTGACTGCCATCGTCTTTTCTTCCGTCTTTATTCAGGTTTTACTCACAGACTATTATAATATGAGAAAAACTATAAATTCATTGTCCGGGTACAACCTAGTTATTTTTTTTGAACACCTTATTTTTTTTTATATAGATTGAAAATAACATCGGAGGGATTGTTATTTTGTATGTTATTGATTAGTTTAAATACCTCCGTGACGTATGTAATATAGAATATAGCTGGACGTACTGACTTCGGAAGCCTTCCGTGTGCGGTCAACACGCGCTTGGCTAATTTATTCACTGGTAACCATGTCGCGCATATGTTTTGCATAGGTTAATCAAGGCAGTTAATACAAATGTAATCAAGGTTTGAGAAATTGCTTAGGTACTCGTATATACAATGTCGTCATATATAGTTAAATCAAAAAAGAGAATTATATGTGCGTATAAATCAAGGGTTAACCTTGTAATGAATGAAGAGAACAAACGGCTCTAAGAAATAAGAGGCCAACTCGGGTGATTAAGTGTCTCATTTAAATGCAGTCTCGGGACGCGGACGTCTCTAACGCAAAGGAGCCGCCACTCGCGGGAAACGGAAGACGACTCTCTCCACAAAAGGAAAGCGAGGTATTTAAATTAGCGTAGTCGCTGAAAAAGTGCAGTAACAACATTAGTGAGCGGAACAATAGCGAGCGCACAAAGCCACGGAACGCAGAACGTTCCGCACGAGACTGCGCTTGCTACGTTATTTAGTGTCAAGCGAATGCTATGTGCATACTGCACCTCTCTGTGTCGCTTACTACGGGAAATATTATGTGTTTGAATGGCTTTGTATTATTTACAAAAAGCTTAAAATTTTCTACATAATTAATCTCAAGGCCTTAGAAACGATACAGGCGAATGTTTCCTTTAAACTAAGAGTAGAAACTGATTACGAATCGAAGCACACCCACCCGCATTTGGCAGAAAAACTTTTCTAACAAATCAAGTACCAGAGCGCAAAGAGATTTCCAGTATATATATATGAGACTCCTTCAAAAGAGTTTCGGTTTAGATCGTAAATTGACTACGTGCTAATCATAACGTAATGCGGGCGATAATAACTGTAAAATGTAATTGTAAAAGTAATTCTCGCTTTTACTTTTATCAAAACATAATAACTTTTAACGGGTACTCGGGGACAAAGGGAGCATTGTTGTGTATCAGTTGAAAGGACGAGGTTAATCCTACCAAACAAATTAGTAACAACATTAATATATCCTCCGTATCCGGTAACTTTCCCGCAATAAGCAGAATGTATTAGTGTTATTTATCTTAGCTCGAAGCGCCAACAAAGTTTTAATTGCAAGCGCCGATACAATTTGCGTACAAATGAATTTATTCGGTGAATCTGTAGTGCAATCGTGCCGCCGCGCCGCGCCGCCGCCCCGGTGGGTGGTGTGGATTACCCGCGTGTGTAGAGCTGCTAATTGCGGGTAACGACGAGCTGCCGCCGCGCCGCCGCCGCCGCTGCGGCCACGGGCTCCTAGCGATTGCAACCCGCTCAAACCGATGCACTTTACATGCAATCAACCTTAGCCATCTACCCACAATAGAGATTTAACGCGGAATCTACATAAAATATCATTTCGAGGAGCGGTATAATTTCAAGGAGCATGCTCTTTTTGACGGGAGTTCTGTGATTTTATAGAACACTCATTTAGTAAAATACCCTTTTTCGTATAACTACGACACATTAGTAGAAGCTAATCAGGCAGTCCGCTCTATTTGAGTTAACTTAACTAAATTAACATATATTTTTAGGATATTTAGCGAATGTTTGCGATATAGAATGTTGCGGTGACCGTCGACATGAGTGGTAGCGCTGCATAGGTCCAGCGGAACTGGCACGGCAGTCGGTATTCAGCCTAACAAAAGGGTGATAGCGGTACGTGCGTAAATCAAACGTCGCACAATAACAGAACCTCCCGCGATCGCCCGACCCTTCCCCACAAACCCTCCTAGTTATAAGCCACCCCGCTCCTCTATAAGCGAACGGTCGGTACTCATAAATCTGCCATACTGAAATGTGCTCTGCTGCCGGCCATTCGCGTGACGGACGTCGACGATATCTGTGCCAATAGCTTTTTAATGTCACCGAGCCCACTACGCTGTTTATATTCAGTTAAACCCAGTCGTATGTCAGACGCGCCTTTTACTATCTGTCCCGAAACAGGAAACCCTTTTCATATCGAGCCATTAATTTCTTTCGGAGGAACGGCATGTAGAGTCAAAACGAATTATTCTTCCGTTTATATACAGTTCGCAAACAAATATGCTGATATTTGAAATACGACGTCCTCGTCCCTTTCGGATTTCATGTGTTTGCACGGCACACATTATTCTCATGAACTCCACTGGAGAAGGCTCGACCGACGACGTAGCGCTTCCATTTCTAGTTTGGATGGTGCGATACCATCGCACATCGCTCCATTCGCTTGCCATTCGCTGCAATTAACGCTGCGCAACTACCATATAAATCTTCACAGAATGTTCGTTTCGTTCTATGTTCTGTTTGGGTATTAGTCGATGCAGTCCAGTATTTAAACAGGTTCGTAACATATGGTATCTCAAATAGAAGCATCGAAATGTAATTAAATCAACGTACGAAATATACCGTGTGCCGACGGTATATTTCGTACGTGGCGTAACGGTGTGATAAAAAGATCGAGCGACACGCTTTCAGGGGTGCACCTACGACTAATCTTCCCTATACGTCTCAGCCGGAGAACAAACAAGCTACAAGTTAAGATTATGCTCCGAATAAATCAATGTTACGACGCGTTAAAATATTTAAGCTCACGATTAATGCGGCCGCGGATTTCCGTCGCATAGAAGCGGGTTTGCGAAGATCTCTAAGCCGTTAAAGCAATGCTAATCCATTCCTTTCCTTAAACTTACTTCGCAAACTTGCTGCAATGTCAACTTGATATTCGCTGAACCGTTAACAGTATACCTACCAAATGTATATTAAGCCTTATTGCATGATAATACTGTGTGATATAAAAGACAAGCGTGCTTTGTAGCTTTGAATCACAACAATTATTTCGAATGTTTGATTTATAACTTAACAGAAACAATGCCGTCAAATTATTCAAAATAAAGTAGTGCAATAAATTACGGGTGGAACAATCGAGTTCATGACATTAACACGAGCATATGATTGTACACATACTCCCAAATGAATATCTGCAGTGTTCATAAAAACGTAATTTACGAGAACGGTTAAAACAGGAAGCTTATCGAGTCAGAGTAAGTATCGCGGAATAGCTATGGAAGTTTTACAAGGGCTCGTTAGAGGGGTTGTTACGATAAGCTCGAATGATAACTGTTTCTACTCAGATGTAATGAGACAGCGCGAGCGCCGCGCGCCGCAACCGAGGGCGCGCACCTCCGAGCCTCCGAGCGACATCGCTTCTTTAATTTCATTAGTGAAGTTTCCACCAGCCAAGCTCGCGAATCGCAATCGGCTAATTAAATTTTGATAACAGGAGAATTGTATCACGTAGCTTCACCCGAGAGTAATATTAACCGTATATAAGCGAATAAATATCAGAACATTTAGTGAACGGGGTTTCTAGAAAAATATGGTGGAATTTTCAGTTTTATAATTATAGAGATCCTTTGAGTGGTTCCACAACAGAAGAAACTCACTGAATTTAAATCAGTTTCGATTTTACTAAAAAGTTTCCAAACCGAGGAAGATGGCTTCTTCTAATATAACGATATACTGGCGGAAGCAATAAAATAAAACGATTTTACATCTCCGGGGGAAGCAGGCGTTTTTGTAGAATGGGAAAAGTCGCGAGCGACTTCTCATTTCGCGATAAAATCGGGAGCGTTTTACGACAATCTTCTATCCGATTACCTAGCCGTTAAATAACAATCTTAAAACAAATTTCCGAAAGTTTCTGCATGCAACTGTCGTGAATCAAGGCTGCAATCTTTGTCTTTAAAGCCAATGACTTTTGATAAGTTCTTCTGACTTCTTCAACAACAGGAATTCATCTGAATTAGGTTATTTGAGTCAATGTTGTACCTCCAGCCCCTATAACTTCCAGCAGAGGGCTTATTGCTTTAAAAAAACAATCGCTATTGTTTCACCGGGATTGAATGTGAAACTATGCGTGAGGACGGCCATAGGCCGATATTGCTGCAATGATTTGTTGTAAGGCTTAGACGCACACGATGGCATCTACGTCAATTTGTGTGTTTTGTAATAGGCGCCTAAAGAAAAGACGTGTAGAGAAGTAGTAGAGGTGAATGAGTGGTCCGCTCTGCACCGCCGCATAATGAACTGGTCACGTAGGCACATTTCGTATTATTTCCCTGGGACGCTTCACGTGACTTGAATAAATGTGCGCGGCCGAGAGCAGGCCGCGGAGCCGTCGCTTTCTCGGACCCTCCACAAATAAACCGCTTCACGCACGATTCACCATCGAAGATTCATTATTCTAACTCTTGCCGATCCATAATACATTGCCAAACTTTATTTTATGTGACCAAGCTTCAGAAGATTTCCTATACCGCATACGTTACGTCTATTTAAATATTTTTTATCTTAGATGGAAACCAAAAGAAATATAGGTATTAGGTAATCAGAACAGACCCCGACATGATTTTTTATACAACTTTTTTTTTTACTTCCGTTTGGATCCTTATCTTTATAACCTTAACCCCTTGGACAATTTAGCTTACAACCCTACACATTTTTTCATAAATTTTATGCAGATCGGTTAAGCGGTTAGAAAGTTATCCTATAACCTAAAAACATACAATACAACGCCGATTCGTCCAAGACGCCATAAAGTTCTTAGCTCGCTCGATCAATGAAACAGTACTGAGTTTGAATTAGGTATACAATAATAGCTGCTATTCTTATACAGTGCAAGCAAATCTAACTATTTTATATGCCATTAACGCTAAGATTAGAGGAATCCATTAACTTTGGAAATAAAAACTTCTTAAGTTAAGAACAATTGGATCTCAAGTGAATTTATTACTTTAAGTCTATTTCGAAGCCGGAGAGCGTTCGGAATATTCAGTCTAAATTAACAGCGTGTTCCACTTGACCATGGACTTTTTAATCTAACTTTGTAGAAGAACATAAATTTTACTTTGAGTGCTCGTACGACTTGCTTAGATATAATATGCAAAGTGTTAATACTTCCTTGTATATAATGCCTCAGATGTTGCCTCTAAGCATGATAAAATAATAAAACAAACCGAACACAAGATGTAGAACTCATCCTTGGACCGTGGTATATAACACATAGGTAAGTGGTTTATTGTGAAGCGGGCTCGCTCATAACTACCCATTTACGTTGGGATAATGTCGGGCAACAAGCGACGTAATGTTTATTCCAGACTCTACGATATGAAGCCTTCATGCAGATAAGTGGTCGGGGAGTATTACTATGGCATAAACATTTTCATATTTTCGTACCTTTTTTATAATTTCTATGTTAATTTTACACATTTATTCAAAAACAAGCTTTCTCCTGCGGATTCACTGGCATCCGAAAGAGGATTATTCTTCTGGTTACGAAATTTTCTACTACAATTAATCTACTCGTAATGTTTGAAAGTGCATCTGGAATACTAAACTATGAATCTTACGTGTGAATATAATGTGGTCATACCTTGGATTGCCTCGCAACGCAGCATGGTGCAGCGCATTGAATCCGTTGTTGTTGGTTAGGGTCATATCGGCTCCGTGCTCCAGAAGCAACGTCAGCATATCGTCACGTTTCTTCGATATGGCGTCGTGCAGTGGCGTGTCTCCCTCGGAATCCTTAAAGAGAAAATATTATAGCAACGTTTCAATATTACAAATATAATACGGAAAACCAGTTGTCACATTGGATTGAGTTTTGATACATTTATTTGGTCAAACTAGAGCCCTGATATATACAATATATTAATAAAAACGTATTGAACTTTGTTGTGTAGTTTCTCACAATATCAGTTATATCAGTTGTCGATAGTTATACTGGCAAATCGCATTAGTCATAATGAAGTAAAGCTCGAATATTGTTGAGTTCCATTACTGTACAGAAAGACAAGCCTCAAGACCCAGGATCCGGTGCCAGCTGCGTCGACATTCCAGCTGTTGAATTATAAAGTATCGCCCGTCTCGAGTATCGCGACAATTTTCTAAAACATCAAACCGCTCGAATGAATAATTGAGGCAGCGGAGGAGGCGTTTAGGGCGTGGATTATAGCGACTTGCATAATTTATAAACGTCTCAGAGTGTTTCGGGCGAGCAGCGGAACGCAGTCCGCGAACTGCGCTGATGGCAGCGGCAACGGTGGATGGCGGCGGCGGGAGCAAGAACGAAATCAGAAAATGGTGTCGAGTTCCGTAATATAAGGCGAGCGACACAAAAAGCGCGGCCACCGCGTCATTATGATAATCACCATCGCCGCGCGCTGCGTGCCGCTACGTTGCCGCCCAAGTCGTTTTGCTTTGTGAGCGTGCATTAAGAGACCCGGGCGTTGTGCTCTGTCATTCTGCAATTAATTTGCAAGGGGCCTCGAGATGAGTGATTTTCACTTACAAAGGCAATGAGAGCAACGTATCATCTACTAATGAACGAGTCATCCATCACAGATAAGATAAATAATGTATTGTTTCTGCCGCTGAAAACCAAGCCTGCGTACTTTTTTTAAGAACGGATAGATCTATAAAAAACCCTCTTAAGTTGGCCTCTATTGTGTCCTCACGTTCACAAAACGCGTCAAGGAGATTCACACACTTATACGTACACATACACGCATACCACGGAAGCAGATGTAAAACGGTAATAGCGGGTACATCATAGATGACAAAGCCTTCACACCCATTCAGATGGCAGTAATTCAGTGCAAGCTCAACCACAGACAGGAGTAATTTCGCGGAGAATAGCAGCATTAAATATTAATCGTATTGGCATATAGATGGCCATTACAGGCAGTAATTCATGTGTATCCGAACACATTACACGCCGATGCTAATTATTTGATTGTTGATACCGGCGGCGCGGCGTACGCATCCCTCGTCGAAGATTTATTTCATAAACAGTCGCGATTTGTGTTCGTTCACTGTCTGAATTGCTTTTATTTCAACAGGATAATAATGATGCCGAGAAACGAAGCTACGGCGCAAGTTGTCAGTTACAAACGTTTTAAATAAAAGTGAAGATACGGGGAGCGGGACGGCAAACACGCTAAGGCAGGGCTGAGAAATAAGCGTTAAGGAGAAATAAGAAATTTGATTTAGATGGCAATATCCGCAGGTGCACATGAGCTGCAATGCAACCCACCGCCACTGAGCGCCGCATAAATATCACGCGAATATTATAACGGTGGAGTTGACGGCCTCATAACAAACTCACCGTGCCGTCAAGATATTTTAATTTAAAGCTATAACACGTGCAAGCCCCCAATCACAAGTTTTACGATGCCATAAAAAAATGCACGATATTAGTTGAGTGTACCAACACATACATACCTAAAACTACAATTCGTAGTTAGATAAGTTAATATAAAAAAAATAAGCTGATTTTAATATTTCTTGAGATAAGATAAAACAGAGAAAACCTTGCCACGGCAAAGATTATTATAACACAAAACGCAAAAACTTCGTTAACCTTGATTATGACATCAAAACATTCTATTATTTTCGCTTTACAAAGAGAAGGCTTATCAGTAGAATTAATACTTATAATAAAAGCCACCCACCCTCAAACGAAAAAGGAGTGGGTTGGCATCTGAGTAGCAACGCTTCAATATGATTTTTTAATAACCTACCTGTTACGTTCAACCTTTACAGCAAATAATGGAAATGTACGCTCAAATAGCTCCACAATGAATTTTTTACAGATAGAATTGAAAGAAAAGATGTTTTTTTTTCTTAGAGCATTAACTATAACGTCTTCCAGGAAACTAAGAGCGCACTAGAAAATAATATAACTAAAACTAACGCGAACGAAATCGTAGATGTAACAAAATATAATAAATATAAAATAGGTAACATTTTACATGACTGAGCAGTACACGCACCTAATAGGTGACAAGAACATGCACTTATCAGCGCCTACTGTTATTTAAATTCAGCTAGCCAATCCGAATAAGGTACCTAGTCAATGTTTATATGAATAACACTACAAGTTCATCATTGACGAGGCAGAAAGAAACAACTAATTGTTTAATTCCGAACCATTAAGCCAAGTATTACGGCAAGATTATTCACGGGCCATATACCGCAGCATCGGAGCGCGGTGCCGGCGAGCGCTGAGTCCGCGCCCGCGACCAACGAGAACCATCAAAGCCACAGATTACAGCTATCTCTGAACTCAATGTAATGGAATTGCCGAAACGATAGTCTAGTCCAGAGAATAGACTAGTCTTACTTAGTAATTTGCACAAAATACTATCCATCATCTGAGATAAGAAGTAACACTAAACCAACATTTTATATAAAAACCTTCGAACAAATACGTCGGTCGACCCGTAGTAGGTATTGCAAACGCGATTTACTGGGTAAAATGTCCCCTCCATTTAGGAAACAATAAGAAATAACCGTGAATCCAGTTTTACATAATTTCGAAGGGAAGTCGAAAACAAGAGTTAAAACGAAATACACGTCCATCGGTTCTCATAGCGTGGAAATTTGCCAACAAGGGACGTCCGGTGGACTTTAAATTTATGGAAATTCGACATAAGATAAAAGTGTTTGTTGAGCTTCGAAATTTTACATGTTACTTGTGGAAAGCTAAATAAATTCCACATACTGTCGGCATCCGGCTATAAGTAGCAGGAGTTTGCGCTAGCACAGTGCACCCTCATCAGCCTCCTTGATTGATTGTGCGGAAATAAGCTCTGCAGTACACCCCTACCGAAACGTGTTATAATGCTGCACTAGTATGCACACTGCACAAATGTTACAGCGCATTGTGGATTAGACTATTATTTATGAGAACAAGAAACTAACGCATTGTATAAGTTTCCCGTCTTAAACAGAGAATGCGACATACACTCCTCGACAATAGTTCCTACCATAGCGGGGTACGAAATAGCGACAAGCTTTTGAGAGCTTTATAAATCCTACAGTCCATTAGCGCTCCGATATCTAAAGCACGCAGTTCTTTGTTATTCAACCGGACCGAAGTCTCAGTGAGCACTCCGCTTTAGGTATCGAGAAACGTTAAAGTACTCTGTAAGATTTAGCGCTGAGCGCAGTTCAGTCTCACTTCACACAGCACAGACCTCAGTCACGTATTTTATTGCACACTTCTAACTGAATCATAAAGAGTCCTGTGGAGAAGCAAAATTATTAATAAAAACAAGCAGGGATATACCTACTGGAATATTTTGTACCTGCATGAAAATCCCAACTCAAATATATTTCAGAGCTAATTCAACTAAGAGCAAAATGGTAATGTTATTTCGGACTACCTTCCTGCATAAACATTACGTTGTACTATATCTACATATTTGTGGGAACAAGGAAAAGACACGTACTTACCTACATTATGTAAAAATGTAAATTGTAAAGGTATAATAATAAAGGCGTGGATTTATACTCGTATTCTATCTCATAAAACTAGTTTGAAATACAATGTAGAAAATATTAAACTATGAAAACTGCCAGTGAAATGCTGAGTTTAAAGTTTGCTAAATTCCTGAATTATTGAAGCATTCAGCGCCGGCATAAATCTCAATGAAGCTGCATTTTATGGATATTGATAAGCATAGAACTTCTCCGTTTATCATGGTTAGTAGGTATATTACGGTATATTATGAAAATAACATTTCAATATTTGGTTGATTTTTTCTGTTGTAAAGTAAGTCATCATATACAATGCAAAATAGAATTAATAGGAACCTACGTATCTATCTGCATGTAAGTATATAACAAACATTGCTTTAACGTTGCTAGTTTTATCAATACCATCTAAGTGGGTAATAAGTTTGGTGGACCCCGAATCCTGAAAACCTGAACTCGGCTTTACTTGAAAGCGTCGTGAAATCCCTCCCGTTCTCACATATCCCACACTTGTAATAATCGAATATGAATGTTGGTAAAATATTTGGGTTCGCATTTTCAATAACGTTTTCCGAACTTTCGGCAGTTATGTAGTGAATGTTCGAGAAGGTAGGTATTTATTAGGTGAACACAGACCGGATGGTGCCGAGATTACAGGGCAAGCATAGTTTTTCCGAGCAAGCGTTGTGGCCGGCGCACAGGTGCCGGTAATGTGACACGAATCGAACTTCGACCCGAAAACCCTCCATGTGTACGGCTATGAGCTCCTAACAAAGGTAAACGTTGTTTCGGAAACTAGCTCTATAAAGTTCTAAGCGTAATAAGAGAAAAATTGCTGCTTCAAGACATTGATCAAAGGAAGAACAGCAGATTTATCTTGTAACTAGCTGACCCCGCAGACTTCGTACTGCCTCAATTTTCATTTTCAATTTCAACAACTTTCATATTTATTCACCTTTTAAACCTTCTTTGGACTTCCACAAATAATTCAAGATCAAAATTAGCCAAATCGGTCCAGCCGTTCTCGAGTTGTAGCGAGACTAACGAACAGCAATTTATTGACCGAGCGAGCGAAGCGAGCGAAGCGTCACAGTTTCCACATTGGCCAAAAATGCGTTTGTCCGGATGTCTGTCTGTCTGTCTGTCTGTTCTCCTCTACAGGTCGCATTTTTCAACCGATCTGGACGAAACTTGGTACACATGTTATATGACTTATTAGATTTTTTTTGTCGTCGGGGATTTTTGATTGGAGGGGTACTTCCCCCAAAAAAAGGGCAAAAAGGGGGCTATTTGATATACTGGATATCTCCACCAAATGAGATCCGATTTCAATTATTCTTTTTTTATTTGAAAGGTAGTAACTATAAGTTGGTCTCATAAAAGTTTGGCGAAGATCTGATAAGGATCTTCAGCATGATGAACAGGATAGCTCATCAAACAATCGATGGTTTTCAATCAAATTTGAGAGAAACACAAAGGACCTCATTCTACACAAGATGATGCAAAAAAAATCAAAAAAATCATAAAACGGAAAATGCACTTGCACATTACATTCCCCAAAAATTTACAAAATTAAATAGAAAAATCATCACATCACACACACACACACACACAACATTTTGCATTATAGTTAGTTTTCAATACGTGACAGGATGCAAGCGTTTCGTCGCTGTTAGAATACTGACTGATAATTATCTTCATGATGTTTTCCTTCACTGAATGAGAGCATCAGCATAATAATAAGCCTTAAATTAGAAATTAATAAAAGTGCACTTAAAGACTTTCAGAAAACACCTTACACGACATTGATGATGTTGATTGATGATGTTGAATATTGGAATATTTAGTATGCTCGCGAGGTCTACAGCTCCCAGAGCCACTAGTTTTTATATATAAGAGATTCACAGTTTTTTATGTTAATGACAAAAAAAGTCTCATTAGTTATCTAATCTGGCCTTTGATTTCTTCATTGTTTTCTTTTGGAACAATGAATACCTACCTATCTACTCAGAATACCAGTACCGGTAGTGCTCCATCCGTAACCAGCCAACGAACATATAAACGACCATGAAATTTTGAACTAGCATTTTATTACCTCTGCCTTTTGCAAAAATATTATACTAAGCCAGTAAATATACGAGTCGGCCGACGACAAAAAATCCATAAAATTTCAGGTGACGGCCCTTCCATAAATTTATCGACAGCTCGTGGTAACAGGCAATAAGGAAAATATTTATGAAGTAGGACAGAGCAGTGTGCGATTTTCATTAGCTAATTATTGGCTCGCCAAACTGGACCGAAGCGAGGCCAGAGGGGTGACGACAGCCATCATTATGAACAATGCATGGTTACATTAGAAGCCTTTTAAGATTAATAAAAGTACGAACCACTGTAGGTATAATGTTTCGTCTTAGTGAATGAATAGTCATCAGAAAGATGTACTCAGACGGTTTTATTGATTACTGCCTGAACCAGATACTGAGTAGATTTTTGCATGAGGCGAAATGAATGCTTGCACAAAGTGACAGCCACTGAACAGCATTCATAGCGTCAGGAAATTATCACCATACACGTCACACAAATTGAGGTTGGTAGTCAGGCTACGTTCCGCATGTCACATCGCATCGTGTCGACGACCGAGCACGGCCATCTCCAGTCTAATTGGCACGTTAAATTGAACGCTTGGTTCACTCATTAGCGAACATACAGGACATCTGTTTATTGGCAACGCTTCGCGCTTCGTGAGACCAACGCGCCATAAGGATGAACTGAATCACAAAGCAGAATATCAGCCAACTTCACATTGTGACACGTAGCGCTTATCAAAACGCTGCGAGCTACGTCCGTAGCATATTGAAATCGTAGTTTTGTGAACTAAATCGCATCGCAGCACTAAAACATGAACCAATGACAATGGTAACTCATATTTTAAGCTTTCGATTCAATATCGAACTGGGCGCTTTCATATCGTCTGGACAATAGTTTATTGATAGTGTAGAGGCTTGCGATATAATGCTTCCATTTGTCTGAATGTTACTATTGTGCGAGCTGCGAGCTTAACGACGTGACCATGTAGCCTGTAGCACTAATTCAAATTACACAGGCTGCAGGCGTAGCCACCGTAGGTCGCAGCTTGAAGCTCGTTATAGAAGCGTGATGGGAATATGGGCATGTAGCTTAGCCCGTAGCACTAGAATAGGTTCCGCGCACGACTATCACGGAGAATGCGTGTGCCGTATATCTTTGTAGCAGCAGCCAATGCAAAGGATGTGGACCACGTAGCACTTTTAAGGTGTTACGTCCGTAGCAAATGTAAGTCGTAAATGAAAGTCATTTTCATATTCAATATTTTTTGTACCTAGGACGGTATTATATGGGTTATTCTTTAAATGAGACGAACTGATTGGAATTTTATTTCAATACCGCCCGGGGTTCACTGTTACTTATTTCGTTTGATACCTAACCATAATACGTCCATGTACCTAACTGATTGTACTCGTAGGACGTACTGACACAAAATATATTTTAATCGGCCATTTTCAAAGTACCTATCAACATTAACATTCTGAAAAAGGATATTAGACAGATTAAAAAATCTTTTCATGTTAAATGAAACATAGGGCGAGAGGTAATTCATAAATATATTTTTGTAAATACCATTCCGTTTGTATGTGACATAACCAATAAATCGTATAATAGTGTCGTAAAATTTCAGTGGTATTATCTTGGGGAAACCCGGCTGTTTTACATTCACCTGCGGGGTTACCCTCCGCGTCCAATTTATGTTAGTGGGCACAAAACGAACGCTGACAAATGTGGAAATAAAATGAACATACGTTTTATCTGTATGCTCTCGGAGTCGGTTTTCGTGCTCGTGGTTGTGTCGAGCGCGGCCGGGGGAGGGGTGCTGCGGCGCGGCGCGGCGGCGGTGCGGCCGAAGGGCGAGGGGTAAAGACGTGGACTTTTCCTCATGCCGCACCGATAGAGCGCCTTGTTTCATAAGAATTCACGTACAGCGGAGATGAATATCCGACAAAGGCTCACCCAACCCAACATACGTTTAGTTATATCCTTTACTTGAAAATTGATGTCTTATTGAATTTGTAATATTATAATAATGTATTTATTTATTTTCTCCCACAAAGCATAATTATACAAACAAGTACAAGATAAGTATTAGGTACTAACTGTATTGAATACTTTACTTACATATTGTTGCTTGCTGTATGATAAAAAGCACAAATAAATTCTACTGAAAATCTTTTTAATTTACATATTGTGTGCAAATATTTTACTGCAATAGCACCTGATGAAATCGATATGTAATGTATTCTGTCTAGATGTAAACTTTCAGAGCCGTTAACATTCCGATAATAATACTTTGTAATAGGTGTCTAGGTTATGATTGTCTGTAGCCAGTGAATTTCAAACTCTTGAAAGACCATAATTCTGAGATATCCAGCACAAATTCAAATTCTTTAACAGCAAACGACGTACCCGTATTTGACATTTATTATGAAAACGTCTTAAAAGCGTCCCTGGACTTTCCAACCACTCCGCGTAGTTCGTACTTAGGTACGGTACGTCGACGGCGGGTGAAACTAAGTGGAACTTTTCCCAGGTTGCCATCTATAAAAAGAATTCTTAAAGATATCGTCACATTCCAACTTTACAAAACTACGTTTCGATGTAAACCGATACTGCAAAGATACAAGTTAAAGTTAACTTTAGGCAAAGCCACCATCAGAAACTCAAAGCGAGATAAATAACTGAGTACCTACCACGAGCACGAGAACAAAGCTATAAATTGTGTAAAGATTTTATTTGATGTCAAAGTTAAGACGACGCACGCACACAAAGATCGTAATTTACTGTGGGGGTAGAAAGATAACAAGGAGCAACGAGAGGTATTTAATACGTACAGGTGTAGCTCGCTCGCTCGCAGAAATGTAAGCCACATCGTAGATAAACACAAGTCCCACCCAGCACTCCGCCGCTTCGACGCGCACTTCTGATAACCGCGCATATCGTAAAACTTTATTTACCGCCTCCACTCCAATTTGTCTTAGCGAGAGTTCTCAACTCAGATATGACGATAACTTTCAGTTGTTACGTTACAAAGAAACCTGAAAATCGTATATTACGTATTGGCAATGATATGTGGCCAAAGTATTTGACAGTGTTTTATTACGACTAATGTCTTGGAAACGTTAGTCATTTATTTCCGTAGGATTTATTTCGGTGATTTGTCCTCTGTATCATACCTACGCAATTAAGATTATGTACTTAATTGAATTAGGGACTATTAAGTAGGTATTATTAACAGACTGTTCTACAGCCCATAGTCATGTCTATGGGCTGTAGAACAGTCTGTTATATCTAATGTGTCTAATAAGTTAATCGCATATTGAACAGACCCAGTTAAATATAACATTTATACAGAATTACGTATAATCTTTAACCTTTCCGTAGCATGTTTAATTTTAACGCCATCCAACTACGTAATTCAATATTTGAATTTTATCTGCATTAATTTAGTGTAATAACACAGAAGTGCTTTCCGGACCAGTGAGGTATTTCCCATGGCCCCGGTGTAATTACACGGCGCAGCTCACAAAGGCCGAGGAGCCGAGCTGACGCCTACCTCCTCACTTCAATTAAATATATGTAAACGTTACATATACAACTTATTTCCACATTTAACTATACCGGACTTTAATGTCACATTACATGTTAATGTCGATATTAATATTGTGTCGACTAAATGTTTTTTATAGGAAAAAAATGCAGCAAATTTTGTACTCGAAGTTATTAATTTAAATGTCGAATAGTGTATTTTTAATGACTTAGAGTAGATATAGTAGGTGCCAAATAACACCGCAATACAGGTCATTCACCCACCTTCATCACGATGTCACAAAATTCAATTTAGAATGGCTAATTCTGTCGCTTTCCATACAAACCTATCGCTTAGACGGTATCGCTCGAATCTCCTAGTATTGTTTGTTTACCATACATAAATTGAATTTTGCGACATCATGGTGAAGGTGGGTGAATGACCTGTATTGCGGTGTTATTTGGCACCTATTATAGATACCTAACTCTTTCGACTTTCAAAAATTCGATTAACCTTGGTCATTCATCACTGTTCAATAAACTCAACAAAAAACAACAAAGAACATTAAAATAATACGAGTATTTACCTTTTCTTGTTAAGAGCCGTTTGATGGCTAAATAATACGGAGCTTTAGAGCTTTAAGGCATCCTTAATTGAACGAAGAACATTTTGAAATTTCAAAGCAGTAATGACACCAGACAATGAGGGAGCATAAGAAGCTTTAATGTACAAACATACCACTCGTGATAACTACTACTTAGCTAAAATAAAACAATTGTACAGACTTGCAACTCTTGTGGCTGGGTTGTTGACACAAGTTACTAAGTAAAACCATTGTCATTGCTGTCAGAGCCTGGGCCTCTACTGTGAAAAATGACTTACGAAGATTTGGTAGCGTCGTTTCTGTTATACTGCGCAATGACGCTGTCACTTTGCAAGAGCCCACGTCATCGTTCGAGATGACCGCGCAGTGTAACACAAACGACGCTACCGAATCTTCGTAAGTCATTTTTCACAGTAGAGGCCCTGTTTCATGCTATCCGTCAGTTAAAACTATTTCTGACTGAAGTTTTCTCATTGTAGGTAACAAACTGTGTTTAAAAGTGTCTAACCTATTTACGACTGTTAAGTCCATAAGACTAATAAGTTCATTTCAGCATCTCCCTTCTCTTTTGCCTTAGGTAGCAGTAAAACTAATTCTTAAAATAAGACAGTAAAAAACCCAAAGATCACAATTTTACTGGCAATTTTAAAAGAATAGTGATATTTTAATGTTTTTTGTAAACAGTGGACCCAGTGGACATAGACATAGACATAGACATAGACATAGACATAGACATAGACATAGACATAGACATAGACATAGACATAGACATAGACATAGACATAGACATAGACATAGACATAGACATAGACATAGACATAGACAGGCATTTATTTGCTTATAAAGTAACACACAAAATACACCTACAGAACTAAACTAACAACACTACAAAGAAAGAAAAATTACACAGAAAAAAACGAGATGAGTGGATTGAGTATAGGTAGGTAGCTAGGTAAGCTGGCAAGTGCTTGTGTGCTACAGCAGCAAAAGGGTTTCGACTCAGCGTATGCCTCACCACCCAAAGGTAGTTAGGCGCTGTTATTCTGTCGAAACCATCAGCCAATAGACCCTGTGAAAAACCATTGTGTAGTGTTCATGAAGTAATGTGTGTTGAGGTATGAAAAAAGTGACATCAGTTTTAGATAATTCGGAAAACGCCAAAAGACGCCTTTCTTTAATTAATTTGTATAGAAAATCTACATGCCAATTTACAGTTGCCTATCACGCAATTTAAAAGGAAAACAAGTTTTCATAGAGCGAACGAGATAAAAGTAATCAATAACAGTTAACGATAATTAAATTTGTAGAGAGCGTCCATACAAATTGAGTTTCTATTAATCGAATTATCATTGGAATCGAAATAGGTTTGCAATACACGAGAGAATTATGCATCCTTTTGTCGGATTCCTATTTTTGTGTGTCGACTCGAACGAGTAAGTCTTTGTAAAACAATATTTGTATTGATAATGCGAGTTTGTTATATATTCATTAACTTTTTACCTACCGGAATTCCAGACACAATAAAAAATCTATTGTTATCCGACCCGATATCGCGCCGACGGAACGTCAATTTTTGGAATGGAAAGTCTGGAGAATAAATAGACAAAATGAATGTGGTCATTGATATAAATACAAAAAATGTATAGCATTTATGGAATATAGTCTACGGTGTCACTACAAAATATGTAGTATAGAATTCTATTCTTTGTAGAATTAAAAGGAATCGTGATTTTATATGGATAGAAGGTTTTATATGTATGATCACATATGACAACTTCTGCAGAAGCGCACACACTCGTTGGTGTTCTAATGAAGCCGTAACGGAGCGAGGAATGGGAAAACCAACACCGACGCGGCGCAGCTGTTGCTATTGTCGTGATCACTATAAAGAGGACATTTTCAAACATTGCGCTCTTCCTCTGAAAATTACTTTTAATGCTCCGAGCTTTTCATTAGCTGCCGTTTAATGTTTAGCGCTGAAGTTAGATGGCTTCATAAAACTTAATCTTATTCGGTACTAAGGTATCGTCTCCAGAGTTTAAGTGCGAATGAAAACAATAAATAAATAATAGCTCGTATACCGGACAAAAAGCAAATCGTGCAAACATTTAGCCAAATTTATGATAACCATAATCTGTTTATGTCGGTTCAGCAAATTGCATGCACAACCAAATGGGTTGTAAATGTTATAATCAGTCACCGAAACGTATATTTAAAGCGAAGCGGCAGAGGCAGCGTTGGAAGTGTAAACGAGTCCGTTGGGGGTACCCGAAAAGCAGATTCGGATCACGGTACGCTATGTTAAGCAGTGCACGAGTAACACGAGTTCGATATTCCAGTGATGGCACCCGCGCCGCGCCCTGTCGCTGCTCGCCGCACTCCGTACTTATAATCTAATATTCGCAATTTACGAGGATCGCAGAAGGGTCCCACAGGGAGCCATAGCACTGTCATCGCGCGGCCGTACCTGCCGACTGCACTTACCCTACGCTTAACTATACCTTTGTACCTTTTTATCCTATTTATGAAGGCAATTCGGCCTTTCGGAAAATCCTTTGATAAAAGAGGTCATGTTATACGAAATAATACGAATGTGGGTTTTAGAAGCCTTATTCCCTCGTCGCATCATTTATTTAAAAGAACGGAATAGTGGTTTTTAAAACAATTGAAGTATTAGGATCTTTTATGTACTAGGACTTAAGGAGTATGAGTATAACTTATTAATACTCTTTGCTTATTTTTGTTAGTTTGTATGTTCTTGTTCCATTGTACTGTACATATTAAGAATAGGTTTTAAAATACCTTTACAAAATAACATTACCATATTTTAAGCACGCGAGTTCAGGTTAAACAGATACTTCAACAAAATACACGCAGAATTTCCTGGAATATTCTCGTCTTGGCGCTACACAATTAAGTAATATTAAACTCTCTACAAACACGAACCAAATGTGGCTTTATGAACGGAATGTGATACATTAAACAGACCTCACAGTAAATACACAACCTATACTTTAATCTATTAACACTGCTATCGGGTCGGTATCAGCGGTATTGCAATTTGCAATGTTGTATTTCATAACCTAGAAACTATACATAGTCCGTGCACGCTAAGCCTGCAGTGGAATAAACGGGCAACCCTAAAAAAATTCATCAGTGAATTTCGTAGCACATTATAGGATGTCGAATCGTTTTCGCGGTACAGGCGTTGCTTCCAACTAAAGATTTTGAAATTCTGCAATATTGCACTGCAGACTTAGCGTGCTCAGACTGTATATTTGAACAATATTGTTATCTTGTTTGTAGTGACCAATTGGTGACAAAGCATAACGAAGAAATGTTAAAGCTGCCATTCATTTCTCTTCAGGATTTTCGGTAGAGGTCCTTTAAGGATAATTCATAAGATGAATGATACCAAGGAGAGAACTATTACTTAAAGTACCAGCAGCCATTGTACTCGGGGCCCCGCGAGAGCTCCGCCACAAACTCTTTCCCGGATCTCGTCACACTTAGGTAAATCTCCAATATCCGCTACTATCGGATCCATGAAAGCCACATACACACAACACAGCCATGTATTATATAAGAAAAGCGCGAGTAACTTATATGAGAGATAATATATTGTACCCAGGAAACCCGCCAAAATATTGTGCTCTACTATTAAACACAGCTGCTTGTGTGGCTTATAATAATGGTGTCACAATTTGAGAATGTTCTTTTTGAAAGTGATAACGCTACAATATTTTCCTTTCGTATCCAAAATATAATATGCAGTAAACATTCTCATACTACACACGGAGCCGAGGTAATATTTTAGCTCCTTGCGTTTCACGTATAAAAACTTAAAAATTGCAGACCGGAATATGAATACGAAATGAGTATTCAGTGCACACAAACAATCCGAGATAACAAGGGAACATCCACGTCCGAATTCAAAATAACCCAAAGTTAATGTAAACAAGGACGCACAATACAATAGGAGAACGACGGCGACATATTTACTCAAATTTGAATCCGGGACGTGACGAGTCAGTAGTCTATTACGTGACCGTTAATAGCGTTTGAGGGCAGCCTGAGTCAGGGGTGAGGGAGGGGGGGCGCCTTGCAGACTTGCTGTTCGCTGAGCCTCAGCCGAGCCCGAGCCTGAGGCGGAGGCGGAGGAACATCTATAAATTACTAGAACGACAACTCGTTCCGCACCAGATAAAGCCACGCCGCAAAACAATGGTCCGGACGAATGCCTCAGTCGTTACCGAACAGAATCGTACATCTTTATGAACTGTTTACTCGACGTATTCTAAACTGCCGGCTGCGATTGTCTTCACGGCTCTTTTGTCCGCGATTTCATCTGAAGACCCGATGCAGATGCTTCTTCATTACGTACTAATGGCACTCCTTAAACATCTCTCAGCGGAGTATAAATGCTTTTCTGTTACTCTCTTCTATCCCAAATTTGTTTCCAAATTCGTGTTCAAAGGCGAACGTTTCTGAACTTCCAATAATTTAATAAAGAAAGTTT
Source organism: Eulithis testata (assembly GCA_947507515.1). Lineage (NCBI taxonomy): Eukaryota > Metazoa > Arthropoda > Insecta > Lepidoptera > Geometridae > Eulithis > Eulithis testata. Next base: position 8,156,392 of record OX382194.1, read on the forward strand.
GAAACGTGCGTGGCTGGCAGCTCGCCGCAAAAAGCCGAAAGCTTCGATTCAATTAAAACAGAAAGTTGGACGAAGAAGTTACTGTGCGGTCGACAGGGTTTGATGCATGAGGCAAAGCGTACCGAGATCACTACTGCTACACTGGCAAGTGCCAAATGTAGCCCATCAGTTTAGTTCCTACAACTTTTTGTAGGCACTCAATTTCAGAAGAAACTTTCTCTCTTTTAATTTTTCGTTTTTGACAACAATTAAACATCACTCTGGCACATCGAGTTAAAAAGGTGTCGGGTCCGGTGGGACCCAGCCGTCGCCTGCGAAAGTCACTGGTAGGGAATAAGGGGTGACGAGCATTGTTATGCAAATTGAGGTCGTTATTTCGCTACGAGTTAGGAAATCGCACAGATAATCTCCGTTCAGAATACAAACTTTATGCAATCGTACCAACACTACTTATAGGTCTTCTACACCGTAGAGCACCTACGTCGTAGGCTATCTACACTGTAGAACTTACCCGTAGACTCTACGGCGTAGAGGACTTACGCCGTAGGCAGACTATCTACGCCGTAGGCCATCTACGACGTAGACTATAATATGATCGTCGCCTAACGTAAAATAACTGCGCCGTAGGCAGACTATCTACGCCGTAGGCCATCTACGACGTAGACTATATGATCCAGGTCGCCTAACGTAAAATAACTGCGCCGTAAACATACTAGGCTATGACAGTTTGCTGTGGAGCTACACCGTAGATGATCTACATCGTAGACTTATTAGACTATACTACTTTGCCGTACCTACCTACGCCGTAGAAGTCTCACTTAATATTTGCACGGGATATCGTGATATTTTTGAGTTGATCTTAAAACGTATTTATTTTCGTGGCGCAGGAGGAAGTCTCCTTAGTAGTTTTCATAGGTCACTTTAAGACCTTCGTTGTGACTCAAAGCATAACAAGCCCTTCGAAACCCGAAAGCAAAAAGTATAAAGCTTATACTCTGCAAGATAAATACACTGTTATCAAAGAGTACGGCCCACGAGTCGGGCGGGCCGCAACGCGGAAGACGCTTTGCATAATTGGTAATACAAGTAGGTACCCTGGACGGTACCGATGGAACTTGCAGTTACTGATTCAATTTTATCCTTTAGTACGGATACTTTGACCTTTGATCTCGGAATATTCGAGATTTGCACGCTATTTATTATTTTATCTAGGTAAACGCGTATTGCATCCTTGTCTCAGACTCTTTGTTATAAAACGTTTGGCTGAGTTCATTTTTAAAGACCCAAAAAAATGATGTGGCCATGCTTCCCCAGAGATAATGTTAAGCAAACCATCTAGCAAGCATCTCTTGTTCTCACGCAGGCTGCCACGTCAATAAAGTAGTTTTATACGTAAAAGCCTTAAACTGGCTGGAACGCCTTGGGAGATCATTTTTCACGACCTAATCGACGGATTTTTTCTCCGCTGCTCCCTAAAATTACTAAAGTTGTGGCCATCATATCCATATTTTTGGCCGAATTATCCAATATAATAAGTTTTAAAAGAGTAAGACGACTTTTAAAAGGAAAAGTTGTAGAAAAGCACGGAATGGCTCATCCCGCTCACGACTCCTGGAGCCCCAGGCGGAACCAGCGGACCGGCAGCGTCAAATAAGTTTCTAATTGCTTATATTACCAACTTATATTAGCTCTTGGATGTAATTAACTCGGAAAGTTAAATCAAAATCACGTGATCACGTAGAGCAAAGCAAAAATTATCAGAGGAATTAAAACTTTTCCTAGCTATTACCGGTCCGAGACCACTTTGATATAACTCAGGCGCAAAGGTTATGTAGGCACTTCGCAATCCATTCAAGTAAAGCGGTGAAATGCATCCGCGTGGAAAAGTCATGAAAAATGCCCTCTCCTTTTACCGTGTAAGCCTCTCGAAGAGGTGACAAAACGTTTGCCTGTGGGGTTTGGTGGCAGTGCGGCGCGGCACGGTGCAGTGCGGTGCGGTGCGGCGCGGTGCGGTGCGGTGCGGGCGATAAAAATGTCGTACACGTGGTATGCGGAGCCAACCCGTATCTCGCTGCCACTTGCATACTCTACATGACACCACAAATACCAACAGCCGTAAATAAATATTACGGCCCACGTAGTATGATTGCGAAATACCAATTTTATGATCGCAATTTGAGAAGCTTTATTGCTTTTTCATATTCGGAAAAATTGCTCTAATGCTCAATGTTATGACAATAATCTCAATTTTGACAAGGCATTTCCGGCATCATTATCTGTAAATAATTCAAAAACAAATACATATTAAAGTCTCACTTTGTTTACAAACAGCGAAAAACTTTCCTGCGACTTAACTTTTTACTAAGCTTTTTGATATAACTTTAAAAGAAACAAATTAAGTGCGCTATATTTACAAAGCTTTGATTCCGCAGGAAAATGAGATCCCAAACAGTGAAAATATTTGAACAAAACTTTGGAGCGTCTTAGCGAAGTCAATATAAGAACTCCCTGAAATGAGTTGTATAATGTAAAGAGAATAACGTTACGTTGGAGCGGCCAGACGGTAGAACTGGAGATATATGTATTAAAGGTGTATGCCATTCTTGCTTTCAAGTTGGCAATAACGGAATGGTTATGGAGCGTGCTGGTGGCATTACCGCCACACTAAATTAGGTAGCAGAAGGAACGCGAAGTTCACCGGTAGCTATCTTACAGGGGGATCACTGCTAGCCACCGCTGCAACTAACGGCGAAACCTTTTGAGATCGTAAGAGCTTTTATATCACTTCAGTGAACAGTTTAAACACACGCCTGCAACACCTTCGTACTTATGAAACAGACTAGCAATTTGCGCCGCGCCTTTTACTGCAGATGTTCAGTCAGCGCTGTCTGTAGAATATTTAATTATTTTTTCTTCTGCCTAACCCAACAAACCAACGAGATTATATAATTGACGAACAGTTTTGATTTAGTCATTTTTCAGCTACGAATATTCGGACTTCATTTAATTTCCAAGCACTATAGTCGTATCAAAAAAACGAGCGATACGTTATTTATAAGAAAATACTTCAAAATCTTTAGGTTACCTCTAAACGTAGGAAAACAATTTCTGGAAAGAAAATAAAGAAGCCCAACTTAAATTTAGTGTATCGGTCTGTGAGTGTTTACGAGGCGGGCTCGTGAAATAAACAAACCGACAGTAAAGCACAAAGGCCGGGGTTCTCGGAAATGGCTACCCATTCACTATTTCATCACTCCCGACTAGCAAATGAGAAGGTGCAGGCTTAAGACAAACATTTCAACTAAGTAAATAAAAGTTTAAAGTTATCGAACGCTAAAATAGAATCTCTTTAGTACTGGCACGGGTAAGCTTAGCTAAAGTGAAACAAATTGAGGACAACGTGTTTCACGCTGTAGCTATATTCAGCTCTACTGAGGTAGGTAAAAACTAGTTGTAAAGGGTAGTAATGGACACAATAGGGTGTGAGCTTGCGGCGAGGGGGCTGCGGTGGCGGCCGGTGCCGGCTTTCACCGGGAATTGCTGCGAAAAGACAAAGTTACGTGCGCCCGAAACTACTTTCACCCAACGCATTTATGTACAAACGAGGTTACACTGTCAATAACACTGAACAAATGAATATACGATGTCCATTCAATTACTAGTTATCACACACGGCTCCCGATTTCACGCACGGTGCGCCAATCACGGACAGTGTCGATCGATGTCAAATTGGGTGCACGTAAAAGACTATTTCCACTACGTAAATACACAAAATAATACGTAAATGATTATGTAGATTACATATGTTCAAAGGTTACCCACTACTGTGATGAAGTACAAAAAAAATATACTTGGTAAATTTTTATAACCTTAAAGAGGGCTTTTAACGTTAAGGCGAAGGGTAAAGCTAGACAACCTTCTCGCTCGCACATTTCAACATTTTTGAAGATATATAATATAACTAAATGTAATTATGTGAAATTGCAGAGCTTCAGGGTCAAGAGAATAACAATGCAGAGGTACAGTAAAAATATCACATTGATCCAAACAATTTTCTAACCAAAAAATGTGCAAATGTGCGACGGAGAAGGTTGTCTGGCTTTACCCTTCGCCTTAAGCCGTTTTAGTTCGAAACATATTAGAACATTAATTAAAAGGGGTTCTCGCAAATGAGTCGCTTACGTGTCAATAAGAGACCAGGTAGAAAGTAATGAAAAGATATTTTGTTTGTCGTTAGGCAGTAACCGTGTGTGCCGAGTAGATGTGCGTGCGCGAATAAAGAGAGAGTGACGAGCCGGCGCAGCAGCGGCGGCCGGAGCTCGGGGCCGAAGCGAGGGCGGAGTACAAATTAAAACATTCACAATAGGTAATCCTCACGTGGCTAACGAGCCGCCCGCGCCATTAACACCCGCCTATGAAACTGAATTATTTTATTGTTATAGTGCGTCCGCTTCCACCCCCCACTTACATAATTATCGGAAATATAATTTGAAATACGGCTCGTTCGCTGCAATTGTGCGGTAACATAACGAACTATGTTAACCTACGCCGTTGTTCGATGTTTAATTTAACGAATTAACTTTGGCACGACCACAATAAACGGAGGCTTATAACTTCACAGGCAAACTTTCTGTAACATAGCCTATATTTTGCTTTTATCGACAGTTTTACATTAAAAGTGTCATAAAAGTTTTGTCTCTTCGAGCTATAGAGCTAGTCAAACAAAAAAAGGGAAAATAGAAGATGAAGGAAAATGTGTATCCATAAAAACGAAGTGAGTTAGGAGACGGCGCTAATGAGAGAGCATAAAGCGTGACGTCGTAAAGCCAGCGCATTAAGCGCCGCTGCCAGAAGCTGCCCGTAATCTATTCGAAGCTATTTTAATTAGCATCGTAGTAATAATAAAGCGGGGGCGAAGTTTTTGTGGCATCGTGGGCATGCTTCCGAGAGAAGCCGCCAGCCCGCCGCCGCCGCCGGCCGGCAGACTCCTCGTCAATAGGGGAATACTTAAACCAACTCAACACTAACTAAACTTAGACTTGCTACTCGCTGAAGCACTCATGCAAATTATACCACTGTCAACGTCTAACACGATGCTAGATAGCACCTCATTTACATAAAATCTGTACTTGTTCGCAAAGCATAACACTTTGTTTTCCGGAACGCTAATGTTTATGTATGTGTAAACAGAAATAAACGTTCGAGCCTTATCTCATTTTCTATATTTACTCGAGTTTTAAATCTAACGTAATAAAGTAGGATTTTTTTATGTAAGCTTACCTACCGAAACAAATTAGATAAACAAAGGGTAGCTAAATACATAAGTTGGAAGCTAATAAATAAATTCCTCAAGAAGCATGGGCGCAATTAAAGCTACATGGTGGAGAGGTACAGACAACAAAACATTGTCTGCTAAATGCTAGGTGGGTTGCTACATAAAACGTTATCGTAGTTACATAGCGAGGCCAACGTGCCGTACCAAGAGGTTGGACATTAAAGTGGAGCGTATCTCCGTAAAGTAAATCTGGCCGGGCACGAGGCACGATAGCTCTACAATCGTTTTTGTACCACCTCTTGTTTCACGCACCGCCTGTGTTTGTAAAGCTAGAATACTGCAAGAATAATACTCCACCGCTCTTAAAATAATTCTCTACATCCGAGTTCAGAACTGTGTACTCGCGTTTGTAAACATTTTAAGTTGCATTTCTAGGAAGAATAATACTGTATTCTCGTTTTAGTTCTTTTACCGTAGCGAATGTTACTAGTTACTTCCGGTGCGATTATCAAGCTTAGTGTGGGTAGAGATTAATTAAAAGAAAAGTTGCTCGGCTGGTTTCAACGTTAATTTATTTAATAGAATAGCACAGTACGTATACTATTAGACAGTGCCGTGGGAATAGAAGGGGCCGTGGGACAACATAACATTTCATCCACAGCCAGCCGGCCTGGAACGCATTTTATTTTAGATTATTTTATATAAAATGTTATTGTTTTCAATGTTTTGAATAGATGCTCTGACCGAAAGGATATCCCACAAATCTCTTAGTCTGTTTTATAGTTCTTTCGCAGTTCGAGTAGCTATATAAAACCACTCCTTTCCCAAATAATTATTACGAAGCATCCTGGACAATGGTCACCTAAATACACATAAACCTATTTAGGCAAAGCAAACAACAACTATAAAGCTTTCAAATACCCCCCATATAAAAGCAGACATGGCACATTTGTACGGCATAATGTCGTTTGGCAGGTCAGGTGGCAAACGTTGAAAGCGCTGAAAGCGTTCATAAATTCACTGGAGACGAAACAGTGCAGGACGCAGCTGGCAACGCTAGCCAGCCTCCTTTCTATAGGTACGAGTACATCTGTGATACATCTGTGATATACAGGGATCACGCATTTTCTCCACAACACTATAATAACGACTTTGAACGAAGCAAGCAAAGTACAGTTTTACCTTTGTAAAATTATGGACAAAAACTCGTCTTGCGTTTTAACTTTCACTAAAGTATCTAGAGATAGTTGTATTTGTTTTTGTCCGTTTCCGAGTATAATACAATAGATTCCTTAGTTACTCTTTAGTATCGAATAACAGCATAGTATTTTGTTACGTTTGATTCTAAGGAAAACCTGGTGGACACTGTTTATGAAAAAGAAACAGTTAAGGTCCAACTAGTCGCCCACCTTTCCATACAAACGTGGAAGGGTAACTACTCCACTGTTTGTATTTAAAAAATACAAGCTTCTAAACTTTCAATACGAAAGTTTAGAAGCTTGTATTTTTTAAATGAATACTTTTTTACGATTTGGGGTGTATACAGACATAGATTATGACGAGATAAATTGATAATAATCCTTAGTTTTGGTTGGTCAACGTCAAACAGTGGAGTAGTTACCTGTTGGATCTTAAGCAGTAAATAGCTTTACAGAAAATATGCATCATACCGTATACGTTATACGTTTTACAAAAAATATATATGTTTCGCTAAGATCAGGACTAAGGAAGCTCAGTGTTAAATTTCCACCAATATTTATGTTTATTAAAAGGTATATACATTTATTTTTAATCATAGATACTTATATTATATTATGATATTTATTTAGATTCACTACAAGCACAAAAGCATACGTTACGCGCCAGATTCGCGAAGCACGATCAAAGTTCGTCGAGACAGCGTATGTGCGGGTTTAGATACAACTCGGCTAACGAAGTAAACAATCGACACAGAGAATTCACGTCCGACTAACGGGCTAACAGAACCGACTCAAAGACAAAGGGCTGGAGAATCTGATTATTTTGTATTACTGTCATTGAATCTGAGCGAACACCGTCATACAATATGTAGGTACGTTTAGTTTTGTTAAGATTTATGGATGATCAGATAAATCCGATAAAAGGTGGACAGTCTAGCACTTTATCTGGGTACAATAAAGGTGTAGAAATTGGTTTGAAGTACTATTGAAACGCTCGCAATTTTGTACCTGTGCATTCAACAAATACATAATCCAATTTAATTTCTATCAGGCGTTATTTTGTAGAAAGTAACAGTTTTATATTTACTAAATGTACTCGTACATGCACTCAGTTATTTGATACGTTTGCTCAACGCTATTGCACCATCTATTGCCCTGTCCGTAGCAATACCTGTAGCAATTCCCTATAGACCTCCAAGAGTCGTTCACGGCTTTTGAATGACATGTTCAATTTTCAGATGAAAGAGCGATTCCGTCGTGTGCTTCGTTTGCAGAACTTCTATCAATATGAGTATCTTTTCCAAAATGAAGCTTTATCGTAGCAATCGAATAAATGATAATATTTTTCCAACTTGTCGTAATGAAATATTGATTTGAAAGGTTGATTAATATTGAACCAATGAATTGGAAAATGCGTTGCAATGCTACTTGGATACCGAATAGGTAATAAGTACGAATAGAGAGCAATTCGAGGTGTACCGTACATCTATTCGTGCATTCCGAGCATACGGTTGCAGCTGCCAGCACGGTTTGCCGCTTTCGAGCCCGAAGCCGACGTCGCCGACACAAACACGGCGCGCCGACTGCATTCCACTCCAATACACCCCAACAAAACATATCCTGACAAAATTCGTGCGGATACGTTACATTTTATTGCCAACCGACGCGAACGGAAAACAAAAATTGTCACGTAGCGTCGCATCGATTATATAACAGTCGAAAAACAAGAATTGTAGCGGAAAACAATAAGCATCATGACTCTCGAAAACGACGACTAAAGAAAAGCAATGACAATACCGACACTCACAGCAGACGGAGAGTCTGATGATATATTAACGTGAGCTACAATTCGAAGGTTCTAGTAGAAGAAGGGAAGCAGCAGTGTGACGCGTTATTTACGACCAGTGAATCCGGTTCAACTGGAATAGTACAGGAAATCTACCTGCAGCTTTCCGTAGCTGCTATGAATTTTCACGAGCAAAATAAGCACGCTATCGTTTTACAAATAAAGTGCTTTTTGTGTTTCATTTTTGTCATACAAAGGTAGTCAGTTATATTATATCACAATTATATCGTAAATTGGTACGATTTTTCAAAGACCAGAACATTGTTTATAAAGAACATTCAGATAGAGGGGATGGGATGTGGTTTAAGTTTTCAGGAACCGTATTTTACACTCTGTATAATTTATATGGAAAATGTTGCAAAAACGTAAACATTCAAATTAAACGTACTTTACCCTGAAACTAGACACAAATTGCTTTATACGGCGTTGAAGATAGATTTTTATCAGAACCTGCAGCCGTTCCAGGGACATAAAACCTTACTTAGCAAGCCACAAATCCTCGTAACGCTAAGCCGAGATAAAACACTAAGCTCGCGGTACAACGAGAGGCCATGCTCAAATTTTTCACCTGGGGGCCGCGCTGCCGCCGCGCCGCCGCCGCCGCAGCTCTCGGTATGTGTGCCGCGCGAGTATTACTCACACATGAATTATGACGTTTTATAATGAAACCCGGGCTAACTTACATCTCTACTACTTTCTCACGTTACGTAACAGCTGGTTCATGGTCTCTGGATAAAGGACAGAGATTAAACTGCAAAATGTTCGCCAAGTAGGTACAGTTCAGAAGAAAGCTTGTAAAACTGTCTACTTGTGTAAACCTCAGTCGCAACATCAAGCGTTCATACGTTTCGAGGAAGGAAGCCATTACGTATTTGCCGAACCGCTCATTCGAAAGCGCTTATCGTTGTTCAAACGGAGTTGTGGATGCGGACGGAGCTCGGCATCCGAGATCAGCAAACAGCGAAGAGTAATAAAGCCATTAATTCCGCTTTACGTGCAAATAACATAAATTAGACTGTAGCTCCTCGCGCCCGCCGCAAGACCGCTCCGAGCGCACGCAGCCAAGCCGTGGCTAAATTAAGCGCCTGTCATACGTCCTGGCGTACACGTAATCGTACACCAACAATCCAACATTGCAGATTAACCAGAGAGCACGTCGTGTTTCAACTTTTTACCAAACAATAAAATATGTAGGTAAGTTGGTACATAGGTATTTAATTAAATTAAATCAATAACGGTATTATTGCGCAGTCTCAGAAATACAGAACCACTGAACATAGCTCTTGTATAACACGATGTTTCTCAAACCAAAATCTTTATTTAACAGTTTACTGGAAGAAATACTAGTATTTGCGCGAAATTGCTTTCTCACAAAGAACCAAACCTATAAGTGAACGAAAGGTTCGAAGGGTAATTCGATCTGATAAAGAAATACCTAGAACTCGTATCTGCATAGCCAATTTGCGTTATATTGTCGCTCAGGCAAAATTACCTAACTCGTAATCATAGGCTTACATCTCGATTAGTGTAATAACGCTATTTCTCTGTACGAGAAGAGAACACACAACAAGCGTTAATGCTGAATCTGTAGTACCCACCCATGGTGTAACAGCAGTTATAATTAAATTTGGCCTCGTTTGTAACATTTATTAGGTACTTTTGCTAAAGGTATACAACGTCAACAATAAAAGTAATCAAGTTCTATTTTTGCATCGACCTTTGTTATCAAAGAAAAACATAGCGAGTTAGTTGAGCGCGTTCCCGCTGCGGGTGGAAAAGGGGTCGGATTTTGTAAAAAAGCTCCGAAAGTGATTCCCCTTTAAAGTTTATGTCTCTGCCCAGCGAGTTCCCTACTGAATAAAAAACTTTTTATCCTTTTATTTTCATCCTATCTTTAAATGTTCGCACAGATTAAAATAGTCGTTAAAAGAACCTCCAGTGGAAGAAGTTCTGGAGTCAGTAGTATCATTATATTCTTAATAGTAACGATAAAATACCCAATCTATTTCGAAACATTAACATGGACTTTCAGTGTGCATTAACGGGAACGAACTGCATTCCCTGGAGCAATAATAGAGCGATGAGCGGAAAATACTAGTGGCCGTCTGGACTCGCCGGTCTCGTTTCGAGGATTAACGAAAATTAGATTTCAATAAGACGCTTGAGTCGAGGTTAGGAACAAACCTAAGTCGGAGCCGGGAAACTTGGAGACGGTCACGCTCCACCTTTTAATGCAATGTCATCAAGTTCGACGGGCCCTGGCTCGCTCCCTACAGCGCGCACTCGCCGACTATGCACGATGCTTTGTGTTTATACAATTTTATTTTATTTTTTACCATTTTCAGCTTTGATTCTGAGAGCAATTGAATTATAATTCTGTTACGAACATTTCACAAAACGCGGGTTTTACCTAATTTGATTTTTAAATGATTCATAAGGTATGCCACTGTGCAATTTAAACAGTTTTTAGTGGAAACAGGAACATAATCATAACATTACATTTCATAAACAACATTACTATGAACAAGATTTAAAGTGAACTTTATCGTCTCAGAGAAAATGAAAATGAACTCTCCATTTGGGAGCTGCATGCATCACGACTTGCGAAAAACATCTGCAACGGGCACTGCATTGCGTTACTCACTCGGAAGACAAGTCTCATAAAACTGAAAGTTCAGACAGTGAAACTTATAACAATAGAACATTATTTTGTAGAAAATAACGACACAACTACCAACAAACCAGGAAAACACTGCGAACTTTAGGCATAGAGGGATGTGCCGAATAAAAAAGTCTCTTTCCAAATAAATTATTCCCCCGATTCGGCCGTTTCGATTCAAATTGAAAGAGCATCTCTGTATAGAGATTTCTCTAACCGCGAAGGAAGAAAGAATACAAATAGGCATATAAACGGAAATGAAATGGCTTCATGACTCGTATGGACGAGTCGCATGGCTAGGCAATTTATCAAGGACAAAGTTAACAAACAAAATATAACCAGCACGAGGGTGCGTAGTAGATATAAACAAACGTAAGGTGCATCACTGTGAAGAGTTTAATTTTGAGAGGCATTATTCGTGTATCGAGTTAACATTACATATTCATTACATATTCGCACGCTGTTCACGTTCTGTATAGATAGCTCGCATAACTCTCACAGGGATGCCGCGTAGCCCAACGAAACAATAGCAGATTATCAAACAAAACGACCTAAATAGTCCTTGGAATGGGAGAAACAGGGCTCGGGTTAAGGGTCCGTAGGATATCTGCGTCGCGACTCGAATTCTAGATGAGGCAACGATCAAACTACGTTTTAGTTACGCTTACGAGTTTTTATTTATGCTAAATTATATTATGTCAAGCTAAAACTCGCCCACTCAATTTATATAATTATGTGTAAACCTTAGCATATACGGTAAAGACTTTACCAATGAATAAATTCAATAGCATACAGAAAATGTAGCTTTCTGAGGTAGACATAATTTATAAGTTTAAAAAACTGGAATAACCGACTTCAATTTGATACGCCTTCATCATCAAATGATGATGATGATGATGGCAGTTCATTGAGACTGTTCTATTGATCGTAAACACCACAGAAAAGCAAAATACGCAATGTATCCGAGATACACTGCGCGGTGACACTACAACGGTTGGCAGACGAGCAGGCAGTGACGCGCAATGTAACTCGATACGCTAACGCGGCGACTGTCAGATTTGTTCGTGGGTACTTACTGTTCTATTGCTCGTAAACGTCACAGAAAAGTCACAGAAAAGCAAAATATGCAATATCGTGTACACGTATGACGTGTTTTTTCCAGTTATTCTTATTTAACTGCCTAATTACTAAACTGATTTTGATAAACATTTTATGGGACCAATCTGGAAGAATACCCTTTCAGATAAAAAAAGAATTTTTCAAATCGGTTTTTAAATGACGGAGTTCTGAGATAACAAACATAAAAAAAAATACAACCGAATTGAGAACCTCCTCCTTTTTTGAAGTCGGTTAAAAAAACCACGGTTTTTCACTCTCTACAATTCTGACATATTTGGTATGTTTACGAGTACCTACTATAATACCAATATTTGTTATGGTTACGCTAGAGTATTTTTACGCTTGTCTCGGAAAGTTTCCCATCTGATCACGATACGTCGAAGAGACTTTCTCTTCCAACAACAAATACTTATATCCCAGTTTGGCTTAAACAGTACATCAAAGTTTGCTTCACCCCATCCACTGTTTCATTATAAGAGCGCGGACAGTGTGTTCAAATACACATTATATAAATTAAGTTAACTATAAAACACGAACAGGAAATACTACGGCAATTGTATGTCTATGGTTGCATACTTCGTTGAATAGTTCGATAAAGGCGGCTAGCCGGCAACGTAGTTCTTTGCGGTTAGGTCGCTCAAGGAAACTTGAATCTCGAGGCGCTTTGTAAATGTCGACTATTGTATAGTGGCTTTTTCCCTGTATTCAAAGACAAGAAAGCTATCCACAAAGAGTACTTTCGAAACCCACTTATATCCCCGAGTTTTCAACGTGCAAGTTTTGGCATGTATTTGTTGCAAATACGTATTTTCTTTTATTTTGTGAGCATTTTGCATACAAATAGGTATTTGCAGACATAAAAGCAAGTCCATGTAAGTAAACAGGCGACAGTCGAGCTAAATATGAGCTATATTGATCGGACATCCGGGAGATTCTTATCAAACTATGTATACTACAATATTAGCTCTTCCGAGAAACAAGGGCCAAAACAAACTTAACAATAAAAACACAACCAGTTTTGGGGGGCCAATTGTAGTAGTGTGACAATTCAATTATCCTTTAGTCAGAGCGACGCAATCTGGCTGCCTTTCAAAACAAAGACCCGGCTAATAGTATCTCGCGACGGATAAACAGCGCGACACCGAGTTTGTGTTGAAAAAATAAAGGCGCGACGACGCCCGAATAAATGAGAGCGGCGATAAACAGGAGGATCCGTTCCGAGGCGGAGGGTCGATACCGAAATACATTATTCCCCGATCCGCGTGTTCCGATTCAAATTGAAAGAGCAGCTCCAACATGAGATTTCTCAGGCGGCGAGTGGGCGCAGAATATAAATCGACGTATAACCAGAAATGGAAGGGCTGTGAATTTCCGTTTCGTGGTGAACGGTCGCGTTCAACTGCTACCCTTAAGAGATATTAAACGAATATTGCAACTGCTATAAAATATTTTACACACGAATAATACCGCTGCCACTATTTCTCAAGCTGCATTAAACTGTTGCAATTATTGGTTTACTACGGACTGACTATTATCAGAACAAAAAAGAAAAAGTTTCTCTCTCGAAGCTGTAGCAGTGAAAAAGAAAAGCTTTAATAGGAGTCTCGCTTTTAAGTTACGCAAATTAGATTTTAATGAGGACTTCAGTAATATTGACCGTTCAGTCGCGTCGGTAGCGTCTCGTTGTGAAGGGAAAATGAACACCAAGTTTTATAATGAGTATCGGTTTTTTATCATTCGCTCATTAACTATTACGCCAGAACATGAAAGTCCTTCAGAAAGGGTCTATTACTTCAGTTGAGTTTCATCAAGTTCAGCGTCACGTTTTTGTTAGGAGTGAACATAAACTTATTTTAAGTCGCTGCTGAATACATCTAGTTAGGTATACGGTATAAACGGGACATAGCCACCACCTCCCCTCATCGTGTATTCCGTCCTATTCGCAACACGCCCAGCCGATATTTACGTAACAGACGCCTCTGCTGACTTCTGACACCGTCTTAGCTACGCCGTAACAAAGCGATCTTATTGAGTACATACACATAACAAATCTGCAACGTACGCAATTCTGAAGGCGGGGAGAAACCCAATTACATATTATTCTTTGTTGATTCTTATGGATATTTTTCTTGCACGCGTGTTCGTTACAAATACAAGAGATTTATCTGTTTTATTTAACCAATGAGTGGTATGCAAATACTGAATACAAAAACAACACGCTGCAAACTAAGGAAACCAAACCCATTAAATAAACGTTGTAAAAATGAACATTCAGAATACTATTTTTATTGTGTTTACGCGGAAGTTGAATCGAGTTGCAAAATTTTACAAAAGTGTGGTAGAGGAATGATAATAATGTTGTCTTTATGGCTCTACTTCGTTGCACACAAAACAGTAAATGAGGTATAACGAGGTAGGAGCAAAGGGCGGTAGTTAGCTCGTACAAGATGATTTTGAGACGCGCCCAAGGCGACGGCGACGGCAGGCGGGCAGGGTGGGTGTCCACGGCACTCTAACTTTATTAAGGACGACGCTCCGTCGCTGAATCAAGCTTGGCCTGTATCACTCTTAAACCGCCAGCGATTTTAGATGAGTTTTGTACGTTTCGGGGTCCATCGCTTTATGTTGGGTGAGAAATCTCTAACCATTTATACAAAACATCACTTGCTTGTATATATTTTTTATACAATTTATTCTTATTTCAGATTTATTGTAGTCTGAGTGAAACTTCTGCAAGTTAGGGCTATTATTTCTTCTGTGTCTGAATCAAGGTGACGCGCTTCACAATGCCCTATTCAGATTTAAATAGCTTTACGCCCAATTGCGCCTCAATATGGCGTCAGCTATCTCGGATAGTTGGTGAAGACATAATTAAACAGATAAGAGAGGTAAGTTAGCGTCAACTTGAATAGAGTATTGTGCGGATTAATTTTGCTTTATTGTGATAAACCATTTGTTTTATACCTAAGGAGCAGTTATAGTATTCTACTTATATATTTTACGCAGAATAAAAGTAAAATTGGTTTTAGAATGTCTAAACAAAACCCTATCAATCTATTTACTTCATTTTTTGTACGACTTTTACTTTTTTTGTTCCCTATTATAACTTTACAACTCCTTGGCCGATTTAGCCGATAACCCTACGTTTTATGCAGATCGGGTACGCGGTTCGAAAGTTATGCTCTAACAAAAATACAATGCCGATTCGGCCAAGAATTGGACATAGGCATGTATTTATTTACTAAATAGCACACACGCCATGTCACATTTATGTAAATTATGTGCCTAATAATGCCTAGCTAGCTGTTGTAAACAAAGGTCACCCTCTCCAGTCGTTGTGGAAAGTTTCAGGACTAAATACACCTAATTTTGAAAGGTTTCACATTAACCAGACAATAATAATCGTTCAAGTTTCAAGTAGATTCGGTAAAGGCATCTAACACACGCGTTACCATGCGAACAATGGCGCGCGACAAGTGGAGGGGTGCGCCGGCTTCGGCCCGAACAAAGTTTGGCAATTATGGCGACCGCATGTCTGAGCGACGCTACACTCATTAACGACTGAAACTCGACTCGTCTAGATTAAAAGTCCACGAAAGCCGCGATCCGGGAATGCCACCACCAGCTGGATAAGATACGGATTAATGCGAGATCAACGTCTAAACAAATAGCGCTGTTAAGACTTCTCCAATAGTTCGCGAGCTTCCTTTCGAGAGCTCCCTTTCAAACTAATTAATGCTCTCCCAATTACACAACTAACTGCTAATAAACCTTGGATATTCCAGACTTCAAGGAATCCTTGAAGCTGCTTTGTACGAATCAATTCGCAATCACAATTCTTGCAAGGCTAGTTTTCAAAAGTACCTTTGATGTATTAGCGACTCGTGAAAACAATGTCTGAAGTTCTGTAACTACACGCGAGGGCAATGATTCCGGGTCACTTAAAGAATGTTAAAAATCTCGGAAACTAAAAATGATAGGTTAATGCAATAAATTGTATTTAATAGACAATGTAATACTCCTTAAATGAAGGTATTAAAACTTCTTAGTTATTGTAAAGTTATATCTTAAAAAAATCAAATTTGAAAAAGGGCCACTTTCGAAGATGGAACTACGAAATTACAGCATTTGGTTTTGCTTTTGTTTGTAATCTGTCATTTATGTGGGTATATAAACCATGTTGATAGTGCTCTATATTCATTATTCAAGCTGAAATTATGTCGCTTACGCCTGAAGAATGCACCAGAATACTTACAATGCTGGAAACCGGCCGGAGTCAGCGCGATACAGCCAGGACTGTCGGTGTGTCGCTGTCAACAGTACAAAGAGTTCTCCGACGTTACGAAGAAACTGGTTCTAACCTACGCAGACCAGGAACGGGCAGAACCAGGTGTACCACAGCACGAGAAGACCGATACTTGGTGAACACCATGCTTCGAAATCGCTTTCTCACAGGAACTGAACTCACAAATCAGTTTCGACGCCTCGGAGGAAGTAACCCAAGTGCATGGACAGTAAGACGTCGGCTTGCTGAATCTAACTTAAAACCCCTTAGACCTGCAAACGGCCCTAAACTGGAGCGTGGGCATCGTATTTCAAGACTAAGATATGCCCAGAGCCACGTAAATTGGAGTATTGAAGATTGGTCAAAAGTTATGTTCTCCGACGAATCAAAATTTATGCTCTACAAGCACGATGGAAGACACAGAGTGTATCGAAGACCAGGGGAAAGATTCAAGCAAGCATGCAGCGAAGAAAAAGTAGCCTACGGTGGTGGGTCTGTACTTGTGTGGGCCGGAATTTCTTCTGAAAGTCGCACAGAGCTGGTGATCATAGAAAACGGCTCTTTAACTAGCGTAAGATATGTGGAAGAAATCCTCAATGATCATGTTGGTCCATTTATGGTCAATTTAGGTGAGGATGCTATATTTATGCATGACAATGCCCGACCTCATACAGGTAGGATTGTGAATGACTACCTTCGAGAGATGAACATTACTCGTATGGAGTGGCCAGCGCGCAGCCCGGATATCAACCCGATCGAGCATGCTTGGGACGAGCTAGGCAGATGCGTAAAACAACGAAACCCTCCCCCAATCACGCTTCGTGAGCTCAAAATTGCTCTCACAGAGGAATGGGAGAATATTCCCCAAAATCGTATAAGGAACTTGGTGTACAGCATGCCAAACCGCGTAAACGCAGTAATGGAAGCACGAGGAGGCAATACGAAGTATTAAAATTCAAGTCAAATCGTAATAAAGTTCAAAAATTTCATGTTTCCTATTTTTGTTTTAAGGAGAGATCAGCAGTTTTTTTCTTTATGTAATTTTGTGTTAATAAAATGTATGGTGACTCATATTTTTTTACTTTCATTTAAGGAGTATTACATTGTCTATTAAATACAATTTATTGCATTAACCTATCATTTTTAGTTTCCGAGATTTTTAACATTCTTTAAGTGACCCGGAATCATTGCTCTCGAGTGTAGTTAACGGGAGCCACCGACTGCGAGTTTGAGAACATCTGAACAAATATTAAAGGTACTTATGATTGCTTCAATAGTTCGAGCATTCTTCATTGAGTGGTGCTACGATGTTTCTACGGTTTGGAAAAATATTTGCGGGGATCGGTTCGATTCACACCCCGATCGTTAAATTAATTCAATCCCAGTTAACGACTTTGCAGCCAAATACAAATTATGGTGGAACAGATCGTAAACAGCTAATGTATATTTGTAGCGGCATCCTGGATCCCGTTCCCTTTACGCTAATAACCTTATTTATCCCATTTAAAGGCGGTAATTATCATTGGTCACTTAAGCCAATCTGTTCCGGCCCTTCGACACTTACAAGTTATGTGTTACGCCTTTATTGAGTTACTTATCGGGGCTCTACGAGCGCTACGACGCTACGAGAAAATATGAAGCATCATTTTTTTAAATCCAACTAGGTAATTTATCTGAATTATATACTGGTAAGTCCTAGTTAGCCGTTGCCAATACCTATATGAAGTTTTAAAGTAAAATAATAGTACATAAAATATGATTTCGTACACCTTCGTACTTTTAATTTTGGTTACAGTAACCCGGTCACGTGAGTCGATCGTAGCAAGTAGAGATTAGAGCGTGACGTGAACATTGGATAAACTTTTGTGATTATCTCAAGGAATTTTCTGAGTAGCTAGCGCTTGGCTGGTACGTTAAACTAGTAAGTACCTAAGCAGGCTCAGTAGATGTAATAATGTACCTCTACAAGTTAATATTACAAAAAATCTGGTCATCATCAGATCTTGACGACCTGGAGTTCACTTCAGGTCATCAAATCAAGATGAACTAAATGTTTAAAACTGAAGGCAAAACTTGTGTTAAATATCCTCATAACTTGAAAACGGCTCCGCCAATACTTACTAAACATGTCTAAGAACCATCCCAGATAAATCACATTCCTTACAAAAAATACCGCATTCAAATCGGAGCCTTACTCTCAGAGCTACGAAGGCACAGTAATACAAATGGCTTATTCCCATCGAGCCCACCGGCAGGCCCACTGGTGGGCCGGATGGGAAAAAAATCCCATCGAGCCCACTATGCAAATGAGTGGGCTCGATAAATAGACAAACACATAACGCCGTCAATCTTATAACAAGAATGTACTACACCTCAGCTTTTTAAATATCCAAAGGTAAATGAGCCTTTTCTTATGAAGTGCTAAACTGGATTTTCGTAATGAGAATCGTTTATTTAGTAGATCTGAATATTTAACTTATCCATAACTTTAATTTTAGTTTTTGGCTTTTTACAGTTTTATAATAGTTTAGATTACATTTGATTTGCGTACTTCCGGTACTTAGGTGGATAGAGTGTTCCACAAAAAGCTCTTACAACTAAAACTTTACTTATTCCGTGGCTATTTGGAGCTCAGTCATCGGTATAATTAAATCCCGGGTCCGCTCCCAGCGAGAAGTACAAGACAATGAGATACCGAGCGACTATCGCTTGCATCGGGAGCTTTAATTAATAAATCTAAACTTGTGCATACGATGTAGCAAGCCATTTCAAGATTTGTCAGATCGTTTTCAATTAAACTTCTAATTTACTGACCTTCTCTGTTTGTTATCTATGTATTATGGACATTTTAGTGAGTTTAGTATATATATCTAATATCTATTACCTCTAGACGAGCAATTCTTGTATATTTATTTATCTCTGAATCTCGGAAACGGCTCCAACGATTTTCATGAAATTTAGTATACAGGGGATTTCGAGGACTCATTTTCAGAAAACGTCGTTTTATTCGTGTTTTCAAGTAAACACTTAAACAGAGAAATGGGACTCTTCCCGACATCTATTGGCGAATAATAATACTATTTTTTGATGTTATACTTCTAATCGTTAATAGATGGCAGTGTTGAGCATAGAACCTTTTCTAACTGAATAAGTAATGCATATTGGTTATGTACATAAAAAATAATACTAAAAAAATACCGAGCAAAGCTCGGTCAATCAGCTGGTTTTATTTACTCAACGTTACTCAAATACACGTGACGTCATTAGCCCTATGCTTCTTACAATGCTGCACCTCGGAATCATGTGGGGTCAACCAAACAAGTAATAAAAATAATTGTCAACTAGGATGTACGTACACGTACGTACAGCTAGTTACAAAAGCGATTGTACAACGCCCAGATGTCCGTTATTCACGCGATATGTAAAGGTGTTTACAGCTTCCTGTTTCTTGCGTTTAGAAAAGCGGCTAAGGCGCATAAAGCCGCGTAGTAATCCACTCAAGCATAGTATATTTCACAGAACGGCATGTTGGAATACTACAACACAAACTAATAAGCTTATGCACCCATACCGTAGGCACCATGGCTTGCCTACGCGTCCATGCTTTAGTTTAGCGATTACCAAATCTTGGTGCAGCTAACAACTCGGGTATAAAAAACAATTGAAATCATCAAGCGACATATAGTTTTTTATACCATCCCCCTTTAAAAAGGTAACTTTATTCACTGAATACAGTGAATAGAAAGCACTTTTACTCACTGTTTTGGTGTTTGAATTTAGAACACACTAATATATTTGACCTCCATCTAATTATTGTTTTTGCGCAAGGAGGTTGTATAGCATTGGCTATACAACCTCCAATCTTTCTCTTTCTCGTAGTCATGGTATAAAGTATAGTATGCAACTGTTGAATAAAACGGATTTATACCGAGGGCCATGAACGATTCTAACACTTGAATAACTCGCTACGTTCGTGATTCAATAATCATGAATCATGATTCAGTCGTTAGAATCCTTCACTTGCTCGTGATATATTTATGGCCCTCGCTTTAAATCCGTTTTTTATTCACTAGTTGCATAATATACTAATATCGCTTGATGATTTCAATTGTTTTTTATACCCGAGATGTGGAGTTCCACATACCTGCAAACTGGGATGTACAGCCAGTTGCAAAAGCGTTCGTACAACGCCTAAGTGTCCTTTATTGACAGCGATGTGTAAAGGGGTCTGTCTCCTTCGGTTTCTTGCGTTTAGATCAGCGGCGGCGGCTGCTAAGGCGCGTAGTGCCGCTGGTTCGTCGCCGAAGGCAGCGTGGTGCGCCGCGCGGTCGCCGTCGCGATCCTCCGCGTCCGCCTCGGCGCCTGCTTCTACTAGTGTACGGATCACTTCGACGTGACCGTTTTGGGCTGCTGCCTGGAGGTTAAAAGAAACTGCTAGAAATTGTTGATCAACTAAAATTTTATTTTAGTAACAGAACAAGCGGACGGCTGGTTACACTACATTCATCATCACACTACGTTCACTGTGGATATAAATCAATATAAAATATAAATAAATAAATATAAATATTCACGGACATTTAACACAACGCCTTCTAGTCCCAAACTAAGCAAAGTTTGTACTATGGGATTTAGATGGCTGATAGAATACATATATACATTTTTTTTGTAAATACATACTTTTAATACATAGTAACACCAAGGCATAAAACAAGCATCTATGTTTTGTCACACACAAATGTTTGTTCTCGGTGGGAATCGAACCCCCGACCCACAGCACGGAAGGCAGAGCTACTACCGACTGAGCCATGACGCCTGTCTTAATATGCATTAAGACTGAGTCCATAAGAAATCCATTCTTATATTTTGTAGTTCTCCTGCCGATCTCCTAGATAAAGAATAAAACCTAGCTTTACGTTTAAAAAACTTGATAAAGTTGACGATCTACCATACCAGGGTTTATTTAGAATAGTTTATTGGGTAATATGGAAGTCCCGTCTCGTACGTAGTGGTTCTTTCTTTGAGAGACTCGACTTAGAGACTGACACATTTAAACTAAAAAACATAACAAATTAAAAATTAGCATAATATACAAAAATATTAGTAAGAACATACACCTCTCCCTCCACATACCTGTAAAGCAGTATGCCCTCCATAGAATCCGTTGACGCAAGCTTGTGCGCCGTCTGTCCTGCCGAGTATTTCCCCGCAGCGCACCGCATCGCCATTCGCAGCTGCTTTTACCAACTCCTCATTAGCATCGCCCGTCACGTGAGATTCGAACAGTTTCTTCAGTAGTGCTGATAGGCGTTCACCTAAAAAAATAGTAAGACATTATATACGTGCTATATGGCCCAAACTAATCCAC
This sequence comes from Eulithis testata, assembly GCA_947507515.1. Classification (NCBI taxonomy): domain Eukaryota; kingdom Metazoa; phylum Arthropoda; class Insecta; order Lepidoptera; family Geometridae; genus Eulithis; species Eulithis testata. The sequence goes on from OX382194.1 coordinate 8,178,143, forward strand.
TTTAGCGCACCAAGCTTAACCTTTTACCTACCGGAATTCCAGACACAATAAAAAATCTATTGCTACCGACACGATATCGCGTCGACGGGACGCCAAAGATTAAAATCGATTGGTGCGTAAAAGTGGAATAGCGTAGGTGCTGAAGTTTTTGGTCCGCAAAGGTGGAATGCTTCGCCTAAACTTCTAAAAGATTGCAGTGTTAAATGGTTGTGGTTCTACAGATTTTTTCGCTAGGGATGCACCTTGGCGTGCAATTTCACATAAGTAACAAGGGAAAAATGTGGAAAAAAAACAGTTCGTGTAATACACGTGTACAAATGAAAACATGCATAATTTTGAAGTTGCTAGTTAGTGTCTGACAGACCTACATCGGTGAACTCTGTTTTAGCTATCCCCACAAAAACTTTTTTTATTTTCAGAGTATACAAGCTGAAGTTGAAAGTTACCTGAAGAGTTCCCTGATATGCTTCCGTCTGAAGAAGCTACTTTGGTAACTGCATTAGGATTGTACGTCCACGATGTATTGCAAACTTCCACTTTGAGATCATTGTCGTGGTATATTTGCTGGACTCGACCAATCTTGCCGAGCGTCTGAAATAAATTCTGTATTGAATGAATAATCCAAATAAATATTACATCTTAATTAAACAAATAAAATTAATAGGAAGGAATAAATAAATATTCTTGGACATTACACACAACGCCCTCTAGATTCCTGATAGAATACTTATACTTATAGTTTTTTTTTTGTAAATATATACTTATAATACATAGAAATACCGACTCACCCGTTTTTATAGGTCAAGCAAACCTATCTTACCTTTCATAAAGAAAAGACAGAGACAAATTTTTTTTGGTGTTATTTTTAAAAGGAAATAAAAAAAATTTGAATGACAAACTCACAGGTGCCATAGCCTCTGCCCACTCCCCGTGACCTCGCTGTAACGTCTTCACGCGTTCCTGATCAGCACACACTTGTACTAAATCACCGACTGCAAACCCACCGCCTGACGTACCGGTTGTCGATGTCGACGTGCTTAGATTGCCACTGCAGACCTAAATCACAGCGAGATGATACATAAATGACCATGGAAAAGAACTATAGTAGGTGCCAAATAACACCGCAATACAGGTCATTCACCCACCTTCACCGCGATGTCACAAAAGGAAATAAGGAAATAATATTTTCATACTATAATTACCAGTTCTGACGACGATAGTAATAATGGTAAAACCATACCTTAGTGAGTACAGCAGGATTAAAAGTCCATCGGTTACCGCTGGGATAGGTGACGACTATATCGTGGTCTTCGTCGATGCCGACCACAGTGCCCGTAGTGCCAAGACATTCGAACATTCCATCCGTCCAGCCGCCGTGGCCGTGTTGTAGAGATTGCACTATTTCCAGATCTAGGTCTACGTTCACCTGGAATTTTCAATGAAGACCTGGAAGTTTTTAATCTGTACTTGAAGTTTTTAACTATCGTAGCGCGACTGTATCGATACAATCGCGCTAAATGAAACGAAACCAAAACGTATTACGAGTAGCGCTGGTATCACAATGTATTTCATGTATTTAACAAATTCGTGTTTTTACCGCTGCAAAAAGATGCGGTGTGTAGCTGTTTTATTAGAATTAAGTACAATAATAGTGATGGTTTTCCTGTTCATTAAACATTGGACTTACCTGGTCACCAACTTGCAGCCCATGTGGTCCAGTCCGCCCAGGACCTAACTCTCCCAATAGTGGCAAATGCTCTTTGTAAACATTCTGACCTTTTACATCATTCACAACCTGAAAAACCACACCATATTTTGTATTCAATAGGTAATGCAAAATTACACAGTGAGGTTGCAAGACAAAAATCTGAAAGTATTTGTATAAAGTATTTGAGCTCACCTTTAAATCAGCCATTCCCTCAAATCCTACTCTATAAAGATTCTTTGCTCCATTATCCCACACAATATAGGCAGCTGATCGTGGACTGGCAGCAGACCAATCTTGTACCTCATTAACTTTGCCTCTTCTGCCATTGCCTCCATCTTGGTCTTCCCATTGCCAGTCAACCTAAAAATATTTACAGAAAAATTATTGCAATTCACAGTACACTCACTTTTATTTGTTTCTATTAAATTAATTGGATGGTAGTTGTACATGTTCCTTTTATACAAAATCTACAGAATTTTTAACAATGATGATTTGGCCTGGCTATACTTAATAATAGAGTTTATTTGTTTATTTCTAACACAAGTTGTGCATAAAAACATCCTCAAATGGATGTGGACATAATGGGGTACAAATACAGAGCACAACCACGATTCATGGTGGTTGGTTAGGCTCATAATCCCCTTTGAGTCATCCCCTTCAAGGCGATTATGAGATTGGTGGACATGTTTCATGAGGTAAAAGAGGTAACATCAGGTGAACAAAACTTACTCCTCTCACAACCCTGGCTCCTGGGAAGATGCCTCTGACAGCCTGTTTCTTGCTCTTTCTGCGAGGTTCTACCAAACACCTCTGAGAGCCCGGTGCACTGATGCGGTAGAACCTATGCCTCAAGTTGTGCTTGTCACCATGATAGCAGACAGAGCACAGGTCATAGTTACTGCACTCAGCACACTTCCATCTTATACCTGGAATTTATTAAGAATATCTAAAAGAATACCACAGAAAATTCAACTGACAAGGCCTATTTCTATGCAAAACATATTTAGTACCTATTTATTATAATAAACAAATACAGAGGATGTCTATAGTCATATAGAAGAGCATTATGATTATAGATTACCTATATACAATCATGAAGCATGGGATTATATAATAATAATAATAATGAGTGCCTAAGCTGTCCCATAAGAATCTTACCAAAAATAGGTTGTTGTCTGCATGTATCACACATTGTGCCTTCATGCTTAACTCCAGTAGGAGCACTATCCAGAATACGTAGATCATATGCACCAGAACATCGATAGTTAGCAGCCGTTCCATTGTCCCAGACCACCACCACCTCTTCTGGTGATTCAAAGTTCCTCACTGTGCCTACATGACCCTCACCACCATCCTACAAATTTTATAAACTATTACAAATAATGTAGGTACTTCTTACTATGTTGTTTGTAAAGATATTCAAGTTTGTAACAAACTTTTAGAAACAGAGAAAGAGCACTTTTAGTTGAAAATTTCCGGAAGTTTTACTGATAGCATAGCACCATAGAAAGCTAAACTCTATTTTTTATACAACCTACACTGTATAATATTTTTCTAAGTTGCATTATCTTTACAAATATAAATCGTGTAAAATAAACAATGATTAGACCTACCTGTTTGCCCCACTTCCAGTCTGGACCCCGTATTACGCGAGCCCCAACCCCTTCCATCATAAATCTAGTTGCTCTTGATGTGTTTGTTGAGCCTGGTAAGTTGGGTTCCATTTTGCAGTAATAATTCAACTTTTATTTCAAGAAAACTGCTTTGAAAAATCCAGCCCACAACACAAAATAATACAAAACACACACATACATACATACAGCCCATACAACGAAGGTACCTACCTACATGACATAAATTAAACTAGACATAGCTGACATTGACAGTGATGTTGTTAACTATTTTGACTTTAAAAATAAAACTAAATTCAAACCGTCAAACCGAAGAGCAATCACTGTCAGTTACTCTTAATATTGCCATTTAACGGACTTCTTGTTAATTTTAGCAGATTTGGACATTGTAGGAACAAAATATCTCTACAGTAAAAAAAATACGTTTTTTCAGTGGCTTTGCACACGCAAAACGTCGTCATCGCCACGGGATGAACTCGACCACCATAATCACCTATGTCTGGGTACCACGTCCTGTGTAACAATAACAACTTTTACATGAAAGTAAACTTATCATAACCAAATCAATCTGATCACAGCGGCAACACCATAAAGTGGGGAATTCACTAGACGGACATGCCCGTGGGCAGTCTGTACGGGCATGTCTGTCACCACAATACACTACACAGACTCATCAGTTGGTTGTTTGTGTCTCAACTGGCTACACACGTTGTTGCGATGTCAACGAGATGAAAAAGAAAAGGATTTAGTGCAAAGAATGGCTCAAAAAGTTAAATAAAACCAAAAAAATAATAATTACCTAATTCTTTGCTCTTCTCTTCTTTATCTTCCCGGCAAAATATACTAGAGTAATTTATTTTCATTGAAACTCATTTTATTCTAGTACCTATTTCATAAATCATTTATTACAATAATAATAAATCATAAAAAACGTGTGTACTGGTTGCTGTCGCTCTGGTCTCATACCGCGTGCACACTATGCCCATGCCGCTGCCGGCATCAATGCCGCTTAGTGAGAATAAAGGCGATGTTGTTGTGGCAATGAGTCCGCGACGTTAGGGGGCATAGTGTGCACGTGGTATGAGAGCAGGCGCGGGTGGCCCGCGGTGAACATTCACGTACGGACATGTATTGTGTCCACGCAGACATAATGAGATCGCGTGGACCAGCACACAGACTGACTGCCAGACTGACTACGACACGGTCCTACAGTCTACACTAGCGAACATTGCACAGACCTTTAATGGCATGTCTTATCCGCAGGCATGTCCGTCTAGTGAATTCTCCGCGTAGAGGTGTTCGGGTTTGGTGGGCAACACTTTATTGGTCAAAGTTTGATTGAGTTGAGTTTGAAAGAAGATATTGTTTTGAGACATGAGACCACAGAACATTACTACTCTAACGAGAGTAGAGTAGTAATGTTCTGTGGTCTCATGAGACATGACTGACGTATGAAATCCATATCCATGCTAATCTAGAAAAGCAAAAAGCAAGCAATCTGTTTAGAAAAGTAATTGAATAGGTACGTGACTGAATCTATTTAGAAATTTCAGTTTCAGCGAATTTGTTTATACAAAGCAGCTACCTACACTAACATTATGTCCAACAATCGGCTTAGATACGAAAAAGCAAGGAGACGATTAGCTGCAATAACATTCCTATCGAATATATCGCTAGATGGTAAGTCTACAGAGACTGAACTAGTACAGTTTCCGGCTCAGGAACTGAATGATAGCACTGATTTTGCTACAAGAGCCGTTGATATTTACAAAGATAAGGATGTCGCTGCACGCCATAGCATTCGGGGTCGAAGCAAGCCAACGCAGGCGAGTCCAGCGCCCAGAGTTGGTGCAGATAATCACTCCATCAGTTCGGATTCGGAGCACACCTCTAATGTGACTCCCTTGAAAACCATCAATTCTAGTTTTCGGGAAAGGTAAGCATTGGCTTCTTTAGTGTCCACCAATTTGATTACTTTACATTCTAAGCTATTATAATTTTTAGATGCCCATCTGGAAATACAGATTCTTTCAAAGAAAAACATACTTCTATCAGAGTGAAGAAAGGTCATCTTGTGGCTCTTCCTGGGCTTAATACAGAGGATAAGAGTAGCTCAGAGAGTTTGAACTTTGGTAAGTTCCATAAGTAAACATATTTACTCACATGCTGATGTGCCAATTGGAACCAGATGCAATAGATTTAATATTGTGTTCAAAAATCCTGCATGCTATAATACAGTATAATAATAAAATAATTTTGCACCTTATATCTGAATGCTTGAACTTTATTTCTGTTTATGTTTTAGGTCGCCATAGAACAAGTAATACTTGTATACCAGAAAATCATATGAGATCTAAAGAAGTGAGATTTGTTCGTGCTACAAAAGGAGTTTCATTTAAAGATGAAAGGCTTGCATTCGCTCCTGCACAGGGAGTCCCATGTGCGGTGTTCAGTACAATACCATATTATAAAACCGTTCGAAATGTGCGGTAAGTGTTTATATTAGTTATAGCTGCTATACCATACCATTACAATAAGGTTCGTATTCCAATTAACTGCTCAATCACTGATCCGGACTCAATCATAGATATTTATATTAAATTCTCTTCTCAAATTTATGCTGTAGTAAGGATTTGTGTATAGGCATACCAGCCTAAAAGTCATAAGCCAAAGAAGTTGTAAACCAAAGATACCTACACATTACACAAATAATTCCTTGACTTTCAGATTCTTGAAATTAGGTAAAGCTTTAAGCATATTTTAAATTAGTAGCCATGAAAACAATATTGCTCATTCTAATTTCAGCTCCGATCACAGAAAAGATGGAGTTCGCAGGCGTAACACTTCAGGGCCAAGACCCCTATCAGCCATCACTGATAATGGCATGGACCCGTTTGATCTACTAGGCCTAGAACGAGAAGAAAACGGTCAAGACATTTCATACTCCAAATTACTGGTACCATCCCGTGTCTGCCCCATGGATGAATACATTAAGATTTATGAAGGAAAATTCATCGAAAAAGGCCATTGGAAGAATATGAATCGACACCCTCATGTTATAGCCAGGTAATACAACTCAACTAACGAGTTTCAATATACACATAAGGTAATTTTTTTATAACTATGTAGGTTTGCTATATAGGTAAGCTTGGTTTGTATGTGTGTGTGGATATTACTAGCAAAAAAATGGCATAATCACCAAATGCTGGGTCAATTCAGTTTTATATCATTCGGAAACAGTTACAAACTGATATTTCATAAATTAAATCAAGCTGAAATTGTTCTAACAAAGGTAGATCATCAGTTTATTTGCATGATACATTATTTGGAGTAAAATTTTGATACATTTCAAAAGAAATATAATTATAATCTGATTTCTCTTATATCTGCCCTCATATCTAAGTGTGCTATTGGTAGTGTGCTGACTTATACCACAAAGCATTTAGTAGGAAAAACAAAGATTTAAGATCGCAGACCATTTCTGTCATAATTTGTTAAGATACCTTCCTATTTAATCATATTTTCATGGTTTTTCCTACCAAATCCTTAAAAATACAAACCATAATCATTTTCATGGATCATTTATTATACTGTACAGTTTTTCCGATACCATGTGTGTACAATAATCAGTCATTTCATCACTAACAAATTTGAATTTCAGGACTAAGTTATTGACGAGGCACAAGGATATGAAATGGTAAACTTTGAATGAATATTATGCTATGCGGTAACATGATTGGCTAATGCTATTTTGACCCTGCTAATGAATTCAAAATTCTAATAATACTGTAGAATTAACTTACTGATAATGGGTTAAGAATTTACCTACTTACTCGTAGAACGTTTATGCATCTGGTAAATGGTGGTATATTTAACCACACTAATCATCCTACATTGATAGACAAAGTTGTTAATAATGATTAATCCACTAATAAAACATACAAAACACGAGGGGCATAATGAATCACATTATCATTGGCATGGATGCATCTCGGGCAGCTTGCCTTGTTGCTTTCTCTATCAAGGCGACAATTACGTATTTGGCATGTGTTTTCTAGCTCACTAGTCTGCCGTAACATAATTATTTAACTAAGTATGTGTAATTAGGTCCCATACCTACTTCACCATACACATTACCTACTAAAGCACCCTGTGATTTTAAAACTATTTGGCACTAGTGTACAGTCAGTATGAGAATTAGATCACTATTTCAGAATTTCATAATTACACAGGCACTGTTGACTCTAAACATAGTTTTTTATCTAGACGTTACTCTTAGAATAGAGCTTCTTTTCAGTCGTAAAACATATAAAACTTAGTCTCATCATTATCTCAGTCTCATTTACTTATAATGCTGAGTGTACCTACATAGAATATCAACAAAACAGTACCAGTACCAAAAAAATCGCTCACATGCATTTACTACGTGCATTTCTATGCAATAATAATATGTGATTTTTATGCAATAATGCGTAAGCGAACAGCATCCCTGATGCGACGCGTGTGGGGTTCATCCAACAGCATGCTTAACTCGGTAGGTGTAGACTATGCGGGGGTCTATATGAGACATTGAGTTCAGGCGCATAAACCAGTCGCTCAACTCGTGTCTCAGTAATCAATGTCCATTCGTTAGGTTAAGTTCTTTTGTATTGTGTCATACCTACTAATAGAGTGTTTTTAAGTTTTGTTTGCTAATACTATGGGTATCATGCCTGAAATAAAAAGTTTTTATTTATTTATTTATTATTTATTTCAAGCAGAAGACCTAAAATTCCAATTCAATTAAATCATCATCTCCTTGCCCTTGTCCCACTTTATGTGGGGTCGGCCGGCACAACATGTATTTTTCTTCCATGCTCCTCTATCAGCCGTTTAAAACTAAATTCAAATAAAAATAAAACCGAGTATCATTTCTAAGAACCGTCAGCACAAATTGTATCATCACGTGCCCCGCGCTAGTATTGATATCATCGCACTCATGATCGATTGATCGAATCTATTCTTAATGAACGAAGTTTAAATAGGTAGCTAGTTTATTCGCTTATTTAACTGCATGGATGGCACAGGTTCTATAGGAAAATAATGCTAAGTGTGGCGGCTAGCCACAAGTAGGTAAATTTTATTGGGTTGACGCGATGGGGTTTCAAACGTGTAGCTGGTTGGTGAAACAGGGATAGTAATTAAAAAACCAGACACAGCAGTCTTAAAACACAGACTGGTCTTGCGGTGAAGTTCATGCTCTACTTTTTTAGCATAAAACGTATTATTTTTCAAACAAATAATAGAGGCACAGGTACAGTAATATTATACCGGAACGTTACCTAAAGAAATAGATGAAAGATACCGTGACATGGCGAGCGACGTTAATTTCTAAGCTATATTTGAATCTCCTATAACCAATTGTGTTGCCTGTATCAAGTCTAGATCCAACATTACGATTACGATTGCAGGTGCTTTTCATACGAGTCTTCTCAAAGGACCGCTCTGCCGTCTTCTCCACCGCACTCCTCAGTCGCCTCAAAGAACTTCGATTGGGATGAGATGGCGTTGTTGGCTCAGAAATATGTAAGAGTTTATTTACGCTAATGGTCAGTTAGTTGCGTTTAAAATGCAGATTAGGTATTCATTATTCTGCGGCATAAGGCCATTCCCAATATTATATCTATCTCTGGTTTTGTCTTACTATATATGTACTATAGCAGCATATTACCTTGTTTCGAATAAATGTATGACTTTTGCGCAGATCGGTATTTCTACCATCGCGCGTCGTCAGTATTTTCCGAACGATATAACCTATAGTTCTATAGGAATTTTCAAGAAAAAAGTAAATAGATGGATTATCTAAGCGTGCTCCACCTTAGGCTGCAGCTACACTTACAATCAGGTGTGCTGGCAGCCTAATGCCTAGCTAAAACATCTAACTAATTTTACTACAGAATAGATATACCTAGTAGGTACTTACATCTAACCGAGGGTTGAATATTGGTTTCGGCCGTTAGCCTTAATTCAAATTTTCAGTACTTTTTATGCTCAAATTGTTAATAATTTTAAATTCCAGCAGGTGTACTACTGTCCGAATGTTCTGGACGATCCCGAGCTGATTGCGGGGAAGCACAGAACACTCCTAACGTTCACATCTTACATGACGTCGATCATCGACTACGTACGCCCGCAGGATTTGAAGAAAGAGCTCAATGATAAGTTCAGAGAGAAATTTCCTCACATCAAACTTACTTTGAGCAAATTGAGAAGGTAAGAGTACTTTTTAAATACTAACCATGGTAGGTATAGGGTTTCGTTTTCATGTTTTTTTAGATAATAACGTTTCTCTCTACCGAAGAGAAACAATCATACTTCGTCTCTTTCTTTTATTTGAGAAGTTATATTTTATTCCACAGAAATTGTCTACTCTTTCGTAGACAAACTGTTGTTTATGGCGCTTATAATAAGTCTACTGGTATTCGACATTAAGATAATCTATGGGGTCATTTGGCAGGGTTTTTAATTATGTTCATCAAAAACTTTTCAGCATTAAAAAAGAAATGCGTAAAATCGCCAAGCACGACTGCGGAGGAGTGGATTTGCTATCGGTAGCCCAGGCCTATGTGTACTTCGAGAAGTTAATCTTAGCCAATCTGATCAACAAGGATAATAGGAAGCTGTGCGCAGGCGCCTGTCTATTGCTTTCTGCCAAGCTGAACGATGTGAAGGGAGAAACATTGAAGTCGCTTATAGAGGTTAGTTTATTTGCAGCTCAACACATACAAAGGCCGGTCTTTTACATAAAACTACAGCCCTTCGTAAAAACCGCTGGCTGTTTCATGTGAGTGACTCATCATACCTAATCACTAACTCATACGATTTTAACTTTAATTTCTACCCATACCAACTCTTATCTCTATCCTACAAATATTATAAACGCGAAAGTTTGTAATTATGGATGGATGGATGGATGTTTGTTACTTTTTCACGTAAAAACTACTGATCCGATTTGGATGAAACTTGAAATATATATTGTCCGTGACCTGGATTAACACATAGGCTACTTTTTATCCCGAAATATTAAAGAGATCCAACAGGACGCGAACGAAGTCGCGGGCGGCACCTAGTATTTAATATTCGTGCCATAAAACAGAAGGCCCTTATAATAAAATCCATTTCCCTCAGCGCATCGAAACGACGTTCCGCGTGAACCGCAAAGACCTAATGAAGTTTGAGTTCGCGGTGCTGGTAGCCCTCGAGTTCGGTCTCCACGTGCCTCCTTATGAGATCTTTCCGCATTACCAGCGTTTGATCCACGACTCGTGACGTCGGCGTCGCGTCGCGGCCTGCGAGCCGACGGTCGCGCTGCGGCAACGCCGGCGTGCTAGCACCATCGTCGACAACCTGCGGGCGGGCGCGTGGCTGTGACTTATACAAACTGCGAATTTAGACTCTGTAGTTATAGTTATAGAGTGTAGTATTAGCGTGCGGGTACTTATCTAAGGGAAGAGACTGCGGCACAAAGCCCAGTCGGGTTAGGTTTTTAAATTACATTGATTCCCGGCAGCAATTTTTTTGCTGCAACATTTTTGGGGGGTCACAGGTAGTCTAAATCCAAAATGGCGACCAAATTCCGCCGGTGCGTTAGCCGCCATCTTGAATTTAATGGGTTTTTGCTTAATGTCTCGGTCATTTTCAACTTTTCAACAAAAATGGTAGGACTAAAGTTGTTGTAAATGTGAATCTCTACAATTTATTCCTCGCAAGTATTTTCGTACGATGGATATTTTTCGAGTTATACGCGAAAAAAGTGGTATAAAGTATAATGATCAAATTATCTCGATTATTATTAACTTCATGACATAAATGTACATGAATAAAGCTGTAGCAATGTAAAAATTCTAATTTACTATCTAATTTAAAAACATTACCTGTTAATCCCTTAAAGGTTGCAGCAAAAAAATTGCTGCCGGGAATTAATGCAATTTCAGGCCCTTTTTTGAGTAACCCGACCGGGCTAACAGCGTCAGCGAGCTAGCTCTATCGTCGACAACGTCACCTTTGAGAAGAGAGGAGACGCCCCGTCGACACCTTGCTTGCGATCACGTGGTGCTTTCTAGTTTTTAATAGTGCAGCGTGTAGATTAGCGTACTTTAGTGAGTGTAGCACCATATGTTTTGAGTCATTATAACTTTATTACATTACATTTTTCCTTAATTTAATTTGAGTGGCTAGAAATAATACATCTTTTAAAAAGTTCCAACCGTTGAGCTTCTATATTTACGCTGGGATTCTTAGTTTGTGGGTACTTAACAGTGTGTATAGGTATAGCTAAAATATTAGTGATGCTTATTTCAAAGCGAATTAAACTGAGATCACTAGTGTGTGCGGTATAACCTATTTGATTATTTCTCTAGGCTACTCTAGCTTCTAATAGTAGACTTTAGTAAGTTACATAAGAGCAATTAGATTGCAAACAAATGTATGTATAAATACTCGTATTATTCATTCTATTAAAATTAGCATACCTAGTTGTGTTATATGTGTGTTATAGTGTGTTTATTGTGCCTTTTTTTATAATAGTTATAGCTAAAAAACTCTTGCCAAATTAAAAATAACATTCTAGTCATGAATTGAAAAGTGCTCAAGTTACAGAATTTAAATTGTCTTATCATGGGTTATACTTTTATACAGGGTGTAAAAAATACTCAAGAAAGCTTTAAGACCCCTTCATACCATGCTTTTCGATCGATTACAAATTGTAATTTACAATCAAAAAAGAGAAAAAGTTGTCTCGACCTTCAGTTTTAGAAAACTCTGTAATAATAACTTCTTACTAGATAAAATATATGTTATGTAGATTCAGTAATGAAAATACAACAAAAAAGCATTTTGGTGAAACGTGTGCTAGAAGCATTTTGGTGAAACCTTTTAAGATTTAATATAGTGGTAGGATAAGTAAAAACATTATAGCAGCCAAATATTTAATCTGTGATATGGTAAATGGAACACAAATGAGTATTGTTCATAGATTAACTTGAGATGAAATCTTAGAGGCGTAATGATAGAAAAGTTATGTACATAACTACTACTTCAGTATAGTATTTTTGTATATGAATAAGTGATAAAACCAGCGCATAAAACCGAATCTCTGGAATAAACTAAAGTATAATGCTCAAGGTGTATCAAAGTCAAAGATCTTTTATTCAGTAAAACCACAAGGAGCATTTAGACTCCGTTTAAGTTCGTATTCGTAGGTGATTCTGTGACAGTTCCTCCCAACCAAAGTCTAGCTAGAAGAACGGGCAAGAAACTGTTGCTACCATTTATAAACAAACATCCAGCGCAAGTGCTTTTTGCTGTCATATGTCTGAGTAAAAGCGCTTACTGACGCGTTTCTGCCTCGAGTTTCGTATCTCTTTTCGCTAGTTTAATTATTTATTTGTATATTAGTGTCAGTGTTATGCATAGACTATAGAAGTAAATAAATGAGTCATGTACTGCCTTGTTATTGTTACCACACGTAGCTACCTTGGGTCAAGTCAACATCAAAAGTGAACCACTTTTGCAGAATTACAAAAAGAAATATTTTTGGTAGTTATAATTTGACATCTAAATACTACTTTTAAGATATAAGTTTTTATATAATAATATGTATTTTGATCATAATTATAGTAGGAAAAATAAAACTAAAAGTGGCTAGTTTTCACGTTTAAAATAATTTATTATGAAATTCTCATCATCGTTTTACTTCTTCGTTACTAATTATCATTTAGTAATATTGACTGTACCTATATGGGTTAGTTTTTGTGCTATTATATGGCTGCAGCGAATTGTCCTCCTGCTCATAAACACATTGCGTTAATGAAACAGCAAAATATCAGCTAGAATTTGCCACTAAAACCCAACAAGCGCCATTATGAAATAACAATCAGGCAGTGAAAAATTACTTTATATAAAATTTATATACCTACTATGTATTAATGGGCATCCTTTATTTGTTATTGTAGGCCTACATACATACCGAATTACCGATGATATTACGGTAACGATAAGACGAAATAACGTGATACGTTTGTAGATGATGTAAAAAAAATACCTAAAAAATTCCTTTCCTAAGAAGTTTTTGATAAATACCCGTGCGAAGCCGGGACGGACCGCTAGTAATAAAATAAAAAGTAACATCGAATGAACTTAATTCTGTAATTGATTTCGGTAGCACAATTAAAATGTTCTCTAATAAAATATTAATATGTTAAATAAGCTAAGTAGGGTTGATTTTGAATACTTAAATTATTAATATTTATTTTTCTAATTTGTTGTTACCTACATTAAAATTGTTTGAATAAAGTTTTAAAAATTATTCTCACTTGTTATTTTTCCTATACCTATTAAACCTAAGTAGGTAAGAAGCTAAGTTAGCTGCCGGACTAGTTTTTTCGGACAGACATTGGTAACGGAATGGTAGATCGGCCAGTACCTACCCCGGTTATATTTTAAACACTAGTTTCACTACATATTACCAAAACTATATTTTACACATCGGTGATCCAGGCCACTGAACTTGCTTCAGCCGTCTCGAGTCAGTCACTGATGTCCTAACACATGTCACGATCCAAATAAATGTTGAAGAAATCCATATAAACGAAAGCAGGATTCATTCACGCGTATAACAAGTGGACGGGGAATCCAGTTAGTGGTTTTTGTTTCCAGAATGAGTTCTAAGGTGACGAGAAAGAAAACTTTAATTCATAGTTTTTGTAAATAGTGTTCGTGATTCTAGTATTGGACTATTTTATCTCAGGTGTTGGTGCTTGTTGGAGTTGCGTGTGTTCTCTGTTCATGCTGGGGAGGCGAAGATTCTACCCGAGGCCGCCAGAATATTCCCATGAAGCCGCTTGGTACACCAACACAGTATAAGGACCTCGATGAAGAAACCAGCGTGTGGGGGTTTCTGCAGCCCTTGAAATTTTGGAAATGGGGTTAACTATTTGCCATATAATTCGTGAATTTATTCAAAATTTTCCATCATTAACTTAACTGATCCTATATTTTTTTCGGTAGGTCAATCTATGTTAAACGAAGCGTTAACAAAGTCTGCGTATACGCGGGAAGAGAGTGGGCACCATATTCATCGCGATGGAGGTCAGAGGGGAAAAATAAAGAACAAAATTAAAGTGCTCTTCAAAATACATCAATTTGCAACTTATCAAACATGTTTTATTTAAAATGTTAAATTATAAGAGTACTTAGGTACCTTACTCCCTATACTACTGGGTCCAAGTATTACAGAGTGCAGGCAGGTAGATAAGTACAACCTACGTTAGCATCCTTACTCCTACCTACGGTAGGTGGGTTGATAGGACCTCGTTTATTTTTAAGACAGAAAATAAAGTCTGCCTACGATTTTTGTTATTGAATGGTTATTGACATGTTTCTATGTTGACATGGTTGACATATCATTGATTATAGATACCAACACAGAGTACATTTTATGATACCAAGTATAAGGTCTTTGTAGATACCTACCAACCTATGTCAATTTCGTAAGCTTGAGTCTTGAGTGCGCCAAAATAATCAATATTCAAATAGCCCTTTTCCTATCACAAAGACTACTATTTATCCTTCTATCAGTAGGTCTTGCATGCCTATAGAATGTACTACGTAGATTCTCAGAAGACGGTCACACGCCGCGAGAGTTCTCTAATTGTCCAAAAAAGGTATTATGGTGATGACTTTGAGGGACTTTCCACTGCCCGCGCCCAATCAACGGCGAGACTGATCAGCGAATCAACAAGTTCACTATTATCTACGCGACCGAAAGGCTCTGTTCAAAAGGAACTGATAACAGTGATGTTTGAATCTATGCTGGACAGTATAGTGGAATCATGGGATGTGATATTACCGTCAAAGCCAGAAGAAAGCACCCCCAATTTGGACTTTGGAAAGTCTCCCAGTGAACTCACCTTTATGAGTAAAAAGAAAAAGTTAACAAGTAAGTAGGTACCTGTACCTCTTACAGAATGGATATTGCACACGAATACAAAATGTGAAATCTCTATTACGTAGTGTGTGAGACTGTTTGTAACTTTTTCAACTTGCCTACATTTCTAGCTACCAAACCATCTAAGACAAAGAGGAGCCGATCAAAAATAGATTTTGATAATTCGCAGGTAACCACTACTACTTTTAAACAAGTCAAATTCGTAATAATTATCAAATACTAGGAACTGAAGGTTTTTGAATGAGCCGACCGGAGAGCTCTGCGAATAGCTTCATAGGTAGGTACCTCACTACTTCATACAAAAGATTTCAACGCGTGTTCAGAAACATGCACATTTTCCATCCATTTTCTAAGTTTATTTTATCTTTCAAGATCTCTAGTAGTTTCGTGGTAGCTAAATAATAATAAAATCGTTTCCTCGCAGATTGACCCTCTTCAACAATGCTGGTGGTCGTCACCTGACGAGCGAGCTGTGATTCGATTCAGAAACGGTAACGTCTACGAGGGGAGCATTTCTATGAAATGCATGCACGGCGAGGGGCGCTTTCAATGGGCTGATGGGACTGTGTACTTGGTATGTGGGGTTATTTTACAGGGGAAGTATATTTACGGTTATTAAAATTCAAATGATCCGACTGTGAGAAAACAAAAATCGTTCATAACTCAAATTACCTACATCCTGTAGAGTATTACCTCAGCCATTATTTTTAGTATTTCAGTTTAGTTTGTAAAAACTAAAATAAAAGCGCGTCTTGGACCACGAACAGAAAAAGCTTATCTACGTAGCCAGGACAGTTTAGTAGGTACTCCTAAATTGAACAGTGGTCCTAAATGTGGTAGTCGAACCTGTATCACTTATTTATTATTATTAGGTATTGCTATTATTATCTTGAGTAATTGTTTCATCATTATGATCGTCGTAGGGTCAATTCAAAGATAACGAGATGAATGGAAAAGGCAGGATCCAATGGAAAGACGACACCTGGTACGAAGGGGACTTCACGGGTAACCTCCGCCACGGACGTGGTCTTTATGTAGACTCTCGCAAACAGCGGTCCTACGCCGGAGGCTGGCACTGTGGCACCAAGCATGGCGAAGGGGTCATTTACTACTGCAGTTTCAATAACTCGTACGATGGAGAGTGGATTAATGTGCGTATATCGATACGTACCTACATCATGCTTTTAAATTATACCTAGGCACATCACTGGTAGTCACAAGTGGCAAGGTGGAGGGAAAGAGGTCGCGAGGACGAAGCCCGATGCGTTGGAGCGATCAGGTCCGCTCACCACTGGATTCCTCCGTGAGTGATGTCATCCGTTCTGCAGCAGACAGATCCCGCTGGAAGAACATCATCCAAAACAAGGTGTTACATATAGGTCACGACCCTCAACCCTGAGGATATCGATGCAAGGAAGAGGAGGCACATCACAATGAGATGAAACATAGAAAACCTTCTCGTAAACTTGACCTACGCTTGATTAAACTACGGTGACGTAGTACCTATTGCAGGACAATGATGGCTCAATCTGACTTCAATACAAGCCTGTCAAGGCCGTAGTGTTCCATATGTTGTGTTGTGCACCTACTGTGTGCCTCGTAGTCATCGCTATTTTTCTTTATTAGAATGTGCGCCATGGATTTGGATCACGAGAATATTGCTCACTCAGCGGATACAAGGGAGAATGGGATAAATACGTGAGAGAAGGCAAAGGCTTGATGATATGGCCAAACCATGATGTAAGTGCAATGTAGGTAAAGTTAGGTTCAGTTCATACTGTCTGCTACAGGTACCTATACCTAGGTACAAGACCATACATGAATCTGAGATTAGAATAAATAAATTTTCTTAGACATCACACAAAATGCCCGCTAGTCCCAAACAAAGCAAACGTGTACTGTGGGAACTAGAAATAGATTTTGAAAAAACATACTCATAAGTAGTACACAGAACAAACATCTATGTTTGCCCCACACAGATATTTGTCGTCGGTGGGAATCGAACCTTCGACCCACAGCACAGAAGCTAGAGCTATTACTCGGTGTGGCGTCTAAGAATCAAATCTAATTATCCTAACAGATTTTGTAATTTTGTAGTAGGTAGGTACCTACGAATAATCAAATGCTACTTTTGTTTCTTTTAGTTCTACAGAGGAGAGTGGAAAAATGGTGTCATGTCTGGCTATGGAATATACATTTGGGATGCTTACTACAACAACGGCCTTTCTCTACCATCAATCAATGCTTACAGAGGTCTTTGGGTAAAGGGACAGAGACATGGATACGGTGTTCTGAATCTAGGCCTCGGTTTGGGTTCCCATTACAAAGGAGAGTTCAAAAATAACAAGAAACACGGTGTTGGGAAGTTTGTCACCAATAACGGTCTGATACTTCAAGATAAAAACCTATTCATAGATGATAATATCGGTCCTCTAATTCCCGATAGCAACGAAAATGACGTCCCCCTCGACTATAGACGACCCCAACAACTTGAGCCGTACAGATTCGATATTTGTGATAGCACTGTCGGTATGCTCTACCACATCGAGCAAGCGCTCAAAAACATTGACAAGCAAGCGGAAACCAGAGCAAACATGATCAACGATTATATTGAGAATAATAAAATGCTGGAGATTGATGTGTCAACTGCCATACGCAAGGAAGATCCACCAGAGGAAACCAATGAAGTAGTCCATGACATAGAAGATCTTATCATTTTTGAGGAGACCTCTTTACGCAAGTCGCTACGGTGCTACGAGACGGATTTGAAGAATAGTTACTATAGATATGCAACGATCTGTAACACGGAGGAAATACACTTCACACCAGTTTTAACGCGCTTGTTTTTGTGGCAATTCTATTACGATTGCAGTGTTCATGAGAAAGGGTTAACGCTGGTAGAGATTGATAGAATATTTCACCAGAACCCGGAATGGCTAGCGAGGACTCCTCATAACCCTTTTGAGAAAATATATTTCTGGCAATTTGTGCACAGTCTGATTTCGGTAGCCAGTCGATTATATGCCAAGAAACAACTTCCCGGCACGAAACCAGACACGATACTAGCAAACGCTTTCAGAACTTTTATGGAGAGAGACGTTTTAACGGGCACAGGACGCCGTAAAGGTAGCAACAAATTTATTTCATCTAGGGAAAATCAAGAAATAACATGCGAGTCAGTAGTAGGTTCCTGTTATTCGGTTTCAACAAAGCTTCGATAGGTATTTAGCGTTGAGAGTTTTTCACATAATAACAGGATACTTATATTATTGTTTATTTATCCTGTTGAGTGTTCAATTATTCGCACACTGAAACAAACCAGAAGTTTACATACCCACCTACTACTTTCTAAACATATACCTACGTACAGCATTTTAGTAGGTAGGTAGGTGCAGCACTTTACTGAAACACTTTTATCACAAGTTCAGCTGTAAAACCGTAGCACCTTGCTAGGTTCATATTTATAAGTATCCGGGTACCTATACATATACTTGTACCAATATTTTGTGATTATACTAGAATTTGGTCTCTTCCTGTCTCCGCTGTTGTATAACTTATCATTTATTTTGTACAGGACGGTTAGCAAATGGCTATGGTTCATTCATCCCTCTAAAAGGGACCTATGAGCTCTACCGTTCCCTCGGAGAGCCGCATACAGTGCGCAAGTTTTTATGCGCAGTGCGTCGTGCGCCGCACTGCCTGCACCAACCTCAGACTACCCTCATTGATGCACCCGACGACGCGCTCCCGATGGGCCGGAACGTATACATCTTTGGAGATGAAATAACTTTCATAACTGGTAATACATACCTACATGTAGAAGTCTTATTCGTTGTCCTAGACCTGCCTAGACGATGTGAAGTTTCGGCTGCCTTTTTTGCAAGTAATACCTTCATACCTACAACTAACCATCATCCAAAAAGACAGCCCTAAATAGCACGTAGGTAGTACACACAGTATAAATTACATATAAATGGTTGTTTCAGATGACATACCACAACCATCAGAAGAAGACGATTATCAAGACGACTTTGACCCCAACGAATATAAACTCTTTAATTTCAGCAACCTATCGAACAAAGCCATCATCAAAATATTCAGTCAAATTTTTCCTCAAATAAGCACTAACGGAAATATAATGGATTTAGATGTGGAAATAACATTTTATGAGTTTTTCGAGGCATTTGTTGCGTGCGCTGAAGAAAGTATCCGAGTGAAGGATGAAGAAATGAGGTGGAGAGAAAGGTTCTCTATAAGTAACGAGGCTGCTGTGGTTCCTCCGAGCCCTGGAGTTGGAACCAAGTCTAAATGAATAGTCATATTTTTATTGTCTTGCTCCATTGCAATATACCTATATTTGAAAGTAAAAAAAAAATGGTTTCAACCTAAGCGCGACGTAGGTAGGTACCTAACAAATTACGACTAATACAAGATACCTACCACCGACAAATCAAAATACACATGAAACAGTTGACCTATATAAACTCTTTCATTATTTTAAACGAACCCTGAGGATATGCTGCCTAACTAAACAAGTTGCCAAAATAATTTTGATTGAAGGTTGAAGGCGACAGCTTGGACAGCATCGCTTATCGCTAGCCGTATTTCAATATTTTTATTTATTTCTTTCGAAAGGAGTAACTTTACAAAGATTTCAAGATGCGGACCAAGAACCCTATGGCCAAAAAGCCGCAGCAGATTTTATTCTCAAAAAATACTTACGGACCTCAAGTAAAAGTTGAGAATTGGGATTTTGCAATCCATGCAGAGAAAAAGGACAACTACGTCTACCGCGATGAACTGAGTAACCATCTAAGTACCTACGTACGATGGGGAACCGAGGACCAGGGTGTTCGTATGACGGAAACACGCCACATGCTGGCGGAGGTTTTCACCAAAACAGACCCTGTCTATTCGTTTAAACCCCTGGTTAACTTTACTTCGTATCCTTGCACCGAGTAAGTATACTTAGGTACTTACGTGAAAGATGCGAACTAATTTATAGGTAAAGTAGAGGTAGACGAAATAGACGATCTGTAAATTTTTACGGTCAGATTACAGATCACACAGAGTGCTCTGCCAATTTACGTAGAAATCGGTTACCTATAGGTAAATACCTACCTAACCTAATAACGGTAGGTACAAACTTACCTAATAACGGTAAGTACCTACATAACCTAATAACGGAAGGTACCTTGTACAATCAACGAATTGACAAGTGAAAAGAAGCTAACCACTACCCCATTATTTTCACTCCCAGTACTCCAGGAAGAAACAAGTTGATGAAGATCGCAGATTTGGCTCAACTTTCAGCGGATTTTGGTGTAATGGATTACCTTTCCACACAACAAGACGACTACAGGAACCCTTACCCTTCTGTCACCAAACCGGTATTTCTCGTTTTATTTGGAGTTACGACAAAATACGTTTGTTTGTATGGAAAGTGCCACTAACCTTAGGTACCTTTTCCTTGTATTTGCAGTTGTCAATGGCCTCGCCGATTTGGTTGATGAATAGGGTGATTCGGTCGGATTTGACACACAACCACGGCACGGCTCCGCCACGTGGAGACTACCAGTGCCTCGACACTCACACCCCTATCGGCCACATTCGAAAGATGAGGCATTTCCGTCGCCAATCGTTCGACCCTGCTACCTGTCTTCAAGACTTTCCCAAACCAATGAATACCAATGAAACCTTGGATAACAACTCTGTCTAAAACAGTAAAAACAAAGTATAATACAAAACATTTTTAATCTTAGTAACTAATTCAAATTGTGAAAACATATTCTTTAAAATTTAAATTAACAAAATAGTTATTGAAGTATGGGACAATTTTATAAAGAAGCAAACATAATAGAAAAAATATTAAAACGAGAAATAATCTAAACTAAAATAACCAACTTTTAATTCTATACTGTTATTATTCGAATGTTAACTAAACTTCGTGTCGTGTCATCTGAACATTTATAATCATTACTGATTCAATTTCATCATTGGTGGGTATACAATACAGTTTCTTTTATGCACAACATTATTTCCAATCATTTCAAAATGAAACACTGCCTTTAAAGGTATGCCTTTAAACAACCTATGTAGGTCTAATGTACCTACTTCAAAATAATAATTACAAAGTACAAAACATACAATCCTGTTTTGTGCTGCTTTAAAATGGATTGGCTTTACTGAAGTAATTTCAGGACACCATGATAGAAAAATGGAAGTCATATTGAGAACAAGTTTAAAATATTGATATTTTCATCATAAAATAGTTGCCATATCATTTTGTATTATAATTTACAGATTAAAGTTTACCTGGCTGTAAAAATGATTCAGCATAGAGAATGTTAATGAGTACGCCTCTTCTTAAACCCTTTCCCTTTCTTGGATTTTAGTTTGTGCTTACGGGATGTAGGTTTACTACTGCTGCCTGTAATCTCATCTCCCAACATACCTACAGTGGTGAGTTTTCTTCTACGATTCTTCTCAGCCTTTGTCACCGGCAAACGTGTAAGATAACTTTCTTCATACTCTGTTTTTTCCTGTTCGTATTTAGAAATGGAGTGTTTCACATGATTCCCTGTAGTCACTTCTAGCGGAGCCTCAGAGTATTCCTCTCGAAGCTCTCTCATTACACTGGAGTTGAGGAATTGCTTTTTAGATTTCTCCTTGTTCTTTTTTTCACTGTCAATTCTAGAGCTAGCTTCATCAAAATGTACAGCTGCCAATTTAGGTGGTACGTATATGTTAGATTTATTTGCCTTTTCCTTCTTATCTCTTCCTTCATCAGAGAGTTCACTAAACTCTTCCTCTGAGTCATCAATTTTACTTATTAAGTTTTCTGGGTTGGCATGGTAAGATTGAGGGTCGTCTTCAGATGTAGCTCCGACAACAGCTGTTTTTACTAATTTATCAATTTGGTATTTCAGTTTAGAGTCAATAGGACGAATCTTTTCCAACACTGTTCTGATTTCAATCAGTCTGTCTATTGAAGGGTCAGACTCAATTTTTTCGCCAGAACATTTTCTTAGAACAATAAAAGTGAGATTGATGAGGTAACTGAGAAGCATCTGATATTTCATTTCAAGAAAGCTAAGACCTTTATCTGTCGATAGTTCACCGCTTTTTACGCGAACTAGCATGTTGTCTACAAGCTGTGATACTTGCTGCGCATTCATATTCATTTCCTTCAATAGTTTCACGGCTTGTGGCAGGTCTGGCTGCTCCATTTCATCAGTAGCCTGAAAACAAATTACCTTATGCGGTTGGTACCTGAGGATTTATGAGTAAGAATTATCTCTAACCTAGCTAAGCCAAAAGGATCTACCTATGCAAGGCATCGTGCTGGCTGGCTAGAATTTAATGGCATTGTTTACATAGGTACCTGCACCATGTTGCTGCGATGCGTAACCTTCTATCCCTTTAGGGTTATCTTCTTTTCCGCTGACGGATACTGGGAACTGGGAACTAATGTGTTTTTACGTTGGTTTTTTTGTAAAAGTTCCCTCTAAACCACTCCAATCGAACGTCGGGAACCGGGAACCAACAAAAACGAATCGAACGAAACGAAATCGAACGATAAAAAAATGAGGTGCTCTAAATTTCGGTCAGCCTTATTTCTACATACAATTGAACGATAAAAAAATGAGGCGCTCTTACTAAATTTCGGTCAGCCTTTTTGAAGCTGTTTGAAGTGGTTTGAAGCGCTTGTAAAAAGAGTATCAAGCATGTATTAAGTTATCAATCAACTCGTCTATGGTAGCGCCCGCGCCCTGCTGCCGCCGACGCGAGGTCGGAAGGACGACGCGACGATTCAGCACAGCAGCATAGAAATAGATCACAGAATAATAGCAGTTTCAAATTCAGGGCAAAACAATACCCATTGTCACTGTCAGTCTAGTTACAATGTCAGTGTCACAGACACGGTCGATGAAATAAGATTTGTTTGTGCGTTCATTGGGTGGATGTAATAAAAACGTAATGTAATGATGTAAAATAGTTTTAATTTATTTACTTCTAATAATACCTACCTAAACTTACGTAGGTACCTAAAAATAAAAACAATAATGGTTCTTCATACTTTCAGCAAGAAAACAATCTAGACACAATGCTGCGAGTGAGTAATTTTCCACTAAATTAGTTACCCCATATTTGTATCACTAAAGTAGAGTATTACTGTGTCTGAGTCTTCTAATAAATAATTGTTCTCCTATATATTTTAGGTATTGCTTTATTGCTTCCTTGTAAGCAGCTCAGCAAATGGATTTTATGTTCCTGGTGTTGCTCCTGTGGAATTTAGAAAAGGTCAAAGAATTGAAGTCAAAGCTGTTAAAATGACCAGTATCCATACCCAGTTACCCTATGAATATTATTCATTGCCTCTTTGCTTACCTAAAAATGGCACATTTGTCTATAAATCTGAAAACTTAGGTGAAGTGTTACGTGGTGATCGTATAGTAAACACACCATATGAAGTGCATATGGCAGAGAATATAAAATGTAGATTACTGTGTCACAAAAAAAATAACCCAATCAACTGGAGTGTTGAGGAATCTGAGAAGGTGGCAAGTCGCATTGAACACGAGTATTTTGTTCATCTGTAAGTACCTTACATTTTAGGTAATGACTACATTATCTCTACTAATTTTATACATATTGTGTATATTATATAATTGAAATTTTATTTTTCAGCTTAGTTGACAACTTGCCTGTCGCCACAAGAATTTTCAATAGTGAAACTTCAGAAAGGAATATAGAACAAGGCTATCGGCTGGGCTTTATGTCTAAAGGAAAGGCCTACATCAATAATCATCTGAAACTTTTATTGAGATATCACAAACATAGTCAGTGAGTATGCAAATCTTCATGGCTTCAATGTTTGTAGTTAACTGTTGTGAAAAACTAAAAACAGTAATGAAACTCATAATAACTATTTTAGATGCTTACTGCTGTTGTCATAAATGAATACAAAGATAATTCCTATAAAATCCAACTGAATTTTTCATTGTGTCATCTACGGTTTAGGCACATTGGACCTACTACAGACCAATATTATACTCTATATAAAAATGTTAGAGATTACTATGGTGCAACCCTTTTTTTGACTTGACAGGTTATTGGGCAAAAAAATTAACCCAACATTAATCTTTACAGAGATTCATATAGAGTGGTTGGTTTTGAAGTAGAGACCTACTCTGTTGATAAAAACGATTTGACCTTCATAGATGAGTCATGTCAGTACCCAACTGATCCAAAGCCGCAACTTGTCAATGAAGATACCGGAACTAAGCTCTATTTTACTTACTCTGTGGAATGGAGTGAATCAGAAGTGAGCTGGGCGTCAAGATGGGATATCTATCTTGGCATGAAAGATGTTCAAATACATTGGTTTTCTATTGTGAATTCTATTGTTGTGCTGTTCTTCTTATCAGGTATTTAGATGATTTGTTACCAAGTTCCTTTATTCAGTAGACAATTACATGTAAGTTTTTCTCATAGATTTCCGGAAAAATCGATTTTGTGCCTATTCGTACATGCATGTGAGTGGCCATCCTACACTTCATTTAACAGTTTGAAACTTTATTGACCATTGCAACCTATAAGGCCTTATTGCCACTTAAATGTGATCTGGATCTTATACTTCTTCATTTCTTATTTCATTGCCTAACTAATTAAGATTATTTATTCTTCATTTACATTATTAGTCTATGTACTGGATGCTGTAGATAGGACATGATTTAGGCTTTTCCAGAACTTTTAAAAACTATGTACAATGTATGCTACATAAGTGGACCATGGAAAGAAAAATCCTGAAACACTCTGTGGACTCAGGTGGACCACGGGAAGAGAATGTTTCCCCTGGTACAGCCAAGCTATGTAGGTGGATCACGAGTAAAGACCGCAGAAAAGACTGTCAATATGTGCGGACCTGACTGAGTTACTATAATTTCAGGAATACTGACAATGATTATGATACGGACCCTGCGGCGAGACATCGCCCGCTACAATTCCGATGAGAGTATCGACGATATGATGGAGGAAACGGGATGGAAGCTAGTCCACGGCGACGTCTTTCGCCCGCCGCCGAAGCGTATGCTGTTTGCCGCCGTTATCGGTAGCGGGATACAAGTTTTTCTTATGGCACTCATTACTATCTGTAAGTAGAGCATTACCTATAGATAAAACATTATAACCCTTTTCTTGTTCTACTTATTTTTTTTTTGTGCTAGTGCCGTGAGATAAAAGGTCATTTATACTGGGTGTCCCAGAACTAATATGTTATCCCGAGGGACAGAGATTCTCGATACTTACGGGAACAACAAATAATGTACGACTTTTATGAATTCAATGATTTTCATTCAAAAAATGTGCAAATACTTGTAACTTTTATTTAAGTACATATTTCAATGCAAAAAAAATAATGTTAAGTTATTTTGCCCCACTAGCTGATCATATTCATGATCAGCCAGTTAAAACGTTAACTAGTATAGTTTCAGGACATTCTGTATATTGTATACCCTGTATACCTATTTTGGTACAGTCGTGCGTGAGCCTATTACATTTACTTTTCATTGATTATTCTCACATTTTTTTCGTGTTTCAGTTATCGCTATGCTCGGCATGCTATCCCCGGCAAGTCGCGGCGCGCTAATGACCGCGGCTATATTCCTCTACGTATTCATGGGGCTCATTGCCGGGTACTACTCGGCTCGCCTCTACAATACAATGAAGGGCAAACAATGGAAGCAAGCGGCATTCCTAACCGCCACACTCTACCCAGCCATTGTCTTTGGCACATGTTTCTTTTTGAACTTCTTCATTATGGGCAAACATTCCAGCGGGGCGGTGCCCTTTTCTACTATGATGGCTCTACTGTGCTTGTGGTTCTGCATATCATTGCCGCTGGTTTATTTGGGGTATTACTTTGGATGCCGCAAGCAACCGTTCCAACATCCTGTTCGGACGAATTTCATCCCGCGTAAAGTTCCTGAGCAAGTTTGGTATATGAATTACGTTACTTGGTAAGAAACTTTCTAGGCCTTAATATTGTTTTAAAATGTCTTGAAACAACCGTTACCTTCTAATTTGATGGGTTTTTGTTTCAGTGTCTTCATGGCGGGTATACTTCCATTTGGTGCAGTTTTTATTGAGCTGTTCTTCATATTCAATGCTCTGTGGGAAAATCAGTTCTACTACCTTTTCGGGTTCCTGTTTCTGGTGTTTTGCATCCTCGTGATCTCAGTATCGCAAATATCTATAGTGCTGACTTACTTTCAACTTTGTGGAGAGGTAATTAATAACTGTCTTAATCGGTACTGCTTAAATTTTACAACTAGCCAAATAGGTATTATAATTATTTTTTTCCCCGTCATATTTACTTAGGTGTTTAGCTCTTGTCTGTTAAACCGACTTATCTACGTACTTAATCTACATCGAAACATCGGCATCAATTGACCCGATGTTTTGATGTAGACTAAATAGCACCAGTATAAACCTTAGTGGTTTTTAGATGGTGTTATACCGACCTATTGAGTATTTGTACAAATTATTAAACTGTAATTATAATAAAAAAGGTTTCAAATCAAATCATTTATTTGTAAAGTTTTGCGCTAAGGCATGCAGGTAAAGGTTCAGGGTACAATATAGGTACCTACCTACCTACTCATACCTAGTTATTGTACTGTATTGTGTGTCTTTTCAGGATTATCATTGGTGGTGGAAGAGTTTTATCATATCTGGCGGATCGGCGGTGTACATTTTAATCTACTCTATATTTTATTTCTTCAATAAATTGGAAATAACTGAATTCATACCGACGTTGCTCTACATAGGATATACTGGTAAGGAAATTATTTATGATTAGGTGCCGCCCGCGACTTCGTTCGCGTCCCGTTGGATCCCGTTAATTTTTCGGGATAAAAAGTAGCCTATGTGTTAATCCAGGTCACGGACAATATATATTCCAAGTTTCATCCAAATCGGATCAGTAGTTTTTACGTGAAAGAGTAACAAACATCCATCCATCCATCTATCCATCCATACTTACAAACTTTCGCATTTATAATATCGTATTAGTAGGATTATCTAGTTGATTCGTCATGGCTTCGATTGTGGAATACAATATTTCATATTGAACTGCCTAATCAAACCTACTCCATATTATAATTTATAACTTTAAAAACTGTAAAAGCCGACTTCAATTTCATTGAGTTTGTTTTATTGATCGTAAACACTACAGAAAAGTCACGGGAAAGCAAAATACGCAATGTCGTGTAGGTACGTGAATGAAGTGTTTTTCCAGTTATTCTTATTTCACTGACAAACTACTGAACTGATTTTGATAATTTTTTCATGGGACCAATCTGGAAGATATAAAAAAATAAAAATGGATAAAAAAAAACATTTTTTTCAAATCGGTTTTAATTGAGAAACTCCTTTTTTTGAAGTCTATTAAAAAACACGTCAGCACTACACAGTACCAATCCAGACAAAACAAGCAACATCCAAAATATGTCAGAATAGGGAGGTAGTTAACAAACTTGATGTGGATTGTGGACAAAAGTAATTCATGTTTTTAATATTTTTTTTCAGGCCTTATGGTATTAACTTTTTGGCTATTGACTGGCACCATCGGCTTTTTCGCCGCGTACACATTTATACGAAAAATCTATGCGGCTGTAAAAATTGATTAGAACTGCCTTTGAGGACCAAACTACACATCATCATATTCTTCAGCATCGCAATTACTCCTTGCTGAAAATGTGTTATTATAATGAATGCAATGAACATCGCGCAGTGTTGAAACATGAACTTATTTATGTTCAATCTGAAAATAAAAAATAAAAATATGGAGTGGAGAAAGAACAAAGATGTAGGTACCTAACATGCTGACCTAGGTACATTTATGAAGTTTGTGTTGTGAATGATTTTTTGTAAATAGTGTGTGTGTTTTACCTAGGGAAGGTGAAAATTTTTTAATTAAGTGACGTGAAACAATGCGAAACTCCAACTAATATAAATAAATTTTAGAAAACCCCTAATTAGTCAGGAACAATCAAAATGATGATAAATTGTCTACTAAATGCACTATACATAAGTACCTACCTACCTAAGTTACGTAGATAGGTAGGTATGTGGTATTAACATGTATTCTTCCATACCTACCTACTATTAAGTTTTAGTATTGTACGGGCCTGAACGATTTGCATTTAATACCTAAAGATTGGTTTGATTGGCTGACATTCCATTTTTGTTTATTGTAGCTTTCATAGGGGTGGGTACACTAATATTTTGTTGAACTCTTTGCAACGCGACCCTAACCACAAAAATAAAGTACCTACTATCTACGCTATCTTCAATGTTTTAATGTTGACCTAAAGTGTATTTAATGTAAGTACCTACCAGGGCACCTACCTGTACTAGTTAGAAGGTCTGCTTACCCTAGGTAAGTTAGGTACCTAGGTACCTACCTACTTACATAAATATTAGGTAGTTAGGTATCTAGGAGTGACCAACTATAAGTACGTAAGTATTCTGTGCTATGGCACTATAGCCATGCCCACTGTGCACACCATTTACTACACTAATACCGCGTGCACACTATGCCCATGCCGCTGCCGCTTAGTAAGAATAAAGGCTATGTTGCTGTGGCAATAAGTCCGCGGCATTAATGCCGGCATACATGCTGGCAGCGGCATGGGCCTAGCTAGTGTGTACGCGGTATAAGAAGCAACCAGGGGCCCCCAATCCCAATCGCAAAAATATAGTTTGTGTGAGATTATTCAATAGCGCGCTCGTGGCCGTGGCCGTTGTTTCGTAGAGAACTAAATCCACCGAACATCTATATCCTAGCGGAAAGAAGCCCAACACCATATGTCAGAAGTGGTTACGGTCTACGTTCACTCACCTCAGTTTTAGGGGGATTTTGTTAGAGAGCGCTAGTGCGGGAATGGCGGGAATTTGAATCCCTAGCCTAGCCCCTAGGTAGGTATTTTGTTTCCTAAGAATTTTTAAAGAACTACAAAATTTATTTCTTATTTCTGACCAGTTTGAATAACCGAGTACATAAATATGTAGATAGTTCATCTGCAAAGCCTACTGAAACTGAAACAGAGGAAAAATAAAAACAGAAAATTAACAATTTTAAACAACTTTTATATTTTAAAATAATACTAGAGTTAGATATATTAAGTTATGATAAATTAGAGATAAACTGAAATCATTCTAACTTATGTATACCTATTACAGAATCACTACAGAATCCTATTACAAATCACTAAGATCCTCTGCTATGCCTCAAAGGTTTGCTGGAAGAAAACTCTTATTACGGTTTAGCTCGCCTTTGTACATATATTTAGTTTTAACATGTTTGTTCATATTTTTTCTGCGTGCAATAATGAATTTAAGAAAGATTTTTATAACATCCCAAAACCTTCATACCTACGATATTCATCAAAGAGAAGGTCGCGGGTTAGAATCCCACTCAATTCATTAAACAAATATTTTATCTAGAACATATAGGTTCCTAGTTAAAAGTGTTTTAATCGCTTAAGTAGCAATATCCCATATTGCTACATAAAGCTAAGCGTACCGACTACAATTTATATGCATAACGGCATAATATTTAATAATTACCTTTGTTTCTAACTTACTAGGGTTTACATTGACTATATCGCTAACTTCTACATAAATACCTGCAACTGGCAACTTGGTCTGCAATCGTGTCTTAGAAATATTGAGATTACAACATTTCTTTATGATATTTGATACTTTTGGGATTTTGGGATGCAATTTACACTTTTTTATACAGCTCGTCATACATGTCTATGACAATACTATGTAAAACGGCATTTGCTCAAAATATTATTAATAGATAAATTAGTTTAAACCATAATTTAACTAGATTTAATTACTAACATCACATCAATCATAAGAACAAACATTTGTAAATAGCAAACAGCAAACAAGTTTTCTAACCAACAAATTTGCACTTTAATTTATCGTATTAGTACAAGTTTTTAGGTCGGAAAACTTGTTTGGATCAATGTGATAGTTTTACTGAACCTTTGCATTGTTATTCTCTCGACCCTGAAGGTCTGCAATTTGATATAATTACATTTAGTTATATTATATCTTCAAAAATGTTGAAATGTGCGAGCGTGCCTTATACATACGCCTTAATATGCTGTTTACAATGCTTAATATGTGTTGCAAAATGTTAATTTTTCTTTTCAATCTTGCACGAGACGAGACGCTTCGTCCGAAAACATTCTGTTTTTCTTACACAATATCTATTGATGCATATATAAAACACACGTTATTATCGTACTAATTACTTCTGAGCAGTGTACTTCACATTTTTGGATGAACGTAAAATTAATATTTTCCTATAAAATATTAAGTATAATTTTTTTACATTTGGTTTGTGCGCATAATTTTCTAAATAGTTATATATTATCGAAGCACATGCCTCAATACATTTCGTTAAATCGTTGCTTGCATAGGTATGTCAACCTCTTTTTTTCATCGTACTCTTTGTTTGATACGAACAAGTGTAAAGAATTGCAGTTCTCCGTTGCAAGAGATTGTAGGCACTGAATGCAAGACGGTGTTCACATGACCCGTTTTCATTGACCTAAACTAACCTAACCTACTCATTTGGGAAAGTAGAACTTACCCAAAAAAAAAACCTAACCTTTGTGTTTGACTGTTTTTTGTGTCTCCGGAAAACCTGCTATTTTTTCATACTACTTTTTGCAATGACAGCGACGATCCTACAAAACTACAAACGATTAAAATCGCTTTTCAAAGGTAGTAAGTAGAGTTCTTGTTGAAAGAGCTCAATCAGGGAAGTACCTACCTACTACCACAGAGTAAGTACGATCTCAATGCACTTACTCTATAGCGGCCACACTGGCCTTTCATAAAGAGTTGCCAGTTTACAGTAAATTTTAGTTCCTTGATAATTAATTTCTACTCTTTTCGATCGGACTGTACTTGCCTTCATACACACATACATAATATCTACATACGTATAGGTAAGTAAAGTTTTACGAGTAACAAAATGTTAAATCTAGCAGCAAGGTAGGTACCTACTTAGGTAACTACTCAGTAAAATTATAGTAAGTAGGTAGGGATTTACAGATGTAGAAGCGAGCGGCACAGCAACCACAGTAGCAATTTCTGTGCAGGTGCTTGTGGTGGTACGAATAGCTTGTAGCACCTGAAATGGATACATTTTACATATTAATTTAATATCGCGTCATCTACTACTTTAACATAACAAAGATAAAACTAAAATCTGCCTACGTAATGTTATACACAAAGTACCTACCTACCTACCTACTTGCCTTCATACACACATACATAATATCTACATACGTAAAGTTTTACGAGTAACAAAATGTTAAATCTAGCAGCAAGGTAGGTAACTACTCAGTAAAATTATAGAAAAGTAAGTAGGGATTTACAGATATTGAAGCGCGCGGCACCACAGTAGGAATTTCTTGTGGTGCTAAAGCATCTTCAGGAATGGCAAAACGAAAGAGCTTCCTCGCCGAATAGTCTTGGAAGGCTTTTCTTGGAAAATGATCTTTGCACAGCATTTTGTGACTAGAATATAGGCTGCTCTGAAGTTCCTTGCTAGGCCGGCTCCATTTGAGTACAAAAATCGAGCCCAGGATTCACTTCTGAAAATATTATGATTTAACTTAGCTCAGCACATTGCATTGCATTGAGTTTAATGATTCTTACTCATCAATAGATTGTAATTAACTAATTTACGTAGGTCGTCAAAGAACAAAATTTTTTTGATGCTAATTAAATAAGCATTGGCGTACTTACCGGTAAATATTCAAGCATCCAGGCTTTGTAAACCGATACAACTTTATAGTTTCGTGGGTCGCTGCAGATTTTCCACAATTCACGCAACTCTTTCATGTTTATTAATAATATTTTAGTTTTTCTCGTACAACCAAACGATAAACAATGGCCGACACCGGTGTAAATTTGAAAGAAATCAACATCATTTGATCTTACGCCTACTTTCTTTACTAAAGATTGAACTGGGCTACCCGTCATAGACAAGTGTTTCCGCCCGCAGGAGTTCTGTTGAACACCCCTGACTAAATCCGCACGAAAAAAACTTAAAAAAAAACATTTTTATTTTGTGTACATGTTGGCAAAGCATGTTGGCAGCAACAAGAATGTCATCGTCATTTGTAGCGTTATGTCAGTCAGCTGTCATTGCTGTTGTAGTGGCTAAAGTTAAGATAGTATTCTAATAATAGCATCAGCTATTATTTACTTGGTTGAATGGGAGTCCCGCTTCTTAATACGCAGTGTTACAAATTCTTTGTTCAGGTGAAAATCAACCATTCAAATATACACACCTACTTGGTCGATGTGCAAAGTGACGGTCAAATGCCGTAAAAAGAAGAAGAAGGGTTTTCTCCCTCCCTTCCCCTCCCCCGCTGGGCCCGGCCTGGCAAAGGGATTGCAAGATGTATTTACTAATTTAAAATAATGTGTTTTTACCGTATTTAAATATCTCTAAGTGTACCAAATTCATTTCTATATGTTTCTACGTTATCGTACAAAATGGAAACCAAAGTAGCAGTCGTCACAGGCGCCAACAAAGGCATAGGATTTGAGATTGTAAAAGGACTGTGTTTAAAATTCGATGGTGTTGTGTATCTCACAGCTAGAAACGATGAGCGGGGGCGGTTAGCTGTAAAGAAACTGCAGGATCTTGGTTTGCAATCAACATTTCATAAATTAGATGTCACTTGCGAAGAGAATGTCAAAGAATTTGCTACACATATTTCAAAACATCACTCTGGAATAGATGTTCTCGTAAACAATGCAGGTATTCTAGACTTTGATAAATCAGTATCATCTTATGAGGATGCAAAAAAGCTAATTGATACAAATTTTATGAGTTTACTGACTGTAACGAAGATATTATACCCTCTCCTGAAAGATGATGCCAGAATAATCAACCTAAGCAGTGATTGGGGTCTATTATCCAACATAAAAAAACAAATATGGCTGGACACACTTATAAAAGATGACCTAAAAGTTGAAGAGATCTTGCAATTTGTAAATGATTTTCTACAAGCAGCTAAGAATGGCAAAAATACATTTTTTTCCTTTGCCGGTCATTATGGAGATTATAAAGTGTCAAAAGTGGCTCTGTCTGCTTTGACATTCGTACAGCAAAGAGAGTTCAAAGAACAAGGAAAGAATGTGTCTATAAACTGTGTTCATCCTGGCTTTGTGAAGACTGATATGACGAACGGAATGGGAGATTTTACACCTGAGCGTGGTGCAAAGGCTCCACTCTACCTAGCATTGGAAGCTCCACAGGAACAGAAAGGGACTTTTGTATGGCATGATTGTCACCAAGTCAACTGGGATGATTAACTTGTATGGTTACTGAAGTATGTAAACCAAGTTGTCCTGGGACTGTGATACGAGTGTCACATGCACTTTAAACTTTTAATATAATATATGATTTCTCTTTAGTTCAAAATGTGTTTGATTGACAATCTACTTACCTCGTGTGAAATGCATATGAATTAAAACAAAATTGAAAAATAATTGGCTACAAAGTTCAATGCTGAAACTATAAACTGCATGGTGTATAACATCGAGTTTAGGATATATTCATTACATACCTAGTAAGATTCATTGTATTTAGCATTTTAATGATAACTGAGTTATCTCAATGTTCATAGGTCAAAATATGAGAGTGATTGTTATTATCAGTATATTTTTTTGTTTTGTGATGCATGTTTGTTTCCTGTACATACAATGTATCTGCATCATTGGGCATTCTCTGATAAAGTAATGTTATGACCACAACTAAGTTTTCATATCCCCTTGTTCCTTGATTGTAAGTTGTAGAGAAAACATGAAATGTCAATATTGGTATACTTATGTACCTATACCAACATATCAATTTCAAGTACCATTCTGTATTCGGTTGTGTTACTAATCTGAGTATACCTAGGAATCTAAAAGGAAAGCGTAATTTTATTGTACATTATTAGGTATTTTGGTAATATTAGTTACAGCATACCTACTACATAATATTTATTTTATCCTTGATTCTACTCAAGGAAAGATATTTTATTTCTGGCAGGCTCTTGTATCTTGCTTATATGTACTAACTTTAAAACCAGGCGCGCCCTCTAACGTAGCGATGCAGTCTTTATTTACGCAAGTTATGGCCTCTTTACTTAAAATAGTTGTCAATTTAAGCTAGATGGCGACACCTGCTAGTATAAGTTTACATATTAGTAAATTATAAGATATCAACTCATCGCTAAAGTCTACATATAATATACCAATGAGCAGTGACGAACAGAGAGAACCCTAATTTTATTTTGACTTGACCGCCTTATATTATAATCTAATAAGTATATGTAGATAGAAAAACCTACACTACTAAAGCGCAATGTCTGAATGAAACGTAGAGCAAGGTTCAGTTTTTACACCAGAACGTTTTACCTCAATAATCTGATTATGTATGTAGGTACATTCAGAATTGGACTATGAATGACTCGGTAATGGATTCAGTAAAGGGCTGCCACGTGATGACGACCATGAGGCGGCGTGGCAGCACTGTCCGTTTGAGCCCCGAGAAGTGCTGGTTCGATTGTCAGGACGGACCTTTGCGCCGTGCAAAGTTGGGGTGTGAATGTTGTAAAACTCATACCTACTCATAAACCGGTTTTTCTAACTCTACTAATTCGTAGTGACTTCCAGGTATAGACTGAAGACTGAAATCGGTTGAGCATTCCTGCCTAAAGAAGTAAATACACATAGGTCCAAGTAGGTAGGTAAGCTAGGGTTTAGATTAGGCCAACGATAAGCCTACTTAACACTATTATTTACTGAATAAACAAATCTCATTACGTATTTCCAATGCATGCACTCTTTATATGGATTCTGATGGCGTTCACTGTTTGCCACTTACCTACCTAGGTACGTAATCGTATTGGACGACTCAAGGGGTAGAGTGGTCATTGGCTCATGTCTACAAGTCGGCAACATGGCAACGTATGTCTACGGCTTCCTATACATATCTATCTTTATGCTAGGGTTTTTGTTTACAACATAATAAATAGGTAGCGAAATAAATAGTTTATGTGTATAGGATGTGCACTTGTTTTTTACCTAATTTAAAGTTTGATATTATTTTTACCCACTTATAGGTATCTTACTACTACCTAGGTATTTGCTATAGCAAACTAAGTACCTAGGTTAATATCTTATCACCTATGGGGGCGACAATGGATGTTGCGTATGCCTATCTCCTACCTCCGACAGCTTTACGTTAGTATTAAATAACCCATAAATAAAATACCAACTACCTAACATAAGTTTATTCATAGGTAAGCAACTATGATTGCATTATACGTACCGTCTTCAATTACCTACCGTACGTAATTTAAATATTCTACCAAAGTTGTTATAAATAATTGTTTCGGACCAAATTACTAAATTCCTTTAGCACTGCGACATAGAACGAATTCGTATCACGCGAGTGTCGTTATTTTGATTTCTTTACCCTATTACCTGTCTCCGAAATTAAATGGAAATTGTATGACAAACATGATGAGTTTGAAATTGTATGTGAGTTCCTATAGCTAGGTAAATGTGTGTAATGAAGATTTCATATCAAGTAATTGTTTGTTTAGATCGCAACTGTCTGTTGGACGTTTCCACGCAATCAAATCAACTCGCATCTACTTAGGTGGCACTTAGTTTTATGAGTCGACTAATAAAATTACGTTTTGATTAGAATTGGTCAGACATGCACAGACGTAGGTCTGTAACAAAATATATTGTTTGACATGTTATTGATTGAACCATGCTCATCAAGGTTCCTACACTTCCTACCTATATAGGCATGTGCTAGCAAAGTAGGTACCTACTACTTTTTTGATAACCAAAGAATCGAAAGCTCTTAAAATATTAAAGTTTAGGTAAAGCAAATAAAACCGCTGGGTAAATGTACGTTTATGTATATTATTATAATAGGTAAACTGGCCTTAATAAAATACAGCTTATTCAAAATTACAACATTGACTTGAAAAACTTTTACAATAAAATTCTTAGCTAACTATTATCTATAAAGTATAGTCTACGTTACATAGATGTTCGTTCAAACTTTTATTTAGAAGTGTCGGTCTTACCGATCGCTTTAAGACAGTTTGGTGAATTTAAACTAATAGCTTAAATTATTTGTAGCTAGGTAAATAAATGCTGCAAATTAATCAGTCAAATTTTCAACAAGTCATTAACAGTTTTGAGGCCCGATATCCACCAAAGTAACTAAAATTAGGGGAAAATCTTGCAGATTTTTTGATCGAAATAGATTGACAGTTCAAGTCGATCTATCACTGCACGCACATGACAATATTCTAGCGCTCTATATAGTAGCACGCCGTAGCACACGTTGCTACGGCGTAGCACGTCTACGTGATGTTAGTATTATGCTCATTTTTGCTAGTTTTGTTTCCTTTTATGGTGGCTTTGTAGAGTGCCTTGGCTTGAGAATATAGCAGTATAAGAATGCAGTACAAATTGTCACAATACTAAACTAAAACTGTGATACGTACTCGTACAAAATATTATTCTAGCACATAGAATATCTTATAGAGACCACAGCACGAATAAATGTGACAATCCTGTATCCGAGAGGTAACTTAATACCGTGGAATCAGCATACACTCAATACGAATATTTTTGACTGTCTTGACTATACTATTTCAAATAGTTCACTTGACACCAGCAAAATTGTCTGACGAAAAGATGGACAAAGGACATAATTATAAAGAAGACGGTTTACGTAACGCGGTGACAGTCATATTTTTTTAATACAGTTGTATAGTTTGATGGCGCAGAATATTTATCACACTAGAATATTTGATCCCAAAAACTAAAACAAACTAAGATATTATATACTTGGTATCTCCAGCATTGGTGGGAACCGAGCCTTAACTACATAGGTAATTCAAAGCTGAACAGCTGCTCTTTGGTGTTCTAGCCGTTAAGTCGTCGTGGCTATGCAAACTTACTAACGATCACTAATCTGTAAACATGTTACTTGACTTTTTATAATTATTGGTACTTACGTAAGTTAAAACTAACTCAACACCTACAATAAATGTAGTGAGTACACTCGTAATCTTGTAGAATCTTTACTGGGTACAGAATTGATTCTATACATAATTTTTTATGACACTTCAATGCATAAAAGAACTTTACTGTGCATTATACAAAACAACAGATACATTCGATTAGAGGTAAAATCTGTACAATGACTTCGATCTCTATTCTCCACTAGATAACTTTGAAAACTGATGTGAAAATAGAGATGAATGAAGTAGCCTCAATTTATTTCTTATTAATATTTAGTTTGTACGACTAAATGCGGTACAGTACAAACATGATTACATTGGTATCATAAGAATATACCTACCTCTTTAGAACGACACTTGGACAAACTTGGATGGTAGGTAACATCCTTTCCGGTAACAATTTTTTTCTTTTTAAATCCAGCTTACATCTTTACACTCTGTCTAACATAATACCTTACATAAGTAACACGATAACAAAAGTGGTAGGTAATTACTATTTGCTGAACAGGTTCACAATAAACTTATGGATACGTTATTGGTAATATGTACACTTTTGTACACCTAAGCAACAGTATAATTTATTATACTTAATAACAAAAGTTACATCTGGTAAACTTTGCGGTAAAAGTGCAAATGACATATTACATGCATGAGCGCGGAGCGTGCATTTGGTCGAACGTAAACCGCAATTTGCACAATTAAATCTCGCATTATTCACATCCTGAGTTTTGTTTTGTTGATCGAAACGAATATCGGAAGGTGACTTGCGAGATATTTTGTATGAAACCGCGGTAATCGCCTAATAAATAAAATAAATGCTTACATTTACATTATGAATAACACCATCATTCTAGATTAGCCTAAATAAATAAAGCGTTTCACACTCGACTAAAAGACACTTTACTTTGGTTTTTATAAGACTAAGGGCAAATTTTTCACTAGTCAGTACCAAATGCAAAACGAAGTAGAACGTAAAATGAAATAAAACCACGATAATAAGTGCCAAAAAACTCTGACTGTTGATAAATTGACCCCGAGATAAAATAATATAGAATTTATAAATACATGTATACCTACCTATTCTATATCTACCTAGCTAGATACTCATAAAATTCCTAGAAACTGTCACACAAGTTGGTGCAAAACTTATTATTACGTGGTCCTTTACTGGTATTATCACTGGTTTAATGGACGGATTTTTAACTTTCAACTTGGTATATAGATAACTTATATGCTAAAGTATTCAAAATAGGTGATTTCACACTGCAACATCAAAAATAATTTACAACACTACATAAATTATTTTATAATAAAATGTAAAATACGTCTCACAATCCCTAAGGCACCAAAAGGTAACAAATTATTTACAAATCTATAGGCGATTCCTTACAACCTTCAATTTTGTGATTTTTACGAGTCATAATTTAAGCTTGGGCCCATTTACAACTCGTTATAAATAAAATTTCTAATTAAATACTTTTTGTTAAGCCTCCAATTGGTCCGAAAACTACTTTACTCCCCAGCACTAATTTACCTGCTCACTCATATTATTTTTCTCTCTGAGAAGACTCCGAAGTCACTTTCTTAAAACTGCCCAAAGCCCATATCCCTAGATTTATCAATCTGAAATCTTAGTTTGTAATAAGCGGTGTAAGTTGGGTAGGCTCATCATAAAACCTATACCTGTGTGGTACTTGTAGAGTCGGGGAGGCATCGGCATCTCCATGTTGTGAGTCGCGATGTCTTCGCAAGTCCACCTTCCTCTGGAAAGCTTTCTCACAGAGACCGCAGGAGAAGGGCTTGTAACCGGTGTGCTTGCGCATATGCGTAATCAGATTCGAGCTTTGGCTAAATGCTTTTGAGCAGACCACGCATTTGTGTGGCTTCTCGCCTGAAACAAAGAGTTCAGCTGCTGTAAACTGGTTATAGTTTTATTATTTGAATCTGATACTGTGTTCTAAATTCTCAACATAGATAGAATAATATAAAGTCAGTAGGTTGGATATAAATCGAAAAGTTAAGAAAGTTCACACGGTGCTTGAGTTAATGTTCATTTAATAACCGCTAATAGCCACCTACGATTTAACAGTTGCCTTCACTACTTCGATTTGGTTACATAATTCATAAAATACGTCCTAGAACTTACGTAGATATTGCGACGATAGGTAATTAAAGCCCGTGTAAGTGGGCCAATACTTGTCATATCACAGGGTGGTTATTTATTAATACGCGGCTCCCGAACTGATTTAGTATGCAGTATCGCCTCGTGAATTGGTATTTATTAACTTTAACGGTAATTGTTTGCAGGGGCCCGATAATCTTAGTAACGAACTGTCGTGGTAAAATATTCCCCGGCTATATGTGTCCGAGCATTATTAAAAGAAAAAATGCAAATGTCGTTTTAAAGATAGAACAGGATTTACTGAAGTAGAGTTTTTGTCGGTGCCGTGATCGGTGGTGACTGCGGCGCGCGTAGGTAGCAAGACGTGCAGGCTTGTGAAGGCTACGCGCGCGGCTAATTGCAGCCGAGGCGCATTTTGGAATATTGATGATGAGGCATTTATCGGGAGGACAAGCGCCATGTAGGGTTACTGTAAATCATTCGAAACGGGCCGTAGACGTGACGAGATGTCTTCGCCCAAGACAAATATGTCTGCCACATTTTTTAGCTACTTTAATTCGTTTTGTTGAGCTCACTGCATGCAGTCAGGTGGTTTAAAAACTGCGGTGTCTTTTATTTTCATACAATCTATTTTTATAAAAGAAATACCTAGACAGGGTCGTTTTAACCATAAATCTTTACAAGGATCGTACATTCGAGACTTGAAATTACATACGAGAAACCGATTGGTATGGTAGTATATGCTTCAAGCCTTGTTTATTAGGATACAAAGGCCTTATTTTCACAACACTATTTAATTTGCACAGTGACTTAAGGTTATGGCTATTAGTATTTCACTATAGGAACTCTACTAGATCACAGTGAATATACTTGGTTATTTACATATTTTTCGGTGCAAACGGTTTCAAGGAATTAGACACCTATAAGGGAATGTTATGATAAAGACATCATGTTTCCATGACCACATTCTCTGACCGAGTAAAAGCTGTTCAACCGCAGGTCTCTACTTTTTGCAATAGTGCTTGGCTAGACGCGTCTATCTGCTCATTGAAAATTCATTATAGTGGCAAGGACCGGCTGCGATTTGCCATCCAAAAGGTAATTGGACAGCATTTAAACGTTTAATTCCCAGGCATCGTCGTGGATGTGTCGCCTGATTGCTTTTATTGGTAGCGTACTTAAAGCCAGTAATTTTCAATTTAATTAACTTGTCGCAAGCAAAAATGGCCGGTCGGGTATGAGTGGACTAGACGCTTAATGAGTCTACGAATAAAATTGGATAAAGACATCTTCAGTCACTTTCCAATAAAAATATAATCTTTATAAATCGGCCTATAAGTTGATTTAAAAACAGGAATATGGACTTTTTTTATCAAAACTTACTAGAGAAACTTGCTAAAAATAAATTCGTCGGACCTTGTTCACATTACAAGCTCAAGTTAGATGAGTTAGTTAGAATACTTCTCTTCACAGGCGGCAGAACTAGTACATTTCAGTGATAATTTTTTCAAACATCCCTTATGATTTTACCATGAACTGTACCTTCTTCTTTCACTAACAATGTCTAAAAGATTCAAGTAAACATAACTTTCAACTTATAATGATAGGGTGCAACAAAGTTGGTGTATCGTAAAGAGGGCGGAAAACACGTTAACACTTACGTAAGGGAGTTTTGAAACAATTGTCATAATAATAAGAGGTTCTCGCTAGCTATTGAAAATGTAGATAATTTGATTACTGTGAAGACAACTGTCGCCATCGGTAAAGTACTACCTAAATTATTTTTGTAAGAAGCGATTACCATCGTTATAATCTAAAGTTTTCTATATTAAAAAAGGTGTTGGTACTGGTGTAACTGGGTCACCCTAGTATTAGAAACACAATGAAATTCGTGGCCTAATTCAGCTATTTATCTACTTAATTATAATTTCAGCTGCATCCATCGCAAAAGTTCACCAAAAGACAAATAAAAAAAATGGTAAAAGTATAGAACGCACACAAGTTCAAGATATCAATACAAAAGCATGCTTACCAGTGTGAATGTAGGTGTGTTTCTTCATATCCGATTTCTGATGGAACCGCTTGCC
Source organism: Eulithis testata (assembly GCA_947507515.1). Taxonomy (NCBI): domain Eukaryota; kingdom Metazoa; phylum Arthropoda; class Insecta; order Lepidoptera; family Geometridae; genus Eulithis; species Eulithis testata. Next base: position 8,219,828 of record OX382194.1, read on the forward strand.
GCAGTATTGGCAAGGATACGGCCGCGTATCCGAGTGGATCAGCAGGTGAGTAGAGAGCGTGCTGGAGCGTTTGAAGCACTTGCCACACTGCTTGCACTGAACAATAGAAAGAAAGAGTTTACTTTTCGGTCGGTTCAACTAAATTCCCTTTATTTTAATTTTTTTGTTTTATGACATGTGAGAAGCCAACTTCGTAAAAGTGTCGTTTGACAGAGCTATTTATTTGCCATCTCTAGGTCCATGAGTTTGCTATCGTAATTTTTTCCAGCCACTATCACGAAAAGAGATGTAGGTAGGTGCGTAAGCCCACTCATTTGCATAGTGGGCTCGATGGGAATAACCCAATTCTACAATAGTTGTAGGCAATGTTGGAAATATATAGTTATAAATATATTCAATACTTAGAATATAAATATATTCAATACAGAGTAATGAAATGCAAAACGATAAAAAATCAGATATGCATAAGCTTTTGGAAGTACCATATTTGATGACCTCGAAGATAATACCTACTTAGTTTGAAAATGATATTGCTAAGTATTGATTTGAATAATTCACACGGTAATTTAGTTCAAAAACCCGTAATCGCTATTGGAAAACGCTGTTGTATAATTAGTAGCAGAGCTGTCAGCCCATCAGCTTGTCTGCGACAACTAGTAATAAACTAATTGCAGGGCTCTGCGCCACCCCTTTCTACACATTTCTTTGATTTCAACCACCCTTTCTAACTTTTCTGTGGCGTGATATCTTTCTTTTCAGGGACTAATAATTAGAACATTTTACTGAATGTTAATGATAGGTGAAGTGCGGTCGATAAAAAAAGGTTAAAGTTAGTAAAACAAAATAACATAGTAAAACGATGTGGATAAAATCACTAGATAAAACGGGTAAAGCAAGCTCGTATGAGTTAGTGGCCAACTCTGGTGACGGAATTTTAGGCCGCCTTAAGGCCTCCGTCATGTCCCCAATATTGATGATATGAGAACTGCTATAAGATCTGCCCAAAAATAGGTCTGCCTATGTTTTCCAAAACAATCCAAATACTCATACCTACCTACTTACTTTGATTTTAAGCAAATGACAATCACCTTTGTTTAGTATTCTAAAATAGGCCGATAGTTATGTATGTTCTCGGTAAACAAACTACCAAAACAAAGGATTTTTAAGAATAGTAAGAAAACACTTGCTAAAGAATCTTTTTGGATTTATTTGATCAGTTGTTTCTGGAATGCAATAGTATCGTTTCAAAGCACGAAAGACAGATTAACAACGTTAGACACGGTCTGATTCAAGTTTTCATTTGTTATTTCACAACTCTTGCGGTAGGTAGAGTCAAGTTATCTACTACCTCAACGGTTTATGTTTGAAGCAAATTATGTGTGAAACTTTCGGTCGGTATAAGTACAATAATTAAACATAGTTCGTATAATAACGCTTAAAAATAGATCGAGTTTTTTTGAAAGTTAGTTTTTTATCCAAAGTTTGTTATAGCGATCGGCATAGTCATAAGGTGTAAAAGTTTTATGAGGGATGGATAATGAGGCAGATACATTTAGCAAAAAAATAGATTTTTATGGGTGTCACATAAACATATTCCTTTTGTGAAAGATATAAGCCATGGAAAGGCATTAAACATGCTCTATTTTGTACATTCAAACTTTGAATTATGAAATGATTGTAAATATTATGAATAATATAAATCGGAATGTGCAATGGCTATTAAGTGGTCGGTTAGTCATTGCGTATGCGGTAAGGCTGCGTTAAAGCTATGATAATCCACAAATCCGCGGCACAGCGCTGTGACAGTTGGCGAGGCAGCTGCCTCCCTCGCGCTTCACAAAAACGGCTACTTTTTTGGTCGCTTTTTTATAACTTCGATGCACTCTCTTATAAACAACACAGGTGCTAGTATGACCGTCTACATATGGTTATCAGTTTGTCTCTACGAGCCGGTTTATGCTTATGATAGTTCATATTATAAAAAAAAATAGAAAAACTTTTATTTTTTCATTTGCCATCTTAAAACTATACCTATCCCTGTTATTAGTAACCTCGATGTCCTCGTAAGTAAGCTGGGAGTAGACAAGCAGATTCAAATTCGATCAAAAGAGACAAAACACGGTGTAACTATTCTAAGCTTAGGTACGTCGAGTTTGTACCTACCTATAGGTGTAGCGAAATACCAACTTAGTTCAATTATTTTGAAGCCAAAACGCAACAAGGTGCGAATCATTAAGTGTGTCGTTTTACGAGTAGGCTTTGTGTGTGGGGTTCGAGAGGAAGGCGCGTGGCGCGCGCGTGTACCTTCCGCCCGCTACATGCATTTTCATACCTTTGAGCCGGTTACAAGCTTTAGCTTGATATTTTTATTACAAGTGCTATGGAGCCATGTAATTACTTACATGCCTCATTAACTTACATCCATGAACCTACGTTACTACTTATATTTTTATACATATCTCTACTATTAAGGCCACTATAAATCTGTACGAGAATATCCAGTGTAAAAGTGTAATCTGCAGCTATTAACTACCTTATTATTTTTAGAACAAGTGTAGAAAACATCGAGTACCTAGCAATACTTTTATCGCTGCATGGTATGACACAAGGTAATTATTCTTCCAATTATAAACTGCCGCGCCGTGATATTAAAAGTTGGAATTTTGATTAAAACCGATGAGGATTTTTATAACGGCTGCCGTAGAAAAAACGAAAGGCACAAAAATGGCGAGAAGACGAGCTCCTTGCGAGCGCGGCGCGCGACCCGTTCCGATCAAACGAGTACTTATTAAGACAGGGGCAGTTTTTGCTATTTGATTTGTTAAAGAGACTAAAACGTGTACTGGTTTGCTATTTTAAAACATTCTGAACGGAAACTGTACAGTTAGTCTGGACTTGTCGCAGGATGTCGCTATCGGTTAGTAGGCAGATTGCGATAATGCATGTGGTTAGCATGTAAGTACCTGGAATGATTTCTCGTTTCTGTTTTCATTTTTGATGAGCAGTGAGAAGTTGAGATCGGTTTGTGGCGGCGGAGGTAGGGTGTAGTTCTGATGGCTTGGCTCAGAAGGGCAGCGTCGCGGTGAGATACTGGACGAGCGTTCGGCGTTAGGGCTGCTGCGGCATGTCTTCACGAGCTCCAGAGGTGTGTCGCTTTCCTCTCGCGTTTCCCATTTCAGAATGGGGGAATCGCTGCCGTAGTCCCTTTCACGCTCACACGTGCTACCCGGTGACCAGATTTGACGGTTTTTGGTGGAGAGATTCAATGGTAATTCTTCTTCGTCCTCTGCAAATAAATAAAACGTTTCAAATAATCCAATAGAGTTGAGTTGTATTCAAACACCTTTAATTGCCAATTGAATTAAACATAAATGTAATAATATTGTATTAATCAAGAACATCCTGCTTGACTTTGTGTCTGCCTAAAGTAACAAGGCGTGCATTCAATGTCAAACAATGTATAAACAACTTGCAGGTAAATTATATGAAAAATAATGTCGACATTTTCTCTTAGGCAGGTAGATGGGTTAGGTAGGTACCTACGCGTTCTTCACGCTTCTATATCAGTAAAATTTAAAGTCGGATGAGTCAAATCGGTCGTCTGTAAAATGACTTATGAAATCTGTACAGGTGCGGCTGTGTTTGCTGTTACGTCACTGTTTACTTTTACAATAAGTATACCTAGTGCCCATTTCATATTTCGCACTATCGAATATTTTAGAATAATATAATTTTTCCATAGCATGCCTAGGTAAATGAAAAACAATTCCAAATTGAATGCTAATTACTTAGATACAAGAAATTCACCAATTCAAAAATCAAGAACGCAACCTTACATTTTCTTATCTTGAGGTTGGCACATAACCGGTATGAAAGTGGATAACAAACAAGCAATTAGAATACGAAAATAGTTTGAAGTAACAAGACCGATGTATGTGTTGGTTTTCCTTGGAGGAGTATAAAGTGCCTTCACACCGTGCGGTGCGGGACGGCTATTCCGTAGTGCTACTTCGACCACATTTTTACAAATCCTCTAAGTACCTACTAACGAGGCCCAGTCTGGTCCGTTCATCACACATTGCATAAGGGATTATTTTCCGAGCTTTTCATACATTAACTTCTGTCATCAACGAGAGTCCGCTAAACGCCCGGTCAAATGTGTTTGTAAACTCCAATTACTTACCTACTTTGTCAATTATGATGTCAAAAGTTTTTAATTCAGATTTGTATGCGCCATGTACCAGTCATCTAACGATGATGTTCTGAATAAAGCAGAGTTTTTATAATTTCTTGAGATTACACATAACAGCGTTTGACGAAAATTGTAGAATCCAGAGTGGCCTAGCATTAGTGCATTTTGTTGTCGCACCGCACCGTGTAGAGGCAACACGCCGCAAAGGAAACGCACAAGATATTCTGTTCGCGAGGTAAACGACATGTAAATACGACGCCGAAGTATCAGCGCACCGAGTTATTAATCGGTGCCTTACACTGATAGCTATTCTAATGAGCAGTATTCAGGAGACGCGAAGCAGGCCGAGGCGAAACCGCTTTGGTAATGTCACAATTTATCGCTCGTTGAATTCGTTTTTTGAAGAAAATTTCCTTTGCAGTGAACCTTTTGCTTGGTAGTGAAAGGCGCGGCTTCACATAAGTAAAATAAAAAAATGGATTACTGAGGGGTTCTTTTTAATTTTTATGAACTGCAAATCCCACAATCTAGAGTAACATAATTATAGTGCCATAAATATATAGTTTTCAAAAAAGACTAAAAATCCATATTTAATTTTGATCTATCATAATCTTCGATCAAAAATCCCATAGATAACGGGTCACACACAAAATCAAACCTAAAAGCCGTCCGCGCGACTCACACACTTACACTTACACTTACGTACTTAAACAGCTACATCTGTTTACCAACGAACTGAGGCAAACGTTATAAGACAGTTAAAGTACAACCTAATTCCAACCATGGTACCTTGTAATAAAGTTGCAAATCTTCAAAATATGATCGCATACTTACGATCATTCGACGCAAAAAGCGAGCAAAGGAATAAATTACTCACGTCACTTAGAAATGAAAAGACGTAAGTTACGTAACATCTAATGTGAAATCAACCCTAGGCGGCAACAAATAAAGTGTTGTTTCCCGTCATTGCCTTGCGAGTTTTATCGTTTTGTTTCTTACTGATTGCTTCTGAGAATTATTCTATGCAGGACCATGGAGTCGCGTTGAATACTAAAATAATATTTTATATTATGAACGTAAAAGTTCAGTTGTTTAGTTAAACATATTTATTATATAGTACCTACTTATAATTTTAATAATGTGTCATGTTTTTAAATACCTAATGATGGCTTTAAAAATAAAAATACCAATAAATTCTACATCTTCTAGCAGTGAGTAACTGTTTATTTAGAAATCTCTTTCTGGGTGTTTCACAAAGTGATATTAAATCTGATACTGATGCAACAGGAGAACTCATAACAGACTTATGCTGTGTTTGATCTTGGTTATAGTTCCGTTTTGGTGTGATGTCAAATCCAGAACACCAAGATGATGGCTGAAAAATAATTTGTTTATATTATATAATGTATGTCCTATGTTCTCAATTAATTTTATGCAACGGCCCTAATATCATCATCATCAGACTATATTAGTCCACTGCTGGACATAGCCCTCCCCTAAGGCCCGAATATACATTACTGATATAAACTATAAATCTCAACTAAAAAATCACTTATCGAAATTGTAGTTACTTTTATAAGAATTAAATTGTAGTTACTTTTATGAGAATTATTGTGTACAAAACCCTAACAAAATCATTATGGAACTAATCCGGAACCATTCTCTGTACAATAGCGAAATAATTTTTAAAATCGGTCCATAATTGACGGAAAAATCAATGTACATACATACAAAAAAAATGCACAGACGAAAATAGAACCTCCTCCTGAAGTCGGTAAAAAGTAACAGTAACCAATTATAAAGTTATTTTAACAAACTATTTAAAATTATTTCAATACAAATCTACTCCATGCATCTGCTGTTCTGATCCACAACAGTTTGCGCGTGTATTGGCCAACATTTTTGTAGTGGTGGCAATCGGTAATTTTATTCAAAATTTGATATTATTTGTCTGTTTAAAGATAAAATATAACGTATTTACATGTACTTACCGAAAGTAAGACACTCCAGCCGTTGATTTGCTTTTTCGGGCATTATTTCTGCAACTTTTTAATACACATTGCGGCATTGCGACACGTCTTTACGTTGGCTGTGTTTCAAGCGAACTAAACAAAATAAGAGCTCACTTTTTGAGTGCGCTCTTATTTACTGAGACGGATTTTGTGCGCCGACCCGTTATCTAGGGGATTTTTGATCGAAGATCATAATAGATAATTTATTCTATCCTATTAAATAGGAACCTATCTAGTCCAAAAATGTTTTAAAAATAAGTTTTTGTTCAATATACATTTCCAGTCACTCGTTCGCTTCGTTGATATCCTCTATAGTCAGATACTTACCTACAGGTGAAAACTACCTGAAAACATATACCTACCCATCATCAACATACCTTCTCTAGGTGGCGTGTGCCTCGCGTGCTCGAGTGCCGGTGGGTATCGGGGCGGAGTGCGCGGCATCAGCAGCGGCCATACCCCTGCACCGCTGTACAAGGCGCCGAGGCCGCTGCAGTACATTAGCGCTCCCAGCTCTATACAAAAGATTTCCGTTTTGAATAAAATTGTAAAAAGCTGTGGTTTTAGGGATTTTTCAAAGATATGGTGGGCATAAAAGTCTCGTTTAGTAAAGTAGTTAGAGTACCTGCCGTAATTTTATAGGTATTCATAATGATTCGACGCTACTCCAGTAAAAGACAGCTACTGCGTCTTGGCATTTTTGTTCAGTAAATAGGTGAAGTCAGCATTAGAAGTTAATTAAATCACTTCTTCATCATTACTTAGTTGTTTTTATTATTTGTGCTAATCATACTGTTTTCATCATAACACTACTTTTAAGATAGAATTTCTAATTCTAAATAAAAGTTAATATTTCATCATAATATTTTAAAACCTCATGATTGTGATCATCATTCACTTATGATGTTAACTTTACCTACAGAAACTCTAAAAAAGTTTTAAAAAAGTACCAGTGGCTCGAGCATATTGTTTCAACGCTCGCCCAGCTATCTCTATATCCCCCAGCTGCAGCATATCCAGGCGATGATGGGTGATTGTATCAGGTGACCGTGGTGGTGAGCGAGGTGATCGAGGGGAGTGTGGTGACAGGCTGCGCTCCGGGGAGGGGAACCGGTGAGCAGGAGGAGGGGATGAAGGCTGAAACTGCTCTGCCAACCGAGAGAGCAGCACGTGACGGGACATCCTGTAAGAAATACCTCGGCTTAGAATGCTGATATAGCTACTTATAGAAAATTTGCTTCTCTAGTTTCAGAGTCAAGAAAATAACGTCTATATTATCGGAATTTCAAGAAAGTAGAGATGCCATGTTGTCGAATACGCACAATTATCGAAAACCAATTAACATGTTCAAATATAAACCTCTTATCAAGATTTAGTAGTTGTCAAGCCGTGATCACTCAAAGTAGCGATATCACGGTTAATTTTCACGTGACCAATGTCATTAGCGTTCATCGGGCCACTGTAATGTAATGTATTTGCTGTCGACGGTGGCGACGGCGCCATACTACAGTTTAGCTAATCTGTGACGGTGGTCGCTGATTATTACAGCCGCTTGTTTGTTGACGGCGAATCGTATTAAAAGCTCAATCAAGCAAATGAAGATTCAGAATAATGGAAGTGGTCGCGGCGCCCGCTGCGTACGCGCATTAATAATGCACGCGCCACTAAAACAATCTCCATTAGAACAACCGACACATTTTCATTACATATTTACCTACAGAGTGGCTCATGTGTGTCAGTGTGTGTGTCAATCCAATATGCGTTCAACTAAGGACATTAATTCCATTAGGGATTAAAGCGAGAAGTAGGTAATCCCTCTATGGTTGGCTGAAATTGTCATTGTAAATTGTAAATAATGATTTCGGACGATGATTTGCTGATTTTCCTAATTACAATAATGCACTGCCGGGTCGGGCAGCTAACTAATGACTTGCCCGAGATATGGATCTTACTCGTGTTTTTCGATTCATTTTCTTGTCTTACAAATACGCTGCAATTGATTTGAGCCATTAGTGGTAATTGGAGAGTTATCTATGCGGTGGTTGTATCGCCATTTCTTGTTTCAATAAAGCAAGTGGTAATTACACGACTAGTTTTTCCTCCATCGGCACGATGGGAATTTTAGCAAGTGTCTGGAAAATCAATCAGCGCACTTCAAAACAGGCTTTTGTTTAAGTATAGCATTTTTACAAACGAAATCGTTTAGTGATGGATTTATGCAGTTCAGTATCCAATTAGGTACAAATGGGGTAATTTACTTATCGATACCTATCTAATTTCGTGGCGTTTCTTTTCGCTGTGAATAATTTTCTGTCTGCGTGTGTGCAGTCATAGGCTTTGGGTTGTTTTATTAACTGTTTGACTGCTAAAGTTTGACTGTGATGTAAATATACTTATTATATTCTAAAAACGTGTGGCGTAGATTATTCGAATAGTGCCTAGCTAGTGTCTTGTGATCAGGTTTACCTACATCTGCAAAACACATGTTCAAATTTGATTAAGTTTTATTTAGACAGTGATAATGTAGATATACTTCCAGTTGCATATTGATTTGCATTACTTAGGTAACAATATTTATTTTAAAAGTAAAGAATTTATAAATACTTCATATTTTGTACGTACCTATAGGTATGCTTTTTAAAGAACTCTACTCCACGTTTGAAAAGATTAAGTACTTGATGAAATATGAAAAAAGCTATAAAAGTTTTCCGTTTCTAAGAGCAAGTACTACAGTTTCAGGTCTGCTGGGCTCTTAGAACGAACCTTTACGACAATAAGTAGCCGTGCCGTGTTGCATAATTTACAAACAATTTACCTAGTTTGGAACAATGTCTAAAATAATGTACCTATAAGTAGTTATTATTGTAGATAGGTAGTCATGTTGATGAATGTTTTGATTTCTGACAGATTCAATGTTTTGAGTTTTCTATTCTCTGGGAAGGAATAATTGAGAAAAACAAAAAGAAATAAATTTAGTCAAAAATGTATATGGGCAAATTGTACGTTTTTGTTATTTGTGTAAGTATTTGGTGAAATTATTTATTGCATGGGCGGTTTACCTTGGGCGGCAACTCTACGCAGCTACAAGTATCACTCACTGCTTCTATTTCACTTGATTTACTGGATAAAAAAATCAGTTTTTAACGGTAAAATTCATTTTATTTAAAAATGATTTATTCTGATTTCGACGCAAAGCTACGAGCGGTGAAGGCGCGAACGGGTATCGGGAGGCTTCGAAGGACGAAAGCGCACAGCGCACGGTGCGTCGCGTTTGGCGCCTGGCACCTGACTGAAATGAGGCTCGCGCGCCCCGACCTACCCAACTACTACTCCACAATAACGTTTTTTTTTTCAAAACTCTGCTAACAAAAAAAGAGGTCGAACGGAGGCTGCGCTATAAAGAAATGATTTGATGAAACGACCACTTGACAGGTGGCTCGCGTCGCATCTTCGCATGCACCAGTTAATTGTTGGTTGCGTTTACGTCGACGGCGCAGAGGGCGCACTGAAAAATGGCTTTTATGTATTAATGCTCGCAAATAAGTGGTTGCCGCTTGTGTGACATTAAAACCCTCGCATTATTATGTATCGCAGACTTTAGCTGCGGATAGACCGGTTCGTTAGGATTAAGGCCCAAGCTAGGTTATAACATTATATTTAAAATGCGTAAGTAGAGTGTTTTAGTATTTGGATAATATTTCGAAAATGTGTGCCGCGTGACGCCGGGCTTAGATTTGTTTAATCGCGCCCCGCCCACCGCGCGCCATTGGCCGTCATCTAGCGCTGGGTGGAGCGTTGCTTAGATACAAGCTTAGAAACCTTTTCATGAAATAAATCTCTATTCATAAATACATGTATAATGTAAATACTGAGCCTGTTATACCATATCTGAGTAACTCTATCCGTCAAATAAAATTACACCCTCGGTTTTGTCTTAAGACAAGTCTAAAATAGAGATGGAGATATTTATAAGTGATGGATAGCGTAGGTACTTAATCATAAGATGGTGAAATAGTACAACTTAATTTGAGACCATATCATACACAGATCTTGTCGGAAATCTTTGTGTTGGATAAATAAGTTTTTAGTGTCTACAAATTATATTTCTTTCAAGGGTATTACTCCGTGGAAAGAAGTATAATAAGAATATATAAGAAATAAGAAACATTTATTGTAGAACTAATGCTGCTTAATACAATTAAGATGAACCAGAAAGATCTTTAAAAGTTTTAAGGTTCTATGATAAGTAGTTTTACTTTTAGTGTGTAGAGGAGTAGAGACTTTCAATCTCTCTGTTTTTAGTATTTTTTTTACTTATACTTGAATTTTTTTAGCAGGAGTTCTGGTTGGTATCATTTAAATTTGAGCGTTCATTACACCGTTGACTGAACGATTGTAATAACAATCTCAGGAAATTCAATTAGGCGGCTAATCTGTTTTGGTTCTGTTTGTAGAACTAATGCTGCCTAGTACAATTAAGATGAACCAGAAAGTTCTTTAAAAGTTTTAAGGTTTTATTATAAGTACTTTTACTTTTAGTGTATAGAGGAGTAGAGACTTTCAATCTCTCTGTTTTCAGTATTTTTTTACTTATACTTGAATTTTTTAGCAGGAGTTCAGGTTGGTATCATTTACATTTTAGCGTTCATTACACCGTTGGCTGAACGATTGTAATAACAATCTCAGGAAATTCAATTAGGCGGCTAATCTGTTTTGGTTCGTGTATTGTTACGTGATCGTATATGGTTTCAGGGGGAAGTGCTTCAGTGATAGTGAATTTCATTTGTAGTTTGTACATCACAGGGGTGCACTCAACTCTGAAGGGGAGGGGGGGCTAAAAATACCCCTTCTACGCCAGTGTTTAAGGGTCTCAGTACCATTAGCTAGTACTGCTTCACTTTGGGTAAAGAGCTGAAAATTTTATTAAATAAATAAGTAAGTATTTATACTTATGCCATGAATAACCATAGCAAAGCAATAGTTAGATACCTATGCAAGTAAAGACTCTACGAAACGTAGGAGGACTCTAATGCAGACCTCCTCATAATCTATACCCTTATGCTAAATTATAAAAACGAAAGTCCTTTCAATCTAGGTCTGCTATGCCCAGAGCTAGAATCTAGGTCTGCTATGCCCAGAGCTAGAAGTGACCTCCCCTAGATCCGCCCTCGGCTCGCTGTAAACATAACGGTGGGCGCGTGTCGGGCGCGAGTCAGAGGGCGCCGCGGGGGGTGGGAGGGGGGCGTCACGGCCCGTTACCAGCCTCGGCGCGTGCACATGTCGCCCGGGCACGCGTCCACACCGCTTTTTATAACTCCTTTTTCTGTTACCGTTCAACATTTTTTGTTTTATTCCTTTGTTCAAATTTTGAATTAATGTTTCGGCCTCCTTCCTGATTTTGTCTTGCTTTTAATTTTGGAAGTCACAAAGTACAGAACGTTGTATTTTTACGCTATTTTAAGACCACCACGTGAGGCCCTTGAGTTATTATCAACACAATCAACGATATGGTGAATCCAAATTGACGGCTATTTGAATATGCGATCGGCCGGATGAGTTATCTAGATAATAACCATGCAAATCCTTAAACACGTTCATAAAGTATGCAAGTACACGGCTGATAGATAAGTAAATCAAAATAAAACACTTGAAGGGTGGTATGGTGTGGCTCAGCTGCGGGCAAACCGGTACCGAGAGTCGGCCAGGCGGCTGTCGATGTCGCACTTTGCCATTCCTTACAGTCTACTTTTATTAATTGGGCAGATGAGAGCCTCGGCTTCCATGACGAATGCTTATCCCTTATACGGACAACGGTTCGCGAAACCTTTTATAGGTTCACAATTAAAACTGTCTATTATAGTTAATAGCACGATTGGACTTTTAGTTTATAGAAACAAGAATATTTGCTTTAAGTAGGGATAAAAACAGGTAAGTAATATAACGGAAAGAACGATTAATGGAATAAAATATAGCGTGGGGGTGCGGGTGGCAGGTGGCTGCAAGTAGTGATGCACTTATTAACTCGATAAAGACTGCAAGGAAATCTAGGTGGGTCGATGAGTTATTAGATCAAACGTTAGGCTGTATTTGTGGACCTGGGGAGGCCGAAAGCTGTGATATTCAGGAAGTTGAGAGAAACCCTGATACGAGACAAGGTCAAGTTTGTCACTGGGTGCATTAAGTATCAAATTCAAGAAATTACCCGCACTAGAATCTAACAGAATTTACACTGGTCTTTTCAGAAAACTACTCGTAGTGAGATGCTATGTAAATGTCTAAGAAATAGTTACCGATGATGCTGGAGGTTATAATATAAAGCCAAGGGTTCCAACAATAGCAGCTGTCAAGACTCAGACAGTAGAGCAACGCATAGGTAGTGTGAATAAAAACAATATAAACTAATCAATTCAATCGACCGTACCCCATCACTAGGCACCCTCAGTCTTGGACGACAGGATTCACCGCGCGAGTCGCGGCATGTGCAGTGTGCACCCTTAACGGATTTATTAGAGGTCCGCGCGTGCCATGCGTCATCTACTCCCGCCTTTGTCCTCGCAACTGTTTACAGTTACTTTCCAAATTAAAAAAAATATAGCAAAAAGTTTTATAATGCTACTTTCTACATTCAAAAAACTAGAATGAATTCCGTAGTTTTAATTTTTATGGCCCGCTTGCGTGCTTCTTCTTTCTGACAAACCACATCATCATGTAAGTGGTTAGGTATTTTACATGAATTCCTCCTTCCACTTAACTATTCACAGATATCACAAGCATCGCTAAAGAAATAAGATCAGCCACCAAGCGTCATAAAGAGGTCAAGATTGTTATAAGATACCGAACATCTGAGTAGTAACCGAACAGCTACAAGTAAACCAAGAAGAAGAGCGCCTATTGTAGATTTATTACAGTAATTAATTTTGGTGAGTTGCAACCGAGTTTGCAACGAGCGCGTTGATGTCTTTTGTATGAAGAAATGTGCTGGCTGCGAACAACAACTGTCTATGATGGCGGCAAATAAACTACTGAATCACAAGCATTTCAATGATACACATATTGGTTGATGTGTAGCTGGTGTTTTAAAATTATTTATTTAGGTACCTACCATGAAAAGTCACTTCCAAAATTGTAAGAGAAAAGTAGGTACGCTTAAATGTCTTATGTCTCGCCCAAAATTTTTGAAACAAGCATTGTGTAACTTTGTACGTCTTTTCTTACCACCAGCAGTTGTAGACAATGGCCGCGAGGCATGTGGCTTGCGCAGCGCAAGCGTCGTGAAACCGTAAAAGCTCTTCGGTGTGCGCATGCGCGGGTATAAAGCTGCGCGCGCATTGTGCGGCATGCCTGCTCATTCAATGGAAAACTCTGCACCGCAATATCAGTGCTGCCAACTGGTGTGGGTGCTGGATTCCACTTGCCAATCATCTAAAAAAGTATTATAATAAAATATAAATTCTAGAAGATTTTGTGATAAGTAAATTTTTCATTTGATCTTTGTTTGCATTAGTTTGAAATAACTATACTTATTAGGTGCTTGGGTAAGTGTTCGCGGATTAAAATCCACACCTTTCGGTAGTTTTTGGTTTACACAACACTTTTTACCCGTGCCCCAATGAACGGGACTTTTTTTAGGATGCTTACCCAGCAACTATACCATCCTCCCTAGGTAGTAGGTATAGGTACATGAAAATCAAAACTAAAAAGCATTGCTGGCAACACTAAGCACAATTAATTGCCATCATTCTTGTGTTCCCATATTCAGCACATGTTCTACTCCGAGGCCACAGACTGGGATGTTGTGGTTTTTGATTACTGCTTGTGTAATTGTGTAATGACTCCATACCCTCAGCAAAAGCTCTTAGCTATTTATAGGAGCACATAGAAAAGAGCCTTTAGCTTATATTTAAAATTAGCTTTCACCCGCGACTCCGTCTGCTTCCGGTTTCATCCTGTTGATATTTCTTGGATCTATCTTGGATCTAACAAAAACCGCCAAAAACCGCGTCTGTTTTGGACTTAACGCCTGTCAAAGCTGTCAGATTTATATGTTACGTAATATGAAAAATACCTAACAGACGCGGTTTTTGTTAGATCCAAAATAAATCTGGAAACATAATTTGGCGGTCTAAGTTTAATCCAAATCGAACCAGTAGTTGCAGATTGATTGAAACATAAACATCCAAACATCAAAACTTTCACGTTTATAATATTAGTAGGAGTGCGAAGTAGGAATGGATGGGATGAGATGTAACAGGAAGCTAGGTGGGCACACGACTTTAACAACCTTTATAATTTTTAGCTTATAAAAATGCTGAACCTATCTCTTAGACTCTAGATAAAGCTACTCGCTACATCTTATTTCCTTCCAGATGTAGGTACGTGTAATTAATGTAATTATCTCACAAGTAGAGCTTCTGATTAGAAAAGCACGGTCGCGTCAGCCCACTATGCAAATGAGTGGGCTCGATGGGATTTTTTTCCCATCCGGCCCACCAGTGCAGCAGTGGGCCGGCTGGTGGGCTCGATGGGAATAAGCCTCGGTTATCCTGAGCTTGTAGTTGACTTTTGATTATTGGAAGCTAAGGCGTACTAAGGTATGCGTACGTGTGCTCTTTGACAATTTAATAGCATATGCGCGTGCACCTGCCCTTGCAAAAAGTAGGCGCACGCTTGAGGCAGCGAAGCGCGGAATTCGTCGCCGCGGTCGTCCTCCTAGGCTATCTTATACGCTATTTATTGGTAATTGATTGGAAAGGTGCATTAAGCTCTGCGTGTTTTGTAACGTTTTCCTTACATGGATTTTTGTTTTTGTTCTATTTGTTTAATAGTTGCGCGTCTAAATATTTATTTGTTCCATATTTCAGGGAATCAATGACCAAACCATGAAAATTGTTGAGTCAATTAGATACTCAAAACATGCTCTATCTTTGCCGTGTGAGTGTAACTTAATAGTCGATGCTAATATATATAACTAAATAGATATGCCGATTTTCAGTAAAAATTTGGCCCGCGTATTTCAACGGTATTTTAGCAGAGATTGCATCCAAGTTAAAATTTGCGTGTATCATAAATCTGACGGGCTAAAATCATAAATATCTCGAAAGACTGTATTAAAATCATTGCATTTCTTGCAGCGATCAGCAGTGCCGTGCTTCAGTGAAGACGTCTGGGCGAGTTAACGCGTGCCCCGCGGCGGCGGCTGCGCATGTCCGCTTAATGAGTGTTTTAACTACTGTTGCTAAATCATGCTCTGCACTGCAGGCTGTGATGTGATGTGCCGCCGCCGGAGCCGTTCAGGTGCGCAATCATTCAGTAATTGGAAAACGTATACGCTGGAAGCACTTACCAAAGGAAAAATAAAAACGAACATTTACCTACTACTTAATGTCATAGAAATTTATAGGCAAAACGCAATAAGTAAGTAAAGTTGAAATGAAGATAAACTTGCCAGCAACATCTTTATTACGACTGTGTATCTTTAATTTTTCTAGGCAAGCTGTAATATTATATCGGACCTATGTTTAGCATTTATATAATATACTCGTATTTTCAATAGAGAAAATCCACAATATCTAGAAAATGTAATAGAAAAAATGTATACCTAAATAAAATCTGTTTATAAATCAGTAAATCAGCACAATATAATGTAATGAACTCAAGTTGGCTACGTACATAATGAATACCCCTAAACAATAGAGTAAACAGCTTAATGCAAAGCCAAAAAAATTGGGTTAGCGCAATTAGCCAGCAAAGGTGTCGCGATTTTGCAGAAAGATAATGAATGGGCAATCACGCTTCTTTGATAAGTGGTAGCACAGGCAACGTGTGGAATGATACTATGGTTTCGAATTGAGGATCCTCTCCACGGTCCGGCTGTAGAGGGTTTACGCGGGGTGAGACAGGTCAGGTAAAACTGGTCGATCAGTGGCCCAGTGGGAGAAGGCAATGTAACCATTGGAGGTGAACTAAATAAAAAATGAAGGCTATGACTATTTTTTTAAATATCAATCATAAATGGGTGTTTTCTTTGGGCTTTTTAATATTCATTTCAAAATCTATTCTAGAGTCTGAAACCGTAAAATTACAGGTGGGTTCTTACTTACCCCACGGTTTTACGTTACAATTTTACCCGTACCATTATACATATATATATACCTAGAAAACGAGTAGTTAAGTCTACTAACAACCAACAACTACGATACTCGTACACTGTGCGATGTGAGCGCCTGTCTTGTGACCTATGCTCGCACCTCCACGTTGCAGAGCTTCGATTTCGGGTCCAGTGGAAGCCCCTCACGGCAAAGGCAGGTGGCGCGAAGGCCGCTCGGGACCGGGAGCGCGTCGCCTCCAGTTAATTGATTCCAATCTGTGGCCCGCAATAATTCACTTGTACGAATACACTCTCGCTCTCTGATAATTATGAAATAACGGTGTTCTTTGTGTTCGGGGTCTGGGCGAGTTTTGGCATGAATTGAATGCACTTATGCAATGGTGGTGAACCTTTTGGAAAAAGTTCAGTTTCTTTCTGTGTAAAACACCAGAGTTACTTCAGATTATATGCACTATAGGTAAGTATGATACACTTCAAAATAAATAAGAAAGTTGTTTTATTAACATCGTTGGAAAAATTACAAATAACTATTTAAAGTGCTTGGAAAATTGTCTTTTCTAAAGTACCATCTATCAAATAAATATGATAGGATTACACTGAATGTTTCAGATGGCCCTGAAAAATATTATCGAAATACATACTTACACAGCAACATCAAAAATGTTAAAGTAATGCTCGAGAGGAAGTGGTAGGTACCTGCGGATTAATGTCTGCTAAGTAGGTATAAATCGCTTCGCATCGAAGGCGGTCCGTTTATGGGAACAAGTTTTTGATACGGTTCCGACGCAAGATAACCTACTAACTTAATTTATCGAAAGGGCTACACTAAGTAAGAAAAACTCGTTCTTAGAGTAAGTTCCAAAATACTTGCATAATTATAATGAAATGCTAAACTAATGTTCAATTATAATATGTACCTACTTATAACTAATAGAGATTGCTGCAGCAGAGGTGTGATTTTTGATTCCTTCTGGCATGGTTGCTGTAGATGGCGTTGTACTTAGCTTGCTTTTGAAGCTATGCGATGACAGGTAGCTGAAACAAAAAATCGGCTGCCCATAATCATAGCATTTAATGGAAAACCTGTTGCGAAATGTGCACTAGCTAACTGTCCTAGCTTCAGCTGCTCGAATGCCACTGTTAGACGCTTCGATCGGTAATAATATAAAACACTTTGTCTTGGAACCCGTCTGATTAAAATCAAACACAAAAAATGCTAATCAGAGGGCGAGTGCGTTAAAGTAGCCATTTCTATATAAGTAGTGCAGACGGCTTTGCTAGTCCCAGTGCGTGCTTGGAGACTAGACCCTGAAAGTTGGAGGAAATTGATCTCTATTGCTAAGTCATAAAGGTTGTGAATGTAGAGGGTTGGCTGAATGACTGAAGGCTAGGTTCTGAAGCACGCGCCTAATAATTACGCGTAAAGGTCGCGCATGCACATTGCGCGCCGCCTGCTCGGCTACCGCAACACATTGAACGCCTCCGGGTTTCAATGTCAGAGATGCACGTACATTTCTTGCATTTACTTGTAAATAGTAAAAATTCATCTGAGCTTGCGACCTATATACTCTCTTAAAATATATAATTATAGAACATTTAAGTGTTAAGTTATTATTTTAAACTTAATGAAGCTAAAAGGATTTAAAAAGACACCGAAGTATTTTGTAAATGTAAGCAATATTTACTTACTTTTCGAAATAGCTCTATCTGTAGCCGGTTGGTTTTATGTTTCAATTTTATAATCGGTACACCTACCTACCTGGCTTACAGCAATCAGAATCGATTAGCATATAGATGGAGAGCGCTGACATCTACTAAGGCCCATATTCATAAATAGTACGAGGGTAATTCTATGCCATCGAAAACCGAGCATCGATTTCTTAAAAGAACTTCATTGTGAAATTGTTGTTTGAGTTTTTTTTTTGCATACGAGGCTAAGAACATGTTTTACAAAATAAAAAAATGCGGTTTTTTAATTATTATTAATAAATAAAATTAATAGGATCCAAATTCTCCACCGAATATTTCTCACCACCGGTCATCCTCCATCGTGCTAAGGTGTAACAAAACGTGACATTGACGAAATTGCGGGCAACACTGCAAAGGCCATAGACAAGAATTGAATTAAAAAAATAAAATTAATACTTAGTATGTGTGTACATGTACCTGCTTACATGATGCTGACAGAGCTGTCACGTCGATCGATTCATGCATTTTTTTTTTGAAGCAGGAATTGTACCCCACCTTTTATCAGCCAGACCACTTACTGTTCGTGATAAGGTCCAGTAGAGTCTAGATTGTTAAGGCCTTGTAAAATCGAAACTATTATTATTAGGAGGTATTGATTATGTATTAAAAAGGTTTTATTTCTTTCTTTCAATGTTACTTTGGCGGCGTGCTCTTATCACATCGACAAATATAAAAATTTTACGATTTCAATTACCTCTAAAGTCATAACATAATCAAAAACATCATTTTCATTTCAAAACTTTATTGCTGCAAGTTACAATTCTACATTTTATATTGAAGACTGACATTATGGGGTATATTCATATCGGTTTTCTAAAGCTGAGCTAACTAAAATGATTGTTAAATCTGTTGTTATCTCTTTTCGTTGTCATGCAAGTGAATGATAGAGCATTCTTCGAAGCCGCGCTAAAATGACAGTTGAATATGATTACAGAGGTATGTTTTTAAATACTCCATAACAGTATGCTTGATGAGTAATATAAGGTAGGAAGGTTAACTTCCTACCTTCCTACCTTATATTACTCATCGTTAGAGTATATAAAGTTACTTTAGATAGCAATAACAAAACAATACAGCTGTCATTTGTCATGATAAAATAGAAGCTTTGAATTTGTACGTTTGTAAATTTAACAAATCCATAAATGATATTGCTATATGCGATTACTGAACTTATCCAAGCAGTGGCTAAATAATGATTATTAGTATTACATTGTAGTATTCAGGTTACAGTTTGATCACTTTTAGGCACCTCACAATACACTCGTACCACGAAGACGAGTGCTAGTAGTAATCCGTAGAAAAATAAGCAGATGATTTTTTCTGTCAATTTGTAAGCACTAAGCCACATTCTGTGTAATTGTGCGTAGTACCTACTAGCTATAAATAAAACTTTCGCGGCGCAAGCGCGTTAAATCGTTCCCAACGACGACGTCGATGGCTGGAACTTGTCCCGTCGCACCTGCGACAATTTTTATAGTATAAATTTGCATTAATTCATTTAGTCCTGTTTTCAACGCAGTGTATAAATGGGTTAGCCGGTAAGTGGTATCTCTAGCCGGGCTGGGCTGCCGATGCCGGCCGGTGTGAGATGTCGGCTGTCGACCGCCCGCCTAATTGACAGTGTACACGCGTGCTCCCTACAAGTATTTCCACGCAACCCTTCAAATTGTTAAGAAATAATATTATCAGCGATACCTTCCAACACACATTTTGTACTAGGACCGAAAGTATCGTTAATTTATTAAAAATGCAGCGTGACGACTGAAACTCAGTAATCTATAGTGATTCTTATCTTCCAATTGGTATGACCACTCGCTGATTGCAGACTTTCTGATAAGGAAATGGTTTAGTTGGGTTGGCCTGCTAGTACAAGCTTGGCGGATACTGAATCTTTTGTAATATTTGCACTTGCATACATCTAAATATCTGAGAGAGACCCATGGGAGACACCCTTCAAGACTTTAGCCGAATGTTAATTTCAAGCTAAAACTCTCTAGTAGGTAGGTATTAGTTCAATTTAAAATGCTAGTTATATTTTAACAGATTTGCAATGGTAAATAAAAAAGTTATTAGAAAGAAATTAGGTATAAGTGCCCAATTAGGTTACCAAATCCAGTATCCAGTATCGAGGATCACGAAACTGGTTCAAGTGACATCTTGCAACGTGCAACCAATAACGGCCAGTGCTAAGCCATTGAACGTAAACGTTTTTAGATGCTAAGAAGCTATTAAAATAATAGTTTATACACTAATTAAATACATTATAATTAAGTTCATGTTCATTGCAGATTCTAGACCACAATCTAAAAAATAATATGGTGCGCGCATTTCCATTGTGTATAAATGATGTAGATGTGCAATCATTACAATACAAGTTTTGGTATTTTAGATCATATTGCTATGGAGCGTCAATATAAAATACTTATTTGTACCTGATCCATCATCATCAATCACCTATCATCATCATATCAGAGAAAAGCAGTTTATTATTTTAAAGTTATTGAATGAGTTGGTAGGTAGTTATTGAATGAATAATATGACATTCCACCTTATGCATTATTTCGAATAAAATCCACAAAAAGCTTACTTATATCTACCAGATGCCGCAATGTGCAATGTGATGTCAGAAATGTAAGTTGCAAAAAGTGCTCGTCTGTTGACCCACTGCTTTAAATAGAAGCCATACACTGCTGTGTCCACTGTCCAGCCATGTCCAGCGTAAGTGATAAGGGGGAATAATTTAAGGGGAGGCAGGAGGTGAAGAAGTTGTCATTCGCAGTAAAGTGTTTTATACCATTTAGGCTGGGTTGGACCAACTCTGTATAACCACGGAATATTAGAACAAGTAGGCCCGATATGGCTTAATAGCTCTGATTTTGAATCGAAGGGAAGTGGGAGGATGATTTGTACAGCGAAAGAAATAAAGGATAGAATACGAAGAAAGTATAATATTTCACTACACTTTTGCCGAGAGTTATTAAACCGTGTCGGGGCCTTTACATGCTCCTATCAATTAAAAGCTCAGAATAATAAATTAATGATCAGATACGTCTGTTCTCATATCAACACGTTCAATTCTGTGTAAATATGAATTGAATCAGACAGGTGTAGGCTGTATATAGTACGAAACCTACCTAGTACCTGTTAAGTACCAAACTATAAATACAAAACTATGTGCTGATAATTATTTAGCTACCGTTGGATATACTAATTAGTTTTTGCTATGTGATAGGTAAGTAATAGTAATTGAAATAGTTTTCTGAATCTTACGATGAAGGTAGAAATAACTCAACTAATGTAAAAGCAATCCTCTACAATAGCACACGTGTTCGTTACATGGGTTTACACTTAGTCCTGTGAAGGCATGTGTAACGTTGAGACGATACACGGATCCGGGCTAACCGTCTTACAATAATGTATTTTTTTTATTCCGAACGTTTTCCCACGAACGCTGAGAGGTCAACACCAAAATTCGATTAGGTAGAGTAACATACTCATTGTTGAAAGTAGACTTAGCCATAGCAAAACACGATACAAAAATAAATACATACATTACTTATGTTGTAAGTAAAACAACTAAACGCTAGTGCTACCTATTTCAGAGTAAAATAAAAAATCTGTGTTTACGATAGTTTACGAGCAAGCGTTCGTAGAGCGCGCTACGAGAAGAGCGCCCATAGAAAAGACTTCAACGACGACGGTGGGTCTACGAAACGACTCATTCACTTTTTACACAAAACTTTCTAAGCTATGTTTAAAACAAAACCACGACTTTTTATAAACGCCTTATGATATTATTAAAAAAAAAACAAGAAGTTTTTCGGTAACTACAAAAACGCCGTGGAGTAACTTTGACCCGTAGAGTAACAGCAACTAGATAAGATAGAGTTACATCATATTGTTCATTTTATGCATAGGTAAGTAAGACAGTAAAGCTTAGTAATATTTTTCTTCATAAATGAATTTTATTAGTTTATATTTTCGTTTTGATTGAAATTATGGACATAGTTTTATTGAGATCTTTAACTCGTAGGAAGATTAACTATTTCATGACCCTAACAACGCAAAGACCAAAGAACTTCACCAAGTGTAAGTTTCTATTCTTAGTTAATTCCAGTTTAAGTTTATGTCTTCGGCGTATTTTATAAGGTTTGGAAGGCATCCCTCGAATCGGCGATGGATTCACCATATGGCGCCACATGCGACTCGCCGCTCGTGCTGCCAAATTACAGGTTCTTCAATTGGTCTCATTCAATTAAACAGGGAGACTGAAATGTTGATGTCAAAGCTAGGGCGGTTTCAACCCACACCAAACAGCAGAAAGAACAGAAGTTAATTTTAGGGACATTACATTTCATCGAAAGTAGAGTTGCTTTAAATCATGCAATTTTTGGCCCTAAAACAAACTATGAATTACGTTGAAAGTTCTTTTTCTAAGCTGTTGGTTGCCACTTGATTTCAATCAAAAACTAATAAAAACAGTTCGCAGTGAACTCAATGTAACTGGCAACGTTACCTATCACAAACTTGAAAAAGCAATTCACAAAATTTTGCACGCTTGAAATTGCCTATGAAATTATAATCCGTGTAGGGTGTAGCACAATGAACCTCGTCAACCGAAAAATGATTAACAAGCGATTATACTGACGGATGGATGGCTCGCACTGGCTTCATTAACCACAGAGCTATAAATATGCAGCATATTCACAACACCTATGGGACCAAATATCATAGGTATACGAGTGGCCTCTGGGCGTTTCCTAGGCTTTCTCTAACGGCTATTTGTGTCAGATTACGTATGATACACTACCGTAAAATATGGAACAGATAGATAACATCAATAGTAAATGATGACGAGCAAGGGTTTCTAAATTGTTTTGTGACTGAAAATTAGCAACTTTTTGTTTTTCCAATCATGATTGAGATGTAAAAACTCTATCATGATTAAAAATTATGATTATTTAGAGCTAATAAACAATTTTGTAGTTCTGAAAATGTGTAAGTTTATAGGTAGGTTTTTTTTGGTTCCTTGCGCTGATTAGGTAAATTGTACCAAAACGAAGAATCATTGACCCGCAAAAAAACGTTTAAAACCAGCTTATCTGATGAACCGACGTCGGAATATGCAAATTAAAAGCCCTCTATAAATTCGTCGGACTGTGGCTCAGTTTCACCGGTGAGTGAGCAGCGCGAGCGATGCGCCCGCGCACGTGCCACGACATATGGCCGCGCCATACTGTTTGTTTGCCAATCATAACGGACATATTTCATCAGATAACGGCCCATTGCCCGTGGCCCACCTCCCGACATATTGCCCTGATCTAAAACAACGTGTAACAATTAAAACGTCGTCACGTGAGATTAATCTCGCTCATTCGACATGGCTTTCGCCAAATATGTATCTCGTTAGGGTAACAGATATTTATTGGGTTCCATTTGTATTGTTGATGATGACGAGGCGTTTGCGAGTCAAAAATTCATTAACAAATCATACGGGCTGGAGGTGCGGCTGTGCTTGCAAATATCAATTCATTCAGGTGCGGCTGTGCTTGCAAATATCAATTCATTCACTATCTGATTGCTTTCATCTCTGCAATAGAAAATCTAAGTATATCGAGCTCAAGGTTGCGATATTCTCCAAATTATCTAAGTACCTACTTGTAAAAATCATAGGTACACTCTCCTTTTTGATTCACCGTAGTCGTCTAAACACCAATCAATCAGAAGTATTTCTAGGCACAGTAATGACGTCAGTGCGATAGTTAATCTATTAACAGTGTAGCAATAAAATCGCGGGGCACATCAACATAGCCCGTATCACCAACCGCGGCGTCGACCCCAGACCCCATCGCGCTGACATTGAACTCTACAGAGGGGCAGGGTAAGTTGGGGAATTTCAGACTACCTAGTCGACTTATCACTGGATTCACTTGTTGCAGGATCGGACAAAGAACGGCATGATGAGGAGGCTTAGGTACGTATAGAGACTTTTTTTAGATTTACCTACCTATTGTGGAGAACACAGTTTAGGCTTACAGTACGGGATACCCGGAAGTTCGTGAGAATAAGCTTTTTATATCGATAATACTGGTCTATTATAGTGACTTTAATTTGGTATAAATTTTGGTTCCACCGAAGACATTAGGAGAAAGAAAACCTAGATCTTTGCCTCAATTTATGACGCATCTAAAATATTTTAGTTTTAAATAAAGTAAACAAGTACAAAAAACTATCATCAGACTAATCAACGTTTAAGTTAATAGCTGTTAGAAAGGCAACACGCTTAAAAAGATATAGGCCTTCATTTATCAAAACGAATATTCAACAGAAATGTAGACCTAAGCTACCAGATTTGGCCTGACCTCCTCAACATGCGGTTGTAGAGCCCGCATGTTCGTTATTTTTGTAGCGCGGTGATTTGCATGCTCCTCAAACAAGCAGATTACTATCTACCATAGGGAAATGTTAATACCTATCTATTATGTAGGTAGCTGTATGCTTCTTTTAATTAGGAAACAGCTTGTCGTATAGACTAGGTAGTTTGATAAGTTGGTCCGTTCAAGAGGTTTGCCTGTAAAATACCTAAATAAATTGAGAAGTGATATTTTCCAAGCAAATCTATAAGAAAATATAATTATTAAGATTCTAACAGTTTAGATAAAATAGGTCATTGGTGATAATACACATATAATGTGTGTCCGTTCTCCGCTCTCATATTTATTACCTTATTTAGTGTTTCTCACGGAATGGTTTTAGCAATGCCCAAAATAGCAAATAAAATATTCCATCTAATAGATAAGAATGCGAATGTTCATTCACACAATTAAAACACCCGCCACAATAATTCACTAGTTTATTTTCAATTTAGATAAGAAATGGGTTTTAGAATTAGATAATATTTCTTCTTTCTAATAAGTTTTGCGTCAAAGGAACCACTTTTAATACCTATATCATTAATGACCACTACATGGTGATGCAGAAAAGGGCTTCATACGACTTACGCTAGGCTTCATACGATCTGAATTCCTAAACAATTTCCATTCTTTAGGAATTCAGATTACCAAAAGTACCTACCAAAACAGAGTGTCTGCTTCTAGTAAAAAAGCTTTGAAAAAGGTATCATATGTAGCAGTAAGTACATTAATTGAAATAAGGAAACTAATTTGCATCCATTGAGCTTAGTTGCTTCTATTCATCGAAGACAATTTTGAGCCTAGACACTCGTACTAATATTCTATGCCTAGAGGCAGAATGTTCAGTTTCATTCTGAAATGTTAGAGCCTTTTTTCTCTACCACTTTTGAAACATCGTTTCGCTTGAGTGTTACGTGTTAACATCGATAAAGACAATAAAACAAATAAATTGAGGTACCTTTGGACTACGTATTCTATTAATGGAGGATGATATTCATTGCGCCAGCGCACCTGGGGCGCAGGTGAGAGCTCACAATTTG
This sequence comes from Eulithis testata, assembly GCA_947507515.1. Lineage (NCBI taxonomy): Eukaryota > Metazoa > Arthropoda > Insecta > Lepidoptera > Geometridae > Eulithis > Eulithis testata. Next base: position 8,245,342 of record OX382194.1, read on the forward strand.
GGGTCAGCGGTGGTTTTGACACCGAAGCGACACTGAATGGTGGGAACTGAGGCGTCCCGGCTAATTTAAAAACGATTGTTTGTTTCAATTCCGGATACCACTTTACCTTCGTGATAGTAAGCTTCATTAGTAAAAAAGTTACCTGATTAATATTTTCACAGGTTCAGAGATATTTAGTGATCACATTCACGAATTTGACGTAAAAGTATGTTCGAAATAAATCGTGGTATATCACCCGCAAAAAACATTCACAATTGAAGACAAATAAATGCATTCTTTGTTTTTTTTTTTCACTGTTTAGGAAGTTGTAAATAAAAATCCAATGTAAACCCTTTCTTATTTATTTTATTTAGAATAATCAATATGTAGTAGTTATTTATCACATGTCTGTATAATTTTGTCAATAAGCACGCCAAGCATTCTCATATCAAACGTCTAGATTATTCTAGAGCTCACTTGCACCACCAGGGTTAAATACAAATTACACAAAGCCTCAAAGTTTACAAAAGGCTTTACCCGAGTTATTACTCTAACCCTAGTAGACACAAGTGGCGGCACTGTCCAACACAATAAATAATGTTGTGTACTATAGTAGGTGCCAAATAACACGGCAATACAGGTCATTCACCCACCCCCAAAATTCAATTTATGTATGGCTAATTCTGTCGCTTTCCATACTAACCTGTCGCTAAGACGGTATCGCTCGAATCTCGTTAGTACTGTTTGTTTACCATACATAAATTGAATTATGCGACATCGTGGTGAAGGTGGGTGAATGACCTGTATTGCCGTGTTATTTGGCACCTACTACATTAACTAATCCAAAACTTATATCTATTGGTATAGTTATAAGTTAATAAGTTTATATTCTAGGCATATAGTAGTTGAATAAATAAACCATTGGCATATGAATAGTACATAGGTAACAAAAGGCAAGATAGGACTCATCAAATTTTTTAACAAATTCTGCCGTTAAATATAATGGTACAGTACGGCCGGCGTTAAGTTCGTTCGGAACGCTGCGCAGTAGTCACTTTTAGGGTCGAATAGGTGGTTTGTCTCGCCTGTACCTGCGCAGAATTTCCGAAAGCGCAACTTCAGACCGGTCAAGATCCGCCGGCCGTAGTGTAACATCAATTCAGTTAGTTTAAAATATTGTTTCTCGGTAGGTAAATACGTTCAGCAAATCAAACTAAACAATCTGGGACCGTGCCATGACGTAGGTATTGTTGCAATTCAGTTCAAGAATCCAAGTGATTCTTTCTCGAGACAGTCTATGCACGCGGTAGATACCTACGCAAGCATTAGTAGAGGACAAACAGATGGTTAAACTTATTTTTTTTTGAATTGACAAAATTATGGTGGTTGTCTAACGACTCTTACAGCGCTGCTGAACAATTTGAATATATGTCAAACTTGCTACCGCCCGTGACTTAGTCCGCGGCCCGTGTGATCCTGTTGATTTTCCGGGACTAAAAGTAGCCTATGTGCTAATCCAAGTTACAAACTATGTATTATACCTATTCCAATTTTATAGCTCGTAACCTGGTTTTATTCAATTCGAACCAGTAGTTGCAGCGCGATTGAAAGAAACATGTAAACATTCATGTTTATAATATTAGTAAGACGTACGGTTGAGATTATATTGCTTTTCCAGCGTGTTCTATCCTCGTAGGCTCTAGACAGCGCTAAATACACTGCAACTGTAGATCATGGTACGGGCCACTACGAGCCGAGTTAAATGACACATAGGTTGGTAAGCAGCTGCAACACACACATGTGAATGTGTTATTTAAGTCAGACAACTGTAAGATATTAAATAGTGTTGAGATTATAGATAGACTCAGGCACAGTTGATATTCTTATTCGGCTTTCTCGTTTTACATTTATTAATCAGTATCGTCGCGAATCATACTACCAACAGATGGCGTTCCGTGTCGTATTGCAAATAATGCTATGTTTTAACTTTTGGATGTTTATTGTTGTGACAAGTAAAATACCATGCTTACATTGCTCGCCAATAACATTTTCGCTCGACGAGCCGTGCAAGAGTAGAGCATAATTTAAATGTCGCCTGCAGTAAGCAATATTTCAACAGCGATTTATTAAAAAGTAGCGACATTCGATCGCAATGATAAATATTTTCATACACGATTTGAAGCGCACGTAATAGTGTCATAAAACCCAAAGAAAAAAGAAATGGTGCGCGGGCGCGGCCCTGCCTTTTGCATGTTGATGATTTACACTAAACATTTCATGACCACATAAGGCTGTATTCCCACCAGGCAATCTCCAATACCGAGTCAACTATTGTTCTATTTAAATCAGTTTTATTGGGCACTGAGATTCGTTCTTAATCCAAATGGGCTTTTAGCTTCACCTACTAGGAAATTGTTTACGAGTAAGCACTGAAAAACTGCTGTTATTTTGCACTAGAGAAAGAGATAGAGAGATAGAGAAATATTTATTACACTAACAAACTATTCGTCCCAGCCATTCAGCCTTTATGCGTTTTGCAACCACTCAAGTATTCTCCAGCTTTCTTGTTTTGCCGATTACACTGTATATTACATCGCCGAATAGTTCAGTTCAATAGTGGCACAGACCGTACCGAATTGAACTGAACAATCAAACGAGAGGATTTATACAAAAAACCTTCTGATTATAAAATAATCCGCCATAGTGCTCTTAAAAGTAGTAGAAACCAACTAATTGAAAGATTGATGTTCATGTGTACCAGTGGGAACGCGGCCCTATACGTTTCATGACCGCAAAAAAGTGAAATTAACTATTTATGTTAATGTTCTGCTCCCGTTCGATACAAAAGCAAAACAAAACAATTGTACTCTTAATTTCATCTGCTCGGGTTATACTTCGTTTATTGACAATTTTATTCTGATACGCATTTTTCATTAGATAGGTACTAAATGCAATAATTTTATAACATATTAATTAAAGTTTATAATTGGTTTTTGTTGTAAACGGATAGGTTAATCGTTTAAACGCATTCTTTGCTTTTTAATCAGGAACAAAATGATCTAGCGACTAAATTAAAATAATGGTAACCGATAGCCTAAACCTACAGATAATAAATGACAGACAGCATGTGTCTGTCCACAGACCTAGCTGATCCATGGTGACTTAGCACAGAAAAATACAAATCTGAACTTTACAAACAAGCCCATATCGGACATATATAATTATGTATAGAAGTATCTGTTATACTTTCGCAGCATCAGGAACAATTTTGTCACCCATGCCGATTAAGCAAATTCAAAAATAAATACTCATAGACATTTCATACGCCTTCAAGTCCCAAACTAAGTACTATGGGAAATAGATGTCTGATAGCATATTTTTGTGGTTAGATATAATCACAAACAATTTAAATCTATGTTTTAAGATACAACGCTCTCTGTCAGTTCATTCACAATATCAATTTTAAAGTAAAATAAAGTGCGTAATCAAATCCTGGCAAGTAGGTAAACAGTTGATGGGAATAATATTTAGATACCACGATTTAAAACACAATTCACACAATAAAATATAGCACAACTATCTAAATGAGTAGATTGTATGAAAAATTAAAATATGTAACGTGAAAAAAAAGTTATTTCATACATATCATACCATAAATCTAGACCAAAGAATCTTTATACAACTGTTTAATTGGTGGATTCTATCTCTGATACGATTAGAGTCCGACCAAGCCAAGTATGCAGCGCTTATATGGCAGAATTTAAAAACCCACAACTATACATATAGTTGAAACAACAATACACATAGTTGGAAACACTGATTGTATCGCGAATTTCTATGAAAGGTACTAACTATGTAAAGATAACACCTTGCACAGATCTTTTTGAGCTTGTCCATTTATTTAGTTGTGAACTTGGCTAGGTGTATAGATACAAAGATTACAGATATGGAATAAAATTAATTAATGTTTAAAATAGCTATCTGGGATAGCAGAATTTTGTCACCAAAGCCTGTTATGTGATAACAGGCTTTGGTGACAAAATTCATCGTGATCACAGCTAAACAAAGTTGTTTCTAATCCTCTAACAGCATTTACTATACCTATTGGGTGTTTTATAGAGTAGTAGATAAATACATTATTTATACCAAACTTTGAATACCTACCAAAATGGTTAAAGTCAGCGATAATAGTATTAAAAATTCTGTTTATTAACTTTGTCATGTATCTTTTTCCAGAGTGTATAGACTGATATTGTTATCCAGTGTTTTATCAAGAAATAAGTTTTACAAAAGATTACTTATTCACTTATGTCGCTGAGTGTACCTTCACTATGAATATTTTACTTGAATATAGTACTATGTATTATGAGCAAGAAATAACGTTACTTAATAGAACATAGTAACATTTATTTTATAATGTAGATCAATCGTTTGATTATCATCCTGTCTATAAAACAATGACCAAGGATGTAAAAATGAAATTATCTAATCTTGACAAACTAAAATATACATTTTCAAAGATATACAAAAAATATTTTACATATCAAAGCGGGACCTGTTTCACGTAACTTACAAGCTGCTTAAGCGTCAAACTACACTAGAAGGCAAGACGTCGTGTAGTTAGGGAGTAAAAAGATATATTTTTTTGAAAATCCGGCTTTTTTTAGAGCCGGATTACGTCATAATATAAAGCATATTGTGACGTAATCCGGATCAAAATATAAAATTGGACGGCATAAATAGGGCTTTGTTTAGCCATTCTAAAACCGTTTTTATTTTTATTCTAGCTTAAAGAGTTTTTGAGTTGTAGTAATAATTATAAAACTTTTCGAATCGTATATATCTCGTATTATCTCAGAAACGGTGGCTCGTAAGAAAAAAAGTATTGAAACATTTTTTATAGATATTTTTATGATCTACAATCGAAAACTATTTAAGCTGGAATAAAAATAAAAACGGTTTTAGAATGTCTAAACAAAGCCCTATTTATTCCGTCCAATTTTATATTTTAGCCGGGTAACGTCACAATATGCTTTATATTATGACGTAATCCGGCTCTTAAAAAAGCCGGATTTTCAAAAAATATTTCTTTTCTCTCTCTAACTACACGACGCGACGTCTTGTCGTCAAGTGTGCGACAACGCTAACAGTATTTTCTACTTCTTGCGTGCTTTGTCATTTGGTAAATTTTAGTAATAGCTAGAACAACACCGTTGTAAATAATTTGTATATTTCGTGAAACAAGGCCCAGTTAATTTAAACTAGATAAAACTTATAACTAAAATTTAACCGTTTGCTACTACTATTACAAGTAAGCAGACAACACGAAGTGGCATGTGCACCTACAAGTGTTCACACTAGTCTATAAACGAGTGAATATGTATACACCTTCAGTTAAAGAGTAAAGTCGTTTTTACAATGACAAAAATAGTTACATAGCAAAATTTTAATTGGTCTAAACATTGCCAACATACAAACGTTATAATATTCAATCATGACAACAGTATCTCAGTTGCACATTGATGTCAATAATAAAGCTAGGGACAAACTGATCCCACGTATGCAATAATATATGATATCTGCGAGATATTTGTCATGTCGTTCTGTTAAAATGTAAGCATTTTGTCGAGAAACCGCGCCTTTGAATCTTCAACTTTTTACATTTCTGCATGACTATTATCTCGTCCTCAGAGAGGTGCGACGACTAAGAAGTGTCAAAAGTGTAGGTACAATGAGAAGGCGCATTTTGTCGACAGCATTACCACAGATAGTGAAAAAGTTCAGAAACTGGTGCAACATCCTTACATTTTGATGGAACGACATGACAAATATCTCACGTGCGCATCCTAGGCCTGCTGGACTGTTGATTTTATACGCATTTATCGTACATCATAGGTAAATAATGATAGAAAAGTAAATACTAGAATTGCTATTCCGTTACATTTGAGATACTGTTTTCAGTTTGGAAGGAACGAGGGCCTTAACAATGAGCAACTATAATAAAAAAATAAACTCTAGTCTGCCTGCATAATAACACCATAGGCAAAATTCTAGGTGGGTTACATACCTTATCATAAAGAAGACGATTAAATATTGCGAATATACAGATAATAAATTCGAAAAAATATTAGAAATGTTTCTTGCAAACGATTCACAGTTATATACAAATACATAGTTAAAACTGCCTATCGCAGTTGCATGATTTACCTTTTAGTAAAACATAATAGCTGATAGAAATAACTAACGCAAATCAAATTCACTGGATTTTATTACCACAGGCTCATGACAATGCTTTACTTTTCTATTGAGATTTTGACAGTAGCATAAGGCCCCATGCTCAGTTCGTCAGAGATTTTGTAATAGGGCAGGGTTGCCAGATGTTCAAAGTTTTTTCCCGTACAAGGGTTGCCAAATATCTCGTACTTCTAGAACATATCCTCGTACAAGTTTGAAAATATCTTGAAATCTGTATTTTGTTCATTTATTGAGGCTGGGGCCATCAAATGAAACTAATATTACTTTACGTAGGTGTTTAAAATGTTAAAATCTTCACAAAGGAACTCACAACTACTAGTAGGTACATATTGTAATGGTAAATTATTTGATAACAAATTATTAATATTTACATAGAACCTGTATTCCCCGAAACCCTTTCGCGGAGTAGTAGAGGTGATCATTATTATTCAATGCCTGGGATATTGGTAAAATCGTCTTTGTTTTTAGTGTATAGATTTTCAGCTGTCATTCTGGAATATATTTCCTTTGATGGTTCAAAATTTATGCAATGCCCTTTACGATTAGGGCTTTTAGCACTATCCGCAGACACGATCTTTGGCTGGGAACATGAGAGAAGCATAAAAATTTTAAAATCTCGTACGAAAGTGTACCTGATTTTTATTTTCCTTGATTCTAGTACAGAGGCTGGAATTCTCGTACATGTACGAGATTTCTCGTACGTCTGGCAACCCTGTAATAGGGTGACGTCAAGATGACGTCGATAACTCGTTTTACTAGTGGTTGAAACGAGTTTCAACAGAGATATGACGTATCCTCTATTAGATTAAAAACTCTTCTTCTTCTTCTCTTATGTAGATTAAAATCTCTGCCGAACAAAACATAACGCCTCTGCTTCAGCAATATATTATCAGAGTATCCAGAGGTTTTGGGGAAAACGACAAGTTTGAAGTGGAAGAAAGTACTTATTTCTTAACTTGACCAGCCGGAATGTTTACTTACTTGATATTGGCAAAAATTTCTACCACGGAGAAGCCATTAATCGGAAGTACTTTCAAATCATCGATCCACCGCCAATCTGTGGTCAAAATGAAGATAGATATGACATGTTAGGAGGATTTGCATGCACTTGGACCTAGAATATTATAAAAAAATGTAACTAAATATCAAAATGTTGCCGTGTTACATTTATATCAGCTGCAGATCAATAAAACTGAATCAATAAAATCTCAATCGCATTGACATTTCTCATCTTCATATCTTACAAACAAAATATCAATCTGCGCCACAATTGCGCAATTTCAATAGAAATAAGGAAATAACCTCAAAATTAGTTAATTTGACATTTTATAAAGAAGTAATTAAATAAGAAGATGCCCAAAGACGTTAGCCATCGGATAAATAATGGATGGATCAAATTCAATCATGCTGAATTGAATTAGGCTATGAATGGCAAACGTATTATTTTTTACAGTTTTTATTACCTACCTAATTATTACCAACAGTTGTTTTTTGTAAGTTTCTTTGTGAAAAAATTGAAAAATTTAATTTCCATAGTTATCCAATTAGCGCAGTTGGGGGGCTGATGTTCAACTCAATGTAATATCAAGTGTTTATACATAGTTATAAGTTACAGCTAATTAATTATAAGTTGGTGTTATTACTTGTGCACTAATGATGTGAGCCTCTTCATTCCTGTCTTGGTACCTTTACTTTTCTTAGTCTGTTCTTTGACACCCCTGAAATTAAAAAAATGGTTTGAATGAGTACCCGTTACAAAAGTTGGAAGAGAAAATGGATTCAACAGTAAACATTAAGGCGACTGGTAAGGTCAGGCAACCTTCTCGCTCACACATTTCAACATTTTTGAAGATATAATATAACTAAATGTAATTATGTGAAATCGCAGAGCGTCAGGGTCGAGAGAATAACAATGCAAAGGTTCAGTAAAAATATCACATTCAGCCAAACAAGTTTTCCAACCAAAAAACTTGTACCAACGCGATCAATTTTAGTGCACATTTTTTGGTTGGAAAACTAGTTTGGATCAATGTGATATTGTTGTCTGACCTTACCAGTCGCCTTAATAGGAATTAGTGCGGATTTCAAATTTCTACGGTACATAATAAAACTATGTACTTGTTTATGTAAAATTACTAATTACCCTGCTTTTTGGCTAGATCGTAATATAATTAGGTATTACAAGTATTATCTATATGTACACACGTACAATACATGTACGCTAAATTTAAAAAAACTTTGGAAACGTATTGATGAATGACTAACAAACTAAATACCCAACTACTTATTCAACAACCAAAGACTACAACAAAACATTATAGAAAAACTACGTATGATTATTTTCATCGGTATCTTTTAGTGCAATAAAATTAGTAAAATGTTATTTATTTCAGTACCAATTTAGTTTTATGTCTCAATTTATTTAGGCACAGTGTTTAATGACAACATATCACCGCAGTTTTCTATGCCTTTCTTCGTCGGTAATTTTCTATAACGTATAAACAAATTACGGTTATTTTAAATATTAAAAAAGCATTATTGTCTCAGCAAGAATTCATGTTTTCCAAAATATTCAAGTATTTATAGATGGCGTGGAATTTTTGCTCTCGAGTGTACTTACAAATAGCGCGTGAGGTCCTCAATATCGACGAGCATCGAATCTTGTCCCATGTGGAGCTCATCCCGCGCCATTAACATCTTGACTAACGTGTCATTCAGATTCTCTATCTGAGAGTGCAGCTCATTCACGATCACCTGGAAATAAATAACCCAATGAATCAAAGTGGATCGTTATTATTCTATGTGGCCAGTATGAAGACTTATAAACTGTTTTTTTTTTTTTGTTTTTAGCCCCCGGCCGAAAAACTGAAGCGGTGTTTTAAGTTTGACAGCGTTGTGTATCGGTCATGAGATCTGAAAACCAGTTTAGAGGAATCTCAGGCATATTTGCGGTTTGAAACATTTAGTCTATTTCAATGATCTGACGATGACTATGAATGGGGAAGAGGATCTAACGAGATTTTCATGGTCTGAACTGACGGTGCCTGCCTTTTCTTATTCAAGACATTTGCGATATTTGTGAGGCAATAGACGACCAATCGGCCTTGACGCAAGAGGCGATTTATTTGCAGTGAGGCAAACATTCATTGGACTAAATTTGATATTTTATTTTCGTTCGTTTTTTCAAGTTTTTCCTGGTTAATTTCTTGTCCATACTTGGGTATTCTAAGCGTTGTCGGATCAGATTAAGTTAATGTGAAAACGTACTATTTTCCTTATATACTGAACAAAGAAAATTCTGTTTTTCATTCCCCGTTTAACCCAGTTTCGTGAAAACGGAACAAAAAAACTAATATTCGTACACAATGGTGATTGTGATTTGAGCTGGTCCATTGTATACATCCGCATGAATCAGCAGTAAAGTCAAGACCACGACACAGAATAAATGGTAGCACCTATCTGGCAAGGTCATGTACACGAGTTATGTATAAAAAAAAACTATTATCTTTTATTCAAAACAATATTTTTAAAATATTTCAAATATTGTTCTGTGAATTTTAAACAGAAGTCGAGGACAAAAAGGCAGTCGAAGTCTAGTTAACATAACAAAATGATAACATTCAGAATCAAGATCCGTCAGGAACGTGAGAAATATGTAGGTAATGAAAAACTATGGTTGAATTGAAGTTGCACTCGTTTTGTTCGTTTGTATCTACGAGTTTTAAGTTTTTAGGTGGAAAGGGTACTTCGCGAGGCTGTTTGTTTACACAGTCGTCTTTAATTTGAAATATTTTAAAATCGCCTCTATATATTTATCAATAAAAGTCATAGTCTCAATCAACTAAACGAGGCATCCGCTTAAGATATAATTCTGTGAAGAATAATTAGATGGATATCGTATGGTTCAATATCCTGACGAGGTCGTCTTGCTATAGACCTGCATTCTCCCACGCTGCACCTACGCCTTTATACTAATGCAATTTACTTATAACTAGTTTACTTATAAAATCGATGACTAATTTTATGATTTCATTTTATTTGGATACATGTATGATCAAACCAATCTAATTGTGTTTTAAAACTGGTAAGGATTTTTACATAATGGTCTAGCTATATTACTATTAATTATTTTGTGGTATGTGTGGTGCTGTAGAGCGCTCTGAAACGGTGAATGAGAACGTTAGGCTTTTTTTATCAGAATAAGATAAACCGACCAATTTCATAGAGCAAGTCAATTGAAGACGTAAAGCAATGCAAATGTGAGAATGCTTAATCAGATCCGCAGTCTTGGCCATGCCTTTTATTTGAAAAGGCCGACAAAGCTGAGGGAGGCTGGTAAGATACCGATGAATAAACCTACTCGCCATGTTAACGATGTAAAAAGTGACTGTGATAAAAAGTTGCCCTCACTTCTGATGCCGTATAGTTTTCTAAAATAGACATAAAGGCATGTTTACTTTTTTTACACGCTTCATTTGGTAATACCACAATTTTATATTCTCTAGGTGATTCATGGTCACTGCTCGGCTTCTTTCTGTTGTCGACTAGAAATCTAGAGTAAATATGGTTTCAAGTAATTACTGTGATAGTAATCGCATAATTTGCATGTACATCAAACGATGCGTAAAATTCACACTTTCTCATTTCATATGAGCTTGAATCAACGTAATAATGCATATTTTTATATCATCACTTTCTTTTTTGATTTGAAGAGATGAACACAAAACTATCTGCGTCGATGAGGGTGTCGTTATTGACTCATCGTTAGATCCTTTTTTGGCTGGTAAGTAGACTCTAATTCTATGTTAATAAGGTTGGTTATTACCTGCAACTGCGCGATGCTCATGTCTGTGAGTAGCTGGCGTGATACGCGGCGAGACGGTCTGGCGCTAGTGGCACACTTGCCTTGTGCATACTACGAGGATAGACAAAGTAAACCCTAACGCTATGTTAATAAGGTTAGTTATTACTTGCAACTGCGCGATGTTCATGTCAGTGAGTAGCTGGCGTGATACGCGGCGACGGTCTGGCACTAGTGGCGCACTTGCCTTGTGCATACTACGACGAGGATAGACAAAGTAAACCCTAACGCTATGTTAATAAGGTTGGTTATTACCTGCAACTGCGCGATGTTCATGTCAGTGAGTAGCTGGCGTGATACGCGGCGACGGTCTGGCGCTAGTGGCGCACTTGCCTTGTGCATACTACGACGTAGCATCTCTGTGACGGGCGAGGCGGCTCTGCTGCGGCGCTCACGCTGAAACGAACATCACGAATATATGGACTACTAGCCGTTGCCCGCGGCGTTGCTCGCGTTCTAGACCCTTTAGGGTGCGATTTTTCAAAATTCCTCGTTTAATTCCTTAGTGCACCCCTACACTATATAAGGATACTACCCTCCAAATTTCATACCTCTAGGACTAGTTTAGGCTGTGCGTTGATTCTATGTCAGCTTCAAAAGAGTTTTATAGTATATATATTGATGATGATGATGATTGATGATGTTGTAGCTTTACTCTCTGCTCTAAGTTGTATGTTCGATACCCACCGAGAACAAACATTTTGTGTGATAAACATAATGTTTGTTTTGTGTGTGGGTGTTACTAAAGTATGCAGTATTCTGTCAGAAATTTGGTTATCATTGTACAAACTTTGTTAACATTAGCTTCTGTTACATTTTTTGTTAAATATAAGTCTAAGGTGGTCTTAGATGTAAAAATAAATCCTTCAAAATATCATCTGTATACAAGCTGCATTTTTAATACAGTAATGTTTCTGGTCTTAAAGTACACATCAATATGAACAACTTTCTTGTACGCACACATTATAAATACACGTTACTTTACACTTAAGGATTCAACACACAAGCCAAAAAATAAAATCAGATATTCTATTAAAAAGTCCATGGGAATCTTCTTACCTCCATTTGTATGCGAGCCAACTCCTTAGCCTGGGCTAGCGCCATTCTTGCTTCAGTTTGCAAAGTAGCCTGGAGGGCAAAGAAGTCAGACTCTTTCACTTCAATGCTGTTCAAGGAATGTGATGATCGTGACTTTGTTTTGATTGTAAGGGAAGTTGGACGTAACTTTGCCCCTGCAATGAAGATGTAGATTATTTACCTATTATTATAGACAATGCAGATAAAGTAACATGCAATTACAACAGTAATTAGTTAAATAGATAAACAAGTTTAATCAAAAATCAGTGTTGTTTTAGTTACCATGCAATATATCACTCATGTTAGGTGGGTATGATTATTTATGAAAAGTAAAATGTGTGAATCAAATTAATGAACAAGGTACATAATTATCAACTATCATGCAAGTTAACAACCATTCTTTTGCAAGCAACTCACCACTTTGAACAGTGCTTATTTTGTCATGTTTTGTAATATTGACCGAAAGAGGCCTAGTCTGATAAGGATGGTTGTGATTGTAACTATTCTTGCTGAACAAACTTGTTCGTGAAAGACTTTTAGTGTTGCTATCTATGTTCTTGTCCAAGTCGAAGGCCTGAGATTCATTGTCCGATGCTGTCTCATTCATAAAACATATCTGTAAGTTCATCCCTGTACCACCACAACAAACATTTAATGACAGAAATGAAAGAAAATAATGCATAGTTTCAGGAATGAGAATGAGGCAGAAAATTTACATATGTAATGATTGAGCTTTGTAAACCACAACCTTATTTTTTAATGCACATAAATACAGATACCATACCATTATGAAACATAGATGTGACAGACAAGCCTATTAAAATACTATAGAACCATGATTGAATACTGTAAAAATGTAGGCCCTTACCACTTTGAAGTCGTGAATGAAGGCTGGGTTTTTTCCCCGGGCGATCCGTGTAGCCCAGGCTACTATACTCATCAGCTTCAGCGCCCATTGCCAGTCTTTTCCGGATTTCTTCTCTGTCATTGCGTTTCTACAAAAAATACCATCTAAATAATTACTTACTGATGAAAAAGTACTACATACCAAAGTACATATAACAACATTAGGTAGGTATGTAATTTTTATAAAGTATTTTCTACTAAATAACATAAACATACGTTTTTATCTTGAGCAACATGGTCAGACAGAGTTACAATTCTCGTAAACTTATCTAAAATGTTTGGATTGTTATCTATCAGAAGTGGCCATTCAATTTCTGTGTGAGCACTGTCTGCTGTACTAACAGCTCTTGGACTCAATGCTGTATCATCAGAATAAATAGCAGGTGGGAGTTCAGTGTCTAGCTTTGTTAGTTTGAACTTGAACAGATGCAATAAACGTTTTGGCTTCTCTGTTTTCACACTGGTTTTCACTATGTTATCTTGATTTTCTTCGGAGGTTTTACTAAACTTCCTTTTAATATTGCTAACTATACTCCCCAACATCTTACAAACTAATCAGTCTTTGGAAATTTGGCAAAATATGGCACGGTTTAAGTTTGTTTGTTTGTACGCAATGGTGAAGAAAGAAAAAAATTAAATAGAAACACAAAAACACATTGCTGCCATGGTGGCAGCAGCTGTTTCTTGGTTTGCTCCTGTCATCATCCCTGTCACTTTGACATTTGGGGCAAGGTCAAGGGACGCTCGCTTGTAATTTGTGATGCCCAGTGATGCCCCATTTTTTATCGTCTGTGGGAAAGTAACCCCAGGTAACAACAAAAACAAAATTGTTACCTACCCGGTTTTTTTTAAATTAAGTGCCGACCTATTTATGTGTAATGTACTAACAAAATATCCAAGTAAAACTTACAAGACAGCAAACGTTGTCCACTGATTCATGATTATCGTAAGTTATTGTGTACAAATCGAGCAGAAACCTTGTATCTTT